>OY997266.1:588316551-588916551 GCA_963921465.1 Triticum timopheevii
TGCGGACCATGGTCGCCTGTGTGGTAGAGAAAAACGATATTTTAGAACCAAAAAAAATTGGCATGACTTTGCCTAAAAATAGGACCAAAAAGAATTCATAGTGCCAAATTCTCGCCGAAACGGAAATGAATCAACATTTCGGCAAAATATTGGCAACTATCGCATTTCAAATACCGGTACCTGCAAACACAAACATATGCAACACCAAAAACATACATAGATCTAGGCCATAAAAAGTGTGTACGTTGGAGGGAGAAAAAAGTAGATCTAGAACATAAAGAAAGCTTTCCCCTTACTTACCTATCACAAAAAGGAAATTTAACCACTTAATTTGGGTGAATCTATGGTGCAAATGAGGTGGGGAGGAGGAGGCAGATGAGACCAAGCTTGGTAGAGGTGGAGAGAATGAAGTAGGGAAAGTGAGTGTGGTAGGTGGCTGTCAAAAATATCTAGCTGCTCTCAGGTTACCAATGGTGCACCTCCTAGGAATGCGCCATTGGTAACCAGGGTTACTAATGGCGCACCTGGTGTGTGGTGCGCCATTACTATTTTTGGAAAAAAAATGAAAATAAAATTGTTAGTAGTGGCGCATTGTGGGTGTGGTGCGCCATTACTAGTTAAAACTAGTAATGGCGCACTTTCCCCTGGTGCGCCACTGCTAAGTCTGGGATGGGTGTGGGGCCAGGACAAAACTAGTAATGACGCACCACATACCAGGTGCGCCATTAGTAATATGGCCACTAATGGCGTACCTATATCTGGTGCGCCATTGCTATATAGCAGTGGCGCACCACATACATGGTGCGCCATTATTGTCCATATTAGCTATAGCTGTTTTTCTAGTAGTGTATATCAAGTGCATATCAGTATGTTCGGTTTCATCTCCTGCATAAGGATTAGCTAGCAGTTGTTCTATCATACCCGAAGAAATTTCATATTCAATATTTTTAGTAGGTGCAGTAGGTTGGGGGGTAACTAATTGTGATTCCGGTCGAGGTGAAGATACCCCGAACAAACCCCTCAAAGGATTGTTCTCCATAGTAACAAGTGACAATAAATTTCAGCTCGTAGTAATAATTTTTCCTTACCTATTTCCACTTACCAAGAGCGCTTCACTCCCCGACAATGGTGGCAGAAAATAGCCTTGATGACCCACAAGTATATGGGATCAATTGTAGACTTTTCGATAAGTAAGAGTGTCAAACCCAACGAGGAGCAGAAGGAAATGACAAGTGGTTTTCAGCAAGGTAATGTCTGCAAGCGCTGAGATTGTAAGTAACAAAGTAGTTTGATAGCAAGATAACTTGTAACGAGCAAGTAACAATAATAGTAACAAAAGTCCAGCAAGGTAGCCCAATCCTTTTAAGGAAAATGATAGGACAAAACAGTCTCTTATAATAAGCAAAGCGTTCTTGAGGGTACACGAGAATTTTATCTAGTCACTTTCAACATATTGGTTCGATTTGTGTTCGCTACTTTGATAATTTGATATGTGGGTGGACCGATGTTTAGGTGCTGTTCTTACTTGAACAAACCTCCTACTTATGATTAACCCCCTCGCAAGCATCCACAACTACGAGAAAAATATTAAGAATAAATTCTAACCATAACATTAAACTTTTGGATCCAATCGGTCCCTTACGAAATAGCGCATAAACTAGGATTTAAGCTTCTGTCACTCTCGGAACCCATCATCTAATTACTACTCCACAATGCATTCCCTTAGGCCAAAATATGGTGAAAGTGTCATGTAGTCGACGTTCACATGACACCACTAAGGGAATCACGGCATACATACTATCAAAATATCGAACACATATCAAATTCACATGATTACTTGCAACAAGATTTCTCACGTGACCTTAACAACAAAAGTAACTACTCACAAATGATAATCATGCTCAAGATCAGAGGGATATTAAATAGCATATTGGATCTGAACATATAACCTTCCACCAAATAAACCATGTAGTAATCAATTACAAGATGTAATCAACACTACTAGTCACCCACAAGCACCAATCGATAGTTCCGGTGCAAAGATTGAACACAAGAGATGAAATAGGGTTTGAGAGGAGACGGTGCTGTTGAAGATGTTGATGGAGATTTCCCTCCCCAAAATGGAAGAGTTGTTGGTGATGATGATGACGATGATTTCCCCCTCCGGGAGGGAAGTTCCCCCGGCAGAATCGCTCCGCCGGAGGGCAAAAGTGCTCCTGCCCAAGTTCCGCCTCGAGACGGTGGCGCTCCACCCCGACAGTCCTATCCTTATTTTTTTCTAGGTCAAAATGACTTATATACCAGAAGAGGGGCACCGAAGGTGGGATGGGCTAAGCACAACCTTGTGCTCACCAGGTGGCGCCCCTCCGGTAGTTATTTGCTCCAGTATTTCTTATTTATTCCATAAAAATTCCTCGTGAATTTTCAGCTCATTTGGAGTTGTGCAGAATAGGTGGCCTACTGTAGCTTTTCCAGATCCAGAATTCCAGCTGACGACATTCTCCCTCTTTGTGTGAACCTTGCATATTATGAGAGAAAAGGCATTAGAATTACTCTAAAAAGCATTATTATGCATAAAACATTATAAATAACAGTAGGTAAACATGATGCAAAATGGACGTATCAGGGACACATAGTTGTGGTCGGGTTGCAAGATGTTGGAAATATGCCCTATGGGCAATAATATTTGTATTATTTATTTCCATGTTTATAATTAAATGTTTATATTATATGCTATAACTACCATTGTTCATGAATATGTGATTCAGAGGAAAAAATAAGCACTTGTAGAATATTAAACAGAGTGTTGCATGATGGTTATGATTTTTATACTTTGAGATGTCATCGTCACAAGTCAAAAGATCATAGCACGGAGAGTTCACTATGCTCAGTTGCTTAGACCATGAGAGTATCAAGTAACTTCATACCAGACAATACACTTTGGGTTGCTGCAAAGTCATCAATAACACAGTGATCATAAAGACAACTTATAGGTTTATCGAAAAGTCTGACAAGGGACAAGATAGTTCAAGAGTGGGATTTTCTCCTCCGACAATGGAAAGATATTCTTAGGGACCTCTCAGTGTGATGATATCTACCATCCTTTGGCTAGACACATGTGACTTAGTCATAGGGATGCCGGGACATGATAACGAGAGAGAAGAACAAAACTGGTAACGAGGAGACTGGTATATATAGTGAGCATGAGAATGACTTAAGAGGATACCGACATATCTCACCTCGGGTTTTTTGAAGTATCGCGAAGCAAATGGAACATCATATGATAACCAAAGGTTCACTTGAATATCATTCGTGTGAGTATAGGAGTCAATCCGATGTCCATGGTTCTGTTATTGATCATTGAACAAAAGAAAGTTTTTTTTCATGTCTATATTTCACCGAACCTGCAGGGTCACACACTTAAGATGAATTTGATATGTTGAGTAGTACATGAGTTCGGTGTACTAGAGAATGTCACTGGAATAGTTTTATGGACAATGGAAATCATTTCGAGAGAGAACCGGAAGTGGTTCGGGAAACTCGGAAGTGTTCTGGAGAAAACCGGATAGATAAAAAAGTTTTGGAGGACTTAAGAAGTATTTGGGAGGGCTCCCAAGAGAAATATTTAGGTGCCATGGGCTGCCCCAAATAGGCTAGGCCTATAGGGGGCAGCCACATGGGCCATGAGGCCCATGTAGGTGGTGCCTCCCCCTAGCCTTGCCCCCCAAGCTAGGGGGGCAACTAGGGTTGGAGTGACGGGGTGCCACCCCCTTGTCCACTGCCCCAGGGCGAACCCCTTCTCAAAGTCGGCCTCCCCCTCCTACCTATATATACCCAAGTGGGGTGCCCCTCCTTTGTACACACAAATCCCATGAAGGTTCGCCCCCTCTCTAGTTCTCCACCATTACCCTTCTTGAAGGGCTGCTCCTCCCTCTACTTCTTCTCCAGCACATCATAGCTCTGGATGGTGAAACCCTACTGGATCAAAGGATTCGTATGTGTGCAATCCAACAAAGGAAGCGTATGTTCGGTTCTAGTTTGAGAGATCGCTACATGGGACATCAAGAATGTTTTTTGAGAGATCGGTACATCAGCGAAACCCTACTGCATATATGAAATACCGCTGCTGACACAAAGTGATCGAAAAGTACCATACAACTTTTTGAGGAGCTTTCTTTCCAGCCTTCTTATATCGAGAAGCATTGCACACTGGACAATTTTTTCGCATGCTCGTTCCGATAAATGATGCAATCGTTGACACATGTGTGGTATCTAATGTGCGGTAAATAAAGAGGGTGCATGATTTTCTTGGCCGCCTCCACACTTGTAGGACATACATTCCTCGCGGGAAGAACTTTCTGTATATACTTCAAATGCACATTGAGGCTTGCGTCGTACCATTTGTTTTTGATCCTTGACTTTAGAACATTAAGCGTGAAAATCAAGAGGGTCTACTGAGTATCGCAACCATCATACAATAGAGTCTTCAAGTCTAACTCCAGTTGCGCCAGCTTGGCCTCCTCTCTAAAAGCAGCTCTATCGCTAGTCGTATTCTTGTGAAGTAGGTCTCGAACATGAGAGTCCGGCATGACTGAACTTAGTAGCGACAAAGACTACGGCGTGTCCGCTTCTTATCCATGTCCGGCCTCTTCATCATGTTGGGCCTCTTCTTCATGTATGGCGTTTTCTTCATGTCCGCTGGTCATCTCTTCATCTGGCCCCATGTCGTTATTCTCTGCCCCATCGACGTCCTCATCATCTTCACTTATCCACCAAATATAGCCATCCATGAAATCATGCGGGAGCTCGTGCGCCTTTAAATGGCCAGATAAAAAGGGGTCGATCCAGACTCCTTTGAATCTTTGATATGGACATTCTATATCAGTGCCTATGCTAAATTACCCATGCTGCCACCGCCTAATCTCCGTTGTTTCTCCCGTATCCGTCTGTCCTCCACAAAATCACACTTCTCCACTTCGCCTGCCCCGGAAGTTGCCACCGCTCCCTACACGCGTCCCTTTAGCATCGTTCCTCGTTCTTCCACCCCTCTGGCCATCCTGCTCGCCTCTCCTCCGCTCCCCGCACCTCTCCTCCGGTGTCCACCTTCCGCGAGTGGAATATGTTCATCGCTAGCTCACTATATTCTTCCACTTTGGGCTGTTGGTGAGGGTATGAGATCTGACCGGATCGAGGCGAGAAGGCTGTTGCGGGGAAGACGCTCTCGACGCCTTGCGTGGATGCGTTGATTGCCAAGGATGATGTCGCACTTTCTAGAAGAAATCTCTTGCTATCAAGGGAATAGATGAGGACACCAACATTTTTCCTTTTTGACAGCTGGAGGGTGCTGCCAGGCAACCCAGGGGACTGCGGCTTGTACAAAATATGGAGCAATCGGAAGATGCACTCGTCAGCAGAGTTGTCCCCTCTTCCTCCTTGCACGGTTCCTCCAACCTAGCTGCCTCCTCATCAGGTGATGCCTCGTACTTGCAGCGACCGTCGGGGGCTTGGAAAGCCTTCTCTTGTGACGTTCACCTATGGTCCCATGGATCAACGTAGGATCTCCGGGTAACTCCTTGCACGCTTGTGATGTTAATGAAAATAAAACTGAGCCCTCTCAATTCATTTCTGGTCGTTCATTTTTGCAATATAGACGTTTCTTCGAGTCTGATCTCATCAGTACAACTCCCTCTCCCGCATGTGTTAGGTTCTGGCCCAACTATCCTAATGGGCTACTGCTACAGATGCCAAAACGAAGTAATCTGGTAAAATAGGCCTGTTCGGCCGACCCATGGCAACCCATAAGCAGAGGGGATAGAGCGATGCGGGATACAAAGGAGTGGGATCGACGGGATCCTATTTGGCCCGATAGTCATCGCATGTGTACCCCCTTGCTTCCCGCTGCGTACATCTGGGCCGACCCAACTAGCTCGTTTCTCTTTTGGGAAGGTTCCAGAACCTTCAAACCGTTTTCTTTCTCTTTTAATTTTTAGTTTTTCTTTTTCCTTTTTCTATTTTTCCTTTTTTTTCAAATACACAACCATTTTATGAAATCAGGGATATTTTTGAAATTGGAGAGCATTTTTGGAATTCAAACATTTTTTTAAATCAGCCAACATTTTTTCAAATTCAAAATATGTTCATTGAATTCAAAAAATGTCCATCATATTAAAATATATTCATGAATGCTTTCAAAACAGATTATCGTATTCAAAAATTTCTATCAAATGCAAAATATGTTCTTGAAATTAAAATGTGTTCATATAATTCAGAAAAATGCTCCTTCAATTTAAATTTATTCATCAAATTCAGAAAATGATCACCAAATTAAAATGTTCATCAAAAATTGAAATTTTGGTCTTCAAATACTATTTGTAATATTGTATGACTTTTTTTGAAATGACAAATGTTTTTCTTAATTTTTGAACAATGTTTTTCCATTAGTAAATACCTTTTGAAATTCTAAACATTTTTTGAAACCCTAAACTTTTTTCAAGAAACGAAAAGCTAAAACACAAAATAAAGAAAAAAGCAAAAATAAACAAAAAAGGATAGCCCCATCCCACACTTGGGCCAGACCAAGGTCGCACATGGGGAGAGATGGGGTGCATGCTGCCCTCTATTTCGAGAGCAACTAATTAACGAGCACTCCTTCGGAATCCTCGCAACGATCAGCGCCACTTGGCACGCTCTCAGCCATTTGTCACGTGTCGCGCTCTGAGCGCTCCCTCCGCATTTAGTTTTTTATTTTTCCGCACGCGTTTTCTGCTTTTTAAGCGGGGTTTTTCGACGTTTTGGTTTTCCACCAGTCTTCCCTAGCTTTTCGACCAAATAAAAAATTACGAGAAAAAAATTTGCGCAAAAAAACCCGTTTTCTTTTTTAATCTTTCACGAGAGTCACGGTTTTGCTTCACGAGAGTCACGGCCGTGCCTCTCGGAAACGGAAAAAAACGTGTTTTCTGTTTTTTTCCCTTTCATGAGTCACGGTTTTGCTTCCGCGAGAGACACGGTTGTGCTTTCGCGAGGGTCACGGCCGTGCCTCTCGGAAACAAAAAAAAACGTATTTTCTCTTTTTTTTTCGTCGCGAGAGTCACGGTTTTGCTTCCGCGAGAGGCACAGTTGTGCTTTCGCGAGAGTCACGGCCGTGCCTCTCGGAAATGGAAAAAAACATGTTTTCTCTTTTTTTTTCCTTCACGAGAGTCACGGTTTTGCTTCCGCGAGAGACACGCTTGTGATTTCCTCAGAGGCACGGGCGTGCCTCCTCGGAGGCGGAAAAAAACGCGTTTTCTGTTTTTTTTTCTTTCGAAGAGTCACGGTTTTGCTTCTGCGAGAGGCACGGTTGTGCTTTCGCGAGAGTCACGGTCGTGCCTCTCGGAAACGGAAAAAAACGCGTTTTCTGTTTTTTTTTCACCGAGAGTCACGGTTTTGCTTCCGCGAGAGGCACGGTTGTGTTTTGCGAGAGGCACGGCCGTGCCTCCTCAGAAACAGAAAAAAACGTGTTTTCTATTTTTTCGCGAGAGTCACGGTTTTGCTTCCGCGAGAGGCACGGTTGTGCTTTCGCGAGAGTCACGACCGTGCCTCCTCGGAAACGAAAAAAGGCTTTTTTTTTCTTTCACGAGTGTCACGGTTTTGCTTCCGCGAGAGGCACGGTTGTGATTTCGCTCGGGTTTTTTTCGAAAAGGGAAAAAACCTATGCTTCCAGTTTATTTTTTTGTTTGGTTTTTTTCATGAAAAAAAATTCATCAAAACCTATCAACACGGGATGTAGTTTTGAAGATCTCGACGCGAGGAAACCAACGACGAAAGCGGTTCGAGATTTGGACGCACGGTTTAAGAGATAAAATATTTTGAATAAACGGATCTACAAAGAAGGAAAACTCACAGGTTGCGACAAGTGGCGCACAAATACTCCTTAACTAGTGATTTCGCTCTCTTTCCCAACACGTAGGCTGTGGTATAGGAGGTCACGAGGGATCGGGCCAAGGCGATGTGGTTACAAATTTATTTTTTGAGACCCGCGCTTTGGAAAAGGGGAGGTCCTACGCGGTGTAGGTAAAAATAGAGCGGCCTCGTGGGGGATCAAACTCGCCACCTCTGGCTTCCGAATGCCTCTCACTAGCCACTCGAGCTAACAGCGCGTTGGTGACTGTTATACACCGTGGAATTCTAAAAGCACTAAGGAGAGGGGCAGCTCAAAGATGTACTCTAGCGACCGGACCGTGTGACACGAATAAGCCAAGGTAGAGTTTTTTCTTGAAGCTCCACATCTTTCTTTTTAAAACGTGAACATTTTTCAAAAACACAAATAAAATTTTGAATTTCAAACCTTTTCAAAAAAGATAAATAAAAATTAGAAACCACAAAAGTATTTTGAATTTGTGAACAGTTTTTTTAAAAAAGCGAACATTATTTAAATTCCGAACAAATTTGAAAGCCTGAACATTATTTGTAACTCCCCGATTTTTATTTAATTTGTGAACAAATTTTGAAATTGTGAACAAAATTTTGAAACCACAAACAATTTTTTGAAATTGTAAATTTTTTTGGAATTTGTGAACAAATTTCAAAATGAGAATTTGTTTTGAAATTCTGAATGATATTTGAAATTTTCAAAAAAGGTCGACAAGAAAAAATTTGAAAAATAAAAGTAGAAAAATTAAAAAGAAAACAAATAAAAAAATATTCAGAAATTCATGAACGTTGTTTCGAAAATATTTAGAAAATAAGAGAACAATTTTGAAATTTCTGAACAAAATATGAAAACAGGATCATTTTTTGAAATTCCCAAACAATTTTAAAATGAGAACATTTTTTGAATGTAGGAACAAAATTTGAAAACAGGAACATTTTTTAAATTCCCAAACAATTTTAAAATGCGCATTTTTTAATGTAGGTACAAAATTTGAAAACAAGAACATTTTCAAAAATTTGAACTTATTTTAGAATCTTGAGTATTTCTAGAAAAATAAAATTAAATTGAATAAAAAGAAAACAGAAAAGGAAAAACGTGACCACTAAGAAATAGAAAGAAAATAAAGAAAAGAAAAAACCATAAAAAAGAAAAAACCATAATGGGGTAGGGCCGACACGATCTACTCAAATGGGCCGGCCCAGTCGTGTCGGTCGGCCACTCGCCTGTGCGTTGCCCCCGCAACTTACCGCAAGGAGCGGCAAATAGGAAATTCCCTGGAAAAGAGGGAAGCGCACAACCCCTCGCTCTACACGTGCGACCTTGGGCCGGCCCAGGTGTGGGGGCTCCCGTGTGTGGTTTCTCGTTTGTTTTTTATTTTCTTTTCTCCTTGTTTAAAGAAAATCCAGGATTTTTAAAAAAAGTTTATAATTTAATACAATGTTCATTAATGAAAAAAATGTTAACTAATGCAAAAAGAAACATTCACAAATTTAGAGAAATACTTATAATTTCTAAAAATTGAATTTTTTTGAATTTGTTTGAAAATTTGTCTAAATTTGATGGAAAATTTTATATTTGATGAACCAAATTTAAATTCAATGAAGATTGTTTTTGACTTTTGAAAGAACATGCGGTGCCCCCATGTTTGGTTTTGATAATTGATAACAATCTCTATGGACTAATGGTTGCCTTGAGTTATATTTAAAGGATTTGTCCATAGGCTTTTTTTGGAGTCAATTTGTTGGTTTCAAGGAGAGTTTGTGATGACCAAGGTACCATTCAAGGAATTACCTAAAGATTGGTCGTGTGAGAGGTTGATCAAGACTAAGTCAAAGAGTGAATCAAGTTGATCAACACACAAAGCGTAAAAGATGTACCGAGAGGGATCAAGCGATCCCATGGTATGGTAAGCATTATCAATTACGCTTTGTGTACTAACCCATGATCTTCGTGCGAGTTCCTTGTGGGGTTAGGTTATGGTGTGCAAGTTCAGGTGAAGCATCATGAAGAGATCAAATGCTTGAAGCTTGTCGTCCATTGTGGTGACAATGGACTTGTGAAGATGTGCGAAAGAGTGGCTCATCCATAGTGGAGTATGGGGGAGAAATCAACTAGTCTTCATCGATCTAACGCAATCAAGAAAGGTGGTCCAACTTGAGGGAGTCAAGATCGTCATCATCTAGCTCAAGTGGACCATGTGCAAGGCAAAGGTTTGCTCTTGATAGGTTTTCTATTTTACCGGTCTCACATTGGTAGTTGGGAGACCGGGTTTTAGGATCGATTGTCGTACTATCAAGGGGGGCTCTCGATGAGTAACTTGATCGTATCATTCATAGAGAGCTCAAACCATTGCATCCTTGCATCATCTTTCTTGGTTCTTGTTTGGTTCTTTTTGTGAGTTTTGGAGTTTTGGAGTTTATGGTCATCTTGATGATAAGCTCGAGTTCATCAAAAACGGAGTTCACTTGCATATTCTATGATGTTTTCGATGTTGGAGGTTCTGCCGGTTCTTCTCTGTTGGAGGTTTCTCTCCTCTTTTTGTTAGGCTTACCTCCCCTGCCTCTTCTTTTCGATGATAAGCTTGAGTTTGCTCAATTCGGAGCTCATATGAAGAAGTTATGGCAGTTCTGTTTTTCTCCCAGCGGTAGTACCGCGGAGCCAGCGGTAGTACCACTTATAGCGTGAAGCGGTAGTACCGCTCCAGTGCCGCTCTACTACTGCCTCGTTTTTGGGTCTGCTCTTTTCGTGTCGGGTTCAGCAGTAGTCGCGCGGCAGTAAGGCACGACAGTTCCGCCTATAAGCGGTAGTACCGCTCTGGTCGGGCGGTAGTACCGCTACTGCACTATTGCCACCGTACTCTGCTCTGTCTTGTCTCCTTTGGTCCCATGCTCTGCTCCTCCAGCGGTAGTACCGCTGGGGTGAGTGGTAGTACCGCTTGTAAGCGGTACTACCGCCCCAAGGTTCTTGTTTCGTTGCTCCTTTTCCCTGCTTCTTCCGCCCGAGCGGTAGTACCGCTTGTGGAGCGGTAGTACCGCTCGTGTGCGGGCTGAGCACATAACGGTTGGATTTTCCCCCTCCTATAAAAGGGGGTCTTCTTCCCCAATGAACCTTATCCTTTGAGCTCGTGTTCTTTCCCATTGTTGACCTTCTTCGAGCTTGATAACTCTCAATCCCTCCATGGATTCTTGCTAGTTTTTGAGGGAAAAGAGAGAGGAGATCTAGATCCACATTTCCACCAATCACTTTCTCCTCTATGTGAGGGGAACCCCTTGGATCTAAATCTTGGAGTTCTTGGTGTTCTCCTTCTTGTTCTTCCTCTCATCTTCCTCCCTAGCATTAGTTGCTTCGGTGGGATTAGAGAGAGAAGGACTTGGGCACTCCGTGTGCCCTTGCCATTGCATTTGGTGCATCGGTTTGAGTTCTCCACGTGATATGTGGAAGTTACAAGTTAAGAAGCTTATTACTCTTGGGTGATTGGTACCCTTGAGCTTGTTACTCTTGGGTGTTTTGGACACTCTAGAGCTTGTTCCTCTTGGGTGCCTTGGCGCCCTAGACGGTTGGTGTTGTTCGGAGCTCAATCATTGTGGTGTAAAGCTTCGGGCAAGCATCGGGGTCTCCAATTAGGTTGTGGAGATCGCCCCGAGCAATTTGACGGGTACCGGTGACTGCCCCCAAGGGTTGCCAAAGTGTACGGTTTCGGTGACCGCCCCCAAGGGTCGCCATTTGTACGGGTTCGGTGACCGCCCTCAAGGGTCCCTTAGTGGAATCACGGCATCTTGCTTTATACGAGGGCGTGAGGAGATTACGGTGGCCCTAGTGGCTTCTTGGGGAGCATTGTGCCTCCACACCGCTCCAAACGGAGATTAGCATCCGCAAGGGTGTGAACTTCGAGATACATCGTCATCTCCGCGTGCCTCGGTTATCTCTTACCCGAACCCTTTACTTATGCACTTTACTTTGTGATAGCCATATTGTTCTTTGTCATATATCTTGCTATCACATAGTTGCTTATCTAGATTAGCATAAGTTCTTGGTGCACATATGTGAGACTAGTTGTTTTAGGTTTTGTGCTTGACAAATTAACCGCTAGGTTTATTCCGCATTTGTTTAAGCCTAAAACGTAATTATTTTAAAGCGCCTATTCATCCCCCCCCCCCCCCTCTAGGCGACATCCTCGATCTTTCAACTTTGATGTAATTTTTTTGAATCGGGGAACATTTTTGAATGAATATTGAAAAATATTCATGAACATGATCAACATTTTTCTATTTTGATGAACAAATTTTGTATTCGCGTACATATTTGAATTTAGAAAAAACTTGACCGGTTTGAAAAAAATGGTCGCCAATTTGAGACAAAAAATCGCCAGATTTTGTAAAATGTTCATTAATTTAGAAAAAAACAAAAGAGAAAAATTAGAGAGGGAACTGAAAAAAAAACGAAAATTTTAGGTGAAACAAAAAACAAAAAATAAAAGGAGGAAAAACAAAGAAAAAACTAGTTTGGAAATGTTCTAGAAACTTACAAAACCGGAAACGAACTAGTTTGGCCTGCCCAAACGTACGCAGTTGGAAGCAGGGGGTACGCGCACGGTGGCTAACCAGTGACCTGCGCGCCACATAGGATGCCTGCCTATACGGCTCGTACCGCGCCGGAACTCCTGTACAGAGCTGCAGGCGCCGGTTGCTGCAACTGACGCTCGCAGCAACGTCTCGGTGGGCCGGCCCATGAGCGCGCAGCGCCAAAAAAAACACCCGCAAAAAATGCCTATGGACCAGGATTCGAACTCGTGCATCGCCCTTTGGTACAGTGAGCTAACCAATCGACCAATTGAACTACAACTGGATATTTACAGTGCGAAACCTTAAAGAACAGAAAGGTAGACGCATTATTTATTGCGTGGTACATAGTAAAATTAATTTTTCCAATTATATGAAAACACGTTCACAAATTTCAAATGACGTTCACGAACATGCAAAAAAAGTCCGCGTGTTGAAAAAAAGTTCACCAAAAGAAAATTATTTCATGTAATAAAAAAAAGTCATAAGAAGTCCATTACTTAAAAAAACGTTCAATATTTTTTTAAAAAATTGCAAAACCGAAGCAAGTTTATGAATTTGAAAATACAACATAGAAAAAAGCTTGTGAGTTTGAAAAAAAGTTCATCAACTTTGAAAAAAAAATCATCGAATATAAAAAAAGTTCATCGAGTTGAAAATAAATTCGTCAATTTAATAAAAGTTCATCGAATTTGGAAAAAGCTCATCCAAATTGAAAACAAAATCATCAGGTTTTAAAAAAAGTTCATCGTATTAGAAAAACAGTTCACGATTTTCAAAAACAGTTCATCAAAAATGAAAATAGTTCATCAATTTGAAGAAAAATGTTCACAATTTGGAAAAAAAAGTTAATAGAAATCGAAAAAAAAGTTCATTCATTTTGAATCATCTATTTGTAGAAAATATTCACGTATTTGTAAATAATTCATCTACCCGGAAGAAAAAGAGAAAGGAAAAACCGAAAATAAAAAGGGAAACAAAAAAGGAAAAAAGAAAAGAACGAATGAAAAAAGGAAAACTTAATTTTACCACATCCCACGTGGTGGCTCGCTGGTTACACCATCGGTACTATGTGAGGGAGGACGCGGGTTCAAATCACTGGTTAACACGCACATTTTTTGCGGATTTTAACACAGAGAAAGAAACCTTACATGGGCCGGACCAGTGCGGGGGGTGCTGCAGGCGCCGGTTTGCAGAAACACTAGTAACCGGCGCATGCAGCGCCAAATAGGGTTTGCCTACCGTGCCCGCGAGCGCTGTGGCGCGTACCCCCGCTGCTGTTTCTATGGGCCCGCCCATTTCGGGGTTTAACCCCAACAGGTTTTGGGAAGGATCTAGGGGAGCTCCTATTGAGCGCCTTCAGCACTGCCGAAGAGAACTGGCGCCTGCAACAGCCGCTGGATGGGCCGGCCCACGATCGTGCTAGACGCAACGCGGAAAAAGATCGCCAAAAATACCTCTCGTCTGGGATTCGTACTCCCGACCTAGCGCTCCTATAAGAAGAGGCTAACCACTGGACCAGCTTCCTGCTTGTGAATATTCACAGCGCGATATTCTTATAGAAAGGAAACTAGACGCGCAATTTATTACACACTACACTGTAGTGTTTTATTTTCTAATTATTTGAAAACATGATCACATATTACCAAATAAAGTTCATCAAAGTTGAAAAAACTTTTATTGGTTTTTAAAAACGTTCATCAACATTGAAAAAATTTAATGGATTTTCGTTTAATGTTCATCAAACTTGTAAATAGTTCACCGAATTTGAAAAACATTCATCAAAATTGAAAAAAAGTTAATAATTTTTCAAGAAAAGTTTATCGGATTTGAAAAAAGTTCATCGGATTTGGAAAATAGTTCACCGGATTTCAAAAAAGTTTATCAAATTTGAAAAAAGTTCATCCAATTTGGAAAATAGTTCATTGAATTTGAGAAAAGTTCATCGGATTTGGAAAAATGTTCATCAAATTTGAAAAAAGTTCATAATATTTGAAAAAAAGTTCATCATATTTGAAAAAGTTCATCGGATTTGGAAAAAAGGTCATCGGATTTGGAATGAGTTCATCAAATTTAGAAAAATAGTTCATCGAGTTTGGAAAAAGAGTTCATCGAATTTGAAAAAAGTTTATCGGATTTGGAAAAAAGTTAATCAGATTTAACAAAAAAGTTCACGAAGTAGAAAAATAAAATATCATCTATTTGTAAACATTGCGCGCATTTAAGGAAAAAATGAAACAAAAAACAAAAAAGAAAGGAGAAAAAACACAGAAAACATAGAGGAAATTTCCTGTATGTATTAAAAGACGGAAAGGAGGTTCTGATTCATTAGTCAGGCGTTGTCGTAGTGGTCCCTTGAGTCGGCTATTGACGGGGAGGTCTTTGGTTCGATTCCTGACTAAGCGCACTTTCCATTTTTGAGTTTCAAAACAGGTGGAAGAACTGGTAATTGGGCCGAGCCCAGCTAGCGTCGCTACAGGCACAGGTTTGCGGAAACAGCTATAACCGGCGCCTGCAGCGCTAAATAGGAAATGCCAGGATATAGAACTTTCCCCGCACTTTCCATTTTTGAGTTTCAAAACAGGTGGAAGAACTGGTAATTGGGCCGAGCCCAGCTAGCGTCGCTACAGGCACAGGTTTGCGGAAACAGCTATAACCGGCGCCTGCAGCGCTAAATAGGAAATGCCAGGATATAGAACTTTCCCTGAACCGAGTTTTATGTTTTTCTTTCAGTTTTTATTTTTCTTTTTTCGTTTTCTCTTTTCCTTTTTCTCTTTTTTTCATTGTTTCTTTACTTCTATATTTCATTTGTATTCGTGTTTTTCAATTCCGAAAATCTATTTGTTCACAGTTTATTCCTAAAATCGTTATTTAGAATGGTTTTATTTTAACTAAATCTTTACTGTTAAATCAGGAACATTTTTTTTGAAACTGTGAATATTTTTTAAAGACTCAGGTACATTTTTTTGGAAATTTGTGAACATTCCTCTTTAGTCATGAACATGTTTTTCAAATCATGAATATTTATTTTGAAATAATCAACATTTTAGAATTAAATGCTACTTTTTCCAAATCATGAACATATTTTTTCAAATTCATTAGCAATTAGAATTAGCAAACATTTTTTGTATCGTAAACATTTTTTCCAACTTCATGAACATTTTTTTGAATCGTGAACATTTTTCAAATTAGCAAAAGTTTTTCTGAATTTTTAAAATTATGTTTACAAATTCGTGAACAGTTATTGAATTCCAGAGCATTTTTCGGTAATCATGATCTACTTATTTTGTGGACATTTTTCAATTTCACGAACATTTTTTTGAAATCATGAACATTGTTTTAAATTCATGAACATTTTTTAAATTTGTGAACACTTTTTGCCAAATTCATGAACAATTTTGGAATTACCGAGCGTCTTTTTGTAAATAATGATTTTTTTTAAATCATCATTGTTTTATTCAAAATTAGTAACTTTTCATATCGCGAATTATTGAAAACAAAGAAAAAAGACAAGAAAGAAAAAAAAAGGAAACATCCGCAAAAAAAAAAACAGGCGTCGTCCCGGCTGGGCCGGCCCAGAACGGGAGCGGGGTGTGCGCGCCCGCTTCCTTCGCAGCGCGTGCTGCACCCTATATGACTCATACAAGGAGTTGGACGCACAGGCTGTCGCACGACTGGGCCGACCCACCAAACCGCTTGCTGTTTCGTTTCCTATCGCGGGGCAAAAAAAATCACAACCTGCCAGATTCGAACCCTGAACTTCACATACCGACAGCGAGCAGTCAACCACCACACCACAAGACGGTAAATGAAAATTATGGCGCGAACATCTATAAGAATACGCAGCGGCGTTTAGATTTGGAAAATATTTTGAACACATTTTTTGAAAATTGCGAGTTGTTTTGAAAAGCCGCAGTTTTTTTTATATTCCAATTTTTTTTTGTGAAACTGAACATGGTTTGAACATATTTTGCAAATCCCGAACAGTTTTCACAAGCGTGAACAATTTTTTCAAAAGTTAATATTTTCATAAAAAGCGAACAATTAACAAAAAACAAGAACGTTTTTTGAACAATTTTTATTTTTTAACAAAAATGGAAAACAGGAACATTTGTTTAAACTCGGAACAAAAAAGATAAAACACAACTTTTAGAAACAAATGTGAACAAAATTTTATTGGCTATTTTCAAAATGAGAACAAAATTTGAAACATCAGAATATTTGTTGAAACTGTGAACAAAATGTTGAAACCTCAAACATTTTCTTAAACATGAATATTGTTCTAAATGGTGATCAAATTTTGCGTACGAGAACATTTTCTAAAATTAATGAATGCTTTCTTAAACACGAATTTCCCTTGAAATTGTGAAAAAAATAGAAAAAAGGAAACATCTTCTAAAACAAGAAACATTTTTTGAAATTGTGTACAAAATTTTGGTATCGCGAACAGTTTTCGCAAGCACGAACATTTTTTTGAAATTGCAAACATTACCTTCAACAACGTGAACATTTTTTGAAATATATGAATATTGTTTAAATGCGAACATTTTTTAATATCTGAAAATTTTCAAGTTTATAAACATTTTGAAAGCACAAACATTTTTTAATTGTAGAACATTTTTTAAAATGGCGAACATGTTTGAAATTTGAGAACTTCTTTGAAAATACAAAAAAAATTAAACCCCAGACATATTTTCGGTTTTTTGAACCATTTTGAATTCTCAACATTTTTCAAATTTGTACATTTTTGAAAAAAGAAGAAGAAAAAGGAAATAAAATCAAAAAGAAAAAAGAAACAGAAAATATAAAAACGAAAACCAAAATAAAAAATAAACATAAAAGAAAAAAGATAATAAAAAGTAAATGAAAACCAGCCAGGAAAAAGAACAGGAAAAAAGAAAACCCGATTCAGGGAACCTTCTAGAAGGTTCCCCAAACCGGAGAAAACAATAGCTACGGTAAGCGCAAACGGGCCGGCCCAGATCGCGGCGCTTGTGCGTACCCCCAACAGTTTGACGCAAAGTGCATCGTATAGGATTTTCGGTCCTGCTTGACGCACGTTGCGTCAAGTTGTCTAGCTTTCGCACAAGAGTTTGCCAGCGAGGGATGATTAGGGAAAAAGTCAATTTTAAACCTTGAAATCGTAGAGGTTCGGCGAACCAAACCCTCAGGTGCAAATCCCTGTCGTTTGCACCCTGAACTATACAATCCCAGTCTAAATCAAACCCTGGAGTCGTTTGCCAAACAGGGATTGCAAAGGAAGGCCGGGATTGGTGGTGGAACCTATTTGCCGCCCACAGCAGTGGCTAAGCCCGCGGGTGGGCCGGCCCATTTCGCGGCAGCGCGCGCTGTCCGGTCATTGCTTTGTTTTTCTGTTCATTTCTTTTGTTGACCTTTTGTTTTATTTTATCTTTTAGGTTTATTCTTTCTGGTTCTTTCTTTCTTTCTGCCTTTTTCTTTCGCATTTTCTTTCTTTTGTTTTTTGTTTTCCTTTTTCTTCCATTAATACATTATAAGGAAACGTTTCATTGTGTATTTTTTCATTAATAATACTTTAATATGACGAACAATCTGTGTTTCTTCTGTTTATTTTTACTTTCTTCTTTTTTGTGTGTTATACAAGATTTTATCATGTATTATGAAAATGGTCATCATATATTTAAGAAAATGTTTATTATGTACTTAAAAATGTTCAACGTATAGGGAAAAATGTTTAATATGTACTTTCAAATTTTTCAGCGCACATCACAGTAATGCTCATTGTGTATTTTCAAATTGTTCAGCGTATATCACAGTAATGTTCACTGTGTATTTACAAATTGATTAGCATACATCACACAAATGTTCAATGTGTATTTAAGAAATTGTTCATTGTATATTAAAAAAATGTGCATGTTGCAAAAGTTTGTTTAAATTCTCCAAATTAAGTTTCGTAAATTTGTTCACAAATTTGAGAAGTAGTCGCTTTTCATGAACACTCAAAAAGAATCGAAACATTTTTGCGTTCGAAATTTAAGAAAATATTCGAATCTGGTGTTGATTCATATAGTTTTGTGTTGCTTTATTTTAGGTGTATATTCTTTAGTGTTGCTATTTGATTATATTAAGTCTGTAGCTCAAATGGAAGTACCAGCGTATGTTGAGCTGCAGATCCTGGCTTCGATACTTGGCTAGCGCGCATTTTTTTAGCCTTACAGGCTCGCGCTACAGTAAGGTCCGCTGACGGTCGCCAGTTTTCATGGGCCGGCCCAGTCAGAGTTCGGCCTGTGCGACAGAAGAATAAAGCCAACATTTTTTTGAGAAAAAAAACAAATGGGCTGGCCCATCAGACAAATCCCGGTTGACTTTTTGCCAGGGTTTGATTTAGACCGGGATTACATAGTTCAGGGTGCAAACAACAGGGATTTCGACTTGAGGGTATGATTCACAGAACCTCTACAAGTTCAAGGTTTAAAATGGACTTTTTTCGGATGATTTGGGCCTGCCCACCCACCGCTTCTGCCATCTCGGTTTTGGGAACCTTCCAGAGGTTCCTAAACTGGTTGTTTCCGGTTTTGGGAACTTTCTAAAAGGTTCGTGAACCGGTTTTTGCTGTTTCACTTTTTTTCCTATTTATTTCTTTACTTTCTCTCCTTTTTGTCTTACTTCTTCTTTCTTTTTTTTCTTCTTCGTTTTTATTTCAAAACATATTCGTGTTTCTTGAAAATTCTTCACATATTTATTTAAAAATTTGCATTTACAAAAATTTGGGAGTTTAAAAAAATGCTCATTTTTCAAAAAATGTTTGTGTTTCAAAACATTGTTCACGTTTTCCAATTTCTTCTGTAGTTTCGGAAAAAATGTTTGGGTTAAAAAATCATTTTCAGTAATTTTGTTTCTTTACTTCATTTTTTCTTTTTCGTTGTAATTCCTTTTTCTTCTCTTTCTAGTTCTTGAGAATTTCAAATTTTGTTCAAAATTTCAAAAAGATGTTCCAAAGTTAAAAAACTGTTCCTGTTATTATATTTTGCTCACATATTGAAAAAGAAATTCTCTATTTTTTATAAAAATGCTTGCATACTTAGAAAAAAAGTTCAACTTTCAAATATTCTCCATTTTCTATAAACAAATGTTCGTGTATTCAAATTTTGTTCAGTAGTTTGAAAAAATGTTCCTCTTTCATATTTCATTTGGAAAAATTTGTTCAGCAGTTCAAAAAATTTGTTTGCAATTTCAAAACTGTGTCTGTTTCTAATTTTGTTTGGGAGTTTAAAATATGTTTACAAATTTTTCAAAATGCTTCCTTTTTCCAATTTTGTTCAGTAGTTTACATTTTTCCAATTTTGAAAAAATGCTCACGTATCCAAAATTGTTTTGGAATTTGAAAAATGTTCATATTCTTTTTTCGCTTTTCTGCTTATTTCCTTATTTTCTTATGTTCCTTTTTCATAAAAACTGTTCGTGTTTTTTGTTCGAAAATTTTAAAAATGTTTTCATTTTCATATCTTGTTCTGAGTTTGAAAAAATGTTCTTGGTTCAAAAATTGTTCATGGATTCCAAAATTATTCGTGTTTCCAAATTTGTGTTCAGAGTTTCAAAAAATGTTTCCTTTAACAAAAATTTGGTCACATATTAAAACATGTTCGTGATTTTCAAAAAAGTCTTCAATTTATCAAAAAAATATTCACATATTCAAAAAATGTTTGAGCTTTTTACTTTCCTTCTCAAATTTGAAAAGTGTTCGCTTTTTTAAGAAAAAACACTTTTTCAAAATAATGATCATGTTTCGAAATTTGATGAAATGTTCGGATCCACATTAACTGTAGCTTCGCGGGCAAAAGTAAACCCAGAAAGCTTATATATCCCGTTGGCTAGGCTTGCGCGAGAGCAACGCGAGCAGTATATTTTTGGTGTTTTCACTGTGTTATGCTAATGGGCCGGCCCAGCTGGAATCGCGCCTGTGCGTTCGCTCGGCAATTCGCCGCAACGAGCGGCGCATAGGAACTCCCCCCTACGTGCACCCATAGAAAAGTTTGCTAGCTAATTATATGGCCAGTTAAGTAACCGTCCTTTAGCCTATTAATTAATACTCATGTTTAAATCACATCAAGTGATGACAAAAGTCACGGGCATTCCTTGCTCCATAAAAAATTCCTGACTTCTCCTCAACTTATTAGGAAAAAGAGAAAAAAATATTGGTACAAATTATCATCAATCAACTCTTTTTTTTGTGCCATTTGTAGTACAAAATCTTATCAAACAGTTGGAGATTAAGTCCACATCCCAGAACAAACCGTACTCTGAATTTTTTGGAGATGCATCATCGTCTTTGAGACCATCAGGTTTGCGCGCAACTACTCCATGATTTTGTGGAGCATATGCTGATCCAAGATGGAGACCAAGGAGTTTAATTTTTGAATTGTGCACTTGAAATTAATTTTATGTTTGAACTATGTATTCTCACTACAAACATATGTTATTTACATGTGATATTCATGTGTATAATCGATGTGCATGGATTCAAGGGTATTGATATGAGGAGCATGGCTGTTCAGTAGGACATTTGAGGGGCCGTCCAGCATTGTACGGGGTCGCGCTCAGGCGCATCCGCGGATGTTTGGGGACAAAATTTTCCAAGTTCGGCTGTAGACGCTCTAACTAGCATATGCAGTGTATCCTGCTTTTACTTCGAAATATTAAGTTGATGCTTTTTTCCTTACACAATGGTTTGTACTTTTCCTGTGTATAATGTATTTATGTACATAGAGAATTCCTAGTTAACTGTATTATGTGCAAACCATCATACGTGGATTGTTTTTGATAAGCCGAATTGTATGTTGTGCATAGTTTGGTAATTAACAATTTTTTTGCCTGTTTTATTGTGTTCTTTGCAAAAAATAAAAATAAAAAAATAACACAACTCTGGGAGTAAGAGATTCACAAACTCCCTGAACTTGAAAACATCATAATGTTCATGTCTTTTGATGACTTTTGCTAGGTAAATGCGTCAGCTGTGACATCAATTACTCCAATCTAAAAAATTCTAGATGTGCCTTCTATTAGTTTTGCCATGTAGTCTACTAAAATGGCATGTGTGGTTTGCTTATTGTTTGGTATTTCTAGTTGGTAGGTTTCTAGAATCAACAAAGCAAGGGCCAAATTGAAAATATGCATATTTGGGGGGGGGGGAGGGGGCAGGCTATGAGCGGGCTTCTAAAAACTTTTTGGTTCAGTAAATATGCTAGGACTATCGGGGGGGGGGGGGGGGGGGGGGGGGGGGGGGTGCAGCGCCCCCCTCGGAAGTCGGAACTACATGTAGCTCTGCCACTTTCATCCTAGGTTTCCTCTGGCGTCAAGTTTCTTGGCTTGGTCGCATTGTGGTCCACCCCCACTCTTGTTCTGGGGCGATGCGTGAAGTGAACTAAACTCGATCAGTATAACATCGAGTTTGACGACGAGGGTGATGAACCCGCTCCTCGGCAAGCTCACTAAGCTACTCGGCGAGGAGTACAAGAACCTCACGGGGTGCGGAAGCAGGCCTCCTACCTCAAAGTCGATCTCGGTGCCAGGAAAGCTCTCCTTGACAGGATGGAGCTAATTAATGGATAAGCTTGATCCCTCGTCAAAAAACTGGCGGGACCATGTCAGGGAGATGTCCTGATATGGAGAACTGCATAAACGAGTTGATGCGTGACATTGAAGGTGCCCATGCAAAGGCAAGATTTGTAAAGAACATGGCTCGACGTCTCATGAGTTTGGGTATACGACATCAGATTACCAACCGGATCGAGGAGGTCAAAATTCTCATGGTGGAGGTAAATGCTCGGCATGATAGATACAAGATTGATGAGTGCATCAATTTAAGTCTTGGCATTGTGGTTTGGATTCCCGGATGTTGACGATCAACATGGAGGTAGCAGGTCTTGTTGGTGTTGATGGCCTAAGAGAAGAGCTTGTCACTTTGTTGACAGATTCTCAGAAGAAACTCAAAGTGGTTTCCATCATGGCGTTTGGAGGTTTGGGTAAAATTAAGTTGCCAGACAAGTGTATGATGAGACTGGGGTCAATTTAACTGTAAGACATTTGTCTCACTCTCCCAATGACCAGATGTGAAAAGCCTTCTCACTGGCGTACAATGAAGGCTTGGGATGGAGGATTCTTCCCGTGCACACCAGCTACAAGACATCATTTACTGGCTTAGAGAACACCTCAAGCATCTTTTTTTTTGCTTCAATAAATATACTTGGGCTATGTGGGGGGGTGGGGGGAGGGGGGGGGGGCAGCGCCCCCCCTCGGAACTACATGTAGCTCTACCTTTGGTTGTCGACCTTTTATCCTAGATTCCCTTTGGCGTTGAGTTTCTTCGCTTGGTTGCATTGCCCTCCACCCCCTCTCTGGTTCCGAGGCGATACACATGAAGGAATTAAACTCGATCGAGATGGGAGCGAGTGTGATGATGGGAGTGATGAACCTGCTCCTGGGCAATCTCACCTAGCTACTCATCGAGGAATACAAGAAGCTCAGGGGTTCAGGAAGCAGGCCTCCTTCCTCAAAAATGAGCACGACTCCATGAAAGCTCTCCTTGACACGATCGAGGTAATGGATAAGCTTGATCCCTCAGCAAAAAACAGAGGGACCATGTCAGGGAGATGTCCACATATGGTAAATGCTCGGCGCGGGAGATACAAGATTGATGAGTGCATCGATTTGAGTATTGATATTGTGGTTTGGATTCCTGGATGTCGACGGTCGACAAGGAGGCAACGGGCCTGTGTTGGTGTTGATGGCCTAAGAGAAGAGCTTGTCAGTTTGTTGACATATTATATGAAGAAACTCAAAGTGATTTCCATCATGGGGTTTGGAGGTTTGGGTAAAGCTACGCTTGCCAAACAAGTGTATGATGAGATTGGGGGCAACCTAACTGTAAGGCATTTGTCTCAGTCTCCCAAAGACCAGATGTGAAAAGCCTTCTCACTGGCTTACAATTAAATCTTCGGATGGAGGATTCTTCCCATGCTCACGAGCTACAAGACATCATTTACCGGCTTAGAGAACACCTCAAGCATCTATAAATGTTTTACTTCACTAAATATGCTAGGACTATAGGGGGGCAGCCCCCCCCCCCCCCCCCCCCCCCTCAGAACTACATGTAGCTCCGCTGTTGGTTGTTGACCTTTCATCCTAGATTTCTGTTCGAACTTTTTGTGCAATATATATAAAAAAAGGTGTTAATATGTATGTACAAGCATGTATATGACCAAGAACAAATGCTGATTTCCATCACATGATCATTGAGATGGTGGAGCATTAATTATTTATGCCTGCACGTACTTAACCTTGCCAACTTGGTTAGTCACGTATGCATGCATGAGCCATGCATGGCTCACGTCTGCTATGAAGAATACTAGTAGTGTGTATCTATCTATGCAAGGTATATGCGTCAATGATTAGGATGGAATGGTTTGTTAAGAAAAGATTATCGAGGAAACACTCGGTCCAGCAGGGCTCCTCCTCCACCACCTCCTCCTCCTCCAAGAAAAAAAGTTAGGGTTTGTGCCTCTCGCCGGCGCCGACGTAGGTCCGCCTTGCCTCCGGTGGCCCTAGGGCCATGGAGGCGCGGTGGATCCTGGCAAGGGCCGGCGGGAGGGCTCCATTTTTAGTCGTTTTTTTCAATCTTGTTAGGGTTTGTGTCCTACTCAGGAAGGCGAGACGGCGGCGGCTCCTTGAAGATGGAATAAAGATCTCCCCGCCTAGCCCCCGTTCCGGCGGTGCGTCTAGCATCGTTGGTGGGCGTGTGGAGGTGTGTCTCTGGCAGATCTATCTTTGGTGGATTTGCTCGAATCTCGTCGTTGTTTGTCTACGTTCGTGTGTCTTCGGTTTGGATCCTTCCGATCTACGTTATTTTTCATCGGCGGCGGTTGCTGTTCTGGGGTACTGGTCCTATGGGGCCTTAGCACGACGACTTCCCGACTGTCTACTACAACAAGTTGTGCCCGGCTCCGGTGATGGAGGGGCGATGACGGCGGCGCGCCTTCGGCTCGCTTCGATGCTTGTAGTTGTCGCTAGGTGGTCTACGAATCTGGATGTAATTTTTATTTCTAGTATTTGTTGTACTACCATGATTGAAGATGAATAGATTGGAAGTTTTTCCGCAAAAAAAAAGAAAAAATTATCGAGGCAATCACTTTTAGGGCATGTACAATGGTGCTATCTTAGGAGTGCCACGTAGGATAAATGATGAGATGGAGGAGAGAGAACGTATAAGAAAAGGCTCGCCTTCTCTTATTTAAGAGAAGACAAGAGATGATCTCTTAGCACAATATGTTTCACCACATTTTTAAGAATGACTAGTTATTGAAGATAAGACTAAGAGATGACCATTATAGACATTTTTTTTTATCATCTCTAAATTACATGCAAGACTTAAAATAAGACATATCAACCATTGTACATGCCCTTACATGCCAACCTCTTGGTGACGTACATGTATGGGAACATGCACGTCCGGAATACCTGGTGTGTCGCTTCTGTTGATCTGCTCCGCACCAGCCGTGGAGATAAGATAATTACGGCTGGAGCCAGCCCAACAACCTAACAACTTGCCATAGTTGGCTCAATGCGTAGCTATCCATCCGACGTTCCCGCAAGGCTCGCCTATAAAAGGCCGAAGACGCACGCACAAACGGGGGATCCGAGGGGGAGACGCGCCCACGGCGGCAGCGTCGAGGAGATACACGGCCAGAAGACGGCGACGCGCCCGATGGTGGCAGCGTCGTCGATGTACATAGGAGCCGGAAGCCGGAAGGAGGAGACGCTACCGTAGCGGCAGCGTCGAGCGGATCAGGAGGACGAGCCGACGGCGGTGGAATCGCCGGTCAACACAAACGTCTGGCCCTGTCCGGCGGCTACCACGTACCAGGAGATGCGCACCCAGGAGGTGACAACGCGATGATGACGGCGCGCACGCCGAACGGGGCGCCGGCGATGGCAACGCATGCGTCGGGGAGAAGAACAACGTAAGGTATAGTCAATATGTGTTGTTGCAGATGGTCTACGTAGAAGATCGGATGAAGCACACAAGCATGTGTGGTTCATGCATGCGTACGCTCCGGCGGCCGTTTGCCGCCCGCTGGTGCAGTCCGAGCATGCCGATGCGGCGGTGAGGAGGAGCCCAGTTCAGGGAACCGACGCAGAGAAAGAACGAAGGCACGGGGAGAGAGACGCCGCCAGGCCGCCGCCATTCACCAACGCACACATCCATCCATATGGGCCAATAGCTCCTATTCGACACATTTGAGGTGAATTGCCTTGTGTGCGACGTTGTTGAGCGAATGGCTATGGTGCGACACATTTGAGCAGGTAAATGGCCCAGGGCCACATGGGGTGTTAAATGTGGTTAAATTGGTCGTCAACGAAGCCCGTTTATGTTAGGACATATGGGTCCAACTTAATTGCTCCTCAAAACAGCTGACCGTGCCCTGCCGCCCGACCGTGCCGGGCCCGCCACTCTGCCCCTCCCCCCTTCTTCTCCGGTGGCGGCGGATCTTGCGTTCTCGGTGGCGGCGGCGGAGCACTCGTTCTCAACGGCGGCGGAGCCTTCGTCCTGAAAAAATGGTGAGTGAGAACCCTAGTCCCTCTCCCGTTCCTCTCTCGTCTCCGTAGATCTCAGCTCGTTTCCTCTGTTTTCGCTTGTTGAATCGATAGGTTGTGAGGGGAGCCCGTGGGCATACTGAGATGGAGCCGCCAGATTCAACTTCGAATAGGTAATGCGCCTCTCTCCGATCCAATTTTGCATGCAATTAGGGCATAGTCTGCTCTTTCTCACGGGCTCACACTATCCGCCACTGACAGAGGGGATGCTGCCGCTCGGACCTTCGAATTGACGATCAATTTCTTTCCATCAAAGGCAAAATTAGTTGATGGTAGCATTCAGAATATTGAGAGAGACACAATTGTTAAATGGAAGGTTGAGTTTACAGAGATTGATCCACAAGTTCTACAGAACATGGGAGAGAAGGCAGTGAAGAAATGGGTGGAAAAAATTGGGGAGAATGTTTTTTGGGGTCCAGAGCAAGAAGTATCACTGTTGCGGTTTGATGATTGGAAAGAAGAGTATGTGAGAATGGAAGATGGTGAACAGATTGTTGATGAAATCGATCGGCAACACGACTGGACAAGCAAACGAGCTAATTTTTTTGCTGAGGTGGTTGATCTGAATATTTTTTCGAAGGTTGGATATGTGCCATCACAATTGGCTGCGCAGATGGTAGATGATGATTGGGCTACATAGAGGCCATTGATTCCCATGTGCACTAAACTTACAGTAATAGTCGAAGAGGGACAGGTGACTGGAACTGAAATTGAAACTGCAACAACTGTTGATTGGAATGTAGTTGAATTAGATGAGTCTACTGATTTGGTCATTGCACGAATGCTTGACATTGAGATGGCCAAACTTTTTGGCATTCCAGTCGATGACAGAGATAAACAGGAGAGGGGCGAATATAGTTTGCCTGCTAATGCTGATGAAGATGTAGATGGACAATTGATGGAACAAGCTACAGATGAAGTAGATGATGCACATGATGATGAGCTGGTGCATGTGTATGACAAAGAAAACCCTGTCATTGAAGTAGGCAAGTTGTTCCCAAGCATGAAGGAGTTTAGGATGTGTTTCAAGACTTATGCAGTGAAACATGAGTTTGATGCCAAGACTGTTTGGACTGATAGAAAAAAGTTTTATGCGAGGTGCAGAGGATTTGATGGTAGTGTCAAGCCTTGCAAGTGGTACATATCTGCTAGACTGCAACCTGATGGAAGTACTGTCAGGGTTAACCAAATCCCCAATCAACATACTTGTATTACAAGTTCACAGAGAGTATCAACCATGACATCACAACTTTGGGTTGCAGAAAAGATCACCCCAATTTTAGCCAAAACATCAAACACTACAACCAAGAAACTCAAAGTAGACTTGGAAAAGATGTACCCCATTAAACTGAAATATACCACAGTGTGGAAGGCAAAACAAAGGACAATGAAAAATTTATATGGTGATTGGGCAAATACATTTAGGATGCTTTACAACTTCAAAGCAGAGGTGGAAAAGAGGTCACCTGGTAGTGTTGTGGAGATAGATACAGAGGTATCATCCAAAGGTGAAGTCAAGTTCTCCAAGTTTTTTATGGCTTTGAAGCCTTGCATAGATGGCTTCAAAGCAGGGTGCCGTCCATATTTGAGCATAGACTCATCATTTTTGACAGGCAAGTGGAATGGTCAGTTGACAGCATGCAATGCTCTAGATGGACACAACTGGATGTTTCCTATTGCTGTTGGCTTGTTTCAGTCAGAAACAGAGGCTTCATGGACATGGTTCATGATCCAGTTGAAAAGATGCCTAGGGCCAGTGTCACCTTTGGCTATACACATAGATGCATGTAAGGGGCTTGAAAATTCAGTGAAAAATGTTTTCCCACATGCTGAGCAGAGGGAGTGCTTCGGTCATTTGTGGATGAATTTGATCAAAAAAATTAGAGGAGAAGAATTTGGGCGCATGTGGCCAGCAGCAAGATCTTACACTAGACAGACACACAAATATCATCTTCATAAGATAATGGCAGCATGTGATGAGTTTGGTCCATGGCTGAACACCTACCATTCTTTGTTATGGTACAGGTCGGCATTCAACACTGCCATCAAGTGTGACCACATCAACAACAGTTTGGCAGAGAGTTTCAACAACAAGGTGAAGGATTTAAAAGATTTGCATGTGCATGACATGGTTGACCAAATCCGGATCATGCTCATGCGGTTGTGGGAATTGAGAAGAAGGATAGGTGATTGTCTGCAAGGTGATAAGCTTCCAGCAGTGGTACAACAGGTGGTCAATAGGAGCAGAAGTCTTTCACATTTGTTTGTTGAAAAATCTTCACCTTGGGGTGCTGAAGTTAGAGATAACAAAACTGGAAGGATACATATTGTTAACACTGAATTGCATGATTGCACTTGCCTCGAGTGGCAACACACTGGTAAACCATGTGAGCATGCCATTCTTTTCTTAGCATCCCAACATAAGATAAACATGCACCCATATCTGCATGAATATTATTCGGTAGCAAGATTCAAAGCTGCATATGCTACTCCAATTCCAGCACTTACAGATCAGTCTCAGTGGCCTGAAGTGGACATTGAATTTTCCATGTGTCCTCCCTTGACGAAAAGAAAGGCTGGCAGGCCTAAACAGAGTAGATTCAAGGCATGGTTTGAGAAAGGTGGGAGTAGTAAGAAGGGAAAGAAAGATGAAAAGCCAAAAATGGCCCAAAAAGGTAACAAAAATAGATGCAAGTTGTGCCAGGAACTTGGGCACAGAGTGGGATCTGTCAAATGCCGTTACACTCCTGATAAGCCGAAGTATGTTCTTGTTTATTTGTCTGTGTTTTGATTTGGTGCTTTTTTTCCAATTACTATATCTATAACATTTTCTGCACAGGAGGAAGCGAGCAAGTCAGCACCTTGTTGTTGAACAGTGTTGGCCAACAAAAAAAGCAAGAGTCAATGGCGGTAGAAAGAAGAGAAGTGTGCCTGAGCCTGAGCAGACTGAAGAAAATCCTGCTGCAGTCAACATTCAGACTGAACAAACTGATGTGGAGGTGCACACCGAAGAAACTGAACCTGAGCGTGTCGAGGTTCAGACTGAAGAAAATGAACCTGAGCGTGTTGAGGTTCAGACTGAAGAAACCCATGTTGAGGTACATACCAAAGAAACTGAAATTGGTGTCAACATTGAGACTGAAGACACTGATCACGAGGGTATTGGCGAGGTGTTGAAAAGACCAGTGAAAAAAACCAAGATGATCAGTGAACTTGTGTGTGTAGTAGAACCAAAAACAAGAAGGGCTAAGGCGAAGAAGGGCACACGACGTGGTAGGAAGAAGTAGAACAGAGAACAGTTTAAAAATTTAGGGCATGTAATAATATTTATAACACTGTGCGTACTGGTAGTCACTATGTATCCCCATATTTCTATTCGAACAGAGAACTTGTTTGTTTAAATTTGGGCTATTGATGTTTTAGTGCTATCTAAAGTACCTCAACTGAAATATGTTTGCTTGCTGATCATTCCGAGCCCTTTTGGTAAGTTGAACTCATAGTCATGAAAAGTGTGTTTCAAATGACCTCCAAAGGTAGGGTAAACGACCTCATATTTAAGCAAGTTTTTTTGGCACCTTGTCTAAACCAGCCAAATAATTTTTCTACACATCTATTCTACCTATATAGTGTAAATCTAAAGTCTCACTATTTATTGAATTAATTTTCTATTATTTTCTTTTCTTTTTGAAAAAACAAGGTTTAATAGAAAATTATATATAAAACAAGTTTAAAACATGAAAATGAGAAAAGTAAGTTCAGATCTTTCTTAGTCAATCCAAAATGAAGTTTTGGTGAGGTTTTCACATTTTTCATTTTCAAAACCCCACCTACTCTCGGGTGCCCACTACTCTCTCCCTTGAACTCCATACTACATTGTTTGGGGAATGACAATTTTGTGAAGGATTTTTCGTAAAAATGTATGTAAATCATATTTATATTTTTTTTCTCGTTACTATACGACATAATAAGACTATGTGCACAAGTTTTATATTTTTTTGATTTTTTTGAATTAGTTATGCTCAACCCTAATAAGTCAAAACCTCTCAAAACCCCTCAAAACCCCTCTCAAAACCCCTCAAAACCCCGCACACTACCTGGTCGTCGATCGTTGTGCGTCGATGGTTGAGATCATGCGCTAGGGTTAGCTACAGTGTGCAGCGATCCGCATGAGACACGCTGATTGGTTGACGCGGTGGGGTTTGGATCAGCCTCTCTCGTTGGGGCATCAGGACCGTTCATTTGAATCCAACGGCAAGAGTTGACGCGGTGCATGGACCAAGCCTACGCAGTGCTCTTTCCATCGTTGCATGCGTGCCCGTGCCGGCCGTAGCATGCATGCCCACCCGCAGAACTGCGCCCGTGCGTTGCATGCATGCCTCAGCGTAGCCCTGCTCCGCCACCCCTATCGACGCAGTAAGCTGTCGCATGCCTACCATTAGAACCGATGCAGTGTCGCATCAAAGCATGCATCCGGCCACAATGCAGCAGCCCGATGAAGACAACCAAAAAGCCAACGCTGCATGGCGTGGTGTGCACGTTGTGCATGGCGTGCTCCTCTTTGAGGACGCAATACTGGCATGGGGTATCGATGTGGGTATCGATGCAGTTCAAATGGCGTGCTGCCCGTTACAAGATGGGCAAAAGAAGGCATCAATTATTGTCACGTCTCCCATCGACCGAACCTTGCCCTCTAGCCAGGCCCTAGCAAGATGAGCAAATTAATGGGCTACAGTATGCATGCACGGGCGGCACACGCAGAGAACCCGGGGAAGGCGTGTCCCCTTGACCCACGACGGCACAGCCGCGTGCGTGAGCCCGTCCCCCTTGACTCGCGACCGGTGGCACAGAAGCGTCGCAGTCCGTTTCCCACGGCCACGCTCGTGTACACACTTTCATGGGGCGCCACCAAACGCCGCCTGCCCATTAATTCTAGGGTTTCGACGGGGTGAAACCACGCCGCACTTGGGCTATTTAAGCCGGGCACTATCGTCCTCTCCCTCCTCATCTATCATACCCCATCCTCTGCCTCCTCTGCCCTTCTTCTTCCTTCTTCTCCATCAAACCCGACCGAGCACTCGAGTCACCCCGCCACCATGTAGTACACCGCCCCCACCTACCGTTTCCCCCCAACCGTGCCGGAAAGGCTCTACCCGGCCGGAGTGTATGTAGATAGAACCCTTAGGGTTTGGGCGATCTCGAGGTGGAGGGGCGCAAGGGAGTTAACGGAGTTCTTCCTTGCGGCCGGCTTCCGCCACCTCCCCTGCGGCTCTCCTCGGATGTATCATGTTGAGGAGGTCAACCACAACGGCGTTGTGGTTGGGGTCCTCGCCACATTCACTAACCCTTTCGATGCTTTCCATCTCCTCGGGCGAGCGTATTGGGTTGGTTGTGAGTTCATAGCTTTCACCACCTACAATATCTTCACCGACTTCCAGAGCATCTTCCCCAACAACGGCGTTATGCACACGCTTCCGTACCCCACCAACAACGGGGAGGAGTGAAGGGCGGCGCCCGGAGGAGCGAGGTGGCGTTGTTCCCCCGGAGGAGGAGGAGGAGAAGAGCCCGAAGAAGAACCCGCTTTTGGTGCCCCCCGATCTATCTAGCTTATCGTATTAGTATTTTTAAGTAGTAATCGTTATGCTACTATTATTAAGTTGTATTAGTATTTTAAGATGTAAGGCTATCATGGAGTTGTAAGGCTATCGTGGAAGTATGGGTTGCAATCGTTATGCTACTATATATATTGTGTGTTTCGTGCTATTATTTGAAGATTGCTATGGGTTGTTCTTGCTTATTATTTGTGTATTGCTATGGGTTGCTACGAGCCCGGGTTGCTACACCTCAATCTCACCACACACACACCATCTTCAAAATATTGGCCAAACCATGGACATGCAACTAGGAGCCCCATGCAAACCCACGGGCCCGCAAACCCACTATGGACATGCAACTAGGAAATGCAAACTAATTTACTTCATGCAACTCATTTAGTTCATGGAACCGTAGACATGCATAAAAACAATTAACATTTGGTTTTATTGCATCAAAAAATGATCCATCACAAAATTTAGTGCAAGAAAAAAGCCAAAGTAAAAACAAGTAACATTTTATTTACAGAAGTTAGAGGTGGGCTGGTGCCGCTACGCGGGTGGGCTGGTCTCCTTGAGCCCGGTCTCCTTACGGCCCAACATCTATTCGGCAGCCCACTTTTGTTTTTTACTAGAAACTGAATTTGGGTGTGTACTCTGTTAACTGAAGAACAAAAATAGGGGAAATAGAGCATGAACACTGAATAATTTGTGTTCCAAATTGCTGCTTCAATTCAGATACATTACTTGCGCACAGATCACCTCCTCTACCCTGACAGGCCTAAATGCCAATTCTAATGACGGATGAACAACAAATAAAACAAAAACAGAGCAATGATACAACAATAGAACCCCCCTGCCATGATATTTGCTTGCTTCTGCAAATCGATCATCTGCATTAGATGTTTCTTGATCTTCTTGAGTTCCTCGGTCAGTTCGGACTCCGCATGCAGTTCAGCATTGCGCGCATACATCGCCATCGGCACGACTCTGCCCGCCCCTCCGCCCGAGCTCCCCGTATTCTCCACAGCAATCGGCGGCACCCCGCCCAAATTGAGCTCCCAGGTTGCGGCCACGCTCGAATCAACGTAGCCCTCAAACTGAATCCTATCAACATATTCATCAATCCACTCGAAATGGTAACATTTCTTCAAGATCTGAAAAGAACAACATGAACCCTAAATCCCAAATTCGAGGAGAAAAAACAAAATATGGAGAAATCAGAGCGAAAGACAACGAAAGAACGGGCTAAGAACTGAGATCTGACCTTGCCATCCCTTGCTACCATTGGTTTGCTCAAGCATTTCACAAATTCCCGCCCAAGATTGCCATTGTCATCCCTTTTAGTGACCAACCATTTAAGAGGGTCTGGGCGTGGGCATTCAGGGCACCTTGTTAGCAGCACTGGTCCATACTGTCGCCATTTTGATTGCGTGGCGGAGGAGGTAGACATTTGCGCTAGGTCGCCGGAGAAGAGAAAGATTGGGGAAAGGGGATGAATGGGTGGCGGTGGGCGGACGGGCACAGGCGCTCATCTCTTCTAGCTGCGAGGAGGTGGGTCCCGCGAGTAGACAAGTGGTGGGTCCCGCGCTTATGTGGATAAGTGGTGGGTCCAGCGCTTACGTGGATAAGTGGTGGGTCCAGCCCCCAACAGCTTACGAGGGCATCAGTTCAGTTTAACAGCCATGTCGTGCGTGGGCTATTTACCTGCTCAAATGTGTCGCACCACAGCCATTCGCTCGAACAACGTCGCACACAAGCCAATTCACCTCAAATATGTCGCACAGGAGCTATTGGCCCCATCCATATTCACCAACACACATCCTCAGGCACATCGGCGAGTCTATTAGACAGGCTTAAACAGGCTCAAGCCTGCCCTCCAAAAAACAATACTTTTTTACTAGTACTATACTACTTTCATCCCAGCTCAATAGTACATGTATTATCGAGACATGCACAGCGAACAGGCATCTCAAACGAATGCCCAACCTCCATCTACTGTGTAATTACTAGTTCATGTATCGTTAACCAATTTAGTGTCCAATGCTAACTTATTTGCAAAAAAAAAAGAGTACAAAAAACGAGTATGCATGCATGTACCCCTCACGCTGAACCTGAACCTATCCCGACTAACATGAACCCAGATACCCTTCCCTCTGCTATTGTGATTGTAATCCCTCCTCCAACTTATATGGACAATAAGATGGGGAGATAATAGTTATTTTGTAAGATAAATTCAAATTTTGTTTCAAAATTTCATATATATTTTCAAAAATCCTAGAAAAAATCTAGTTAATTCCAAAAAAATATTAATTTGGGAAATTCTGAGCTCATTTTGACAACCAGATTAAGGCATCATGGTTAATTTTTTCTTTAAAAGAAAGTTTAGTTTTCTCGCCGTTGACTTGAGCCTACCCTTCATTTTCTTCCTAGATTCGCCACTGCTCAGGCACATCCATCCATCACGTAGCACACATCCATCCACTCTATCTATATCACCCATGAAACGCGAAGTTGCAGGAGCAGCCGGAGCTGGACGCGATTGCATCTTTTTTTTTTTTTTTGAATTTTCACCGGGGGGAGTTCTCCCCACCTGAATCTTTATATAGAAGTGTAGGCCAAAAACCCAGAGGATACAGTAGTCTCACGAAACAGGTCGAGAGAGAGGGAGGGTCGCGCACGGCGGTGGACGCGATTGCATCTGGCCGAGGCGCACGGCGCCTACACGCACCTGAAGCCAGAAGACGTAGCGCACGGCGGAGGTCGACCGACTTGACGGACATGGATGACAAGCTGATCTTCCCGGCAGGTAAAATTACCAACTAACTCTCTCTTATCCTCCATGTGTGCATGCAGAACATCATGGTGGAGGAGCTGTCCATCCACACAAAGGAGGGCCTCACCGAGGGCACGGAAACGGCGCCGGCGTGATGTACTTGTGCCATGTCTCTTTCCGTTCTTCACCGAGTCCATCATCATCGCGTGCCATCTATGACTCGGGAGTAGCCGGAGCTCGAAAACGACACGTCCCAACCGCTAGCCCTGGCGAATAGGTCCTGGTGTACAGGTCGTGGCGTACAGGTCTCCGGTGTACAGGTCCATGACGTCTCGATCGTGGTGAACGGATCTAGCGTTTTGCTTTCCGAAGAAGACGACGCAGCCCGAGGCTCGCCTTTCCCTTCATGGTGTACAAATTCTTGATGGAACCAATATCCGCAAGGACGTATCTAAGACCAGTTTCTCCTTCATGAGGCACACGGCTCCAACGAACAGATCACCGGCAACAGGTCCAGAGGCGCACCCACCATGGCGAACAGGTCCTTGGCGCACAGGTTCATGGCGACACAAGTCACCGGCGTACAAGTTTTTTTTGCCATGCTTTCTTGAAGCGGACGGCATTTGCGGAAACAGTGTTCACAATGATGCACCCAAGACCGGTCCCTCCTTCGAGAGGCGCACCCACCATGGTGAACATGTCTTTGGCGGACAGATCCTTGGTGTTGTCGGTGTACAGGTCACTTTTTGGCGTACACCAGCCCAAGCCGACGCTACCTTTACGATGCCCTTCTTTTCATGGCCCTGTGAGGCAGCGCCCTTGTTTCGGTAGACCGCCGAATACTCGGCGTCTAGCCAAGACGAGGCGCCAACCTCCCCATCCACGCCAATGTGAGCGCGTGTCAGTTTTTTTACACAGACGCCGCTCTCTCCAAACCATTACTCCCGCAAGGCGTAGCCCCTTGAACACCCCGGTGAAGCAATTAGTCGTCGAGAAGTCCAGACCGAGTGCGACCCATGCCACCCCGACAACAAGTACTCCAACGCTGCCAAGACCGACGAGGCATGACGGTCTGAGGTCTACATCGACGAGCTCGCATTGTCGTCATCTTCAAGCAACGTCGCCACGCGGCGACACTCGAATCTACTCCGACTTCTACATCAACACACTCCCCCAACCCCGTCCGAGCTCCGACGAGGCGAAGCCACTTCACCAACATGTCTTCTTCCGATGAAGCTATCCATATCTTGCCGGGCACCGACGAGGCGAAGGCAAGACACACCGTGTCTGACACCGACGAGGCAGACACCACCAGGCCGGGCACCGACGAGGCGAGGGCCGACCATCTGTCTGGGCTGACGAGGCCAGACATCTTCATCATCGGACATCGACAAGCCGGAGGGATGTGACTAAGCATCGCCGGAGCGACGGACGTACCGCTCCACTCTTTTATTCCACCATATCATCACCATCATCTACACCGAGCACTTGGAGGAGACGAGACTTGAAGACGACGACCATTGCAGCAGCTTAATCGAAGGTGGTCCGCGGCTCCGGCTCACGGACGTAATTAATCAGGAGCCTTCCGAGGCCCCGTGAACCAGAACATCACAATCGCCGAAGTCATATTGGCCGAGCTAGCAGGCCGTTGAGCGCTTATGTAAAGGGGATCATGTAATTTGTTTTCTCCCACGAGAGATTAATAAAGTACAAGTTTTCCTATGTTTTCTTTGTGTACTCAGTACACTGGCACGCCCGCATATTTATTTTCCCTAGCGCGTAGAGAGATAATAACACAATAATCATCATTGTTTGTTATTATTTTTCGTGTCAAACAATTTCCTTTGGCGTCAAGTTTCTTGGCTTGGTGACATTGCCCTCCACCGCCTCTCTCTAGTTTCGAGGCAATAAATGAAGGGAACTTAACTTGATCAGGATGGGAGCGAGTGTGATGACAGGGGTGATGGACCCGCTCCTCGACAAGCATACCAAGCTACTCAGCGAGGAGTACAAGAAGCTCACGGTGTGAGGAAGCAGACCTCCTTCCTTAAAGATGAGCTCGGCGCCATGAAAGCTCCCTTGACATGATGGAGCTATTGTATAATCTTGTTCTGTCACCATAAAATTGGAGGGACCATGTCAAGGAGATGTCCTGATATGGATAACTGAATCGATGACTTGATGCGTGACATTGAAGCAGGTGCCCATGTAATGGCAGACTTGTAAAGAAGATGGCTCGACGCCTCAGGAGGTTCAAATCTGACATGAGATTGCCAAACGGACCGAGGAGCTCAAAGTTCTTGTGGTAGAGGCAAATGCTCGACACGAGAGATACATGATTGATTAGTGTATCAATTTGAGTATGCATTGTGGTTTGGATTCCTAGATGTTGACGATCTACAGGGAGGCGGCTGAGCCTTTTTGGTGTCGATGGCCAAAGAGAAGAGCTTGTCAGTGTGTTGGCAGATTCTAAGAAGAAACTCAAAGTGTTTGCCTCATGGGGTCAGGTTTGGGTAAAACTACGCTTGCCAAACAAGTGTAAGATGAGATTGGGGGAAAATTTAATTGTAAGGCATTTGTCTCAGTCCCCAAAGACCATATGTGAAAATCATTCTCACTGGTTTACAACTAAAGCTTGGGATGGAGGACTCGTCCCATGCTCACGAGCTACAAGACATCATCGACCGGCTTAGAGAACACCTCATGCATAAGAGGTAATTTTCTTCTAGTACTCAACCATTAGATGTGATAATCAAACAAAATGTAACTCTTGAGGAGACAACCTACACAATTAGTTTGCCTTATTCAAAACCAATTATGCATTTTTTTGGTCATGCAATAAATAAAGTGGACCCAACTTCCAACGGTAAAAAGTTCTCAAACAGATTAGTAAAAGATCCCATGGAACTTGAATGAAACTGAAAAGGTACTAAAATTTCATTACATTAGACATTCTATACATAAATTGGTACAATAAATCTATTTGCCATTACTTTGTCGACCTCAGATTAACTAAGGGAAAACACTCCATTCACCTAAGTTATAAGGATAAATAAAGATGGCTTCGTACTAAATATTTTTGTTAACTAATTTTGTTTTGATCAATCAACGGACCACTATGGAAACAACTATATTGCATGTATCCAATCTATAAGAGGCAATCCATGAAACTTGCTTATCGCAGTCATTGGATGTATTATTCAGATTCTTCCACCCTTGAATCTTCAAAAGTAAATAGTATATATATATCCTACCACCTGGGGGTAGTTACCCCACATGTATCATATACTATCATGTGGTAGTATATATTCTACTTTATATTTTAAGGATGCTTATATACTATATATATAAGATACTTCAAAGTGAGTTACATGAAAAAAAATTGCAAGTTGTCCCATGTTTTTTATTATATTTGTGAAATACATACATATTTGTACGTAAAAAGAAGCATACTCAAAATACGATACATACTACCCAAAAAGTAGTATATATATACTCCGTAAACATTCTTATATGCTAAATACTACGCGTACATACTTTTCGATTTGATACATACTACATATAATATATTGTAGAATAGATTAACTCTGTAGCCCAAGCTTGGAGCGGATAAAGAAGTATAAGCTCACTGTCGCCTGGTCCTTGACCATATAATTGAACTTCATGGCCACACCATTTGACCTTGTACTATTAGGGTACATGCATGGTAAATGCAAAATACATGTCATTAAATTTAACTTTAGTTTGCACCATCACAGGTCTTTTGTTATGCAATTATAATCTAGAGCATAATACAAAGCGATGTTAGGTGAACAAGAGACGCAAGACATTTAATATTATATGTATCCTTTCCCATACCCACATAAGAAAAACATGAAAAAAAACCATTACAAACTGACAACATGCTATTAAATTAGCTACAAGACAATAGTGAACAAAGCTTTGCAATAAGAGAGAATAAAATGAAACATGTGCAATAAGAGAGAACAACGCTTCGCAATAAGAGTGATAGCTAATTAAACATCCTTGCAAGTTTTTCAATTGAGCATTTTGTACTAAATATAACCCCTGAAACATGTGCACTGAAAGAGGTTGTAAATGATCTGAAAATTAAAGGATAAATTAGTAGACCAACAAGTGAACTGGAAGCTAGAAGTGAGGGAACTCTCTTTTGTCTTAGTCCTATAGGCAATACTTCATGAAAAATAATACTTGATTAATAAGATCCAACTCAACACCCTATTCAAGGAAACATTTTTATAGTAGTCATTGAAACTATTCAAGGAAAAAGCTTGGATTGTACTCGTTGAAAAATTAAGAGTTCCTTGTGGGCATGGTCAACATGCATGGTAAAGAAAGTGTAGAAGATTTGCCAATCCTACAAAATTCCTTCAATCCAAAGACGCCCTCAAAGGTACTGTACAAATCTACTTGGCTTTTATTTACAACAAAAAAATGCTACATGTATTTATCACATGGATGCCGAGCATCAAAGCTTCACTCAACCCATTGAAGGTGTTCAAGCAGCGACACGAATTAATCCCTTAGCTGGAAACACTCGTCTGCCTCATCGAGCACCCACTGAAGCCACTGAAAGCACCATCGCCCAAAGGCGTCCGAAGCGTTCTCGTGTTCTGAATGACCGAGAACTTCTCGTGGCCCTTCATCAGAAACAAGATAAACATCATTTTTGGCTCAAGAGACAGATGCAAAGCCTCTTGGTGGATGTCAATCGCATTCGCAACCTTGCCACCAAGAATGCATTTGTTGCTCATGAAACTTGCCGGCGATCATGGAAGAGTTTGACCTTGCTCAGTGCTGAAGCAGATCTTCAAGACGATGGCTTCAATGAGAGATTTCAGTTTGACACCACTCCTCCACGGACTGCTGTTCTACGTCGTACTCCATCTCTTGAAGACTCCGAATATTCTTCCTCGGCGGCAACTGTAAATGCCAAAATAATTGATGATGAAGATGACGCTACTTCACCACCTCCAACTACTGCGCGCTTCGACTCTGCACCAAGTTCATCTGCACCGCTACCCAACGACGACAACCCTGCTGCTTCACCTACTCATGACGAGTAAATGCTCTATGTCTTCAAACCTTTTTGGTCCTTACTGACAAAAGGGGGAGAAGCGTATGAGTTGATAGTCTTCAAACGGGTTCATATGGGCGGTTGCATTATATTTTGCTGCGTGCTTACAACTCTTGCCTTTTGAAACATTTGATTCTTTGAGTTGTAACACCTAAACTTGATGGTCGTCTGCTACCTATCTGCTTTACTGTGATGCGATGATAAATTCCGCATGTGCGATGATAACTTCCGCACTTAGATCATTCTGCAGACGTCCATTTTTCATTATGCATGTCATTCTACTTACTATATCAGTTCATGCATGATGAATTATCTTCATAAGTTGAAGTGGATCTCCACAAGTAAAACCTGCCATGTGCATTTGCATTCCAAAAGCAAATTACTTATATGCACATCTTCGGGGGGAGCCCTTGCTACTTATGAAGACAATTTCCTATCCTTTACAATTTCACATATTTTATCCCCGTTGAAAACTTCAACCAGTTTGTCATCAATCACCAAAAAGGGGGAGATTGTAAGTGCATCTAGTGCCACCCCTAGTTGGTTTTGGAGTATTGACGACAAAGTTGGTTGAGGTACTAATGCGTTTGTGAGAATTGCAGGATAGCGAAGGAAGTGTCCCTCATTGATTCGGTTTACCTACCGGAGATGACCCCTAAAAATGTATGAAGACATTGAAGACAATGGTGGTATGAGAATATATACTTAACGAAGACTATGACATGAGAAGACATTGCGTGAGGACTATGGAGCGCGAAGACTGTGTGGATTCGTTGTTTCCTTTTCTTATTTGTTGAGTCATAGGAACCACCGTACTGTTAAGTGGGGTCCAAGTGAACTAAGTCAGAGTGACTGATGTGATGCTCAACTCAAATCCTATGTCTTCAAGCGAAGACAATGAGAGAAAACCTTATCCAGAGCTGGATGAGTCAGCTTTGCTTGTAGCCCAAGTAAAGTTGCCGCGTGTGTTTGAAATCTGACCGTTGGAACACGTGTCAGTTCCTTAGTGACCCAGGGTCATTTTGGACATCAGGTCGGGTTGCCTAGTGGCTATAAATAGCCCACCCCCTACACCATAAATTGGTGGCTGCTCAGAGTTTGTATACGACCTTTGTCGTTTGAGAGCAACCCACCTCGAAGCATTTGAGAGAGAGAGAAATCCTTGCGAGGACAAAGACAAAACACCCAGAGCCAAAGAGTGTTAGGCATCACTGAAGTCTTTCTGTCTGTGTGACCTGAAGACTTATTACACTTGAGGACTGTGTATCCTCCAGCCGGTTAGGCGTCGCGTTCTGAGCATCCAAGAGTAATTGTGGATTGCCGGTGAACGAAGTCTGTGAAGGTTTGGAAGTCTCCCTTGAAGACTTACCAGAGTGATTGGGCGAGGACTGGGTGTCCTTAGCTCAAGGGGAATAAGGTGAAGACACGGTCTTCTGAGTTAAATCTCAGCCTCCCTAACCAGACGTACAGTTGTCACAGCAACTGGAACTGGTCCAACAAATCCTGTGTCTTCAACAAGCAACTGGTTCTATCCCTTCCATCCTTTACTTAAGTTTGTCTTCGTGAAGTCACTGCCCATATGTCTATCTGTTTGACTTCATTGTTTGGCTACTACTGTTGATTGGCTTCATACTATCTTCCATCCTGATCCCTACTACTACTTAGCTGCTGTTAGTCTTGTACTTTCACATCATTACATACTTGACTATGGCTTGCTTATGGTAGTTTAACTTCCGCTGCATATCAACTAGGTCATTTCTGTTGTTTGTCTTCGAAACTTCCAAGTTTTGAAGACTTTCATAAAAATCGCCTATTCACCCCCCTCTAGTCGATACTAGCACTTTCAATTGGTATCAGAGCAAGGTACTCCCTTGTTCTGTGTGATTCGGTTTAACCACCTGGAGTTTTAGCTATGTCAGCTGCAGGGATAACCAAAGTCTCCGCTGCTTGCCCCGTGTTTGATGGAACTGAATATCCCTACTGGAAGAATAAGATGCGCATGCATCTTGAAGCTATTGATGTCGACCTCTGGTATGTCGTCAAAAACGGCGTTCCCAAAACTGGTGAAGGTGTCACCCCCACTGATGTCAAGAAGTTCATTCAACTGGACTCTACTGCAAAGAACATCATCTGTGGTCATCTGACCAAAGGACAGTATGGCCGTGTGAGTGCTCTGGAAACGTCAAAGCTAGTCTGGGACTGGCTATCCAAGGTCAATGAAGGCGTCTCAACCCAGAGAGATCAAAGGATCAGTGTTCTTCGCAACCTCTTCAACCGCTTCAAGAGAAACGACAATGAGAATGTCCAACTCACGTTTGATCGTCTGACTGACATCACAAATGAGCTTCAAGCTCTTGGTGCCACTAAGATCACCAAGCATGAAATCGTCAAGACACTGCTGAGATCACTTGACAACTCCTTTAACACCCTTGCCCTCATGATACAAGAACGTCGTGACTTCAAGACACTCGATCCGTCTGATATACTTGAGAGGCTCAACACACATGAGTTCCAGCTTTCTAAGAAAAGAGATATCTATGGTCCAAACTATGGCTGAACTCGTGCTTTGAAGGCAAAAATTGTTTCCTCATCTGAAGAAGAATCTGACTGCGGTTCTGATGATCCTGAAGACATTGGAAAGGAACTTGCAATGCTGGTGAAGAAGTTTCAAAGGTTCACCAAGAAAAAGGGCTTCAGAAAGTCTTCACGATCCAGCTCCAAGAATGATGAAGCTTCCACCCATGACCACAAGAAGAGAACCTGCCACAAGTGCAAGAAACCTGGTCACTACATATCTGAATGTCCACAGTGGGACAATGAGAAGAAGAAGAAGAAGAGCAAAGAATATGATTCTGATGACAAGAAGAAGAAGAAATCCTCAAAGTCTTCTAGATCTTCTTCCAAGTCTTCATCATACAAGAAGAGCTCATCTGGCAAGGCTCGTGCTTTTGTTGGCAAGGAAATGGATTCAGAGGAGGAGTCAGCTTCTGAGGAGGTGGAGGTGGAATCTGGAGAGGAGTCTGACCCTGGCGTTGCAAGTCTGGCTCTAGCCACAGCCTATGTCGCCAAGTCCATCTTCAACACTGAAGACAATGACTTTCACACCAACGCTGAAGCTAATGACGAAGACGATCCTTCTCCCACCTACTGCTTCATGGCACGTGGTGCCAAGGTAAAATCCCGCGATGCTTACTTTCAAACGTCAAGTGAAGATGACTCTGATTGTGAATCCAAACCCAGCTACAAAACACTTGCTAAAATTGCAACTGAACAACAAAAGGCTATGGAACATACTCAAAAACTGTTAGACAAAAGCGATGACCTATTGGACGCTGAAATGACACGTTCACAGTCCTTAGTTGATGACATAAAAAATCTTCATGCTAAGTACCAAGAACTTGAAGGTCGTCATGAATCACTCTCAACTACTTATGAAAGGCTCTCCTATGATTATCTTCAAAGGAAACAAGAGCTTGAGAAATTGAGAGCGGCTCATGAAGATCTTCAAAAGGTGAATGAGTCACTTCGCGCCCAACAGATCAGTTCCGCTCAGGATGGATTTGAACCACCATGTTTAAAATGCATTGAGCGTGATAACGCTACATCTGTTGCTGAATGTTCCACTACTGCTGCCGTTTCATTGTCTACACCTACTGAAGTGGTTGCTAACCCCTCTGCGGAGGATACCACTAGTATTGCTGATGAAAATGCTAGGTTGAAGACATTGCTTGAAACAGGGATGTACAAAAGTTTGAAGGGACATCAGACACTCTGCGATGTCCTCAAAAAGCAGATTCTGAACTGAAACCCTAGGAAAGAGGGTGTTGGGTTCGAGAGGAAAATGAATGCTGATGGTTCCTACTGGAAGCCTGAGCAGTATCCCAAAACCACATGGGTTACTGCAAAGGAACCTTCAGTGGATCCATTCACTTTATCTGGATTTACCTGTGCTAATCCTATTATCATTGATGAATCCTTTGATGCAAACTATAAACTGTTCAAAAATCAGAATGATGAAGTGTTTGCCAGGTATATTGGTACTAACTGCAGGAATGGACCTCCTATGAAGAAGATCTGGGTTCCCAAAAGCCGCCTTGAGAATCTTCCAGTGAATGTCATCATGACACCACAAGTGAAGAAGACAAACCCCAGACCAAAGGCATCATATGGTCCAACGGCTACTTACGAACACTGGACTCACTTGAGTCACCCTAATGCCAATGTTTTGCAGGGAAATCATACTCAGACTCATGAATATGAGCGTGTGTTTTCAAACCGCTATGCTCATAGAACTAAGAACTTTTCTGCTTATTCACATGAGTATCATTCATCTCCTGCAAGGCTATTTGCTAGGGCTTCAAAGCCGAAATTCTCAGATGCTGCACTTAGACTCATTGCTTCTAAGCCACCCCTGAAAATGTGGGTGGTGAAGAAGAATTAACTCTCTTTTGCAGAATGTGGTCTCTAGCCAGCAATCAATGGCGTCCGATACTATTGCTGGGGACCTAGAACTCACTTGGACGCACGCAAAAGTGTCATCCTTTATACTTCAAATCTGATTCTCTTATCAGTCATACTATGTCCTAACCTCGATATGTGCTGTGACTGTCCCTATATGTGTCAAATGCTTATGCTTCACAACACTCCTGTGAAGCCTATCCTCCTAACTGCTCTGTAGGGTACATCACCAAAAGCTTCAGAATGGATTATGGACAGTGGATGCACAAATCATATGACTGGTGATCGAAGTCTTCTCATGGACTCAACCCTACGTCCATCTGACAAGAGTCAAATCACATTTGCTGACACTGGTAAAAGCAAAGTATTGGGTCTAGGTAGAGTTGCAATCTCAAAGGATCAACACATGGATAAAGTGATGCTTGTTGAATCCCTTGGTTTCAACTTAATGTCTGTCTCAATGCTTTGTGACTTAAACATGATTGTGATATTTGGCAAATATCGTTGCCTTGTACTAATGGAATCTGACAAATCTCTAGTCTTTGAAGGGTATCGAAAAGATGATCTATACATGGTAGATTTCTCAGCAGGTCCACAACTTGCCGTATGTCTTCTCACAAAAGCTTCAGAGTGCTGGCTCTGGCATCAAAGACTAGGGCATGCTGGCATGAGGAATTTGCACTCACTTGTCAAGAAGAAGCATGTCATAGGCATCGAAGATGTCAATTTCAAGAAGGATCACCTGTGTGGTGCCTGTGAAGCTGGGAAGATGACAAGGGCAAAGCACCCCTCGAAGACAATCATGACAACATCTCAACCCTTCGAGCTGTTACACATGGACTTATTTGGACCTACTCACTACTCCACCCTCACAAAAACTGCCTGTCTCTATGGCTTCGTCATTGTTGATGACTACTCAAGATACACATGGGTTCACATAATTCTTTACAAGACTGAAGTGCAAGATGTCTTCAGGCGCTTCACAAATCGAGCAATGAACAACTATGGCGTGAAGATCAAGCACATCAGAAGTGACAATGGCACTGAATTCAAGAACACTGGACTTGATCTGTATCTGGATACAATGAGAATCACTCATGAATTCTCTGCCCCATACACACCTCAGCAAAATGGCATCATTGAGCGCAAAAACAAAACTCTCATTGAGATGGCTCGAACAATGCTAGATGAATACAAGACACCAAGGAAGTTCTGGCCCGAAGCTATTGATACTGCATGTCACATAATCAACCGTGTCTACATCCATAAGCTTCTGAACAAAACATCTTATGAGCTCCTAACTGGCAAGAAGCCAAATGTCAGTTACTTTAGAGTATTTGGAGCTAGATGCTGGATCAAGGATCCCCATCACAAGTCAAAATTTGCACCTAAAGCTCACGAAGGCTTCATGCTTGGCTATGGAAAGGATTCACACTCCTACAGAGTCTTCAACCTTTTTCTTTACAAAATCATTGAAACTGTGGATGTGAAGTTTGATGAAACCAATGGTTCACAGAGAGAGTTTCTGCCAAGTACACTAGATGAAGCTCCTTCAAACGAGTCTATCAAGCTGATGGGAACTGGTGAAATCATGCCCTCTGAAGCACAGCCTGAAGAGGAACTTATCATCTCTGCACCAAATCAACCTGAAGAAAATGCTCAGACCGAAGACAATCCTCCCAATGATGACAGTGATCAGCTTGAGCAAAGTCTTCGTCCTGTTCATCCTCGTGTTGCAAATGAAGTTCAAATAGAGAAGATAATTGACAGCATCAATGCACCTGGTCCGCTTATGCGATCAAGAGCAACACAACTAGCAAACTTCTATGGGCACTTTTCATTTGTGTCAATATCTGAACCCAAGAAGGTTGCTGAAGCCTTTATGGAACCTGAATGGATTCAAGCCATGCAAGAAGAACTTCAACAGTTCAAGCTGAATAATGTTTGGGAACTCGTTAAGCGACCTGACCCTCACAAGCATAACATTATTGGAACAAAATGGATATATCGAAACAAGCAAGATGAGCATGGTCAAGTCGTCAGAAACAAAACACGTCTTGTGGCTCAAGGTTATACTCAAGTTGAAGGAATTGACTTCGATGAAACGTTTGCTCCGGTTGCTAGGCTTGAAGCTATTCGCATACTACTAGCCTATGCTAATCATCACAACATCTTGCTACATCAAATGGATGTGAAAAGTGCATTTCTCAATGGCAAGATTGAAGAAGAAGTATATGTCACACAACCACCTGGCTTTGAAGATCCAAAACATCCTGATATGGTGTACAAGCTAAACAAAACACTGTATGGCCTCAAACAAGCTCCTCGTGCCTAGTATGATACGATCAAAGACTTCCTGATGAGCAAAGGTTTCAAACCTGGATCCCTCGATCCCACACTCTTCACGAGGACATATGATGGTGAAATGTTTGTCTGCCAAATATATGTGGATGACATTATCTTCGGCTGCACAAACCAGAATTACAGTGATGAGTTTGGGTACATGATGCAAGAGCAATATCAAATGTCCATGATGGGTGAGCTGAAGTTCTTCCTTGGTCTTCAAATTCGTCAACAAAGCAATGGCATCTTCATATCTCAAGAAAAATACCTCAAAGATTGTCTGAAGAAGTTTGGAATGGAAGACTGCAAAGGCTACACGACACCAATGCCAGCCAAACACCATCTTGGTCCCAACGACAATGGTAAAGAGTTCGATCAAAAGAATACTTACAGCATCATATCAATTCTCTTGAAGCCAGTTCCTGCTTGACCAGCAAGCGTAAATCTCTGAAGCCTTTGAACGTATTGAAGCCATTCAGTTTGAAGTTCATGGCTGCAGAAAAATCTGCAAGGAAGGGTGGCAGACAGCGCAGAGAAGGAACATCCAAAGATCTGCCTGAAAACTTAGCAGAACTCTACAAGACAGATCCAGAAGAGAATTATCATCAGAGGAAGACGCGAATCCAATGGATTCGATGCTATTGGGCTGAACAATGGTTCAAGTACAAATTCGTGACCAAGGAATATGCAGAGAAGTATGCTATCAAAAGTCCTTGGGGCGATATTCTCTATCGAGGCCTTCAACCCAAGAACAGAGCTGAAGCTGTTGATCAAGGCTTCTATCCTTGCATGGTCCGTGGACCTCAGCCTGAGAGTGCCGATCCCACATCATTACTCTTGTGTCGTGATGATGCCCTCTTCAAGCGCAACTTCGAGCATGCAAAGGCTTCGGCCAGGGAGAACAAGAAATCATTGGGATTAGACTTCAACCCTGGTCCCTCTGCTCCTCGTGCTGATGGCTCTCGTGATGCAGAGCCAAATGTCATTGGCCCCTTCTCCAACCTTGATGGCCTCATCACTTACATATTGGTCCAAGGTGCCAAGGTAGATCATTCTGATCATGATGCTGACACAGATGAAGCCCCAGCTCCTCCTTCGAAGCTACAGAAGCAAAAGAAGCTAAAGGCTTCTAAATCAGCACCTCCAAAAGCTTCTCGTGTGAAGCCACTGGCCACTGCACCTCCTGAAGCCAGTGTGCAGTCTGAAGATCAATCCCGGATCTCCAAGAAGACGGAGAAGAAAAGGCAACTTGTCAAGCATACTAATCAAGCCCTGACTCCTACCGCAATTCTGCGCGATGATCCCATTGATCTGTCAAGTGATGAAGATCTTGCTAATGATGCTCTTGAGCAGCTGATAAAGAGCAAGGAAGAAGCAGAAATCTTCAACAACTTGCCTCTCTTTGATGTGGAAATCATTCACAATTTCATTGATGAATGGTTCGACACCCCCAACGTTAGCTTTGAAGATTTACAGCTTCCCATTGGCCTCAACGTCGCCTTCAATGGCGCCATTGCTTCTGAGCTAGCTATCGCTCACCGAATCGTTGAGCTCAAGAACAAGATTGATTATGAGAAGGCTCAATTCAGGAAGCATGTGGCCAGACTAAGCGTTCAAGACGTCAAAAACTTCAAGGCCATGATGCATGAGCTCAAAGAAGCTTTTCTCAAGAAGCGTCAAGAAGCTCAAGGCTCTCGCGAGCGCATGAAAAATTTGGCTAATAAGTGTGTGCTTGCCTACAATGAGGCTGAGAAGCGCAAGTCACTTGGCCGTCCTGGCATTGACCCCAGGATGGCTGCAAAGAAAAAGAAGAAGCTTCCTGCTGACCAGCCTGCACCCTCAAGCCAAGAAGCCCCTCGCATTGTCTTCCCCAGCAGCATGACTGGCTCGAAGCCAAAGGTCACCACAACCGCTTCAGATCAGAAGAAGACAAGGGCTGCAGAGGCTGAAGCCAGAAAGAGGAAGAATACTGAAGCCTCTGATGTTGCTCCTTCCAAGAAGAAGCGCAAGACCAAGAAAAATCGGGCTGCTCCCACAGAGCCCCTCGTTGTTGAACCCATCTCAATGGTTCGCCCTGCGTCTGAACATCAAGAAAGACAGATGATAGTTCATGAGCCTGCTCCCACAGAGGCTCATGAAGCTGAAGATATTCCAGCAGCTGAACCCACCGCTGCTGAAGACATTGGTCATCATGACAATGTTGACGATGATGAAGTCCTTCCTCAGATCGAACATGACGTGGTATCATCGCCTGTTCATACGAACAGCGAACTCATCAGCATTGGTCGTCCACTGACGCCAACTACTCAGGATGCATCGTGGGCTGATCACCCACAACTACAAGACTCCCCCTGTACTCCCAAACAACAACAAGCTACACCCCCGTGCAAGAAGAGGATGAAGACTTTCAGGCCCAGCCAACTCCATCTCCAAAGGCGTTGCCAGCACTTCGCAGGCTTCGCAAAGGACAAAGGCCTCAAGTCCCTCTGTCGAGCGTTCCAGAAGGAGAAGTGCAATGTTCGCCTATTGCACGTCAAGTATTTTCTGAACCAACTCCAACTGTGAATGTCTCCGTGTCTGAAGCACATGCTGCTGAAGACATTCCGGCTGCATCAGCCGAAGAAAATCAAGAAGAAGTACGTGTACCTACTCCCCCAGCAATTGAAGAAGAAGCAGTTCCTGATGTGAACGAGCATGTGTCAACCCTCCTGTTCGTCAAGAGGAGGTTAACAATGTTGAGGCTACCACCGCCAACGCCAATGAAGCCAATGACATAGTCATGGCTGATGCTAATGTGGAGCTTGCACCAACCAGTGTGCCAGAAGCAAGTGTGGCCACTGAACCTGAAACCACTGAGGCTGCTGCACCTGAACCCAATGAGACATCGCTCTCGAAGCCCCTGTTGCACAGCATGTCGCCTCAACTGTTGCCCCTACTCCTGTTCCGCCACCAAGGCCTCACACAATTGAGTAAGCATACTGTCATGGTCAGCTTACCACTGTCCGATGGCCCATTCCTGTACCTCCGCCCACTGCCTCAGGACCTCAATTTGACTATCACATTGAGCATAGGCCTCAGGTCCAGAAGCCCAAACCAAGATTGCCAAGGTTTCCAGGTACTGCAAACTCACCAGGATCTTTCAATGCCAATGGCTTCAAAAGCCACAATACCTTCTTTGACAGCGCCAAGAACCCCTACTCCAAGCCAAGAATATCATCAGATCGGTTCTGGAGCTATCAACAGTGAAGCTATTACTCCTGCGTTCTATATGATCAAGGCCACATTTTCCCTCACATGCGCCTTGATACAGAAGCTATTGCTGGACTGCCGTGCTTAGAAGAATCACTTGATTGCTTTCGTGATGCTGGTCTGCTCCACTTTGTGACAGACAAAGAACACTGGAATGAAGAGCTATTGCTTCAATTCTATGCTACTCTACACATTCGCGGCTACAACAGAGATATCAAGACATGGGTTCTCGAGTGGATGACTGGAAATGTTCATCATGAAGCCAAAGCTATGGATATCATCGAGCTTACAGGGCTAGCCACTCCAGGAGAACTATATGAACCTGACTGTCAGCTACACCGCAATGCTGTAGAGAGTATCTTCCATAAGTCAGAACCCAATATGAGCCAGATGTTGAGCATGATGAAGCCCTTGCCATCTGACGCTGAATATCCAACATATTTATTTGTTGAAGACCTTGAGTATCTGCCTCGCACCATATATCATATCATCAGGCGGACTCTGTGGCCTATCAAAGGACATTCATCAGCGGCCAAGCAAGAAGGAGCTATGAAGACTTTGGTCTTCTATATTCTCAATGGCATCAGCTTCAACACACAAGAGTTCTTCATCAGGCAACTTGCTGCTTCCGGCTCTGACCTATTTGGTCTGAAGTTTTATGCTCCATGGGTCATGCGCCTCATCAAGCGACACTCATCTGTCAACTATCAGCCCTCTGCTCGCAATCATATGATCTTTTTACCAGAGGTTGATATGTCAGTTGAAGCCATATACCCTGATCCTGCCAAGAAGCCTCTTTGTCTTCAGAATGTCGAGCACCAAAGCTTCACTCAACCCATTGAAGGTGTTCAAGCAGCGACACGAATTTATCCCTTAGCTGGAAACACTCGTCTGCCTCATCGAGCACCCACTGAAGCCACTGAAAGCACCATCGCCCAAAGGCGTCCGAAGTGTTCTCGTGTTCTGAATGACCGAGAACTTCTCGTGGCCCTTCATCAGAAACAAGATAAACATCATTTTTGGCTCAAGAGACAGATGCAAAGCCTCTTGGTGGATGTCAATCGCATTCGCAACCTTGCCACCAAGAATGCATTTGTTGCTCATGAAACTTGCCGGCGATCATGGAAGAGTTTGACCTTGCTCAGTGCTAAAGCAGATCTTCAAGATGATGGCTTTAATGAGAGATTTCAGTTTGACACCACTCCTCCACGGACTGCTGTTCTACATCGTACTCCATCTCTTGAAGACTCCGAATATTCTTCCTCGGCGGCAACTGTAAATGCCAAAATAATTGATGATGAAGATGACGCTACTTCACCACCTCCAACTACTGCGTGCCTCGACTCTGCACCAAGTTCATCTGCACCGCTACCCAACGACGACAACCCTGCTGCTTCACCTACTCATGACGAGTAAATGCTCTATGTCTTCAAACCTTTTTGGTCCTTACTGACAAAAGGGGGAGAAGCGTATGAGTTGATAGTCTTCAAACGGGTTCATATGGGCGGTTGCATTATATTTTGCTGCGTGCTTACAACTCTTGCCTTTTGAAACATTTGATTCTTTGAGTTGTAACACCTAAACTTGATGGTCGTCTGCTACCTATTTGCTTTACTGTGATGCGATGATAAATTCCGCATGTGCGATGATAACTTCCGCACTTAGATCATTCTGCAGACGTCCATTTTTCATTATGCATGTCATTCTACTTACTATATCAGTTCATGCATGATGAATTATCTTCATAAGTTGAAGTGGATCTCCACAAGTAAAACCTGCCATGTGCATTTGCATTCCAAAAGCAAATTACTTATATGCACATCTTCAGGGGGAGCCCTTGCTACTTATGAAGACAATTTCCTATCCTTTACAATTTCACATATTTTATCCCCGTTGAAAACTTCAACCAGCTTGTCATCAATCACCAAAAAGGGGGAGATTGTAAGTGCATCTAGTGCCACCCCTAGTTGGTTTTGGAGTATTGACGACAAAGTTGGTTGAGGGACTAATGCGTTTGTGAGAATTGCAGGATAGCGCAGGAAGTGTCCCTCATTGATTCGGTTTACCTACCGGAGATGACCCCTAAAAATATATGAAGACATTGAAGACAATGGTGGTATGAGAATATATACTTAACGAAGACTATGACATGAGAAGACATTGCGTGAAGACTATGGAGCGCGAAGACTGTGTGGATTCGTTGTTTCCTTTTCTTCTTTGTTGAGTCATAGGAACCACCGTACTGTTAAGTGGGGTCCAAGTGAACTAAGTCAGAGTGACTGATGTGATGCTCAACTCAAATCCTATGTCTTCAAGCGAAGACAATGAGAGCAAACCTTATCCAGAGCTAGATGAGTCAGCTTTGCTTGTAGCCCAAGTAAAGTTGCCGCGTGTGTTTGAAATCTGACCGTTGGAACACGTGTCAGTTCCTTAGTGACCCAGGGTCATTTTGGACAAATCAGGTCGGGTTGCCTAGTGGCTATAAATAGCCCACCCCCTACACCATAAATTGGTGGCTGCTCAGAGTTTGTATACGGCTTTTGTCGTTTGAGAGCAACCCACCTCGAAGCATTTGAGAGAGAGAAATCCTTGCGAGGACAAAGCCAAAACACCCAGAGCCAAAGAGTGTTAGGCATCACTGAAGTCTTTCTGTTTGTGTGACCTGAAGACTTATTACACTTGAGGACTGTGTATCCTCCAGCCGGTTAGGCGTCGCGTTCTGAGCATCCAAGAGAAATTATGGATTGCTGGTGAACGAAGTCTGTGAAGGTTTGGAAGTCTCCCTTGAAGATTTACCAGAGTGATTGGGCGAGGACTGGGTGTCCTTAGCTCAAGGGGAATAAGGTGAAGACACGGTCTTCTGAGTTAAATCTCAGCCTCCCTAACCAGACGTACAGTTGTCACAGCAACTGGAACTGGTCCAACAAATCCTGTGTCTTCAACAAGCAACTGGTTCTATCCCTTCCATCCTTTACTTAAGTTTGTCTTCGTGAAGTCACTGCCCATATGTCTATCTATTTGACTTCATCGTTTGGCTACTACTGTTGATTGGCTTCATACTATCTTCCATCCTGATCCCTACTACTACTTAGCTGCTGTTAGTCTTGTACTTTCACATCATTACATACTTGACTATGGCTTGCTTATGGTAGTTTAACTTCCGCTGCATATCAACTAGGTTATTTCTGTTGTTTGTCTTCGAAACTTCCAAGTTTTGAAGACTTTCAGAAAAATCGCCTATTCACCCCCCTCTAGTCGATACTAGCACTTTCAAACACGCAATGGTTGTGGTCGCATTTAGCCTTTATCTTAAAGAGCATGCCCTAAATAGGGTGTTGAGTTGGATCTTATTAATCAATTATTTTTTTCATGAAGTATTGCCTATAGGACTAAGACAAAAGAGAGTTCCCTCACTTCTAGCTTCCAGTTCACTTGTTGGTCTACTAATTTATCCTTTAATTTTCAGATCATTTACAACCTCTTTCAGTGCACATGTTTCAGGGGTTATATTTAGTACAAAATGCTCAATTGAAAAACTTGCAAGGATGTTTAATTAGCTGTCACTCTTATTGCACATGTTTCATTTTGTTCTCTCTTATTGCAAAGCTTTTGTCCACTATTGTCTTGTAGCTAATTTAATAGCATGTTGTCAGTTTATAATGGTTTTTTTTTCTTCTGTTTTTCTTATGTGGGTATGGGAAAGGATACATATAATATTAAATGTCTTGTGTCTCTTGTTCACCTAACATAGCTTTCTATTATGCTCTAGATTATTAATTGCGTAACAAAAAACCAGCGATGGTGCAAACTAAAGCTAAATTTAATGACATGCATTTTCCATTTACCATGCATGTACCCTAATATTACAAGGTCAACTGGTGTGGCCATGAAGTTCAATTATATGGTCAAGGACCAGGCGACACTGAGCTTATACTTCTTTATCCGCTCCAAGCTTGGGGTATAGATTTAATCTACTCTACAATATATTATATGTAGTATGTATCAAATCGGAGAGTATGTACGCGTAGTATTTAGCATATAAGATGTTTACGTAGTATATATATACTACTTTTTGGGTAGTATGTATCATATTTTGAGTATGCTCCTTTTTACGTACAAATATGTACGTATTTCACAAATATAATAAAAAACATGGGACAACTTGCAATTTTTTTCATGTAACTCACTTTGAAGTATCTTATATATAGTATATGAGCATCCTTAAAATATAAAGTAGAATATATACTACCACATGATAGTATATGAGACATGTGGGGTAACTACCCCAGGTGGTAGGATATATATTCTATTTACTTTTGAAGACTGAAGGGTGGAAGAATCTGAATAATACATCCAATGATTGCGATAAGCAAGTTTCATGGATTGCCTCTTATAGATTGGATATCTGCAATATAGTTGTTTTCATAGTGGTCCGTTGATTGATGGAAACAAAATTAGTTAACAAAAATATGTAGTACGATGCCATCTTTATTTATCCTCTTATAACTCAGGTGAATTGAGTGTTTTCCCTTAGTTAATCTGAGGTCGACAAAGTAATGGCAAATAGATTTATTGTACCACTTTATGTATAGAATGTCTAATGTAATGAAATTTTAGTACCTTTTCAGTTTCATTCAAGTTCCATGGGATCTTTTACTAATCTGTTTGAGAACTTTTTACCGTTGGAAGTTGGGTCCACTTTATTTATCGCATGACCAAAAAAATGCATAATTGGTTTTGAATAAGGCAAACTAATTGTGTAGGTTGTCTCCTCAAGAGTTACATTTTGTTTGATTATCACATCTAATGGTTGAGTACTAGAAGAAAATTACCTCTTATGCATGAGGTGTTCTCTAAGCCGGTCGATGATGTCTTGTAGCTCGTGAGCATGGGACGAGTCCTCCATCCCAAGCTTTAGTTGTAAACCAGTGAGAATGATTTTCACATATGGTCTTTGGGGACTGAGACAAATGCCTTACAATTAAATTTTCCCCCAATCTCATCTTACACTTGTTTGGCAAGCGTAGTTTTACCCAAACCTGACCCCATGAGGCAAACACTTTGAGTTTCTTCTTAGAATCTGCCAACACACTGACAAGCTCTTCTCTTTGGCCATCGACACCAAAAAGGCTCAGCCGCCTCCCTGTAGATTGTCAACATCTGGGAATCCAAACCACAATGCATACTCAAATTGATACACTAATCAATCATGTATCTCTCGTGTCGAGCATTTGCCTCTACCATAAGAACTTTGAGCTCCTCGGTCCGTTTGGCAATCTCATGTCATATTTGAACCTCCTGAGGCGTCGAGCCATCTTCTTTACAAGTCTGCCATTACATGGGCACCTGCTTCAATGTCACACATCAAGTCATCGATTTAGTTCTCCATATCAGGACATCTCCTTGACATGGTCCCTCCAGTTTTTTGCTGACGGAACAAGGTTATCCAATAGCTCCATCATGTCAAGGGATCTTTCATGGCGCCGAGCTCATCTTTAAGGAAGGAGGTATGCTTCCTCACACCGTGAGCTTCTTGTACTCCTCGCTGAGTAGCTTGGTAACTTGTCGAGGAGCGGGTCCATCACCCCTGTCATCACACTCGCTCCAATCCTGATCAAGTTAAGTTCCCTTCGTGTGTCGCCTCGAAACCAGAGAGAGGCGATGGAGGCAAATTTCACCAAGCCAAGAAACTTGACGCCAAAGGAAACCTAGGATGAAAGGTCAACAACCAACGGCGGAGCTACATGTAGTTCTGAGGGGAGGGGGGGGGGGGGGGCGCTGCCCCCCTATAGCCCTAGCATATTTAGTGAAGCAAAACATTTGTAGATGCTTGAGGTGTTCTCTAAGCCGGTAAATGATGTCTTGTACATAGCTCGTGAGCATGGGAAGAATCCTCCATCCCAAGATTTAATTGTAAGCCAGTGAGAAGGCTTTTCACATCTGGTATTTGCGAGACTAAGAGAAATGCCTTACAGTTAGGTGGCCCCCAATCTCATCATACACTTGTTTGGCAAAATCTTCTCTTAGGCCATCAACACCAACACAGGCCCGTTGCCTCCTTGTCGACCGTCGACATCCAGGAATCCAAACCACAATATCAAGACTCAAATCGATGCACTCATCAATCTTGTATCTCCCGCGCTGAGCATTTACCTCCACCACGAGAACTTTGAGCTCCTCGATCTAGTTGGCAATCTGATGTCGTATCCCCAAACTTCTAAGACGCCGAGCAATCTTATTTACAAAGCCCAGTTTGTGTGGGCCCATGTTTCAATGTCACACATCAAGTCGTCAATGCAGTTCTACATATGTGGACATCTCCCTGACATGGTCCCTCTGTTTTTTGCCGAGGGATCATGCTTATCCATTACCTCAATCTTGTCAAGGAGAGCTTTCATTGAGTCGTGCTCATTTTTGAGGAAGCAGGCCTGCTTAGTGACCCCCTGAGCTTCTTGTATTCCTCGATGAGTAGCTTGGTGAGCTTGCCCAGGAGCGGGTTCATCACTCCCATCATCACACTCGCTCCCATCTCGATCGAGTTAAGTTCCCTTCACGTGTCTCGCCTCGGAACCAGAGAGGGGGTGGAGGGTGTCGTGGTACTAACGCTGACAGTAGAATGGGGGGTAGGTATGGAGAGGCAAGATCCTAGCTATGGAGGAGTTGTACACATAGGAGTTTTACGAGTTCAGGACCTTCTCGAAAGAAGTAACAGCCCTACGTCTCGGAGCCCGGGGCGGTCGACTGGATTATAAGTGTATGAGTTACAGGGGTGCGAACCCTTTACACTGAGGAGGGGGGTGGCTTATATAGAGTTCACCAGACCCCTCCGGTCCTCAGTTATGCAGGGTTTAAAGTACATTAAGACAGGGGGTTACTAGTAACGCCCACATAAAGTGCTATGAAGACTATTAAAGCTACTTAATGACAGACCGTTGCGTGCTGAGTGACTTTAGGTCTCCTAGCCGTCGAGTGGTTAGCTTCATGGTTGAGTGGTTATCTTCATCGTCGAGTGTCCTTGAGTTCGTCGAGTGGAGTCCCTCTTGGTCGACTGGAAGGTAGCTTCTTCTAAATATGACCTTGGGTAGGGTATTTTAGACAGGTCCATGACCCTACCCTAGGTACATGACTTCATCATTAGCCCCCGAATGGATCGAGGTTTGGGTGAGGAAGGAGTTGATAATTTTTCCGACCTATTCTCCATGTTCTGAGTATGTCATATTCTGGATCAATGACCCTTTTTAGCGATGGCATCAACCTTTCTTTCAGTCGCCTTGATCTATTCTTTTCTTCTGTCGAGTGAACTTTTGGATTTGGTGGACTTCCAAATGATGGATTGTAAGGAATCTACTGCCTGACAGGTTGATCTGCTGTTAACGGATTTAGCGAGATCCAAATTTTGGGAAGCGCGCGAAGCGGAGAGGGCCGCGGTACTCAGATGGGATAAGGCAAACACGCCTCGATTTCCGTGCCGACTTGTTCGCCACGTATCGCGCGCGCCTGTTTCGGGATTTGACAGGACTGCCCGGGCCTACCCGTCAGCCACTCGGAATGTCCTTATATATGGTGCCGGACGAGGGTTTTTGAACAGTGCGTCTCCATTCCCCTCTCCACTTTCCTCTACCTCGCCCGCTGCGCCCGCTTTTTCCTCCGCCCATCCGTTCCTCGCACGCCTCGCCGACGACGATGGTGAGGGAGAAGACGGCGGCCTTGGAGCGAGCGAAGAAGGCTACAGTGACAGCGAAAGCAAAGGGGAGAGCACCTAGTCGGGGTGGATCTTCATCGCGGTCCCGCCTGCCGCAAGGTTGGGTCCAAGGAGATTGGATCCGCTCGACCATCACCTAGAAAGATCTTGACGATCTGGCCAATGAGGGACTGATCCCTCATGGGTCAGCAAGGCTTCCGGGGACCGAGTGGCAACCGCAGCCGCTGGAGGGTGAGTGCGTTCTCTTAGCCACTCATGTAGATCGCGGGTTCTCTCTGCTACTGAATCTTTTCTTCCGAGGGTTTCTGAACTTCTTTGGGGCACAACTCCACCATTTTACTCCCAATTCCATTGCCTACCTCGCCTGTTTCGTGTCTCTGTGCGAAAACTTCCTGGGTTGTCGGCCGCACTGGGGTCTGTTTAAGCACATATTCACTTGTCACTCTCAGACAATGAAAAAGGTGAGTCCGGATGATGAGAGGACCAAGGTTATCCAGATGTGTGGGGGGCTTGGGATCCAAATGAGGAGTAAGAGTGCCTTTCCGGCCATGACCCTTCCCGAGTCGGTTAGAGGGTGGCAGTCGACCTGGTTCTACTGCCAAGACGAGGCGACGCCGGGGCAGTCGACTGGTCTCCCTCCGTTCTCCATGGATCGAGTGAACAAGCCATCTTCCCTGAAGGTACTTCCGGAAGAAAAGGCTCAGGTTAAAATGTTGGTGGAGCGTGTGGTTCAACTCATTCACGACGGTGTTACTGGCATGGATCTTTTGGAGGTGTTTCTTCGACGGCGCATTCATCCCTCCAGTACCGAGGTCACCCGATGTGGTTGTACTCTGGTATCGAGGATACCACTCGGGTCCACCCAGAGGAGGTTGACGACGCCACACTGGAGAGGTGGATGACTGCCATCACGGGGAACAAATATAACCCTCGTGGGGCTAGGAGGATCCCACCACTCGACCAGTCTTATCAGCCAGACACGGTATGACCCTTTACTCCCGGTGGTGCTCCTGTTTTATTCACTTTGTTTCATCATCAATCGGTCGATTAACCTTTGTCTTGTCTTGTTGTTTGTCAGGCCACCACTGAGTTGTACTCGATGCCCAATGGGGCGCAGGCACCGACTGAGGAGGAGGAAGGGAGTGGAGGTGAAAGTCAAGGGGAGTGGGAATCGGATGGCGATGAAGGTGATGAAGATGGTGATTCCGATGAGGAAGAGGAGGAGGAAGAGGAGGAGGAAGTCGCGCCTCCCCGTTCTGAAAGGAGATCCAAGCTTACTCATGACCCTGCAGTCGAACGTGGCAAGGGGACTGCGCCTGTCGTATAGTCGACCAAGCGTCCTCGGGCGACCTCTCCGACTCCGACTGAGAAAGCACCGAAGCAATCTCAAGTGGCGCCGTCAAAACCGATGAAGGCCTTGCCGAAGATGAAGATGGCGATTCCCACTATTTCTGGGTAATGATGCAACTTGTGTCTTCTTGTTTCTCATGAATTTACTCTTGGTCGATTCGTTCGTTGACTGACTGACTTCTGGAACTGCAGTGCTGCGACTTCTGAGACCTCGACCAAACCTGAAGATCAAGAGATGGAGGATGCTGTTACTTCCAACCCTGGTATGACCTTTGTAGTTTCGTTTTCAGTCGACGGGATCTTCATTTTTAACTCCGAATCTTTTCTGTAGCTCCACCTAGTATCGTCATTAATCTTCCTGATGATGATGACGAGGAACCTTTGAGGCAGAGGAGGAATAGGAGAGCGTCTGCTGACCAGACAACTCAGGTCGTATCAGCACCTGAGACATTGGTTGCGGAGGGGGACCACGTCACTCGGCCTACCGTATCCTTTGCGGTGCCGCTGACGAGTGCTCGCCCTTCACCGTCGAGTGCTGATCATCCTTCACTTTTCTCTACCCACCACGTCCCAGAAGACCAAACAAGCGCTGCTAGAGAAGCCATACGCCAGGCGGGGGTTATGATGGAGCAAGTGAAGGCGATCCGAGATGCCAGTCAAGCGGCTTATGACGCCAGTTCAGCCCTTCAGAGCAATGTTAAGGTTGGTCGATCACCGCCTGTTCTGTTAGGATATGATACCTGAAAACTTTTCTTTCTGAAAATCTTAGTATCTGTCGTACGCCCACTGGGTGTGTCAGGTTAATATTTGGATTGGTGGGGGCACGCTGAGTGCACCCACTGGGTGTAGTCCCCAAGGCTATGATGGACTGCTGGCAGTCGACCATAGTCTTAATGCCTTGAACTTTTTCTCATTGCTTGTTGTACTCGATCTGGTCGATTGGAATCGTAAACCGGTGGGGGCACGCTGAGTGCACCCACTGGGTGTAGTCCCCGAGACTGTGGTTGACTGCTGGCAGGCGGCTACAGTCTGAAGAACACTTTTTTTTACCTGTGACTAACTGTTGGTGGTTAGCCTTTCTGTCTTTTTCGGTCGACTGATCGACTCTAGCTGATAGAACCAGTGGGGGCACGCTGAGTGCACCCACTGGGTGTAGTCCCCGAGACTACAGTTGAATGTTTAGATTCGGCTGTAGTCTTAGAAATACTACGCCTTTTCTCTTAGTCACTCGGAAGCGATCTATTTTTGATGTTTGTCGATTGATCCCTCGCAGAAATCTTGTGAGCTTGCAGCTCGTTATACTGAATTGGAGAACAAGCATATCTAGCTTGAGCTTGATCTGAAGCTTGTCCAAGAGAACTTCACGAAGGCAAAGGAGGAGGCAAAAGGTATGTTTGGTGAGAACCTCGACGACTGCCTTTGTTCCTTGATCGTTCCCGAGCTTGACCTTGCTGTTATTTCACAGATAAACTAAGGGACTCCCCGAAGAAGAAGGATCTTGAACTCGTTGAGGTGCAGAAGGCAGCTTCGGAAAAGACCAAACTTGCAGAAGAAAAATTGGCTTCCGTCAGCAAACTTGAAGAGGAGAATACCAATCTGAAAGCTGCTCTCGACACGGCTAACAAGTACGCCAGTCGACTGAAGAGTGACAAGTTGGCCTTGAGTGATAAGGCTAGTGAGCTGGCCGGAAAGAAGAACGACTTGGAGATTTATCTGGGAGGGCTCGCCAAGAAGTTGTTCCTCATGCTCGAATGTAACCCCATATATCCGACTGGTTAACACTGACTTATTGTAGAAATGTTGACTTATCCTTGGATCGTATCCGCAGAATTCTGCCAAAGCTTTGAAGAGGAGACTAGTCGAGTGGAGACTGGCTTGGATCCTATCAACTCTCCCGTGAAGGACGAAGCCGCCATGAATGTGCTCCGACTTGAGTCTCGCGTTGCCGCTATGGTCGACTATATTCCAAGGCTGAAGGTTGCAACATCGCGCATTGACACGGTACTCTGGCCAAGAGAAACACTTCAGAACGACCTCGAGTCTCTGATGACTCGACTGAATGAAGTTCCAAGCCGAGTGCAAGAATGGAAGAAGTCTTCTGCCAGGTGCGGTGCTGACGTTGCTCTATCTCTGGTCCGTGTTCATTGCAAGGATGCGCGAGAGGACAAGCTGGCAGCTCTCAAGGTGGCCAATACCAAGAAGCATGACTTCCGATCCTTCATGGAGACCTTCATCGCTGCTGCCACTCGGATCGCTGATGGAATTGACCTGGACGAGTTCATTGCGCCTTCCAGCCCTCCACAGGAGGGGTAAAAAACTTCTATGTTCGATGCTTTAAATTTGCCTCGGTATGCCGAGTGGTTTTTGTAACTGATAAACTTTAACGGGCTTAGAGCCCGAGCATTTCTGGTTCCGGAAGATGTTATTTGAACTTGAATTTGACGTTGAACACATTTGCGTCTGCCTCCAAATGAACATTGTCTTTTTCTTGGTCTACATGCTGTTGTTTGAAATGCCTTTTTGCAGGTAAGGATGAAGCACAGATTGCAATCGACTCGTGCTTTGTCATACTTAGGCGAGCACTGGGCTGCAGCTAAGCCCCCGAGTGGGAGGTCTGCTCTCCACTCGGTAGGATTTTCAAAAACTTAGGCGAGCACTGGGCTGCAGCTAAGCCCTCGAGTGGGAGGTCTGCTCTCCACTCGGTAGGATTTTCAAAAAACTTAGGCGAGCACTGGGCTGCAGCTAAGCCCCCGAGTGGGAGGTCTGCTCTCCACTCGGTAGGATTTTCAAAAACTTAGGCGAGCACTGGGCCGCAGCTAAGCCCCCGAGTGGGAGGTCTGCTCTCCACTCGATAGGATTTTCAAAAACTTAGGCGAGCACTGGGCCGCAGCTAAGCCCCCGAGTGGGAGGTCTGCTCTCCACTCGGTAGGATTTTCAAAAACTTAGGCAAGCATTGGGCCGCAGCTAAGCCCCCGAGTGGGAGGTCTGCTCTCCACTCGGTAGGTTTTTCAAAAACTTAGGCAAGCACTGGGCCGCAGCTAAGCCCCCGAGTGGGAGGTCTGTTCTTCACTCGGTAGGATTTTCAAAAACTTAGGCAAGCATTGGGCCGCAGCTAAGCCCCCGAGTGGGAGGTCTGTTCTTCACTCGGTAGGATTTTCGTGGCGTACCTCTGGAGAAGGAGGTAACAGTCGACCTGCACCTCGTCCTCCTTGCAAAGCGCACGTTGTATTTGTGGTGTAGCTTGGAAGGAGAGGGTAGCAGTCGACCTGCACCTCATCCTCCTTGCAGAGCGCACGTTGCATTTGTGGCGTAGCTCGGAAGGAGAGGGTAGCAGTCGACCTGCACCTCGTTCTCCTTGTAGAGCGCACGTTGTATTTGTGGCGTAGCTCGGAAGGAGAGGGTAGCAGTCGACCTGCACCTCATCCTCCTTGCGTAGCGCATGTTGTATTTGAACTTAGGCGAGCGCAATGCTGCAGCTAAGCCTCCGAGTGGAAGGCTGGCTTACCACTCGGTAGGATTTTGTTTAACTTAGGCGAGTACTTGTACTGCAGCTAAGCCTCCGAGTGGAAGGCTGGCTTACCACTCGGTAGGATTTTGTTTAAACTTAGGCGAGTACTTGTACTGCAGCTAAGCCTCCGAGTGGAAGGCTGGCTTACCACTCGGTAGGATTTGTTTAAACTTAGGCGAAACGGATTCGCAGCGAAGCCTTCGAGTGGAAGGCTGGCACACCACTCGGTAAGGATTTTTTTTACAGACTTAAGCGAATCGGATTCGCAGCCAAGCAACCCACTGGGGGATTGCTTTATGCGGACAAAAGTAACGACAATTACTGGGAAAATTATAAAGCTCTTGTCTTTGATAAATAAACTACAGAAGTACTTTTATTACAACCCATCCGAGTGAATACTTAAGTATAAAAGGGGCGGAGAAGCTCCGCGTTCCAAGCTCGGGGCTCGTCGATCTGGTGCTCGACATTGTAAAGACGGTATGCTCCATTGTGGAGAACCTTGGTGACAATGAAGGGGCCTTCCCAAGAAGGAGCGAGCTTGTGTGGTTTCTGCTGATCCACTCGGAGAACCAGATCTCCTTCCTGGAAGGCTCGACTCCTTACGTTTTTGGCGTGGAAGCGATGCAAGTCCTGTTGGTAAATGGTCGACCGGATCAAAGCCATCTCCCTTTCTTCCTCTAGAAGGTCGACTGCGTCCTGCCGGGCTTGTTCTGCTTCAGACTCGGTGTAAAGCTTGACTCGGGGAGCGTTGTGAAGCAGGTCGCTTGGCAAGACCGCTTCAGCTCCGTAGACCAAGAAGAATGGAGTTCTCCCAGTCGACTGGTTAGGCGTGGTCCTTAACCCCAAAGCACAGACGGAAGCTCGTCGACCCATGCACCAGCTGCATGCTTGAGATCACGCATCAAACAGGGTTTCAACCCTTTGAGAATCAAGCCATTTGCTCATTCTGCCTGTTCATTCGACTGAGGATGAGCGACTGAAGCATAGTCGACTCGTGTGCCCTGAGATGTGCAAAACGCTCTGAATTCCTTGGAGTCAAAGTTTGACCCGTTGTCAGTGATGATACTGTGTGGGACTCCGTATCTGAATATCAACTCTCTGACGAAGCTGACAGCGGTGCCGGCATCAAGGTTCTTTATGGGTTTAGCTTCAATACACTTGGTGAACTTGTCGACTGCTACCAACACATGGGTGTACCCGCTTCTGCCTGTCCTCAGGGGTCCAACCATATCCAACACCCATACAACAAAGGGCCAAACGAGTGGTATGGTCTTTAAAGCCGAGCGGGCTTGTGTGACATATTGGAGTAAAATTGACATCCCTCGCACTTGTCGACTATCTCCTTTGCCATTTCATTCGCTCTTGGCCAGTAAAATCCGGCTCGGTATGCTTTGGGTAGATGAAGTTACCTTCTTCATCTTTTTTCGTGTGGATATGGCATGGCAAGTCCATCACGTCGTTTCCTTCTTTGTCTTTCACTTTCTTGGGGTTCCAAGATCCTTTGGGTTTCCCTTTGAACTTGCCCTGAGTCACGGCCAAGGCTTCTCCAGGAGCAGCGGGTTCGGCTTTCCGTTTCTGCTTCCGACTGGAATTTCCTTTTTCCGACTGGCTTGGCTTGTATTTATCACTCCGGAGTCGATCTTCTTCTTCACCATTGGCATATTTGGTGGCGATCTCCATCATTCGACTCAGGGTCATGTCTCCGGTCTGACCAAACTTCAAACTCAATTCTCTGTTCTTAACACCTTCCTTGAAGGCACATACTGCTTGGTGATCAGATACATTTTCTACTGTATGATGCAACGTGATCCACCTCTGGATGTAGTCTCTCAAGGTCTCATTCGACTTCTGCACGCAAACTTGCAGCTCAGTCAATCCTGCTGGTCGTTTGCAAGTTCCTTCAAATGTCCTGACAAACACTCGGGTGAGATCCTCCCAAGTATAAATGCTGCTAGGCGCCAGTTGATTCAGCCAAGCTCTGGCCGAGCCCTCCAGCATGAGCGATAGGTGTTTCATGGCCACCTCATCGTTGCCACCGCCAATCTGAACAGCCACTCGGTAGTCCTCAAGCCAAGTATCGGGCTTGGACTCACCGGTAACTTACTCACCCCAGTCGCCAACCTGAAGTTGGGAGGGATCACTGCGGCCCTGATGGCTCTGCTAAAACATTCTGGTCCTGAAACATGAACCCTGCTGCTGGTGGGCGCGTCTCTGTCATGGCCTTCACGGTGAGCTCTGTTCCGGTCGATCAGACCTTGCATGATAATGGATCTCGCATCAAAGCCTGGTTCCCTGGAGTCGACCGGAGCTCTTCGGCCAACACTGTGCTGGCGTCTATCATCTTGTTGCTGAGGGATGTGAGACCCACCCCTTGGGGGAGGAGTGGGCACTCGACGCCGATCATCGTGATCGAATCAGTCATCATATGGATCACGCCAACCCCCACGTCCCTCACGCCACGGAGGCGATCTGGGGCTGTGAGCCGACTGAACAGTATTCGCAGCAACGGATCGACTGTGAATCCTATTGTGCAACTGCGATACAGCTGAATTCTGATCTCCCGCTGCCCGGAGCAAATCCCTGATTTGCATCAAGCCTCTGCCAGCCTCTGATTGAGAGGGCTGAATCGACTCCGCTATCCGGGCCGCAGCTGCTAAATTCTGAATTGGGGTTCGGTATACCTGAGTCGTCGGCGGAAAGAGTTGACGTCAACTGGAGTCTGGAACTCGTTGCCGCGCGCGCTCGTCGAGTGCTCGCTGGAGGTTCTTCAGTCGAGTGCGCTTAGCTAAGTTGGCTAAACGCGCATCCTCCAAGGCACGAGCCTCGGGGGTTTCTCCTAAGATGGGAGTATGCAGAGCATCCATATTCCGGCGGCGAAGCTCTTCTCTTTGCAGAGAAGTAAGTGGCTCGGGTTGATATTCCTCGTGGACTTGTGCGGGGTCGCCTCCACCGTCCATTCCACCGGTGCGGGGGAAGCCGGGAGGACTACGAGGCCCGTTAACCATCAGGACCTCCGCCGCTGGGTCACTGCTGTCGCATTCGGATGCGGTCTCTACGGAGCCAGTCGACAGATCGAACAGGCCGTAGAGAGATTCATCGGGTTCGATCGCCGCGACTTGGGTGGTGGCCGATTGGCGGGCCACTGCATGTTTCAGCCACCACTGAAGCCTCGACCTACCAGAACGCTTGCGCTGGCGGGAGACAGGGGGCAAGGACGATACAGGAGTCGACCGATACGGGGCCGACGGTTGCCGCAGCAGGACGCCGCGGACACATGCGCAAAAGTGTGTTGCCCCGCGGACGGGAACCGCGTCGATGTCGAGTGGAGCCTCCTGGAGCCAAGCGGAGTCGTCAGCGAAGAACGTGAGCGCGCCGAGACGGATCTCGCGGCCCTCGACCAGAACTCCGCCAGAAACCATGATGAAGGCGATCGGAACAATTGCAACTTCTCCAATAAACCGCTGAGACACCTGCCCCAAGGTGGGCGCCAACTGTCGTTGTACTAAGGCTGACAGTAGAATGGGGGGTAGGTATGGAGAGGCAAGATCCTAGCTATGGAGGAGTTGTACACAGGAGTTTTACGAGTTCAGGCCCTTCTCGGAAGACGTAACAGCCCTACGTCTCGGAGCCCGGAGGCGGTCGACTGGATTATAAGTGTATGAGTTACAATGGTGCGAACCCTTTACACTGAGGAGGGGGGTGGCTTATATAGAGTTCGCCAGACCCCTCCGGTCCTCAGTTATGCAGGGTTTAAAGTACATTAAGATAGGGGGTTACTGGTAACGCCCACATAAAGTGCTATGAAGACTATTAAAGCTACTTAATGACAGACCGTTGCGTGCTGAGTGACTTTAGGTCTCCTGGCCGTCGAGTGGTTATCTTCATCGTCGAGTGTCCTTGAGTTCGTCGAGTGGAGTCCCTCTTGGTCGACTGGAAGGTAGCTTCTTCTAAAGATGACCTTGGTAGGGTATTTTAGACAGGTCAATGACCCTACCCTAGGTACATGACTTCATCAGAGGGCAATGCAACCAAGCGAAGAAACTCGGCGCCAAAGGGAATCTAGGATAAAAGGTCAACAACCAAAGGTAGAGCTACATGTAGTTCCGAGGGGGGCGCTGCCCCCCCCCCCCCCCCCCACATAGCCCAAGTATATTTATTGAAGAAAAAAAAAGATGCTTGAGGTGTTCTCTAAGCCGATAAATGATGTCTTGTAGCTCGTGTGCATGGGAAGAATCCTCCATCCCAAGCCTTCATTGTACGCCAGTGAGAAGGCTTTTCACATCTGGTCATTGGGAGAGTGAGACAAATGTATTACAGTTAAATTGACCCCAGTCTCATCATACACTTGTCTGGCAACTTAATTTTACCCAAACCTCCAAACCCCATGATGGAAACCACTTTGAGTTTCTTCTGAGAATCTGTCAACAAACTGACAAGCTCTTCTCTTAGGCCATCAATACCAACAAGACCTGCTACCTCCATGTTGATCGTCAACATCCGGGAATCCAAACCACAATGCCAAGACTTGAATTGATGCACTCATCAATCTTATATCTGTCATGCCGAGCATTTACCTCCACCATGAGAACTTTGACCTCCTCGATCCGGTTGGTAATCTGATGTCATATACCCAAACTCATGAGACGTCGAGCCATGTTCTTTACAAATCCTGCCTTTGCATGGGCACCTTCAATGTCACGCATCAACTCGTTTATCCAGTTCTCCATATCAGGACATCTCTCTGACATGGTCCCGCCAGTTTTTTGACGAGGGATCAAGCTTATCCATTAATTAGCTCCATCCTGTCAAGGAGAGCTTTCCTGGCGCCGAGATCGTCTTTGAGGTAGGAGGCCTGCTTCCACACCCCATGAGGTTCTTGTACTCCTCGCGGAGTAGCTTAGTGAGCTTGCCGAGGAGCGGGTTCATCACCCTCGTTGTCAAACTCGATGCTATACTGATTGAGTTTAGGTCACTTCATGCATCGCCCCAGAACCAGAGTGGGGGTGGACGACAATGCGACCAAGCCAAGAAACTTGACGCCAAAGGAAACCTAGGATGAAAGTGGCAGAGCTACATGTAGTTCCGAGGGGGGCGCTGCCCCCCCCCCCCCCCCCACGATAGTCCTAGCATATTTACCAAACCAAAAAGTTTTTAGAAGCCCGCTCATAGCCTGCCCCCTCCCCCAAGATGCATATTTTCAATTTGGCCCTTGCTTTGTTGATTCTAGAAACCTACCAACTAGAAATACCAAACAATAAGCAGACCACACATGCCATTTTAGTAGACTACATGGCAAAACTAATAGAATGCACATCTAGAATTTTTTAGATTGGAGTAATTGATGTCACAGCTGACGCGTTTACCTAGCAAAAAGTCATCAAAAGACATGAACATTATGATGTTTTCAAGTTCAAGGAGTTTGTGAATCTCTTACTCCCGGAGTTGTGTTATTTTTGTTTCTGCAAAGAACACAATAAAACGGGCAAAGAATGTTAATTACCAAACTATGCACAACATACAATTCGGCTTATCAGAAACAATCCACGTATGATGGTTTGCACATAATACAATTAACTAGGAATTCTCTATGTACATAAATACATTATACACAGGAAAAGTACAAACCATTGTGTAAGGAAAAAAGCATCAACTTAATATTTCGAAGTAAAAGCAGGATACAATGCATATGCTAGTTAGAGCGTCTACAGCCGGACTTGGAAAATTTTGTCCCTAAACATCTGCGGATGCGCCTGAGCGCGACCCCGTACAATTTTGGACGGCCCCTCAAATGTCCTACTAAACAGCCATGCTCCTCATATCAAAACCTTTGAATCCATGCACGTCGATCATACACATGAATATCACATGTAAATAACATATGTTTGTAGTGAGAATACATAGTTCAAACATCAAATTAATTTCAAGTGCACAATTAAAAAATTAAACTCCTTGGTTTCCATCTTGGATCAACATATGCTCCACAAAATCATGGAGTAGTTGCGCGCAAACCTCATGGTCTCAAAGACGATGATGCATCTCCAGAAAATTGAGAGTACGGTTTGTTCTGGGATGTGGACTTAATCTCCAACAGTTTGATAAGATTTTGTACTACAAATGGTACGGAAAAAAAAGAGTTGAATGATGATAATTTGTACCAATATTTTTTTCTCTTTTTCTTAATAACTTGAGGAGAAGTCAGGAATTTGTTATGGAGCAAGGGGTGCCCGTGACTTTCGTCATCACTCGATGTGATTTAAACATGAGTATTAATTAATAGGCTAAAGGCCGGTTAATTAACTGGCCATATAATTAGCTAGCAAACTTTCCTATGGGTGCACGTAGGGGGGAGTTCCTATGCGCCGCTCGCTGCGGCGAATTGCCGAGCGAACGCACAGGCGCGATTCCAGCTGGGCCGGCCCATTAGCGTAACACAGTGAAAAAACCCAAAAAATACTGCTCTTGTTGCTCTTGCGCAAGCCTAGCCAACGGGATATATAAGCTTTCTGGGTTTACTTTTGCCCGCGAAGCTACATGTAATGTAGATCCGAACATTTCATCAAATTCCGAAACATGATCATTATTTTGAAAAAGTGTTTTTCTTAAAAAAGCAAACACTTTTCAAATTTGAGATGGAAAGAAAAAGGCTCAAACATGTTTTGAATATGTGAATACTTTTTTTGATAAACTGAAGACTTTTTTGAAAATCATGAACATGTTTTAATATGTGAACAAATTTTTGTTACAGGAAACATTTTTTGAAACTCTGAACACAAATTTGGAAACACGAATATTTTTGGAATCCGTGAACAATTTTTGAACCAAGAACCTTTTTTCAAACTCAGAACAAAATATGAAAATGAAAACATTTTTAAAATTTTCAAACAAAAAACACGACCAGTTTTTATGAAAAAGGAACATAAGAAAATAAGAAAATAAGAAGAAAAGCGAAAAAAGAATATGAACATTTTTCAAATTCCAAAACAATTTTGGATACGTGAGCATTTTTTCAAAATTGGAAAAATGTAAACTCCTGAACAAAATTGGAAAAAGTAAACATTTCGAAAAATTTGCAAACATTTTTTGGAACTCCCAAACAAAATTAGAAATAGACACAGTTTTGAAATTGCAAACAAAATTTTCAAACTGCTCAAGAAAAAATTTCGAATGAATTATGAAAGAGGAACATTTTCTCAAACTACTGAACAAAATTTGAATACGCGAACATTTTTTATAGAGAATGGAGAATATTTGAAAGGTGAACCTTTTTTATAAGTATGCGAACATTTTTATAAAAAATGGAGAATTTCTTTTTGAATTTGTGAACAAAATATAATAACAGGAACAGTTTTTTTAAGTTCGGAACATATTTTTGAATTATTGAACAAAATTTGAAATTCTCAAGAACAAGAAAGAGAAGAAAAAGGGATTACAACGAAAAAGAAAAAATGAAGTAAATAAAAAAATACTGAAAAAGAAAAGTTTTTGTAAACCCAAACATTTTTTCTGAAACTACGGAAGAAATTGGAATATATGAACAATATTTGGAAACACAAACATTTTTTGAAAAATGAGAATTTTTTAAACTCCCAAATTTTTGTAAATGTAAACTGTTATATAAATATGTGAAGAATTTTCAAGAAACACGAATATTTTTTTGAAATTAAAACGAAGAAGAAAAAAAGAAAGAAGAAGAAAGACAAAAAGGAGAGAAAATAAAAAAAGAAACAGGAAAAAAAAGTGAGACAGCAAAAACCTGTTCAGGAACCTTCTAGAAAGTTGCCAAAACAGGAGAAAACCGATTCAGGAACCCCCTGGAAGGTTCCCAAAACCGGGATGGCAGAAGCGGTGGGTGGGCCGGCCCAAATCATCCCACGCTGGAAACTTTTGTGCGAAAGATAGGCAATTTGACGTAACCTGCGTCAAGTAGGACGGAAAATCCTATACGACGCACTATGCGTCAAACTTTCGGGGGTACGCACAGGATTTGGAGGGAGTGCCGCGAGCTGGGCCGGCCCGTTAGCGCTTTCCCAAATTCGTGAACATTTTCGAATTATTAAACATTTGTTTCAATTTTTTAAATTGTGGACACTTTTTAAGTTTGTGAACTTTTTTTTACAAATTCGTGAACAATTATTGAATTCCAGAGCATTTTTCTGTAATCATGATTTACTTATTTTGTGAACTTTTTTGATTTCACGAACAGTTATTTGAAATCATGAACATTGTTTTAAATCTGTGAACATTTTTTGTAATCATGAACATTTTGGGAAAATATGAGACCTCCTATATAGGGAGCGCCTATAGGGTGCAGCACGCGCTGCGAAGGAGGCGGGAGCGCACCCCCCGCTCCCATTCTGGTCCGGCCCATGTGTGGCCAGGACGCCGCCTGTTTTTGTGTGTGGATGTTTCCATTTTCGTTTTTTCATTTTCTTTTTATCTTTTTTTCAATAATTCGGGATATGAAAAAGGTCCTAAATGTCAGAAAAGTTACTAATTTTGACTAAAACTATGATGATTTAAAAAAAACATCATTTCCAAAAAGATGTTCGGTAATTCAAAAATTGTTCATGAATTTGGCAAAAAATGTTCACCAATTAAAAAAATGTTCATAAATTTAAAAAATGTTCATGAACATTTTGGCTTCAAGAATTTGCAAAAAATATTCATAATTACAAAAAATGTTCACAAATTTAAAAAATGTTCACGAATTTAAAAGATGCTCATGATTTTGAAAAAAGTTCATGCATTCACAGAATGTTCACGTATTTGCAAAAAATGTTCAGGATTACAAAAAAGTGTCTTGAATTTAATATAATGTTCATGGTTAAAAAAACGTTCGAGAGTTCGAAAAATGTTCACGTATTTGTAAAAAATGTTCATGATTCCAAAGAATGAACTCTTTTTTTGAATTTGATGAACATATTTTGACCATCGATGAACAAATCTGGCATTTGATGAACAATTTTCTTTATTATGAAGAACAAAATTTGTGTTAGAGAAATTTTTTGGAAAAAATTATGAACAAAATTGGCATTCAATGAACAAATTTTTAATTCAGTAATCAAATTTTGAATGTGTTGAACATTTTTTGAATCTAATGAACAAGCAAATTCAATGGAATAAAAGAAAACCGATGAACATTTTTTTAGTTTGATGAACAACTTTTGAATTTTTATGAAGATTTTTTAAATCCGATGAACAAAAAATTGAGTTGGATGAACAATTTTTGGATTGTTGAATATTTTTTGAATTCGATTAACAAAAAAAGTTGTTAACATATTCGAAATAAAAAATGTCAAAAATAGTCAAAAAGTGAAGAAGAAAAAATAGAAAAAGGGAAAGAAAAAACGAAAAATAAAAAATAAAAGAAGAAAAAGAAAAACGAAAGAAAAAAATGAAAAGAACAAGAAAACGGGAAAAACCAGTATAGAAAACATAAAAAACAAAAAACCGGTTCTGGAAAGGTTCTAGAACCTTCCCAAAACCGGCAGAACCAGAGAAGAGCGAACTGGGCCGGCCTGATAACGAAAGGAAAGACGCAGGGGATACACGCTACAGTGTTAGGCGGCGACCTACGCGCCATATAGGAACCCCGTTGCTTGTGCTCCTATCAAAGAACGGTAAAGAAAATTTGATAAAAAAACGGTTGTGCAAGCTATTCCTACCTACGCCATGGCCTGCATTGATTTGACGAAGGGACTCTGTGAAAATATTAGCCACATGATAGGCAGATTTTTTTGAAACAAAGGCAAAAGATATATTGTAGGGAAAGGGATAAAATGGAGAATATCTTTATGAACCCTAGAAAGAATTTCACTTGGAGCAACAGGGGTCAGGTCACACTATATCAATATCATAATTCTCTTTTTTTAATTGATACTGATTAGCCATAAATCAATTTGATTTTGTTATGCCATTAACGAAACACTATTTGGGATGCAATACCCATTTTAGAACCGTTCACTAGTAACAAATAGAAAATATCAAAATAACAAATAATATAGTTAATGGTTCCAATTTTTCCTAAATTTGGCAGTCTGTGACTGGAAATCCTTTCTCTTTTCAATAGAAAGAGAAGGTATTTAAGCAATGTGTGTTTTGAGATACAATCAATCGAAGAGAATAAAACTGGGTCCAATAAAAAACAGGAATGAATTTATTAAAAGGGATTGGAAAGGGATAAGTACAAAGGGATTCAACGATCTAAAAAATAAAAAAGGGTTTAATAATCCCCTCATACGAATAAAAATTAGTAAAATAATGTGGATGAATAAGATTTTGCTCGATTTTGGATCGAATTTGGCGGCATGGCCAAGTGGTAAGGTAGGGGACTGCAAATCCTTTATCCCTAGTTTAAATCTGGGTGTCGCCTGACCAAAAAATACTTAGGATTTCTTATTGTACTGATTGAACTCGACAAATTCTTGCCCTGCATAAGCAAAGGAAAAGAACTAGGTCTGTCGATACTGGATTTTACCATAGTTCTAATTCTAAAAAAGACTGTCAATTTCTTCTTAAAAATAGGGTGTGAGAGGGTTCTGGGTAGTGGCCCAAACCGATACCAATAGGGATGAGGGATATATACTTATTAATTTCTTAATTGATTCTATTCCGCAATTCATAACTACGAAAGTAAGAGGTCGGAAATCTTGGTATCCAAAGGTCCCCAAAGGACATTCCTTTTTTGCTCCTAGGAATGAAGAAGAGATTATACGAAAGACTATCAAGACTTCCTAATTATCTGACACTACCTACACTAAAGTAAGGTCTACGGACTATATGGAATTAGATTGGATAGGCTGATGGGAATTTTAGGAGTTGTGGAAAGAAGAGACTTTCTTTCCATACTTACGAGAGACTTCTAGTACTCAAACATTCAATCAGGATGGTCGGTTAGCTCTTATCTTTTAGAATAACTTAGTAAAAAAAGTAAAAGTAATAAATAAAATGAAGCTCCTAACTCGGTATCCCATGAGGTTCCAATAGTTAGTTTTGGATTTTTTCAGGCAAGAAAGCAAAGAAGAAGGGAGGATTCTCTATTACCAACTTCCCCCATTGTCCTGTCCTCATTGGTCATTCATCTTTCCCGATCTAGTGCCATCGTTCTTCAAGGTGTCGGAGGGTTTGAAGCATACCTACTACCCCTCCACTGAGCTTAGTTCAGAGTTGCCTCAGCGCGCTCGAGTAATAATTTCAGGAAGAAATGCAAGTGAAAGAAAATGCTCTCGAGGGTGCAAGAGTCTTTTTCTGTCTTTCTTATTTGAAATCCAAATTAAAATGCCTCAACTTGATAAATTGACTTATTTCTCACAATTCTTCTGGTTATGTCTTCTCCTCTTTGTTGGAAGATGAGTACACATCAGGTAATCCACCCACGAGAGCCTAATCACAAGAGGCTCATACAGAAAGCAATCAGCCCATAGCCCAATATTGAGACCACAACCTATTATTCAAACCACAAAGGATACGTCCATCATCGTCCAATCTTCTCGATCGAACATATTGACATCAATACTCCTTTCCATGGCCATTCATGGCCCGCAAAGATCAACCACTCGTGCCCGAGATCACTATCCAATAAAAAACCAGACTTCCAAGATCCATCTCACTCAGACCCTTTTGAATGTAGTGGATAACAATGGAGTGGGGCTTTCGAATTGATATGTATTCGAATCTTAGGAGCTGGTAATCACTGATATGCTCATATTGGTGACGTTATTGTTGCTGTAATCAAAGAAGCAAGACGAGTTGTAATTGTACGTACATGTAAAGAACTCAAATGTGACAACGGTATGATAATACGATATAATGACGGTTGTCATTGATCAAGAAGGAAATCCAAAAGGAACTCGAGTTTTTGGTGCGATTGCTCGGGAACTGAGACTTATGAATTTCATTAAAAGAGTCTCATGAGCTCCTAAGGTATTAAAAATACTAGTAGTACAGACTATGATATAGTAGGGTATATCAGAATATAGATCAATTAGTAGATTGTGTCTGACGCATATACATGAAAAAAAGAATAATTAGATAATAATAAGAATAAGAATTCTAATATTAATAAAAGGAAGGGTTCGAATAGCATCTACTAATATTACCGAAAACTTTGTGAAAATAATTCTACGAGAAGGTTTTATTTAAAACAATCGAAAACCATAGGGAAAGTAACAAATCTTTCATGGCACGTGCCCCTGCTCCTGGTCTTCGAACTAGTCATTAATGGTCAGCAACATAGGTACCCTTTTTCCGATGCGTTGCGAACACTTTCATTTTTAGCGTCTCATCTTCTCTGGAGAAGCTCAAATCGAACGGATAGAGCAGATGGTCCAACTACAGAACTTCTTCTTTTTTCATTACTTCCATGGTTGTGCCCCGTGGCACGGCAGCACCCGTACTATTGAAATGGTTCGTCAGGAGAGATGTTCCCACTGGTGCCTCTTATTCCAATGGTACTATAATTCCTATTCCTATCCCTTTATTCCCTTTTTTGGTCTATCTACATCTAAAGAAATTCATACGCTCCATGGACAGAGCAAAAAGTGGAGTGTTGGTCAAAGCAAGCCGCCCTATTCTATTACCAGACAAAATAGAGAGAAGCTCATCCGCTAGAAATGCTTTATTTCGTTTCGTTCCTGTTTTTCATTTCCTTATTATCGAATCCATGGGGACTTGTCATATTTAGAATCTTTCTGCGGTCTGCTCTGTTTACAGTTCTTTCGTACCCTCTTCTCTTTACCACGCGATAGCTAGCGGGCGCTCCGAAGTAAAGGCCAAACACTTCGGCCTAAGGGGAATGAGCAACGAAATGACAAGATGAGGTGCCCCGGGCACCCCCTTATAGAAAGAAGGGTCAAAGGTTTTGGGCATGTTGCTCCCCCCCCCCCCGTCGAGTGGTGCTTGTTTGGGGGGTGTGCCACCAGAAAGTGAGCTTGGAGCTCTCGACTTACCAACGAGCCGACTACTGATGGTTGTTGGTCACGACTAGCTACTACAAAAAAGTGAAGATGAATCTTTCTATTTCACATGGAGGAGTGTGCATCTTTATGTTAGGTGTTCTTCTATAGTGCGACCCGATGGCTTATGTGCGACCTGTGGCCCAAGCCTCCTATTCTATTTGTTTAGGGCGGGAGGCGTGAACTTTGATTCAATTCGGGTATTCAATCCCGCCGGTGAGATGCTTAGTTGACTCCTTAACCTTGATAGGACGATGGCTTATTCCAAAATTCGTGAATAAGGGTAAGGAACTTTGGATGAATTAATGCCAATGGGTGTAAGCCTCGCTGCTCGGAAACTCCCAGTGCTGACCACACTGAGAGACACGAAAGTGCAGGTAATGCCAGTTGGCGAAGTGGCGATAGGCATCACTAGCGGTACGCAAAGAGAGGTCGTGATGATATCATCTACGTCTATACCGCTCCTCGTGGAGTAGATCCCGCATCCAACCAACCGTTTTTTGACCAGGGAATAGAATAATTCCCACTACCACTGGCAGGCCAGCCTGGCCGTGAGCACGGTGGGAACGGGCTTCCCAAAAAGCGAGCCCCAGCCTGGATCAGCATAGAATGGGGGGGGGGTGACCCTAATGTTGTGTTGTCCGGGTTGCAGGCGGATAAAAGCGGACGTGGGGACTCAGGTCGGGGCACAACGTAACTAAGAGAGTCATTCCATTTAGGGTGAGATAGAATGGGTGGGCACAAGTGGTCTGGTGTCCAAGCCGATTAGTTAGACGACGACTACTGCACATATTATATTAGCCGCCTATCTCAGAATGGACTGGGATGGAATAGAAAGAACGCGAAGCAGCAAGCAAGGGATGAGCGCTTTCTTGCGCCTGCGCATATGTTTTCTTGCTATGTCAGTTTTTTTTTGGGGGTGGGGGTGGGGTGGGGCAATAAGCTTGCTTCTTAACTAGCTTATCCCTGCCCCCTTTCCTGCCCGTCCCGACTGGCAGCAGTTGGGTCTCGTCATCTCTCCTCAACTTCCCCGGTCTTCGGCCCGAGCTGTATGAGGCAGAAACTCATCCCATGTACAGTTCACACTACTAGAAAAACCGCTACTAATGGCGCACCTAATTTGGCCATTAATGGCGCATCACTAGTGCGCCATTACTAGCACGCCATTAGTAATTTTTACTAATGGCGCACCACTGGTGCGCCATTAATATCTGGTATACTAATGGCGCACCACCGGTGCGCCATTAGTATAGGCCACGGTGCGCCATTAGTATGCCTCCCAGGGGCCATGTATACCCAGGTGCTTTGGCATACTAATGGCGCATGACAACGGGATGCACCATTAGTAACCGCGACATACTAATGGCGCACTGTCCAGTGATGCGCCATTAGTATGCTTTGTCATACTAATGGCGCACTGTCATGTGATGCGCCATTAGTATGAATATTAGGTTTTTTTTATTTTTTATTTTCTGTTTTTTGCACAGGTTACAAAATGTATAATTTGACAAAATATAGACAGCACACATCAACAACAGATTCATCGAATACAATAGAAGATTAGTCTTTGAATACAATTCATCATATTAGTCTCTGAATACAATTCATCATATTAGTCTCCGAATTGAAAAGACCAAACAAAGATAGAACATTATATTACAAGTCTCGAGACCGCGAGTAGCGAGTTTGTCTTCACATTACAAGTCGATATCGATCATCTAAACTACCATCACATAGAAGAGAGCTGCGGTCATCACGATGAGCATCATCACGATGAAACTCGTCTTCATCCGGTTCCTCCAACGCTCCCTCCCCTCTCCCGCTAGATAGCGGGCGTATCTAGATTCGGCCTCGGCCCTAGTGGTGTACCCTTTGTAACTGTTACCGCTGAATCGGTGAACCTGTCTCCGACACTCCTTCCAGTCATCGTAGACTCTGGGAACCTTACCCTTGTACACGACATACGTCGGCATCGCTATGCACTAGCCAAACGAAACGTTAGTACCAATTCACAGACAATACATAAGCAATATATAAGTATGCAACAGAACGATCGGAAGAGAAAAGCAAGACATTAATAGCATCGATTACATCTAAGTTGAACGACTCTCGAAACAAAGAGACATACTACAAGTTCATTAAAGTTTAATTACAACATGAGCCAATCGATGTTTCAGAACTAGACACAGCATCACTGCTTTCGACTCGACTCAAGGGACCGGAGCGTGGATGAAGCCGCCGTCTATCGTGGGAGTCATGAAATAACAGTCGTTGTCAGCCTGCATTTGTAGCATTGTGTCGATGTTAGTGTTGGACGGTTGATTGTTGAGGTAGAACTGCCCCGAGGTACGAAGGACATCTTGATGGATGATTTCCGCAAACTCCGACTGGATGCAAAAGAATTCTTGTCGGAGGTCCGCGTCCTGGATTGCCGACACGCTCTTTGCCCAATCTTTGAGTTTACTCGGTAGTAGAAGTTGATGATGGTCCCGTACGATCGCCCGCATGTGATGGATGGCATAGTAGGCACCCTTCTGACCGCCAGGCGGCTGCTTGACGCAGCAGAACGTCGTATTGTGGGAGAACACGTGCTTGCCGTACTTACGAATAGGCTTGGTGAAGGTGCCTCCAGATTTGGCGTAGCCGGGGAGAACATCATCAAGAACCTTCTTGACATTTGTGTAGTCTACGTTCGACTGACGGTCCGGGTCGAAATACGTGGCGATGGAATATTTGGGGCTTAGGAGGATGAGCGTGCAACGTGTGTCACTGTAGAAAACACGGAATGTTAAAAGAAAAACGATCGAAATGTAAGAATTCATATGTTACGGGCCGGTTGAGGGGAGGACTTACTCGGGAAAGTAAGTCACGAGGAAGTTATCCTTATCTTGGTTTGCCAGAATGACGCCTTCGAGGTAAGAACTCGCGACTTGCCGGTCCCCAGCGCTGCCCAAGATCTTGGCACGCATGTAGAAGGGGTCGACTATCACGATGTCCGGGGTCTTGTCGCGAATGATCCGCATCTCCATACTCAGCGAAAATAGCCGAACGAAGGTGTAGTGCAGCGGATGAAGGTTCAACATAGCGTGGATGTCATCAAAACGCAGGACGATCGTACGCCCGATGGAGTTATCCACAAAGCCCTTGCCCTCTGGCACCTTGGCCGCGAAAACTGGGTATGCCACATCCTTCTCTTTGAGACGCCGCTTCTCCAAAGAAAGAACACTGTCATGCAGACTCCGCATAGCACCGGTTGCAGCATTGAGCATATTTGTCGGTAGCATCGCCCTACCCGCCACATGCACCCTCCTCGAGATATCCTGCGGTGAAGGTGGCCCGTCCTGAGCACGGATCGTACTCGGTGCCGGCTGGCTCGCACCCTTCTTAGTCTTTCTTTTGCGTGCCTTCTCCTTCTCCTGTAATGGGACCGAGTTCTGCTCACAGACCGCCTTCTTGAGTGTGTTGGGGCTGATAATATTTAGCACCTCGCCTATCTGAGGCTCGATGAAGTCGGCAGCTGGAGGCGTCTCCTGAGAGCTGAACGCCAGACGGCGCCTGTTGCAACTTGGCTTCTCCGCGGTACCAGCTAGATCGCACACGTCTTTTGTTGGGTTTGGTTCTTGAGAAGGAGGCCCCATGAAGTCGCCATCGTACCCATGATCGGCAAAGTACTGATCGACGTTGCCAAATGTATCATCATCGTCGTCGTCGTCGTTCTGATCCTGTGCCATATGCATGTTTGGATCCAGTGGCATAGGGATGTCCGGCACCGTTGCGGCGGTCTTGCCATGGGGCCGACTTGGCGCCGACACGACTGGCGGTGTTGTCTTTGGGGTGGTGTCCCCCGTCCCCAAACGAATCTGGCTCTTCGGCCAAAGCAGGGGCCAGCTCAGGCATGCGCTGAGGGTCATCACGTCATCATCGTCGGCCCCGACGGGTCGAATCGGAGGTAACAACTCGTCGCAGCCTGGCAGCACCCGAACCAGTTGAACCCTAAACAAGTTGGGTGGCATCTGGGTACCGTGGAACAAGGGGTTGCCCGGTTGAACTATTTTGCCCTTGGCGACATCGACCAACTCGTTGTTCACGAAGTGGAGGAGAGTGCACGGAACGTCGGCGGCGCCCTGCGAAAACATGTAGGGCGTCAGGGATGCCCAGTCAAAGGCAAGGAGATGAAGTCCTCGGCCGAGAGAGGCTTAATTAGTTACCGTGATGATGGCGTCGAGCTCGGCTAATGTCGAGGCACCGCCAACGGCGGGCGTGTAGTTGACGGAGGGGCCGCTTGCTGCAGAGGTGCCGGCCGGCGTACACCCGGGTGCATTAAGCTCCCGTGCCAGCGTCGGAGACACCAATGCCGCCTCCGCCAGAGGCACCAATGGCCCCGCCATCGCATTATGCGAGTTGCTGGCCGTGAAGCTAGGAATCGGGGGCGGCCCCTGTTGGCCGCCTGCAATCCACGCACTCAACCCCGAGATCAAGGTAGGCACAATGGCGGTGATCGTCGCTCCGAGTCGTTGTTCCACTTGCTCTTGGACAATCTCCGGAATCTGCGCCACCTGTGCCTTGAGTTCTTGAACCTCTCGCGCCTGGCTTTCCGAGCTGGTCTTTTTCTCCTTCCGCACACCAGCGGTATAGTATGACCCCCATTTTGTCGACAAGCCTTTGCCGGCCACACGACCAGCTGACGTCGGCTTACTGAGCTTATCCTTGTTCTTCATTACATTCAACGCCCTATTTAGAGTGGTGTCCCAAGGGTTTCTCTTAGTCGACCCCGCACTACTGCTTTCAGTCGCCTGCGGAAGGAATGTGAACCATTTAGAAATTTGGCTTCATTAATTAGAATGCAACCATATGGAGCTAATTACGCGGGGGTGTATTCCTTACCAGAACAAGCTCAAGCTGCCTGGTCTTCGGATCCGTGGTAAGCTCCTTTGTTTTCGGGTCCTTCTTGTACCGGGCCCTGACAAAGTTCCTGGTCTGCTTGTCACCGTATTTATCGAAGAGAGGCGGTAGGCCTTGCTCGGCACGGTCCGCCTCCTCCTTGTCCCATATAGGCTCCGCCACTCTGTAACCGCCGGGACCGAGTGTGTGTTCCCCTATGTTCAGCTCCCGCATTTGTTTCCCCCACTCACTTGATTGGGAGTTTGCGGTGCTCGAGCAATTGATCTTGAAGTCGTTGTAGTCATCTTCGGTGATCGAAGGATTTTTCTCCTTGATCTTCTGATAACTCTCACCTTTCTCGATCATTCTCTTCACATTGCTTTTCCAAGTAGACAGGGCCTTGCTCATCTTCGTGAGGGCAGCATTGTTCACTTTATTCCCTTTGAGGCTTGTGTTTGCAAATTCAGCGGGGAACTTGTATCGTTCGTGCAGCTTCGTGAAGAGGAGGTTGCGCAAATTCCCTCGGTCAGGATGCCTCAGGTTCTCGGTGTTGATCGAGACGGTGCTCCGGACAATGCACCCGAGCTGAAGCGAGTACCCCTTGACTATTCGTTCGGGCGCCGTTGGATTCCCGTTGGAGTCCACTTCAGTAACTTCCTCCTTGAGGGTGCGGAGCAAGGTTGGTCGCCGGTCCTTCCGTTGCCTCTTCGGTTGGCTGCCATCTGTGCGTGCGCTGCCATCATCAGTGGTGGCATCCTCGGCGGCACCATCAGTGGTGACATCAGTGTGGTCATCCTCGGCGGCACCATCAGTGGTCTCAGGATCGGTGGGGAAGGCGGAGGCCTCATACAAGTGAGGTTGTTCCTCCATCTCCTGGGACAGCTCCCAGAATGCCTTGCCGCCCGAACCCCCGGCCTCATCGTTGTGGGCCATGTTTCTCTCTAAATAGAAACAAAGTTTGGTCAAAAAGTTGGTTATTGTCAACGAACAAGATCATGGTCTCATCATTTAGGGTTTGTCAACACCGAGGCATCCTAAAATCTAAGCTTTTATCATTGAGGGTTTTTCGACACCGAGGCACGCCTATGGTTTAATGCAGCTAGAATAAAGGGGCACTTGATCCTACTTAATTAACTACTAAGATACCCCGGCCCATGCATTAGTCACAAGTACCCCATATGTCCTATTTTTAGCAAAGTCATGCTAAAATTCACGGAAAATTTCAGCATGACCTTTGCTGAAAATAGGACATATGGAGTACCCGAATTTGCCGGAACGGAAGTTAATCGACATTCCAGCAAACTCAAGGGCCTCTCGGGTGGACAAGGCAAAAAAGGCCTCCATCACAACATGGAAAAATATATATCAGCAAACTCAAGGGCTTTTGCTTTTGCTTTTCAGTGCCAAATTGTAGCTAGTACCAGCAAATTAACATCTAGCAGCAATCTTCCTAGTCTAAGCATCATCTGACTGGTAACTGTACCAGTTTGGTTCAATTAAAAAAAAGACCTGGTAACTGTACCAGCTACCACATTGTTCACGGATAGCTACCAAACTGTTTCTGTATCAAAACAACATGGTAGCTGTAAATGTGGCAAAGAAGCACAATAAATCTGATAAGTTGGTATACAGCTTCAGGTTCCATACAAAGTCAAATGCCAATGGGCAAAAAAAGTAAGTAGCTAGTTAATTGCCTTATTTTCAGTGTAACAAAAATTATGGAAAGCATGAGGGTTACACTATAATTATAGGAAAATTTACACTGTTATTAGGGGAAGTTTTATACTGTAATTACATATAAGAAGCATCAGGGCTACACTGAAAATTGCTGAGCTTACACTAAAATACATCTGCACTGCAGGGCTTGTACACACAAATTTAGTTAGATGATCTAACACTGACAAAATAAAGGAAACACCTACTGAACCACTACAGAGATATGAAAGCACAAGTTACTAGCATTTTCCTAAAAACTACATAACTAGGATATGAAAGCACAAGTTACTAGCATTTTCCTAAAAACTACATAACTAGTGGACCAACTCTCTGTCTGTAACAAGAACTATAGATCATGGGTGCTCGGGGGAAAGTAGCACAAACAGACAATGCAAACAACCAATCAACTAGTGAAGCCAATCAAGAACCTAGAGATATAGCTAGCAAACTGAGAAGCACATGCAGAGCAAGAGCAGAGCAGAGCAAAAGAATAAAGCATCAACTTAGTCAAGCGTATGAAATTGCTTAGGTTCAACAGAAAAGAAAAATGCCCTGTCAATTTTCAATGCCCTGTTTAATTGACCAAACAAGTGTTTTTATAGGCATAATACAGCAGCACAGCCCCTGTATAAACTAAACTGATAGCACCCCCGAACTTAATATCGATTGATGCACGCAGCCTTCTATTGTTGCATAGTTATTTATTTATTTATTTTATTTGTGGTGTATTGCACAGTACTCCTAGTGATTCTTGGTGAACTGTGGAAGATTAAAGTACCAGATACTAACCATTTCAATAAATATTAAAATGGCCAAAAAGGCATCATTTGATGAAGCAAACTTGAAGCAGTAGATTAACCAAAAATAAGCTTAACCCTTCAGATACTAACCATTTTATCTAGTGTATAGTTTCTTTGTTTCAGATAGAACCAAGTTTCGTGTGTTCTAGGATCTTCCCTTGCAGAAATTGCACATGCCATTCAGAAAGAAAAAGCATCGCAGGTATAACTATAACATTCTGAAGTAGAGTTCAGAAAACTGCAAGTTGAGCCAAAATCTGGAGTCTCAAGGGACTAAACATTCAGTATTTGAGAAACTGCAAACTGAGTGTATCGCAGGCACTCACATGGTAGATTGAGTTCATTCTGAATTTCAGTTATACACAAAACACCATGGCACATTATCTCTAATCTTAATATGTGGACAAATTGACTGCATATAGCAAAAAATCGGAGCACCAACCGTCATTGAAGAACAGAAATAACACCAAAATGCTAACTTGAGTTATTCTGAACTTTTTTCGTTATTCACAAATCACCATGGCACAACAGTTCAAAGGAACTGACAAAACAATGCTCACGGGGGCAGGAGGAGGGGGAGAGGGGGAGAGGAGGAGGGGGAGCTCACGGGGGCAGTGGAGCGCGGGGAGGATGTCGGGGACGACGACGACGCAGGGGAGGAGGCGACGAGGTCCGGGTGGTGGTGGTGCTCCGGCGACGGTGGTGTGGACGGGGTGGCGTCCGGGCCGCCGGCGACGAGGGCGACAGGGAGATGGCGTCCAACGAGGTGGGGCGACGGGGAGAGCGGCGCCGACGTTGGGGCCTCAGGCGGCGGTGGTTGGAGACGGGCGACAGGGACGACGGGGCGCCGGCGATGGGCGCAGGGGCAAGGCGGCAGGGCGGCGTCGAGGCGGTGGGGCGGCGTCGAGGCGGTGGGGCAGCGGCATCGGGAGAGGAGAGGGGAAGGGGATCGAGGGCGAGGGGCGAGGGAGAGGGGATAGGTGTGGGCCCGGGAGGAAGTATGGATGGGGGGCGGCACAATACTAATGGTGCACCACACCTCGGTGCGCCATAAGTACATCCATACTAATGGCGCACCTCACCCTGGTGTGCCATTAGTATTTTTTTTGATTTCTGCTCTAGCCAACAGGTTATCTCCCACCTAACCTGATCCACATCAAGTTCCCTCTACTAGCTCGACTGGTCAGCAGCCAGTTCTCACACCAGGAGGTCCTGGGTTCGATTCCCAGGCTCCACAAATTTTTTTATGCATTAAAAATGCTGTTTGATACTTACTTGTGTTTAAATATGTTCAAACTTGTTTAAATCATAACAGTAATATTTTTTTATAAGACAGTAATATTTTTTTTTAAAATATCATCAAACAGTAATGCCGGTGGAGCGGGGGAGGGTGCGGGGGGTGCGGGGGGTCGGGGGCGGCGGTTGAGTAGGGGAGGGGTGCGGGGGGTCGGCGGCGGCGGTTGAGTAGGGGAGGGGTGCGGGGGGTCGGCGGCGGCGGTTGAGTAGGGGAATTGAGGGTGCGGATACTTACTTGTGTTTAAATATGTTCAAACTTGTTTAAATCATAACAGTAATATTTTTTTATAAGACAGTAATATTTTTTTTTTAAAATATCATCAAACAGTAATGCCGGTGGAGCGGGGGAGGGTGCGGGGGGTGCGGGGGGTCGGGGGCGGCGGTTGAGTAGGGGAGGGGTGCGGGGGGTCGGCGGCGGCGGTTGAGTAGGGGAGGGGTGCGGGGGGTCGGCGGCGGCGGTTGAGTAGGGGAATTGAGGGTGCGGGGGGTCGGCGGCGGCGGCCGGTGGACCGGGAGGGGGGGGGGGTGCTCGGCGGTGAGTGGGACCGGATCTGGCGAGGTGGGATAGCGATCGAGATGGAGGGGGATCGAGATCGAGTGTCCATGAAGTTTAAAAATATTCATGATAGTTCAAAAAGTGCCCATGAAATACAATCGAGAAATGAAGGCTACGATTTAATTAAATTCAATCTTCTTGCCCTTCTTTTTCGCAAATGGAGTTCTTCTGTGGAACGGACGTCCTTTAGGTAGGATGGTCCTGCTTCTTCTTGTGGTGTATGCTGCTACTTCATCATCGTCGTCATGTTCGATCCTCGAGTCGCCGTACTTGTCGAAGTCTTGCTCATTGGCTACTCCATCCATTCCGATGATCTTCCTTTTGCCTCTCCTCACGACAACACGACTGGGCTTTGACGGGTCGGTAATGAAGAAGCATTGGTCCACTTGGGAAGCCATTACCCATGGCTCATTTTTCGCGGTGACGTTTGCGCCCGCGGTCTTGGATTTGGCTTCGGGTATAACCATGGTGGTGAAATACCGGTCTTCTTTTAGGACGCTCTTGGCCATCTGACACGGAACATGGGGACCTTCTCTCCAGCGTAGCTCAGCTCCCAGATCTCCTCGATCCTTCCGTAGTATCTGTCCTTGTCGTTACCGGTGTAGGATTCCATCGTTACCCCGGAGTTCTGATAACCATCGCTCTTCATGTCCTTGGCCTCGGTGTAGAATGTGTAGCCGTTGATATCGTACGCCTCATAGGTCATCAGGTTGTGCTCGGCGCCCTGTGACAAGGCGAATATGAGTTGTTCTTCCACGGAAGAATCCTCATGTAAAGGGTACGACAGAAGCTTCTGCTTGAACCAACGCGTGAAACATGAGTTGTGCTATTTGAGTATATCTCCGTCCGTCCTCTATTGGCCTCGGTCATTGTACGTCTTCTTAATAAAGGTTTTGTGCTCCACCACCCAAGGATCGACCACGTCTATGTGTTGTAGCACGACTAGGTTTGCTCTTTCAAAGTCGGTGAGTCAACCCTCGAAGTCGACATGCATTTCACGGCGACCCTCACGGTGACCCCATCCAGCAAGCCTGCCGAGGTGCCTGTTGACGGGCAGACCAACGGGGTTCTCGATGGCTAGATAATTCGTGCAGTAGGAGATGCAGTCTTCGGTCAGAAAGCCCCTGGCTATGCTTCCCTCTGGACGTGACATGTTGCGAACATATCCTTTGATGACACCATTCATCCTTTCGAACGGCATCATGCTGTGCAGGAACGTCGGCCCGAGTTGGATGATATCCTCCACTATATGGACCAGCAGATGCACCATAACGTCGAAGAATGCAGGCGGGAAGTACATCTCAAGCTCGCATAGTATCACCACGATCTCTTCCTGTAGCCTTCTGAGTTGCCTCATGCCAATCGACTTCCGAGAGATGACATCGAAGAAGTTGCATAGGCCAAATAGCGTTTCACGGACGTGCGCGTCCATGATCCCACGGATTGCAACTGGAAGTATCTGCGCCATCAGCACGTGACAGTCGTGATACTTCATCCCGCTGAACTTCTGCTTGGCTGGGTCTAGGTATCTGCTTATCTTCCCCGCGTAACCGTAAGGAAGTTTTACTCCTAGGGGGCAGGTGAAAAACTGCTCGATCTCCTCCTGACTTAGAGTGAAGCACGCGGGAGGGTAGTCATTTCCGGTCTTCTTGGCCTTTTTGCCTTTGCGACGACTTTCTGTGTCCTGCTTCGCCTCATCATCATCATCATCATCATCATCATCATCATCATCATCATCATCATCATCATCATCATCATCATCATATATAGCGTGAAGCTCCTGCCTGATGCCCATTGATTTCAAGTCTGCCCTTGCTTTCGGCCCATCTTTGGTCCTCTCTGGCATGTTGAGCAGGGTACCAAGCAGACTCTCGCATACGTTCTTCGTGATATGCATGACATCAAGGCTGTGAGGCACACGGTGGATCTTCCAGTACGGCAAGTCCCAGAAAACAGACCTCGTTTTCCATACCTTCAGCAGCGGCTCTGGCGCCTTTCGCTTCTTTCCCGGCTCTGGCACCTTTTGCTTCTTTCCCGGCAGTGGGCAGTCTTTCCAATTTTTCAACAGCTTGTCTATTTCCTCGCTGCTCCTCGTACACGGGCGTTTTCGGGGTTCGGTTTCACCATCGAATAGATCCTTGCGTTTCCTCCACGGGTCATCATCGCGAAGCCACCTTCGATGTCCCATGAACACGGTTTTCGAAGACCCGGGATCTCTATCTAGCTGGCGATATGTTGTGTCATTCATGCACCTTACGCATCCAGAAAATCCGTGGACTACCTGCCCCGCAAGATATCCGTAACCGAGATAGTCGTGCACCGTCGTGAGCAGTGCGGCTCTCATAGGGAAATATTCTTTCTCTGCGGCGTCCCACGTATTGGCTGGCGTTTTCCACAGCGTGTCAAGCTCCTCTTTCAGCAGCCCCAGATACAGATTGATGTTGTTCCCTGGTTGTTTCGGCCCTTCAATTAGCATACTCATGTGAATGTACTTCCTCTTCATGCACAACCAGGGGGGAAGGTTGTACATCCACACAAACACAGGCCAGATGCTATGTGTGCTTCTCTGGCTGCCAAATGGATTGACTCCATCGGTGCTCGCGCCCAGCACGATGTTCCTTGGATCGTTCCCAAATTCTGGGTATTCACTTGTCTTTTTTATCTATCTCCGGATCATTTGCGTCATCTTCTCGCTTCTTCTCCTCCCTATCCGCGTGCCAACGCAGGAGCTTTGCTACCTTAGGGTCCGCGAAATACCGCTGTAGACGAGGAGTGATCGGAAAGTACCACACCACTTTTCGAGGAGCTTTCTTCCTCTTCTTGTATCGAGTGACACCGCACACCGGACATATGGTAGACTCCGCGTGCTCGTCCCGATAAATGATGCAATTGTTCATGCACACATGGTATTTCACGTGCGATAAATCCAGAGGACACACGATTTTCTTCGCCTCCTCCAAACTGGTCGGGCACTTGTTCCCCTTGGGAAGACGTTCGTGCCAGAATGACATGTTCTCGCCGAAGCATGCGTCGGTCATTTTGTGTTTTACCTTCATCTCCAAAGCCATGAGCGTTACTTTCAGGCGGGTATCCTCGGGCCTGCATCCTTCATACAATGGAGTAACCGCGTCTAACTCAAGTTGATCCATCTTGGCTTTCTCTCGGGCGGCAGCTCTTGCGTTATCCGTCTGCTTGAGAAGCAGCTCTTGAATATGAGGGTCCTGCACCCAGCCCATCGATGGTCCAGCGTCGTCTGCTCCACCGGCATCATCATCATGTCCTGCATCTTCTACATGATGACTGTGTACAGCATCACCGTCGTGATCATCTCCTGGGGATTCTTCGTCTTTTGGCCCGCCCGAGCCACGGTGGTTGTCTTGCTGCCCTTCCTCATTTCTTGCCCGGCCCCCATGGACGACTTCGTAGTCATCTTCATCACCTTGCCACCAATATCCATCCATGAAACCACGCAAGAGCAGGTGGTCCCGCACCTGCCCGGAATCCGGGTCCGCAATAAGGCTCTTCAGCTTGCATCTTCGACACGGACATCTTATCTCCGTCTCGTTCTTTTGAAGCATCTCGGCCTTTGCGGACCTCAAAAACCTATTTACGATGCCTTCGGTCATCGTGCGGACCATGGTCTCCTGCGGGGTAGAGCAAAATGATATTTTAGAACCAAGAAAAAATTTGGCATGACTTTCCCTAAAAATAGGACCAAAAAGAATGCTTAATGCCAAAATTCTCGCCGAAACGGAAATGAATCAACATTCCGGCAAAATATTGGCAACTATCGCATTTCAAATACCGATACACCTCCAAACACAAACACATATGCAACACCACAAACATATGCAACACCACGAACATACATAGATCTAGCTAGGCCATAAAAAGTGCATGTGCACATTGTTGTAGGGAGAACAACATAAATATAGCTTCCCCCCTTACTTACCTATCAAAACAAGGTAACTTAACCACTTAATTTGAATGAATCTATGGTGGAAATGAGGTGAAAAAGAGGAGGCACCCGAGACAAGGAGGAGGCGGTGGAGAGAATGAAGTGGGGAGAAAGTGAGTGCGGGAGGAGAGGCTGTCCAAAATATCTTGTTGCTGCCCACTTACTAATGGCGCACCAACCACAAATGCGCCATTAGTAATCCAGGTTACTGATGGCGCACCCCCTGGTGGTGCGCCATTAGTAGTTTTGCAAAAAAAACATACTAATGGCGCACTCACCCGCGGTGCGCCATTACTAGTTTAGTAGTTTTGCAAAAAAAGGAATAAAAATAATAATTAAAAAAACAACATTAGTGGCGCACTTTCTGACAGGTGCACCATTACTAGTTACAACTAGTAATGGTGCACTTCCTATGGATGCGCCATTAGTATGTTTGGACAGGCGCACTAGTTCAAAATTTTTTTTTGATACTAATGGCGCACCATGGGCCAGGTGCGCCATTAGTAGTTTCAACACTAATGGCGCATCAGAAGGTGGTGCGCCATTAGTATATACTAATGGCGCACCACTTGTCTGGTGCGCCATTAGTGTCAATCCCATCTATATCCCTTTTTCTAGTAGTGTCAGAGGCCGAGCCCAACCCCTGCAATAATGGTGCGGTTTAGGTCAACTAATACGAATAAGATAAAGTTCACTCAACGATTGCCCTTGGGTCCCAAACTCCATACGAGGAAGGAACGTTGTTGTTTGCGAGGTCTCGATCATTTACACGGAAAGACTTCTCATTCCATTTGTGGGAATTTGATGATTTATAAACTGTCCCCAATGAGCGAAAAGTTCATGTTTGAACATGATGAATCACTTCGTGCCGACCTGTTGCCCATAAACTTTCCTGCCTCATATGAGAATGGAAAACTTGAAGATTTTTTGCATTGGTGGATGAAGAATAATGAACATGAGAATTTCTGGTTTAGCATGTTCCCAGAAAGAAGGTACTTTTTTCCATTCGAGAAACAAGATACGACTGAAGTGGCTATACATACAAATCCATTTATGGATCTATATGCTCCGATTGGAACTGGAAGTTCCAGAACTGGCGGCTGGTATATCAACATAATGAAATTGCCTTTTATTTTTAGTTCGGGTAGGATTTCTGTTGGCTTCACTAGGAGGCTCGCATAGTTTTTTACATCAACTCCAAAAGGATATGTTGCACTGCAATTGAGAAGGTTTCGTTCATAATTGCATAAGAGGAGTAAAAATAGTGGCTGCGGCGCCTCGAGGGTCAACCTTTGATATGTAATAACCTTTCACCTTCTCCAATGGATCTCTATCCTCCTTTGAAACCAATAGAAGGTCACTGACCATCCCTGTCAAACATAACCCAAGGTAGGATCGAGAGGAGAAGAATAGGACTCTTGCTAGTGTCATAACCTCTCGATGGGAGAATGAAACCATTAGATTAGTGGAAAGAAGAAAGAATGGGAATAAACCAACCAACTTACCAAGAGGAAGAAATGATGACCACTTTTTGTATTATCTCGAAAGTTTTCATTGGATCTTGAAGTAATCACAACGTCACTTTTCGCTAGAGATTTCATGGTAGTTTTTGGAAACTAGAATTGATTAATGAGACCAACTCAATCTGTAATTCGAGTGACGTGTGGAGGGAGCAGGGCGTCTTATCCGCTGAAATCCATGATATCGTGTCACGTATACACGAAGATTATTCTTCATTTCTTCCCAAATTGGTATACAAAGCATATAAACATGGGGGGGGGGGGGGGGGAGAGGTATGAGTATGCAGGAACATTTCACTCTTGAAAGGCATGATGAGCAAGGGTATTGTTGTGCAAGGCACCCACTCATCAATGCTGGTGATTGGCCTTGTGTGTCTGTGCCATCTCTTCCAGTATATGTACTACTTTTGAAAGCATTAGCTAATATCTTAATACGGGAGTTTCTATGGAGAAGAAACAATCTTCCGCATAGATTAACTCATTATAATGAAATGGTGACTTACCATGAGAGGTTCTGGAATGGTAAAAGGGATGTGACTCGAATAATTTGTGTGGATTTGAGTCACAGTATCCACTAGGTTTCAATGGAACATCTATGGGGTACACTAAAGTGTCTACGTAATACGGATGTGATTTCCCACATCTTAAATCAATTTCTATCTCTCCCGATATATAATGCTGACACTAACCTCCAAATTCCTCATTCGAATTGTATACCACTGATAGGTGAATTGAGTGACGTGCTCCTACATATCTTTTTTCAATATCAATTCGATAGCGAGGACCTAAGCCGATATGAAGGTGTTCTTTATACAATATGGGACACCAATGTCCTTCTAGCTTCAACATGGTATGATTCATAACGCCTGGAGAGTTATGAGATTCGGGACATCTTAAGGCACGTGAATCTAAGTGGATTTATTTCTGTGATAGAGCGTGTCAGGGACACGGAGGTGAACCCTAAGAAATCAGAGTTATTCCTGAGTTTAGATGGTGATGTTAGTGTCCTTCAAGTAGGCGAAGGTGAGATTGACTATGATAGAGATTAGAGATTGATTGATTGATTGATTCAGGGGATTGGATAGAACATTTTTGATAGAGTAATATATTCATAATAATAATGAGTATCCCTCATCTTGGGAAACATGCATGTCCTATTTGGGAAGGAATAACAAAGGTTCAAAGAAAGGGAGAGAAGATGGTTGTTTTCACATGGAACCAAATTTCGTTGCGAAAGGGATTTTGAAGAATCTTACGACCTTGAGAAAAGTATACAAATAGGAAAGGGAAGTAATGTCAAACCTGAAAAAGATTATGGCATGAGAGATTGAATATAGGGAGGAATGAATCGGGCATCAAGTAAAATAAGGCATCAAGGAAAGTAAGACTTGAGGATGGAAGGGAGGAAGGAACCAATAAGCCACCATCAGTGTACCACTCATTGGGACAAGTGCCGTGTGTTTGGTCTACCTGCCTTTAGTACGACTTGGATGAACATATGCTGACTTTTCTTAAAGGTTTGGCCAAATGATTCTAAGCTTGAGGACCCATTCTATCCGGACCTAAATGCCGGAGTTTCAGAATTCAGTCTACTTCTTACTGACTTTCATCGAATATATCCTATGTGCTTAACACATTGACGTCGGTGGCTAAGCTTTATTCTAATGGTAAGTTGGGGATCTAATAGTCCAATTCACCCTATCAAACTTTACCTTGATATAGGTTGCTTTTTGATGACTAGTTAATAGAATAGACCATATCTATTATTTTCTACCTCCTCTACCTAGATCTCCTTTTCCTAAGGAGGGAGAGAAGACGGTTCTCCGGGACGGAAGACATCTCTCACTCGTACATATATGGATGGGTTTTCTACCTCAGAAAGGGATGAAACTGAGCAGCAGAGATTGCTAAAATAGCAAAGGGGATCCAGATTATTTCATAACTCCAACTGAATGATGCTATACTCAAATCTGATTCTGCTGCAGCTTGACAAGGACCTGTGAAAATGTTGATATCTCAAATCCCTATCTTATTAAAATGAGGTAGATTTACTAAAGTACTGCAAGAAAAGTATGGAAAAAAGCATAAGAAGAGATGAAACACTAGCATCTCCACTTGGCCCTTCTAGCATAATGACTTACACCCTACTTGCCTTCTCAGATTACTGAAGGCAACCTATTTGAAATTCAATACCGGCCTACTCAATCCTTTCCCTTTCCACGTCTCCACATTGAAAAGGGGGGTTCCCCTGCTTGCTAGATATGGTGGGGGTGCTTTCTCTTGATTTGAGTCTCCATTTTGAGATGGCAAACCCAGCTATAAGGGGATATCAGAGCCCGTGCATAAGATGTTGCCTGGCTGCTTCAATAATAAGCAAATGGATAGCGCTTTGCCTACATAAACCAAACCTATTATTTGCAGCCCTTTCTTACAGAGAGCTAAGGGCATTCCGACCCAACGTCTATAAAGAGAAATAACAAAAAATAGAGTAGGGAGGGCAGACCGGTACACATGCACAACATCATGCAAAGAAAATGAAAAGTAGGGTCTTCAACTAGAATGATAATTATTCTCTATTTCCATGACCCGCACTATACGCAACGAAATAAACTCCCAGGCTTCCTACCAATTACCAATTTCTCACTCACGAGAGCTTCGACCCTGCTTAGGAAAAAGAAAGCCGAACCACTCGCAGATGGATCTTTTTTTTACCTTTATAGCTCACTCTGTCAGTCCACTAACACCACACATATTCTCGCCATGAAAGAATAGATTCCAGATAAAAAAGTATACTAGCACACATTCTCGTCATGAAAGAATAGATAGCAACCGATTTCGGCTCTAGTTTTCCTAGAGGGGGTGAAACCCACCCCAGGTAGAGACACTCAGTCTAAGAGAAACGAAGACTGATGGGATAATCCACCACAGAATGCTACATCAAAGAATAGATAATTTTTACTATGAAAAAAACTTGGAATCAAAAACACAATCATAATAACAATGACGAACTAAATTCTTCAGCGCTAACTACAGATTTTCATAATTAATATGATGTTAATACATAAATTAATGAGAATTATGTTAATCTTGATATTAATGATCATGATGTTAATGTCGAAATCTAAGAATATAATGTATATGATCATGAATATGACAAATATGTTAATAAGTTAAACAAACTTGCAATTGAAATAGATAAATTAAACAAACTCTAAATACTGTACCAGAAATATTATATGCATAATATATTATTGGGTACTAAGGATAACCCTATCAGAGATTTAGTTAGGGAATCAAAGGAGGAGGAGGTTGATATAAATGTCTAATTAGAATATAGAAATAATATTTATAAGTCAGAAACACTTCTGAGTCTTGAGCCAAGATTGGCTTGGGAAGTTCAAAATAGTAAGTTTAACTCCAAATTATGGATGCTTAACAATAGTAATTTGAACATCACAAATGATCTTACTATCAGATAATTTTTCATAAGTTGAGACCTCTATTCTTTATTCCCAAGGCTTTACTCAAATAAGATAGAGGTATTCCGTCTTGCATAAGCACTGCACCAATAACAACATCATATGCATCTTTCTCTAGTAGAAATGTTTTTAAAAAGTAAGGAAGTGCTAAAAATGGTGCATGCATCATGGCACTCTTAAGCTGCTCAAATGCCATGTCTTCCTCTTGTCCCCAGTTCCACCCTCCTTTCTTCAATTTCTCCGTGAGCGGTTTACTAATGATGCCATATCTCTTTACAAACTTCCTGTAGTATCCCTTAAGTCCCAAGAAACTGCGCAATTCTTTTAGAGTATAAGGTCTAAGCCAACTCTTTCTAGCTTCAACCTTTCCTGGATCTGTTGATATCCCTCCCTTAGATACATTATTACCTAAATATTCTACTAAGGTCACGCCAAAGTAGCACTTCAAGGGTTTAGTGAAGAGGGCATTCTTTTGTCAAACAGATATGACCATTTTTGAATGGCTCAGATGAGAGTGCAGATCGAGACTATTGACTAGTATGTCGTAAAAAAAGACTAGTAACAATCTCCTGAGGTAAGGGGAAAAGATTTCACTCATGAGAGATTGAAAGGTAGTCCTAAGAAAGCTACTGTGTCTGTGAAGGCAGTTGGCTTTTTAGTCATGTCCTTTCATTGGATTGATTATGTTGAAGGAGTTCTTTAGTAGACAGCTATCCCGATCGATCTATTCACTGGCAGGAGGCTCGGATTCGGGTATTGACTGCCCCTCTTGATCATTCACAATTCACCAAACTGTTGATATCCTGCTAGGCGATTTGGAGTGCAAGACGACGGGCTATTCACGAAGGAGAGTTCCAAAGCCCTCTCCCTATGTTGGGATTTATTAAATCTTATCCGAATGAACTTGGCGAGGTGTCCATGGTGGCTAGGCCGATGGGGGTCGCTGTGTGACTGGTCCTTCGGGGTGGACGCCGCCTCCACTGGGCGTGGTCAAAATTCATGTTGATGGTGTTGTTTCTTAGGCTGGGTTGGGCGTAGTGAGTGCGTTCTATTTCATTATGGTTCACATACTTGGCTGCTACCTGGCCCAACTATCAATAAGTATAACTGCCTTCTAGCTCTTCTCTCTCGACGAAAGTATGGGGAAGATGCAATTCTAGGGAAGAGGTTGGTACAATCTCTCTAGAAGTATTAGTCCCTCTAGAAGTATTAGTTAGTGGCTTCGCCCTTCAAAGGCCAGCACCATACCTGCAGGAAGAAGAATCCACTTGCCTAGTTGCATAGATGAATCGAGCCTCCTTTGGCCTTTGGTTACCGGGAGAACGGGATGCATCACCCGCGTGCGACATAGGAGTGGTGGGTACAATCTCAATCGAAGGAAAATAGGTGTAGATTGCGCTTTCGCAATAGTGTAGTACTTGAGGCAGAATCCACCACCTAAGAATTAGGCATGATTGATACAAAGATTATCTGTAGACGGATAAATGAGTCTCCAACCTTAGCTAGTTTACAAGGCACACTGCCAAGGCGTATGTATTAGCCAGACCTAGAAATTAATTACCATGATTCCCCATCAAAGAAATCCATTCCTTCTCTTCCTAAATTCTAAACCAAAGAAAGTTTTGAACTTCTACAATGGTTGACACTCTCTACTCTTTTCCCTCTATTGACTAGAGTCAAGAATTAATCCCGCTGAGCCTTATTCTCTGGCGTCTGCTGACCCTTTGTTTGCTGAATGAATTATACTTAGCGTACCACCATGGCATGGCTAATAGCACGACCATTGTCTATCTCTACCCTTGCATGAAAAACATTGTCTTGAAAAAACTACTTGCTTTTTTAAACTATACATCAGACCATCAGACATTCAGGCTATTAGGCAAGCATCAAGTAGGAGGGTGCCCATGAAGAGGTTGTCTTACACCGCACAGGTGCTGAATAATTTCCATTAAAATATGGCAATGATGGTGGATGTTATCTTAATTAGAGGTTCACTTTCCTTGGATTGAATATGGGGGTCTCTTGCATACATAACTTCACTTTCCCATGCCCCCTGAATGCCTATATGTGAATCTCTTTCCATGAATGCAACTCTTAGGCTATTGAAATCATATCTCGCCTATTTTTAGTAGCTTACTCGTTCATACCTAGCACCTATTTCTCAACGTTTACACATACCTTGAATGCCAACAAACAACTTGTTGACCTAACTAGATGCCTATACCGGTACGTGCTTCTTTGTTAAATACTATCCGTCTAAGTCCATGCCTTTCTGTGAAAGCCAATTCCTTACTTATATCATACATGTCTCCTTCTAGTCCTATTACATACACATATTACACCCCATATCCTTCCTCTAACAAATAAAAAAAATCCATCTCTTCTCCCACTCCATCCGGGTTTTGCTTGACTTATCACGCATGCATACTTGAAATACTTTACTTAGCTTTCTAAACTGGTACTACTTGATGTCTACTACGCAACCTTCTCCTTGTAGACGTTGTTGGGCCTCCAAGTGCAGAGGTTTGTAGGACATAGCAAATTTCCCTCCAGTGGATGACCTAAGGTTTATCAATCTGTGGGAGGCGTAGGATGAAGATGGTCTCTCTCAAACAACCCTACAACCAAATAACAAAGAGTCTCTTGTGTCCCCAACACACCCAATACAATGGTAAATTGTATAGGTGCACTAGTTCGGTGAAGAGATGGTGAGACAAGTGCAATATGGATGATAGATATAGGTTTTTGTAATCTGAAAATATAAAAACAGCAAGGTAACAAGTGGTAAAAGTGAGCACAAACGGTATTGCAATGCTGGGAAACAAGGCCTACGGTTCATACTTTCACTAGTGCAAGTTCTCTCAACAATAATAACATAACTAGATCATATAACTATCCCTCAACATGCAACAAAGAGTCACTCCAAAGTCACTAATAGCAGAGAACAAACAAAGAGATTATTGTAGGGTACGAAATGACCTCAAAGTTATCCTTTCTGATCAATCTATTCAAGAGTCCGTAGTAAAATAACACGAAGCTATTCTTTTCGTTCGATCTATCATAGAGTTCGTACTAGAATAACACCTTAAGACACAAATCAACCAAAACCCTAATGTCACCTAGATACTCCAATGTCACCTAAAGTATCCGTGGGCATGATTATACGATATGCATCACACAATCTCAGATTCATCTATTCAACCAACACAAAGTACTTCAAAGAGTTCCCCAAAGTTTCTACCGGAGAGTCAAGATGAAAACGTGTGCCAACCCCTATGCATAGATTCCCAAGGTCGCGAAACCCGCAAGTTGATCACCAAAACATACATCAAGTGAAGAATACCCCATTGTCACCACGGGTATCCCACGCAAGACATACATCAAGTGTTCTCAAATCCTTAAAGACTCAATCCGATAAGAAAACTTCAAAGGGAAAACTCAATCCATTACAAGAGAGTAGAGGGGGAGAAACATCATCAGATCCAACTATAATGGCAAAGCTCGCGATACATCAAGATCGTATCACCTCAAGAACACGAGAGAGGGAGATCAAACACATAGCTACTGGTACATACCCTCAGCCCCGAGGGTGAACTACTCCCTCCTCGTCATGGAGAGCGCCAGTATGATGAAGATGGCCATCGGTGATGGATCCCCCCTCCGGCAGGGTGCCGGAACAGGGTCCCGATTGGTTTTTGGTGGCTACAGAGGCTTGAAGCGGCGGAACTCCCGATCTATTATGCTCTTCAATGTTTTTAGGGTATATGGATATATATAGGCGAAAGAAGTCGGTCGGTGGATCCACGAGAGGCCCACGAGGGTGGAGGGTGCACCCAGGGGGGTAGGGCACGCCCCTGGCCCTCGTGGCCACCTCGAAGCTTCCCTGACGTCTACTCCAAGTCTCCTAGATTGCTTCCATTCCAAAAATAACTCTCCCGAAGGTTTCATTCCGTTTGGACTCCGTTTGATATTCCCTTTCTTTGAAACACTGAAATAGGCAAAAAAACAGCAATATAAAAGTGTATAGTAAAGCCCGTAAACATCCAAAACAGATAATATAATAGCATGAATACTTCATAAATTATAGATATGCTGGAGACGTATCAGCATCCCCAAGCTTAATTCCTGCTCGTCCTCGAGTAGGTAAATGATAAAAGAAAGAATTTATGAAGTGTGAATGCTAGTAGGTGCACAAGTTTGATCAATGATAATTTCAATCACCTTTTCTAGCATAATTGTATGTCATAACAGTAGCTCATCTCATAAAACTTCTCACGATCAAGTAACAAGCTATTTACATGTTAAAGCATAGACCATAAACTTTCTTGAAAACTAGCAAACTATGTTCTCAGTCATCAAACAATTGGAATTTATCTTATTTTCAGGAAGAGTCTATGTAAGAGCTTTGATTTAGCAAATCCCACATACTCAACTATCATATAGTCTTCTATGATTGCTACCACTCAAAGCATATTTTTAGAACAAATAACATCGATTGAACACAGATTCGATAGGGGCTTAATGTTTCACCTCCCAACTTACTTATCATATAGATAATTGTCAAGAATAATAATTCATGATCAAATATATTTGAATGGCCATATATGCTTAGATCTTTCCCCATCACATGATGCTTGCCAACTAAAGAGTAGGTTAGAATGAGAAGGAATACTACTGACTCTTGCATAAAAGTAAAAGATAGGCCCTTCATAGAGGGAAGCAGGGATTTGCAGAGGTGCCAGAGCTCGAAGCTTTTAAACAAAGATGAAAATAATTTTGAGAGGTATGCTTTCATTGTCAACATAACAACCAAGAGTTCCCAATATGTTCCATGTTACACACATTATAGGCGATTCCCAAACAGAATGGTAAAGTTTATACTCCCCCACCACCAACAATCATCAATCCATGGATTGCCCGAAACAACGGGTGCCTCCAACTATCAACAATCCTGGGGGAGTTTTGTTTAATTTTTTTGCGATTTGTTTTTGATCTTTTGATCATATGACTGGGCATCCCAGTTACGAGCCATTTTCCTCGTGAATGATGAGCGGAGTCCACTCATCGTGAGAATAACCCACCTAGCATGGAATATACTGATGAGCTGATACTCCAATGTCACCTAAAGTATCCGTGGGCATGATTATACGATATGCATCACACAATCTCAGATTCATCTATTCAACCAACACAAAGTACTTCAAAGAGTTCCCCAAAGTTTCTACCGGAGAGTCACGATGAAAACGTGTGCCAACCCCTATGCATAGATTCCCAAGGTCGCGAAACCCGCAAGTTGATCACCAAAACATACATCAAGTGAAGAATACCCCATTATCACCACGGGTATCCCACGCAAGACATACATCAAGTGTTCTCAAATCCTTAAAGACTCAATCCGATAAGAAAACTTCAAAGGGAAAACTCAATCCATTACAAGAGAGTAGAGGGGAAGAAACATCATAAGATCCAACTATAATAGCAAAGCTCGCGATACATCAAGATTGTATCACCTCAAGAACACAAGAGAGGGAGATCAAACACATAGCTACTGATACATACCCTCAGCCCCGAGGGTGAACTACTCCCTCCTCGTCATGGAGAGCGCCGGGATGATGAAGATGGCCACCGGTGATGGATCCTCCCTCCGGCAGGGTGCCAGAATAGGGTCTCGATTGGTTTTTGGTGGCTACAGAGGCTTGCGGCGGCGGAACTTCTGATCTATTATGCTCTTCGATGTTTTTAGGGTATATGGATATATATAGGAGAAAGAAGTCGGTCGGGGGAGCCACGAGGGGCCCACGAGGGTGGGGGCGCGCCCACGGGGGTACACTACAAGAAATATGTCAACTTGTGACCACCACTATTGGTCACTGAAAGGTCATGGTTTTTCGTTTGCGACCTTTTTGTGACCAAAAACAGAAGGTCCAAAGCTGGCGGTCATAAACTGACTATAGCGACCTTTCTTCTGGAATGGTCATAGACGTTTATGACCAAAATATGTCCACTGTGGCGTTTTGGTCACTAGCAACCTCCCCAAGCCACGTAGGCATCCAACGTGGCAAGCTGATGTGGTACAAGATTCAGCCCGGTCCAATTCGGTGTTTATATGGGCCGGGCCCAACAATTCAGCCTATTTGTTCTTTTTTCTTATATTAATTTTGGTCAGGTAGATGGGCCAAGCCCAACAATTAAGCCTTCTCATTTTTGGGCCATGGCCTTTTCGGCTAGACAGTTTTATTTTTCCTTTTTCAAAAAATTCCTTTAGTTAGATGGGTCCTAGTGGTCAAGTTCTAGTAAGTGGGCCCCTTTTGTCAATGCCTTTTTCTTCTGATATTGATTTGATAGTAAATAAATAATCAGTATTTAAATCAGCACATACATAAAACATAAGAAATACTTCAAGTAAAAGCAACCAGAATCAATCTGTATACAATGACAATCAATGTTACAATCTCTACAAATATTGGGATCCTGCTCCAGTCATCGCACAGGTACAAATTCTACTAGTGTAATAACACATATACAAGTAGAATCACTGTTAAACATATGTAGTGACAATCGGCACAAACTGGGCCCCTGCTCCAATCATATGAAACATATGCACGACTCAATGGGCGACCATACTTGACTAGGCCATGACCTTCATTACACTAGACTAACAGAATGACAATATGAACTATCAACATGCCTTCCACGGTTGCCCTGTTACATGAACCAGAAGAGAAGAATCAAAAAATTTGGGGCCAATATATTATGAACAAACCAATCAAAAAAAATTTATTTAGAATGATAAGACAAATTCAGCTAGTACAATGCTTTCATTCTCTAGCAAGTTAAAATGAGATAATCATTCATAAAAGAAAGGTGACGAAAGAAAATAGAGCATTTTACTCATAGCATGCAAAGTATCAATATTCTGCTAAACATATACAAGTGTAAATGTCAACTATCTTACAACCAAATGAATGACTGCTTGTGGAAGAAATATGTTAAACCAGGTTAGTTGTCACGGAGAGGGCCTGACTTACATTGGCAGTAGTGGTCGATTGTGGCCTGAACAAATCTGTTGTAGTCGTCGGGGTCTGCAACGTCCCCGAGGAGAATGATCACGTCCGGTGCGCCGAGATCGAAGGCGTGGTTGGCAACCTGCCACAGGCTCCACTCCCTCCTTGCTACCAGGCCAAGGCATGCCCCCTTGGCGGCATACTGGTAAGCCAGTTGCTGCATGCAGAAGAGAAGATCCCAAGTTGTTTGGAGTTAACAAGGAAAGTACTGTATAATGTTTAGAACATGTATATTCAATACGACAAGTAGAAAAGCAGAGTTCTAGCAGAGTAGCATAAGAAGCAGAGGAATTCTGATTCTGTAACAAGAGGAAACGGAGTTGTCCTGTGCAACAAGAGGAATTCTGATTCTGTAACAAGAGGTAGAATTAGCATCACTAGTGCTGTTGCTGTTGTTTGCATATTACATAAGTAGTTGTCTGCCTAGGCAAATAGAGAGGTATATGCAGCAAGAACACGCAATGTGATGACAGTATGAGTTCACTATAACTCTGGAAGTAAAAAGAACATAAATTCATTTGGGCTGATTTGTACATAGCCAAGAAAAACTTCTTACAAATAAATTCATGGAAGCGTATCATCCTTTTAGTCCCTCACCCATATCTCCTAGTAGTATTACATAATGCCTAGTGAGTGATCTAGCAATGTACTGTACAAGAGAGTATATATGTGTATTGATTCCTGCAGCCAGCTTCTATCAGTAACATGCATGTATATATTGAAGTAAATGTAACAGAGAGTATCTTTGGAAACATTCAAAATATATTCAATGTTAGAGCTGCATCTTACAACTCAAGGAGCCACATGAAATCCATGGAAGGACCTTACTGTGACATTCACTTGTATAGTCCTGTCTCATGTGCATAATGCCGTTGCAAACAAAATTGTTGGTGAAGTTGCATAAATACAAGTGTCTAAGTTAGAAATCACTGGAGTGTCAGACTCATGCATCTAACAACAGGCCCATGCATTTGCAACAGGCAAGTACTCCCAAAACCCTTTGTAAACTAAGAACACCTAGGCAGTTAGCACTAAGCACAAAGACAACAGGATTGAGCTATTCACATGCTCATGGCATACTTAGGGGATTAGTGTTGAATACAATGTCTTGCATTTACTGAGAAAAACATATACAATGCCATTTACTGAAGCTGTGTGTAAACATGACTAAGCTTGACATATACAAGGAAGAAAAAAACTGAATAAGATAGCAGTTAACAACCTTATAGCTTTGAATGGAAACCCATAGCAAGCATATATAAAAATGGAAACCCATAGCAAGCATATATAAAAATTATCGGGGTTGGTGGGATGGATGAGCTGTAGGTAGCTCACACAGGACGATGACAAGAACCTGCAGACCGCGAAGGCAAGAAGGTCAGAGAAGGAGCCCAACAGAGCAACAATCGAATGAAGCAGGACATATGGTAGGTCTGTCCAACCTTGATGTCCATAAATGGCGAGGACGCAACACACATCAGCCTTTTCTTGCGTTCTGCAGGTTGCAGCTTCTCTGCGAAAAATTATGAATTCAGAGAAAAATATCAGTACTAGAAGAATATGAAGTGGATGCTAAGGATTAAAATAGACTGTGTGCAGCGGCCGTAAGCATCGATTGTGGAAACAGTAGCACTGGCTACTAGGGCTGCAGTGACACCAAGCAATTCAACGAAGCAACGACTGCCATACAGAGCTAAGCACTGACTACTACGACTAGTAAGTGTTCGTAAATCAAAACAGATCATTCCAAACTGTTATAAGGTCATACTGGATAATAGAGATCGCAATTATTCTAACTGAACTACACAAGAATACGTCTTCTGCAGCACAGCACGAAAGAAAAATTTGTTACTCCGGAATAACAAAAAAAATTGTGCCCCATGTCTTTTGTTTAGAAATAAACTACAATCATGCATCTGAAACAAAGTAAATAAGTGTAGCTGTGCACAATCAGGTGCGCTGTAGTAGTGCGTAATCACGCCGAAGTGTACTAAACTCTACTCAAGCGCAGGCAATGGCACCGAATTAGCCAACGAACGAACCAGAGCACATTAACCAAACCGCCATCCCCCTGTGCACTGCAGCGAGCTCAACTGGGCGCAGCGGCACGTGAGGTGGGCTGAGCATGAATGATCCTTGGCCAGTTGTGAGCGCCTGCTGCCATGGAACCGTCCACCACAAATCCGACGCCAACCACTACAGCAACTAGCATTTGACCTTATAACCCGCTGCTAGATGCATTAGATCACGGTTGACTGCAAATACCAGATGCACTGATGCAGAACTCTTTCAGGATCTGCTACAAGTCTACAACAACAAGCATTTAAATAACAGAGTACTACTAGTTGCAACAGCTCCTAAATGAGTCACTACAGAGACAAGGCTGTCACACAAATCAACAAAGCTTCTGGATAGCCGAGCGACTTGCAAGTGTCGTCCTTGACCTGGAAGTTGTAGGTCCAGTTCCATCCGGGCGGGATGGGGCAGTTGGTGCCCAGCACGCCGTCCTGCCAGCAGTTCTTTCGCTGCTGGATGTCGTCCCTGCATATGTGAGCCAAAACTGAAAAATGTTCAGACCAACACTTGCTTGCCATCACTCACATTGAACCCATGACTGTAATGACTCAGCCTGCATATGAGAGCAGTGTGGGGAGTGGGGAGTGAGCGTACCAGGTGATGAGGAGCGGCTCGTCGAGGCTATTGAGGACGTTGATGACAACGATGTAGTTTGTGGTGACGTTGACGACGGGGCCACGTCACAGCCGCCGCCTCTGGCTGCCTGACGGGGCTTGCTGGAGCCTGACTTGGTGGTGGCGGTGGCATCCGGGTCGTCGGAGAGGTCGACCGTGGCGAGGGCCTCCGTGGTGGCCGCGACCGGGTCCGGGTCCAGGTCATCCCCGTCGAGGCTGCTGTCAGGCGGTGCCCGGGAGGGAGGCCGCGAAGGAGGTGGAGGAGGAGCGATGGTGGAAGGGGGAGACACGGCCCAGGGAGGTGAAGCCCGTGCTGCTCCCGCTGCGCTGCCACCCGCACACGGTTCATGGCGGGCTCGCCGGAGCGGGGAGGGGTCTGGGTAGAGGACGGCGGATTGGGTTGGGCTACGCGGGGGTAGGGATAGGGGAGGCGGCGTATTGAGATCTAAGGGAGGGAGAGGGTTAGGGTTGGAGAGAGGGTTGCGATAGTCGGCGTCGGGGCGGAGGAGCGGGGACGCAGTGGACGCGCTGGTCGACGACAGCTGCGAGATGGGGCTCTGCGCGGCGCAGAGCACCAGCACGGCCACCACGAGGAGCAGGCCGTGACGTCGTGGCTGCGGCGGCGAAGGACGGGCGCTTGGGTTGGATCTGGATCGGGGAGAGGCGGTAGAGAGGGGGAGAGAGAGGCGGGCACGGGCTGCTTAGGGTTTGGATTGGGCTGCAGAGAGGTGGACGGTTCAGATCGGCTAGAACGGACGGTTCAGATCGGCTAAGGGGGTGATCCGTGGGAAGAGCCCTGATTGGTTCAGAAAATTTATGGTTTAAAATAGTTTCTAAGTACTAAAACTATGGGTGTTTTGTGAAGCAGCTATCAAAAATATTTTGCAAAATGGCATCACACAAATTTTCACTCAAATTAGACCACATTTTATGGATGAGCACCAATTTGTATGCATTTCTGATCTTTCTATCTATTTTTAATCATTTTTCGAGCGCCGAAAATGAGCTTTTTTGTGAAGGACCTACCAAATAATTGTTGCAAAATTGTACCAAATCAATTTTCTAAAAGACTAGCCCATATTTAATGCACAATTGACCAAATGGTTGGGTGTAAAAAGTTTTGACCCACCTCTCGTGAAAAAGACAAATTTCTACCGATTCAGTTGGAAGCGGGTAAAATTTGAACTGCAGCTGCCTCATAGTTTGCTTTTTATTTTTTCCAAAAATCATTTGTAGGTACAAAAGTATCTATTTAATCAGAGAAACACCAAAAGTTTTCCAAGATTCAACCACTAGCTAGGAACGGTCAAGCCTGCCGTTTTGACCGCATTTTGAAACGGGCATAAAAAATTCAAAAACAATCAAAAAATTGGAAAACCTTCGCATTGTGTTAATATATGTGACCAAGTTTCCAGGAAAAATAATAAACTTGTAATACAGAAATTATTTTAAAAAAGTGTTCTCAGAAATGAGCTGTCATGCGTGAAGATTCATGCTTTCAAGCCAAATGATCAATCTTATGGCCACATTCATGGCATATTTTGTTCAAATGATCTCATATTGTGCACAAGGGTGCATCTTGGAATTCCAAACAATGTTGCCTAAGGGAGTTTTCACTTTCATTGCACAAAAGAGCGATTTTCCATTTTTTGAGTGCCCCAAATGAGGTTTTTTTTGTGAAGGACCTACCAAATAATTGTTGCAAAATCGGACCAAATCATTTTTATAAAATACTATCCCATATTTAATGCACAATTGACCAAATGGTTGGGTGTAAAAAGTTTTGAACCACCTCTCGTGAAAAAGACAAATTTCTACCGATTCAGCAGGAAGCGGGTCAAATTTGAACTGCAGCTGCCTCATAGTTTGCTTTTTATTTTTTCCAAAAATCATTTGTAGGTACAAAAGTATCTATTTAATCAGAGAAACACCAAAAGTTTTCCAAGATTCAACCACTAGCTAGGAACGGTCAAGCCCGCCGTTTTGACCGCATTTTGAAACGGGCATAAAAAATTGAAAAAAATCAAAGAATTGGAAAACCTTCGCATTGTGTCAATATATGTGACCAAGTTTCTAGGAAAAATAATAAACTTGTAATACGGAAATTATTTGAAAAAAGTGTTCTCAGAAATGAGCTGTCATGCGTGAAGATTCATGGCTTTCAAGCCAAATGATCAATCTTATGGCCACATTCATGGCATAGTTTGTTCAAATGATCTCATATTGTGCACAAGGGTGCATCTTGGAATTCCAAACTATGTTGCCTAAGGGAGTTTTCACTTTCATTGCACAAAAGAGCCATTTTCCATTTTTCGAGTGCCCCAAATGAGGTTTTTTTGTGAAGGACCTACCAAATAATTCTTGCAAAATTGGACCAAATCATTGTTATAAAATACTAGGACATATTTAATGCACAATTTACCAAATGGTTGGGTGTAAAAAGTTTTGATCCACCTCTAGTGAAAAAGACAAATTTCCGTCGATTCAGGTGGAAGCGGGTCAAATTTGAACTATAGCTGCCTCATAGTTTGCTCTTTATTTTTTCCAAAAAATCATTTCTAGGTACATAAGTATCTATTTAATCATACAAACATCAAAAGTTTTCCAAGATTCAACCACTAGCTAGGAACGGTCAAGCCCGCCGTTTTGACCGCATTTTGAAACGGGCATAAAAAATTCAAAAAAAATCATAAAATTGGAAAACCTTCGCACTATGTCATTATATGTGACCAAGTTTCTAGGAAAAATAACAAACTTGTAATACGGTAATTATTTTAAAAAAGTGTTCTAAAAAATGAGCTATCATGCGTGAAGATTCATGGCTTTCAAGCCAAATGATCAATTTTATGGCCACGTTCATGGCATAGTTTGTTCAAATGATCTCATATTATGCACGAGGGTGCATATTGGAATGACAAACAATGTTGCTTAAGGAAGTTTTCATTTTCTTTTCACGAAAAATGCATTTTCCATTTTCTGAGTGCCTGAAATGAGTTTTTTTGTGAAGGACCTACCATATATTTGTTGCAAAATTGGACCAAACCAATTTTATAAAATACTAGACCATATTTAATGCACAATTGACAAAATGGTTGGGTGTCAAAAGTTTTGATCCACCTCTGGTGAAAAAGACAAATTCCTACCGATTTAGTAGGAAGCGGGTCAAATTTGAACTGCAGCTGCCTCATAGTTTGCCATTTATTTTTTCCAACAATCATTTCTAGTTACATAAGTACCTATTTAATCATAAATACATGGTTTGGTAGCGATACGTCGAGGTTTGGACGGTGGGCGAGGGCCCCAACTCTAGAGCGCGTAAACTCGCATGCCCGTCGCGTGGTCACCGCGTGACCGTGGTGTTGCCATGTGTTCTGGGCGGCCTAGGCATGTCTAGTGGGTTGGGCACTCCCTAGGTAGGTGCTAGGAAGAAAATCACAACATAAGATTCTCACGAGGAGACCGATCGATGCTCAAACATGAATAGGCAGCCAAGTGTTCGATTAGCGGTACGGGAAATGCACATGGATAATGGGCGTGAGTTTTGGCTGAGGATGATCAGTTACTAAGAAGACTGTCTTCACAAATTTTCAGCTCAAAAGGAGGAGCCTAGGTGGTACTTGCTTTGCAAAGTACCACACTGGACATAAATACGAATGTTGAAGATGGGCTCAAAATAATGAATGGATTGAGCTGGCATTTGGTGGAGGATGGTTATTTGGGTAGAGGAAAGCACTGTAGAAAATGGATACCATTTAGACATGCCAAAATGGTACTTCCTTCACAAAATGCTGCTTTGAACAGAATAGGAAAATGAATATTGTTGAGTTATTTTTGAACTAGGCAAGGAATGTTTTTGACATATTTGATGAAGATATGATCCAAACAATTTATGAGAATTTTTTGGGAATTTTCGGAATAACAGAAATATAGGTTGCTTCACAACCTAGGGCAAAAATTGACACATGGACATGACACATAGGCAAAACTGATGAGTTGGCGCCTGATCATCACAACCCACCACAATCTATAAGGCTATGACCATCTATATTGGTCGTTAACAACTAGAAATAAGGCAGCGGACCAGCACTGTTTGCTTTATGACCATTTCGTGTAAGGACATTATGACCTTTCTGACCAAAATGGTCGCAATGGTTTAGGGTTTGGAGCCCCCCGAACAGCTTTTGACCAATTGGTCTCAAATGGTGATAGATCTATGACCAATTCTTCCAGGGTCACTGACAGAAGGTCACTAGTTGACATATTTCTTGTAGTGGTAGGGCGCGCCCCTGACCCTCGTGGCCACCTCGAAGCTTCCCTGACGTCTACTCCAAGTCTCCTGGATTGCTTCCATTCCAAAAATAACTCTCACGAAGGTTTCATTCTGTTTGGACTCTATTTGATATTCCCTTTCTTCAAACCACTGAAATAGGAAAAAAACAGCAATATGGGCTGGGCCTCCGGTTAATAGGTTAGTCCAGAAAATAATATAAAAGTGTATAGTTAAGCCCATAAACATCCAAATCAGATAATATATTAGCATGAATACTTCATAAATTATAGATACGTTGGAGACGTATCACTACTCAACCTATACCATTGCTTCTCCGTGAATACATACTTGCCTAGCTAACTACCTTAAGAAGTATTAATCACAAGCAAATGCCTAGCTAGCTAAAACAACCTAACCAGATGCATATCTCGATACCTGTTATTCCGGTCAGTGCTTCTTTCAAGGGACAACCTCTGCTCGTGGTTCACATCTTGCAAGCTCTGTCCCAAGCTCCTATTTCTAAGCTAAGTTCCTATGCATTCATATGAATGAAAAATCAAATGAATTAACCTTACCTTTCCCTTAATGTTTGTAACATAGGCATATGATAAGCCAATGGATTTTTGTTCTATTTCATTACTTGCTTACTACCTTTCTAGTTGACAGGGACATGCCTTCATGGGAGAGTAGAAATAAGAGAAGAATGAAGGCCAGAATAAGGAATTATAGATAACCCTATCGTGGGAGTTAATGAGTTAGGCCAAGGTAGGTAAGTAAAGATTGGAGTGATGGGAAAGACTATCTGTTTCCTGTATATGAGCTAGGCAAAAACGTTCTCAAGGATAGAGGGGGCCGTTGCTTGAATTCGTATTGGCGTGAAGGAGCCCGAGGAGAGAACTGGTCCCCCTTTCCTTTTGGAAGTACCAATTACTGATCAGGAGTGGTCAAAGGAGGATCACCTTGCAAAGAAGAAGCACGAGGCTCGCCCACAAAGCGATAAATAGAAGGAGGATGGGCATGCACAACGGATTTCAATTAGAATAGAAGGTGGGGCCGCCCCTTCCGCTCTGAACTACCACTTTTCTTTTTGGTCCCTGGTGCGATGGACACCGTGTTACTTTGTGGGATCCGTCATATTCTTATCTTTGGGATATGAGCAGCCAAATCGCTATCCGCAAAATTCAAATGTGCTTAGCCACTGTTTAAGCCGTCAAAAGAGGAATCCAGGCTCTATATATCCATATCTGATATTTATTTTCTCGTAGTTCGTAGGAATATCTTGTGTCGTATTGATGGATAAAGATGCAAACCCTTTGCCGAGGAATAAGAGTGCTCTTCGTATCCAACTACTTTCAAATCTCTATACTTTACTAAAACTAGATTTGACTAAGGAGAGGTGTGAGCATCAATGCCAAGGAAGCAGGGCAAAGATTAACCCGTTAGCGTATAGGAACTACAACATATGGAAGTTGGGTGGATACTCCTATTTAATTGGTTTAACCAGAAACAGAGGATAGGATGAAATTAGGATTCGAAAACTCAACCGGAAATCGAGCCCTAACCTTTAATTGATGAAAATTTCAATACCCCTACTACTCGTATGTATTTGTGTGGGTTTGTATGTAAACATTTGTATTGGCTTAGCAGAGCACTTTGTATCCCGCCACAACCGATCCTTTGCTTCCTTCTCACTCAGCTTTTTGAGTCAACGGTCGTTCCCCCTGTTACACAAAGCTACGTATACACGGGTAGTTGTTCATCCCTTTTTATCGTGACATATACCCTCGCTCTGTCTTCTATTCCTTCTGTGCATTATGTTACTAAGGCCATCGGTCTTATGAAAAGAGAAGGCATATAATCGATTCTTTGACCGGCTTTGCTTCTTTTGTGATTCATGTAGATTGGAATTCACTTTATTTAGGGCATGGCTAGTTTCGGGTTTTCTAAAACCATCGCCCAACTCTTTCTTATTCAGCCATGCCAACTGATATGTTGTATTAACAAGCTAGGGAATAATTGTGGCTTATGTAGACCCCTTCCCTTTAATTTAAGAAAGAGGTCTTCCTAGCTGACTTGAAACTAGATCTTCTTCGGAGTTTCGTTCTCTATGGCTTGTGAATTGCTGTACTACCTGTTTCACTCTCTTCTAAGGTATCTCCTCCTATGGAGGTATGTAAACTGGGTTCTATCGCATTTTCCATCTTAGGGCGAGCAATATAAGCAATTCTGGTATTAACAGATACATTGTTTGGGAAAGAAAGTGAAAATAATAGATCCAGTTCTTGGTTTTGGGGATGGATTTCTCACAACCCTGAGGTGCTTGCTAATCTCTCGGACGAGTCGATGTTAATAGCAATTCTGATGAAACATCTTAAACATGCATCTTTAGTGACTTTTGCCTTTGAGCTCAGTCGATCATAAGAAAGGGAATATAACATGCCCCTCATTGTCCTTCAATCATGGTGCAATGAATATCGTAGACAGAGTGACTTTGATCTCATATAGCTAGCTTTCGTTTCAAAGTGAAACGATTTCCCTTTTATGTTGAGATATTTGAATTGAATTTTCTTTCACCACTATTATCATAATGCACAGAAAACACTGACGTTTCCGCTCGCTTTAACCCACTGCCACTTTACCTGAGCACGGTGACACAGTCGGTCAAGTATTGAGTTTCTACTAGTATATCAGGACTTATGAGAACTGAAAAGAAAAAATGAAAAAAGGAATTCTCATAGTTCATTGAATTAAGGGAGGGCCATTTGTGGGGGGTTCACAGAAGAGTTGGGTTCGATTCCCTTTATACGCGATGTGGCAAAAAGGACTGATTCAATGGAATATGCCAGGCCAGCATTAAGATTGAAAACGTGTCGTCTACTTCTAGGAAATGTTCAGAACAGAGAACTTTCTCTAATACAACGCTATATTCTCTGAAGATTGAGCAACAAGAGGAGACCCATTAAAAGAAATCTTTCTCGGAGAGAAAATCTAACAGTATCAAATCACAAACTACACGAAAGTTGTCTCTTTATTATGGGTATTTACCCATAAGGGAGATGCCCAGAGGAAGAGAACAATCTTCATATATCCCTTTTTTTACTCAATCAAGAAACAAGATCGGACGTGATTCCAGCTCGTCTCCATTTTAGTGACATTCTTCCTCAAGCAAGGCAGCCGATAAGTCATCGAAGGGTTTTTTGAATAATGGATAGGTAACCATTACTCTTTTGAAAGTTTCCCACGGTGATCTAATATCTTTTAAAGAAAATGACGCGAGAACCCGCTGTTTTGAAATAAGGAGATCTTTCTATATCTACATATCAGTTAGAAAAATCATAGGCAAATTCCTATCGGCCATATCAGTTGGGCAAATTCCTACTAGCTAGAATGTGGAGAAGAACAAAAAAAGAATGGTTCTGCTTACTCACAACTCAGAGGGGGTGACGCTTACTACTCAAATCCATGGAATTGCAAAAGTTGTGTTCTTATATGCAAGAAGAATACTTTGAAAGAACAAAGAAGTTTGGATCCGCAAAAGAATGCTTAGGCAGTTCCTTCGCTGAGCACACCAAAATGAAGAGGAATTTGTTTCATTTCAAATATTTCTTCTTATTGAATAGAGGGAAGGAGAAAAACCAAAATCTTCCTACTCGAACAATAAGTCCTTTTGTTTACAAGTCTTCTTTATATAGTAATTCGACCTATTGCTCTAGGAAGATAAGAATCACAAGGATCAAACTACCTACTCATTATTCAGAGGTGAATCATTGAACACTAAAATTTGTGGTATGTTATGGACCTAACATAGATCACATCCCTCACGACATAAGATTGAAAGATCCAAACCTTCCTCTTTGGAGCAGAAACGGACGTGGCCAAAACATATAAAAAATATCGGCCTAGTCGCTCACAGGAACATATATATCCGGATAGAGGATAGTCTAGATCAATTTTGAGAAAGAAATCTCTCTACATATAGATAGGTATCTCTGTGGATAGATAAAGATAGGGTTCCCTATAAATCGAAATATATGGAAAAATGCACTTTTTTACTACTACTACTACTACTACTACTACTACTACTACTACTACTACTACTACTACTACTACTACTACTACTACTACTACTACTACTACTACTACTACTACTACTACCCTTTATTTCCCTCGGAGCGTAAGGGGATACAAGATTGAGAATGAATTAAAACACACCAAATGTTTCATTTTTCCTATTATCAGTGGTCAGCTCTGATACAAACCAGGGAAAAAATAACCTGGAACGCCTTCTTTAAGGCGCTACTATTTCTAGCGGCATAGGTGCTTTATTACAATACAAAAGATGTACATACGAGGACTACAATTCATATTTAGAGATATTCCTACGAGCGATACACGTAGTAAGAAAATTACGTACGCCAATAACAAATACGAATACGAATTACGCCTACGAGCCTACGCAATGGCATGTTTCGGCATATAAAGCTAAGAACGAGAATAGCCTGCCGCCAACACTCGGAAAAGGCAAAGGTATCCAGTATAGTATATCGATGAACGGAGGACAAGGAAAGCAGGAAAGGTGAACCTCCTTTGGCAAAGCCCTTTTGAAATACCTTCTTTTTGAACCTTTAGAAAATACCTGCTACCTATCCCTAGTTTTGTTTAACCAGCTTTCCCCCTTTGCTTGCCAACCAACCGAGAACCAACTTTCATGTTTTCTTATCCTTCCTTCCGGGTCTTTCCAGTTTTGCAATCCTATCTTTTCAACTATCCGTATCCTCGGCAACCCCTAGACCGGTACCTACTTCTTTCTTTATTTTCCTTGCTTCCAGAAATACCTACCTTCAAAAGCAAAACCTACTTCCTTTACCAACAAGGGCACGACTTTTGAAACCCCCTCTCCTCGTCCCGGGATAGCGATAGAGGTACGAATTCAAGCAATGGCGGTAATGTCATCCCCTTTCCTTAGATATAAAAGAATCATTTTGAGCGAGTCCATAAGAAGCGACCTGCCTTTTCATCTGTTTTGGGGGAAGACCAAAGATCTTGAGCGACCGGTCTGCCAGAAAAACTCAAAAGAAAAAGAGAGGTATGCACTATGAAGGAAGCTGTCTGACCCACTCTTCCTTATCCCTACCTACCCATAAGGTAAGTAGGGTCCTCGGCATATCTATTTCCTGAGAAACCTACTAAAACTACTTCGAGAAACCTACCAATTCGAGAAACAATACAAATCTACCAAAAATAATTACTAGCCCCCCCTTTTGGGTGGCTTCCCCTACTTGTGTGAGTGAGCAATTATATTGCGGATATCCCGGGGTTACAAGATCTCAAGCAGAGGAAAGTCCCCGGGGAACGTGTGCACCATGAATATGATCTCCCCAGGTTCAAGGAATGCAAGAAGTTCGTCTATCTTGCATTTTAAGCCAGGGAAACCCTTATATTCTGAGCACAAAATCCATCTTTTAAAGGTTTCTTTGTAATTGTTAGCCCCCCCTCCCCGCTCCGGACGAAAAGCACCTTCTGCCTCTGACACATCATATCTCCTATGCTGACCTCATACTTTTGATCACTTCTTCCTTACGAATTGTGTCTATTTAAGATTTTTCTCGATTGATATTCATTTTTTCATCTATCTCATGAAAGTTCCCTTCTATTAAGTGATAAAGAGCAATTAACGAAGTCAGCAGGAAGTCTATCATATGATGGTATGGATCACAGGAATCCTCCTATCTTCGACTGAACACCCTTTGACTGGGATTTCACATTCCTATTCCGACTGGCAGAAGCCTTTCTTTCTGTTTGTGCCACCCTATGGCGATTTATTACTCAATGTTTGCACTTTCTTACCAACTCTTGTACAAGTTAGGTTCAGCATTGTTCTGACGATTAAGATTTCTCTGTTTGACGGAGCCTGACCTTGACCTAGCTTTTCGCAACACAAACCACTATCTTTACTTTCCTTTAGCAATAGTATCTAACTATCAATTCATAAGAAGTGAAACGGGTGGGTCCATCCCATCTATCGACAGGTCCTGATACCGGATCTGGGGAACAAGCAATACTACCCGTAGTTCCTTAATTAAAAACAGACCTATCTTCTCTTGAAAGATTGTCTTTTCCTCGATTGTTATTGTGATATCAATGAAAGAAAGTTGGATACTGACTTCTTCCCAAAAGCTCTATCAGCCCTGAATTCCTTAGCCATATGACTCTTCCTTAGTTTGCTAATGCTGGTGGCCCTAGCTAGTGGTGAGACGGGGCATATATTATTCTCGTTCTTATAACGAAGAGGTTGCTTAGTTTGAACCAAACACTATATACTTGATCTCTCATCCTATCACAAACAAGTCTCTTTCCCCGAGTCCTAGTAGACTAGTCCAAGTAGTCCGGGACAATAGCGTCCCGTCTCTTTGCTGACCCTCGGCACACAATCACTATAAGATAAAACAAGACAAACCTCTGTTATCCTTCTCGGCTAGAAGTTACAAGTTTCCTGTTCCGGTTTCGGCTTGAGGAAAGTGCCTGAAATCGATTAAATTATTATCTCCGATTTTGAACTCCGGCTGTATTCTTATGACCAAGAGCTATTCTATTGGACAGAAGAATGGAAGGACAATGAGAAGATGGTTCGGTTGCTCCTGCTGGAATATTCCATTTATTTAATACTCCAACTCGCGTAACCCCGAATGGAAATGGTGTTATTGCGGTTCGTCAGATCAATAAGACAACAAGGGAGTCATAATATTATAATAATAGCAAACAGGGCTTTGGAATCTATGGAAGGAGCCTTCAATGCTCTCCAGTGTCAACCATTAGTCGATAACAGAATGAAATGCCAGAATTAAGTTAAAAAAGAGAGTCATTAAAAAGAGTCATGCTTGAAAAAGAGTACAGATAATATATTATGGATGTGAGGAGCCTCACCCAGTACTTTTCTTACAAAACTAAAAAACTCTACTCTCCTTTCACAGCCAACCCACCCATTTCTTTTTCAAGCTCGATAAAAAGGAAAGTTCACGTGCCAATCCTTACCATTGGTAACTATAATTACCAAGCCTAATCTTTCACTGAATACCGAGTAAAGCAAGCAATAAAGAGGGAAGGAGCAGCTGTTTTCAAGCTGGGCTCGATCCCTTTTGCATCCACTTCTCGCTATTTGTAATTCTACGTGAATTAGTTCTTCCTAAGTTTAGTGAGGTGTGTATTGCATCCATAACTAGAGGACTTGCTTTTCTGCTTGGCTCCTAGGGGAAGTTGGATTGGATAATAGGAATTGAAGCACAAGGAAGGCAGTTGGTATTCAAACAACTATTCAGAGTTCCCAACTGTGGGTAAAGAAAATTTGCACTTGACGACAGAACCAAATCCTTTGCCTTTATTTTTTCTATATTTTTATATAGATAAGCTAAAAACAAAACAAAAATACTACTACGTTGGGACAATGTCCCACCTTTCTCTACCCAACCTGTCATCTTCTCTCCTCACTCCCTAGGACAAATAAGAGTATTTATTAAGTGATAAACAAGAGAAACTAGTGATATTATCTAAGCTTCTGGCCATGTCTGACTGGCATTCAAGTCTGCCTTCCATTGCTTGAAAAGGCCTAGCACCGTAAGTAGCAATTGGCCATGTCCATACTCAAACATAGTATTTTATCTAAGCATACGAGTCATAATAAGGAAAGAAGACATAAGAATGGGAAGTATCCGCTAGTTATAACATAGTATAAAGAGAGCTATTTCATGGATCTTGGTCACAATAAAAAGAATTTAGTAATGATCTATCAACTAAATGAGTTTATTATATAATCACATATCTTCAAGGTTTTCATCTGCCATTGGGAGTGACTGCTTAATTTGGTAATCTATCCTTTTATCCTTTTTTCCAGAGACAAGCACATATTACCGTAACCTAGTGATTAATATATCCTGTTGGTACTACTTCGTCGAGCAATCATCCTTTTTACATTCTTGTTCTGAGGTTGTCAGCTTCCTTCGATGGCATCACTTGTACTCTCTGTCAGAATCTGTAGACATAGTTTCTGGGCGTCTTTAAAAACTGATCGACATAGTTCTCACAAACAAACCTGCACAACGGCTTTGGAGTAAAAGAATCTCCTACCCGGTCACACACATCATCTCGAGCGCGGAATCTCTACTACTCTAACAAGATACTCAGCTCAGGTAAATCATGCTTTCATTATGCAAGGAAAGTGAAAGGAAAGAGGGAAAGGGAGACACTGGGCAATCCGTAATCGATGAAATCATTGTTTTTTCGCCTTGTAATATGTATGGTTACACTCCAAGATGAATCAGACCAGGAGATAAATAAGCGCTATGGCAGACACATGAAATAAGAATTTGAAAAGTAATGATCAACTTTATGGATCCATAGGTAGATTCACTTGTGAAGCTATGAGTTGGGACAAGATTCAAAAGTACCAAAAGTAAGTTAAGTGGGACGCTGAGTTCATTGTTGCAATCGAGGGTCCAAAGCCAGCCAATTTGATGGCCGCGTAAGAATAGGTTTCGAATGCTCACAATAATGTAGTTGGAAATGACAAAAGGCTCCTAAATTGATACCTAATAATAGCTTAGCAGCTCCTTCATTTACCAAAAGAGCCAAGTTCGGACAAGCAACTCGGAAGGAGGAATGTGTTGAGATGCCTATGCCTAAGAGAGATAAGCGGAGGACGTATGATAGCCAAGAGGATGTCAGTAAATGACGGAGTTTAAGGAGTTGTTTTTGAATTCGGCATGGCATATTTCATTTTTTAATGAGAACGTCATCTCCTTGCTTACCCGCCTGGCCAATGGAATTAGTTAATTACCTTGGTCAGTCAGTGAAAGAAAGAACCTCACCAGTTCATCATTCCAATCCTTACTATTAGTTTCATTAATTAATTTAGCCCCAGAGTGTTGGCAATCGAGGGCCAAAAAAGAATCCCAAGTCTATCCTATCTCCCCACGGTCGATAGCACAATCCCTTTCTCTTCCTATACCAAAATCGCTGTTTCATTCCTCCGCAACTTCTATCATGGACATGATCCAATCTACCTTGAAAGACATATTAAGATATAACTTAAGGATTTCCCAAGCTGGCGCATAACCTCTGGTAGAGGCATTCACCCAGAGACAGAGAAGTGGGAAACCGTGGATGAAAAGAATATCGAGGTCTTTGATAGCAAACTTCTACGTGAGCTTTCTAACTAAAAGGAATCTCTTATTCATATGGCATAAAATGGAAAAACTTGATGGAGATTTCTTCTCAATTTCCATGGTACAGTCCCTTTGCATGCTACAGTTCCATTACTTACTACTTGAATTTGCTATATACGAAATTATGACATCTACGGTACTTGCTGTCTACTTCTGGTGGAAGCAATTCCGAAGGTGAAGATAATATTGAACCGAATAGTAATGAGGGGAATGCAAAATCTAGCAAAGGTAAGAAGGGTCATGGAAGAATAGGAGTGACTTATAAAAGGAAAGCACCGAATAAAAGAAAGGAGATCCATCTTGATTTTTTGCATGTGGTCAATGCGTTTGCTAGTTGATAATTGTCTAATCTTAAGATGGTTTTGTGGCACGTTACAAGCATACATATAAAGTCGAATTATAGTTGTGTTGAGTTAGGTTGAAGAAATTTTACCTGATTTTTGAAATGAGATATAGTGCTTTCTTTGTTCGGTAGGAGATTTTGCACTTTCATATTCTAGTTCCTCATTTGAGCGTTCTTTTGCTCTGTTGGTGGGGCATAATCTCATAGATAGTGTGTGTTTTTTCTTTAAAGAATAGTAAAAGTATGCATTCAAGTAGTATCTTTTTCTAAATAGTCGAGTAGGGCTGGCAACAAGGACTAGGAATATATGGGCTAGTTTTTTTAGGGGATTTATTTATGCAAGATATGCACGCGAGTAGGTCAGTATATGCGTATTTGCCAATAGAGGAACACACGTAGTAAGTAGGCTTGCTTTTTCGTAGGGATAGGTAGCTTGACAAGGGATACCTGGGATAGCACATAAGAAAAGAATAGAAGGAAAGGCGGTGGGAAAGTATCCATGGTCAAGGTAAAAAGTACTAGGTCTTTTCTTTCCGAAGCAAGTCAAGGACAACTAGGTCAGTCGGGGGGGGGGGGCAATCCTCTAGATTGCAACTTCTCTTCCACAAACTAAACCAATTAATAAACAATTTACAGAATATTCTTGCATTCCTATATGGTCTGCATCTCTCCTATTGAAACTATAATATAACCCTAATGGAAGGGCCCTGGTTCTGCCTTGCCAAACCGACAAATCCAAAAAAAAATAGATGAATTCATCGGGCTTAACGTGTGATTTCGTTATAAGTGAACATGCATCATCGTCCAACTGTGTTGAGTTGGGATTAGAGGAGAGAGCTCAAATGGATAGGTCCAGTGAGGTGGGTGTGGAGCACGAAGGATTATGAAGGTCCTCTTTATTTCTGGAATCAACAAGAAAGACTTAGCAGCCCAAATAAAGTAACCCTTTCCCCTCCCGAGTCTATCGTATCCATAGTTTCAGTGGGTATCGAACTGCGAAGTGAGGAAGCTATTTCAATTGAACGGGCTTACTTCCTTACTTGGTTCTTTTGTAGAACAACCTTGGTATGAATCTAGACGATTCAAATTATATAAGAATAAGCAATTCAAACTAGACATTTTGACCTTCATCCCACCCGAGAAATAATATGCAAAGAGCTCGTAAGTCGGGCATAGAGAAAGCGACTCCTGAGATTGAGGGAGGGGGGGTAGGATACTATCTCCTAGCGCATATATGAAACGATAGCAGGTTTTCTACCAGGGCTAGGGGGGGGGGGGGCTTTCGATTGTAATTTTTACAATTAGTAGTTCTTGCTTTCATATTCTCATATATAGTTATCGTTTTTTTTTGCGCTTTCATAAACTAGTATTTAGTGTAGTTTGGTGTATTCTTTGTCACCGGGACGAACTGGATTCGAACCAGATAAGAGCCGGGTGTTCCCTTCTTTCCAAGCATCCCTTTGGTTTCGTAGTTCTAGAAGAGAGGCAACCTCTATCTCTTTCTCTACATCTGCGGGCCGGTAGGCTGGCCAACTAACTCTTCAAATGAAGCCATTTATCTTGATAATGAAATTCTCGAGGCGCTATCAACAAATCGGAACATTACTTGATCATAATGATATCATGGAAATGTTGCATGGACCCACATAGAAATAGAAAAGAGAATGACGATGATGACACCATTCATTAGTCTAAAATTATAGATTCCTATTTTTGGTAGAATACCGATCCTTCCATTTTTTGAGAATAGCATTTATCTGTCTGGAGTCCTGTGACTCCAAACGAAGTTTTAGTTCTAGCAGATCCTTTAGGCAATTGATATTTTTCCATTACTATGCATTATTTGTGCTATTCTATCTTGATAGCCTGGCGGATTCCCAGGATCCGAAACGACACCATCCCGAAAAGGCTTTTGCAATCCCAAATAAAATCTTAATGCCCCATTTAAACTGGTATTTAATTGGAGCATACCCATAACGGCATCCTTAGCATTACTGTCGGGATTGTCAGCTGTTGGCGGAGCTGGATATTTTTCTCGGATTTCAGCTAGGGTTATAGTCATACTTCTTCGGAAGAGCGCGACCCCAAGTTGTTGGTTGAATGGATTTTCTTCGGCCGGAGTAGACTGGAAATCTACTGAAGGATGAGGCTGTTGCTCTACGGGCGGTTGTTCCTGCTCGAGCTGCACATGCTCGGGCAGTAGTTCATTTAGGTCAATTAAATGTTTGGGGAAACCAGAAGCACTCCTTTTCATGAATGACGCCTGCACCATAGTGGGTGCCGCATTTTCAGGGAAAGAAGCCCCTTTTTGTGGATGGATGATTCTGCCTAAACTAGCAATTATGCCTTTAAATTTGAGTATTCCGTGAGTTAGCCCCCTAGTTTGGACGTTGATGCTCCCTAGGAAGGCTCCACCAGGTTGTTGAATTGTCAAAACTTGGGTGATGAAAAAGAACGAAAAAAGCCCTATATCAAAAAAAAATCAATCCAATCTTAGAATAATTTTTTTTCTTTCCACTGCTTGAAGTGATTGAGACAACTACGAAGAAACGCGAATCCCAACTATGGATATATAAGAACCGACACTGCTCAGAGCATTCCATCCGGCGTAAGCATCTGGATAATCTGGAATGCGACGTCGCATACCCGAAGTCCCTAAGAAATGCATGAGAAAGAAGTTCAGATTAACCCTGAAAAAAGTGATCCAAAAATATATTTGGCCTAAAGTTTCAGGATATGTCAGACCAAAGATTTTACCCACCCAATAGTAAAATCCAGCAAATAAAGCAAAAACGGCTCCCATAGAAAGTACATAATGGAAGTGTGCAACCACATAATAAGTATCATGTAGAGCAATGTCTAGCCCATAGTTTGCTAGAACTATTCTAGTGAGCCCTCCTATGGTGAACAAAAACATGAACCCTACAACAAATAACATGGGTGTTTTGTATAGTGTCGAACCTCCCCACATGGTAGCAGATCCAACTAAAGATTTTGATTCCTGTGGGCACAACTATGATCATGGTAGCTGCGGTGAAGTAAGTACGCATATCAACATCTAAGCCCACATTAAACATATGATGAGCCCAATCTAAAAATCCAAGAACACCTAGATACCTGAAGACCGGTTTTCTTGAAAAGGTCGATACGATATCACTAATAATACAAAATCTAGACAGAATGAGAATATACACCTCTGGATGACCGAAGAACCAAAAGAGATGATGGTATAATATTGGGTCTCCCCCTCCTCCAGGATCAAAAAAGGTTGTATTAAAGTTTCGATCAGTTAATAACATTGTAACTGCCCCCACCAGTACCGGAAGTGATAATAAAAGTAGGAATGTTGTCACTAGAATGGACCACACAAAAAGTGGTAATCTATGCATAGTCATTCCAGGTCCACGCATGTTGAAGATAGTTGTTATAAAATTGATAGAACCTAAAATGGATGAAATACCTGATAGATGAAGACTAAAAATTGCTAAATCAACTGCTCCTCCAGAATGGCTGGTAATACCACTTAAGGGTGGATAGACTGTCCACCCCGTGCCACTGCCCACTTCTACTAAGGCTAAGCTTAATAGGAGCAAGGGACTTGGTGGCAACAACTAGAATGCTATATTATTTAATCGTGGAAATGCCATGTCAGGTGCACCTATCAGAATTGGAACAAACCAATTACCAAATCAACCTATCATCGCTGGCATAACCATGAAAAAGATCATTAAAAAGCATGAGCCGTTATTAAAACATTATAAAGTTGATGATGCCCACCAAGAATTTGATCGCCGGGTCGGGCTAATTCCATATGAATCAGTATGGAGAAGCATGTGCCCATCACTCCTGCAATGGCACCGAAGATGAAATAGAGTCCCAATATCCTTGTGGTTAGTATAGAAGAGCCATCGAACCATATCTGTCATTTTTTATTTTAGAAATGAAAAATTTGCATCATCGATTAATTAAGAAGAAGAGAATTTTCCAGTTAATTTTGGGAAAACCAGGTGAAAACTGATACAAACAACCCAAAGGTGTACTAATCACACAACAGAAAACACCGTGACCACACATGTGGCCATCCCATTGCACCACAACCAGAATCCTCGACACTTGTACAACACAACGGAGCTTCACACAAGAACACCGACCACGATAAAAATGGAGCACCCTCCATGAAATTATAGGCATCTTTCGGGTGAGACCACACTTCTTGCTTTTGTTTCTCTTTGCTTTCTCCCTATTGGGTTTCTTGTTGAGGAGTCTGCCACTTGTGTTGCCAGATCTAGGATAATCAGCCACTCATTTGTGATACGTCTCTGTCGTATCTACTTTTCCAAACACTTTTGCCCTTGTTTTGGACTCTAACTTGCATGATTTGAATGGAACTAACCCGGACTAACGTTGTTTTCATCAGAACTGCCATGGTGTTATTTTTGTGCAGAAATAAAAGTTCTCGGAATGACCTAAAAATCCATGGAGCAACTTTTTGGATTTAATAAAAAATATTGGCGAAAGAATCAACGTCAGGGGGCCCACACCCTGTCCACGAGGGTGGGGGAACCCCCTAGGGCGCGCCCCTGCCTTGTGGGCCCCCTGAAGCTCCACCTACCTCAACTCGAACTCCATATATTCACGTTCGCGGAGGAAAAATCAGAGAAAAAGATTCATCGCGTTTTACGATATGGAGCCGCCGCCAAGCCCTAAACTCTCTCGGGAGGGCTGATCTGGAGTCCGTTCGGGGCTCCGAAGAGGGGATTTATCGCCGTCGTCATCATCAACCATCCTCCATCACCAATTTCATGATGCTCACCGCCGTGCGTGAGTAATTCCATTGTAGGCTTGCTGGACGGTGATGGGTTGGATGAGATTTACCATGTAATCGAGTTAGTTTTGTTAGGGTTTGATCCCTAGTATCCACTATGTTCTGAGATTGATGTTGCTATGAGTTTGCTATGCTTAATGCTTGTCATTAGGGCCCGAGTGCCATGATTTCAGATCTGAACCTATTATGTTTTCATGAATATATGTGAGTTCTTGATCCTATCTTGCAAGTCTATAGTCACCTATTATGTGTTATGATCTGTTAACCCCAAAGTGACAATAATCGAGATACTTACCGGTGATGACCGTAGTTTGAGGAGTTCATGTATTCACTAAGTGTTAATGCTTTGGTTCGGTACTGTATTAAAAGGAGGCCTTAATATCTCTTAGTTTCCAATAGGACCCCGCTGTCATGGGAGGGTAGGACAAAAGATGTCATGCAAGTTCTTTTCCATAAGCACGTATGACTATATTCGGAATACATGCCTACATTACATTGATGAACTAGAGCTAGTTCTGTGTCACCCTATGTTATAACTATTACATGAGGAATTGCATCCGAAATAATTATCCATCACTGATCCAATGCCTACGAGCTTTTCACGTATTGCTCTCTGCTTAGTCACTTTATCGTTGCTACTGTTACAATTACTACACAACTGCTACTGTTACTTTTGCTATTGTTACCGTTACTTCCATACTACTAAATATTTTGCTGGAGATACTAAGTTATCTAGGTGTGGTTGAATTGACAACTCAACTGCTAATACTTGAGAATATTCTTTGGCTCCCCTTGTGTCGAATCAATAAATTTGGGTTGAATACTCTACCCTCGAAAACTGTTGCGATCCCCTATACTTGTGGGTTATCAAGACTATTTTATGGCGCCCTTGCCGGGGAGCATAACTCTATTCTTTGAGTCACTTGGGATTTATATCTGCTGGTCACTATGAGGAACTTGAAACACGAAAGAACTAAGATTTATCCCTCAACTACGAGGGGAGGTAAGGAACTGCCATCTAGCTCTGCACTTGATTCTCCTTCTGTTATGAGTAAACTTGCGACATCTAAACCCGCTTCTGTTATTATTCTGATATGTCGCATGTTATTGATGATGCCACTTCTACTATGCATGATACTTATGATGAAACTACTTCTATGCTTGATGCTACTATGCCATTAGGTGAATTTCTTGATGAACAACTTGCTAGGGCTAGAGAGAATGAAACTCTTGAAACTGATATTATTGATGATAGTAATGATGAAGGTTCTCCCCGTAAATATGAATTGCCTGTTGTTCTTGAGGGTTATGTTATGGATGAAGAAACTGCTTGAGATTTTCTTGCTTGCAATGATAGATCTGATCTTAAGAAGTTATTAGCTAAACCAAAACAGAAATTTCTGAATGCCAGAATGAAATATGACCCTGCTTTTGCTACTTCACCTATCTTTGATACTGATAAGGATTATGATTTCGCTGTCGATCCTGAGGAAATTACTTTGGTTAAATCTGATCCCTTTTATGGCTATGAATCTGAAACTGTTGTGGCACATCTTACTATGTTGTATGATATAGCCACCCTATTCACTAATGATGAGAAAACTCGCTACTATTATATCTTTAAGATATTTCCATTCTCATTAAAGGGTGATGCTAAAACCTGGTTTAATTCTCTTGATCATGGTTGTGTGCATAGTCCCTAGGATATGATTTATTACTTCTCTGCTAAATATTTCCCTGCTCATAAGAAACAAGCTGCTTTAAGGGAAATATATAATTTTGTGCAAATTGAAGAAGAGAGTCTCCCACAAGCTTGGGGGAGGCTTCTCCTACTTAATGCTTTGCCTGATCAACCTCTTAAGAAAAATGAAATACTTGATATCTTTTATAATGGACTAACTGATGCTTCCAGAGACTATCTGGATAGTTGTGCTGGTTGTGTTTTCAGGTAAAGAACAGTCGATCAAGCTGAATTGCTATTGAATAATATGTTGACTAATGAAAATAATTGGACACTTCCTAATCCAACTCCTGAGCCAACTCCTAAACCAACTCCGAAGAAAATGATGGAGAACGTTGCAGAAAACAAAAAATTTCCTACTCGTTTCACCAAGATCATCTAGGAGTTCATCTAGCAACGAGTCATTAGATGCATCTACATACCTTTGTAGATCGCGCACGGAAGCGTTCAAAAGAACGGTGATGATGTAGTCGTACTCAACGTGATCCAAATCACCGATGACCAAGCACCGAACGGACAGCACCTCCGCGTTCAACACACGTACGGGACGGGAGACGTCTCCTCCTTCTTGATCCAGCAAAGGGGGGAAGAGAGGTTGATGAAGATCCAGCAGCACGACGGCGTGGTGGTGGATGCAGGGCGTCACAGCAGCACGGCTTCGCCAATACTACGAGGGAGAGACGTAACGGGGAGAGAGGGAGGCGCCAGGGGCTGGTGTGTCAAGTCCCTCCTCTCCCCCACTATATATAGGGGTGCCAGGGGGGCGCCGGCCCTAGTAGATGGCATCTACTAGGGGGGGCGGCGGCCAAGGGGAGGTTTCCCTCCCCCCCAAGGCACCTAGGGGTGCCTTCCACCACTTGGACTCTTCCTTGGTGGAAACCCTAGGCGCATGGGCCTATAGGGGCTGGTGCCCTTGGCCCATCTAGGCCAAGGCGCACCCCCTACAGCCCATGTGGCCCCCCGGGACAGGTGGCCCCACCCGGTGGGCCCACGGGACCCCTCCGGTGGTCCCGGTACAATACCGATAACCCCGAAACTTGTCCCGATGCCCGAAACTGCACTTCCTATATATAATTCTTTACCTCTGGACCATTCCGGAACTCCTCGTGACGTCCGGGATCTCATCCGGGACTCCGAACAACATTCGGGTTACTGCATATACATATCTTCACAACCCTAGCGTCACCGAACCTTAAGTGTGTAGACCCTACGGGTTCGGGAGACAAGCAGACATGACCGAGACGACTCTCAGGTCAATAACCAACAGCGGGATCTGGATACCCATGTTGGCTCCCACATGCTCCACGATGATCTAATCGGATGAACCACGATGTCGAGGATTCAATCAACCCCGTACGCAATTCCCTTTGTCAATCGATATGTTACTTGCCCGAGATTCGATCGTCGGTATCCCAATACCACGTTCAATCTCGTTACCGGCAAGTCACTTTACTCGTACCGTAATGCATGATCCTGTGACCAGACACTTGGTCACTCTGAGCTCATTATGATGATGCATTACCGAGTGGGCCCAGTGATACCTCTCCGTCATACGGAGTGACAAATCCCAGTCTTGATCCATGTCAACCCAACAGACACTTTCGGAGATACCCGTAGTCTACGTTTATAGTCACCCAGTTACGTTGTGACGTTTGGTATACCCAAAGCACTCCTACGGTATCCGGGAGTTACACGATCTCATGGTCTAAGGAAAAGATACTTTGACATTGGAAAACTCTAGCAAACGAACTATACGATCTTGTGCTATGTTTAGGATTGGGTCTTGTCCATCACATCATTCTCCTAATGATGTGATCCCATTATCAATAACATCCAATGTCCATAGTCAGGAAACCATGACTATCAATTGATCAACGAGCTAGTCAACTAGAGGCTTACTAGGGACATGTTGGTGTCTGTTATTCACACATGTATTACGATTTCCGGATAACACAATTATGGCATGAATAAAGACAATTATCATGAACAAGGAAATATAATAATAATGCTTTTATTATTGCCTCTAGGGCATATTTCCAACAGTCTCCCACTTGCACTAGAGTCAATAATCTAGTTACATTGTGATGAATCGAACACCTATGGAATTCTGGTGTTGATCATGTTTTGCTCTAGGGAGAGGTTTAGTCAACGGATCCGCTACATTCAGGTTCGTATGTACTTTACAAATCTCTATGTCTCCATCTTGAACATTTTCACGAATGGAGTTGAAGCGACGCTTGATGTGCCTTGTCTTCTTGTGAAACCTGGGCTCCTTGGCAAGTGCAATAGCTCCAGTGTTGTCACAGAAGAGTTTGATTGGCCCCGACGCATTGGGTATGACTCCTAGGTCGGTGATGAACTCCTTCACCCATATTGCTTCATGTGCTGCCTCCGAGGCTGCCATGTACTCCGCTTCACATGTTGATCCCGCCACGACGCTCTGCTTGCAGCTGCACCAGCTTACTGCCCCACCATTCAAAATATACACGTATCCGGTTTGTGACTTAGAGTCATCCAGATCTGTGTCGAAGCTAGCATCGACGTAACCATTTACGACGAGCTCTTCGTCACCTCCATAAACGAGAAACATTTCCTTAGTCCTCTTCAGGTACTTCAGGATATTCTTGACCGTTGTCCAGTGCTCCTTGCCGGGATTACTTTGGTACCTTCCTACCAAACTTACGGCAAGGTTTACATCAGGTCTGGTACACAGCATGGCATACATAATAGAACCTATGGCTGATGCATAGGGGATGACGCTCATCTCTTCTATATCTTCTACCGTGGTCGGACATTGAGCTGAGCTCAATTTCACACCTTGTAACACAGGCAAGAACCCCTTCTTGGATTGATCCATATTGAACTTCTTCAATATCTTATCAAGGTATGTGCTTTGTGAAAGACCTATGAGGCGTCTCGATCTATCTCTATAGATTTTGATGCCTAATATATAAGCAGCTTCTCCAAGGTCCTTCATTGAAAAACTCTTATTCAAATAGGCCTTGATGCTGTCCAAGAGTTCTATATCATTTCCCATCAAAAGTATGTCATCTACATATAGTATGAGAAATGCTACAGAGCTCCCACTCACTTTCTTGTAAACGCAGGCTTCTCCATAAGTCTGCGTAAACCCAAACGCTTTGATCATCTCATCAAAGCGAATGTTCCAACTCCGAGATGCTTGCACTAGCCCATAAATCGAGCGTTGGAGCTTGCACACTTTGTCAGCATTCTTAGGATCGACAAAACCTTCCGGCTACATCATATACAATTCTTCCTTAAGGAAACCATTAAGGAATGCCGTTTTGACGTCCATTTGCCATATTTCATAATCGTAGAATGCGGCAATTGCTAACATGATTCGGACGGACTTCAGCTTCGCTACCGGTGAGAAAGTCTCATCGTAGTCAACCCCTTGAACTTGTCGATAACCCTTAGCGACAAGCCGAGCTTTATAGATGGTCACATTACCATCCGCGTCTGTCTTCTTCTTAAAGATCCATTTATTTTCTATGGCTCGCCGTTCTACGAGCAAGTCAGTCAAAGTCCATACTTTGTTTTCATACATGGATCCTATCTCGGATTTCATGGCTTCTAGCCATTTGTCGGAATCCAGGCCCGCCAGCGCTTCTTCATAGTTCGAAGGTTCACTGTTGTCTAACAACATGATTTCCAAGACAGGGTTGCCGTACCACTCTGGTGCGGAACGTGTCCTTGTGGACCTTCGAATTTCAGTAGGGGCTTGATCAGAAGTATCTTGATCATTATCATTAACTTCCTCTCTAGTCGGTGCAGGCACCTCAGGAACATTTTCTTGAGTTGCGCCATTTTCCGGTTCAAGAGGTAATACTTCATCAAGCTCTACTTTCCTCCCACTTACTTCTTTCGAGAGAAACTCTTTCTCTAGAAAGGACCCATTCTTGGCAACAAAGATCTTGCCTTCGGATCTGAGGTAGAAGGTGTACCCAATAGTTTCTTTTGGGTATCCTATGAAGACGCATTTTTCCGACTTGGGTTCGAGCTTTTCAGGTTGAAGTTTCCTGACATAAGCATCGCATCCCCAAACTTTTAGAAACGACAGCTTAGGTTTCTTCCCAAACCACAATTCATACGGTGTCGTCTCAACGGATTTCGACGGTGCCCTATTTAAAGTGAATGCGGCAGTCTCTAAAGCATAGCCCCAAAAAGATAGTGGTAAATCAGCAAGAGACATCATAGATCGCACCATATCTAATAGAGTGCGATTACGACGTTCAGACACACCATTACGCTGAGGTGTTCCAGGCGGCGTGAGTTGTGAAACTATTCCACATTTTCTTAAGTGTGTACCAAACTCGTGACTCAAGTATTCTCCTCCACGATCTGATCGTAAAAACTTGATTTTCCTGTCACGTTGATTTTCAACCTCACTCTGAAATTCCTTGAACTTTTCAAAGGTTTCAGACTTGTGTTTCATTAAGTAGATATACCCATACCTACTTAAATCATCAGTGAGGGTGAGAACATAACGATAGCCACCGCGAGCCTCAACACTCATTGGACCGCACACATCAGTATGTATGATTTCCAATAAGTTGGTTGCTCGCTCCATTGTTCCTGAGAACGGAGTCTTGGTCATTTTTCCCATAAGGCATGGTTCGCACGTGTCAAATGATTCATAATCAAGAGACTCTAAAAGTCCATATGCATGGAGCTTCTTCATGCGTTTGACACCTATGTGACCAAGGCGGCAGTGCCACAAGTATGTGGGACTATCATTATCAACCTTACTTCTTTTGGTACTCACATTGTGAACATGTGTAGCATCACGTTCAAGATTCATAAAGAATAAACCATTCACCATAGGAGCATGACCATAAAACATATCTCTCATATAAATAGAACAACCATTATTCTCGGATTTAAATGAGTAGCCATCTCGAATTAAACGAGATCCCGATACAATGTTCATGCTCAAAGCTGGCACTAAATAACAATTATTAAGGTTTAAAACTAATCCCGAAGGGAGATGCAGAGGCAGCGTGCCGACGGCGATAACATTGACCTTGGAACCATTCCCGACGCGCATCGTCACCTCGTCCTTTGCCAGTTTCCGCTTATTCCGCAGCCCCTGCTTTGAGTTACAAATGTGAGCAACTGCACCGGTATCAAATACCCAGGAGCTACTACGGGCACTAGTAAGGTACACATCAATTACATCTATATCACATATACCTTTTGTTTTGCCGGCCTTCTTATCCGTTAAGTACTTAGGGCAGTTCCGCTTCCAGTGACCGCTTCCCTTGCAATAAAAGCACTCAGTCTCGGGCTTGGGTCCATTCTTTGGCTTCTTCCTGGCAGCTTGCTTGCCGGGCGCGGCAACCTCCTTGCCGTCCTTCTTGAAGTTCTTTTTACCCTTGCCTTTCTTGAACTTAGTGGTTTTATTGACCATCAACACTTGATGTTCCTTCTTGACTTCTACCTCTGCTGATTTCAGCATAGCAAATACTTCAGGAATGGTCTTTTCCATCCCCTGCATATTGAAGTTCATCACAAAGCTCTTGTAGCTTGGTGGAAGCGACTGGAGGATTCTGTCAATGACCGCATCATCCGGGAGATTAACTCCCAGCTGAGCCAAGTGGTTATGTAACCCAGACATAGTGAGTATGTGCTCATTGACAGAACTATTTTCCTCCATCTTACAGCTGAAGAATTTGTCGGAGACTTCATATCTCTCGACCCGGGCATGAGCTTGGAAAACCATTTTCAGCTCTTCGAACATCTCATATGCTCCATGTCTCTCAAAACGCTTTTGGAGCCCCGGCTCTAGGCTGTAAAGCATGCCGCACTGAACGAGGGAGTAGTCATCGGTACGTGCCTGCCAAGCGTTCATAACATCTTGTTCTGCAGGGAGAACGGGTGCGTAACCAAGCGGTGCTTGTAGGACATAATCTTTCTTGGCAGCTGTGAGGATGATCCTCAGGTTTCGGACCCAGTCCGTATAGTTGCTGCCATCATCTTTCAGCTTAGTTTTCTCTAGGAACGCGTTGAAGTTGAGGACTACGTTGGCCATTTGATCTACAAGACATATTGTAAAATATTTAGACTAAGTTCATGATAATTAAGTTCAACTAATCAAATTATTAGTGAACTCCCACTTAGATTAGACATCCCTCCAGTCATCTAAGTATTACATGATCCGAGTTAACTAGACCGTGTCCGATCATCACGTGAGACGGACTAGTCAACATCAGTGAACATCTTCATGTTGATCGTATCTTCTATACGACTCATGCTCGACCTTTCGGTCTTCTGTGTTCCGAGGCCTTGTCTGTACATGCTAGGCTCGTCAAGTCAACCTAAGTGTTTGCATGTGTAAATCTGTCTTACACCCGTTGTATGTGAACGTCTGAATAAAACACCCGATCATCACGTGGTGTTTTGAAACAACAAACTGTCGCAACGGTGCACAGTTAGGGGGAACACTTCTTGAAATTAGTATGAGGGATCATCTTATTTACTACCGTCGTTCTAAGTAAACAAGATGCAAAACATGATAAACATCACATGCAATCAAATAATAAACATGACATGATATGGCCAATATCACATAGCTCCTTTGATCTCCATCTTGGGGCTCCATGATCATCTTGTCACCGGCTTGACACCATGATCTCCATCATCGTGTCTCCATGAAGTTGCTCGCCAACTATTACTTCTACTACTATGGCTAACGCGTTTAGCAATAAAGTAAAGAAATTTACATGGCGTTTCTCAATGACACGCAGGTCATATAAAAGAATAAAGACAACTCCTATGGCTCCTGCCGGTTGCCATACTCATCGACATGCAAGTCGTGATTCCTATTACAATAGCATGAACATCTCATACATCACATATAGATCATTCATCATTCATCACAACTTTGGCCATATCATATCACAAACCACTTGCTGCAAAAACAAGTTAGACGTCCTCTAATTGTTGTTGCAAGTTTTACGTGGCTGAATTAGGGTTCTAGCAAGAACGTCTTCTTACCTACGTTAAAGCCACAACGTGATTTGTCAACTTCTATTTACCCTTCATAAGGACCCTGTTCATCGAATCCGCTCCAACTAAAGTAGGAGAGACAGACACCCGCCAGCCACCTTATGCAACTAGTGCATGTTAGTCGGTGGAACCGGTCTCACGTAAGCGTACGTGTAAGGTTGGTCCTGGCCGCTTCATCCCACAATACCGCTGAAGCAAGAAAGGACTAGTAACGGCAAGAAAGTTGACAAATCTACGCCCACAACAAATTGTGTTCTACTCGCGCAAGAAGAACTACGCATAGACCTAGCTCATGATGCCACTGATGGAGAACGTTGCAGAAAACAAAAAATTTCCTACTCGTTTCACCAAGATCATCTGGGAGTTCATCTAGCAACGAGTCATTAGATGCATCTACATACCTTTGTAGATCGCGCACGGAAGCGTTCAAAAGAACGGTGATGATGTAGTCGTACTCAACGTGATCCAAATCACCGATGACCAAGCGCCGAACGGACAGCACCTCCGCGTTCAACACACGTACGGGACGGGAGACGTCTCCTCCTTCCTGATCCAGCAAAGGGGGAAGGAGAGGTTGATGAAGATCCAGCAGCACGACGGCGTGGTGGTGGATGCAGGGCGTCACAGCAGCAGGGCTTCGCCAATACTACGAGAGAGAGACGTAACGGGGAGAGAGGGAGGCGCCAGGGGCTGGTGTGTCAAGTCCCTCCTCTCCCCCACTATATATAGGGGTGCCAGGGGGGGGCGCCGGCCCTAGTAGATGGCATCTACTAGGGGGGGCGGCGGCCAAGGGGAGGTTTCCCTCCCCCCCAAGGCACCTAGGGGTGCCTTCCACCACTTGGACTCTTCCTTGGTGGAAACCCTAGGCGCATGGGCCTATAGGGGCTCGTGCCCTTGGCCCATCTAGGCTAAGGCGCACCCCCTACAGCCCATGTGGCCCCCCGGGACAGGTGGCCCCACCCGGTGGGCCCACGGGACCCCTCCGGTGGTCCCGGTACAATACCGATAACCCCGAAACTTGTCCCGATGCCCGAAACTGCACTTCCTATATATAATTCTTTACCTCCGGACCATTCCGGAACTCCTCGTGACGTTCGGGATCTCATCCGGGACTCCGAACAACATTCAGGTTACTGCATATACATATCTTCACAACCCTAGCGTCACCGAACCTTTAGTGTGTAGACCCTACGGGTTCGGGAGACAAGCAGACATGACCGAGACGACTCTCAGGTCAATAACCAACAGCAGGATCTGGATACCCATGTTGGCTCCCACATGCTCCACGATGATCTCATCGGATGAACCACGATGTCGAGGATTCAATCAACCCCGTACGCAATTCCCTTTGTCAATCGATATGTTACTTGCCCGAGATTCGATCGTCGGTATCCCAATACCTCGTTCAATCTCGTTACCGGCAAGTCACTTTACTCGTACCGTAATGCATGATCCCGTGACCAGACACTTGGTCACTCTGAGCTCATTATGATGATGCATTACCGAGTGGGCCCAGTGATACCTCTCCGTCATACGGAGTGACAAATCCCAGTCTTGATCCATGTCAACCCAACAGACACTTTCGGAGATACCCATAGTCTACCTTTATAGTCACCCAGTTACGTTGTGACGTTTGGTATACCCAAAGCACTCCTATGGTATCCGGGAGTTACACGATCTCATGGTCTAAGGAAAAGATACTTTGACATTGGAAAACTCTAGCAAACGAACTATACAATCTTGTGCTATGTTTAGGATTGGGTCTTGTCCATCACATCATTCTCCTAATGATGTGATCCCGTTATCAATAACATCCAATGTCCATAGTCAGGAAACCATGACTATCTATTGATCAACGAGCTAGTCAACTAGAGGCTTACTAGGGACATGTTGGTGTCTGTTATTCACACATGTATTACGATTTCCGGATAACACAATTATGGCATGAATAAAGACATTATCATGAACAAGGAAATATAATAATAATGCTTTTATTATTGCCTCTAGGGCATATTTCCAACAGAAAAGAGGTGTTCTATTTCTCAGTCCTGAAGATGTGCAAGAGGCAAAGAAATCTATGAAAGAAAAAGGTATTAAAGCTAAATATGTTAAGAATTTACCTCCCGTTGAAGAAATACATGGCCTTAATATACCACCTATTGAAGAAATACATGGTCTTGATAACCCGACACAAGTAGTAAAGGTAAATTCTCTCTATAGATATGATGAAGTTGAAATCCCGTCTACTAAGTTTTCTAGCCGATGCTTGGATGAATTTGATGACTTTATGGCTAAACAAGAAAACTTTAATGCTTATGTTGGTAGACAATTGAAGAGTAATGCTTATATGTTTGGACACTTGAGTGATTATATATCTAGAGTTAAGGGTGAACTTAAACTCATTAGTAAACATGCTTCTATGGTTACCACTCAAGTAGAACAAGTGCTTAAAGATCAAAATGATTTGCTCGATGAATTAAATAATAAACATGACTTTGCTGTTAGAGTAGCAACTAGAATGGCTAAGATGACTCAGGAACTATCGGTGTCAAAACCGGCGGATCTCGGGTAGGGGGTCCCGATCTATGCGTCTTAGGCTGATGGTAACAGGAAGCAAGGGACACAATGTTTACCCAGGTTCGGGCCCTCTCGATGGAGGTAAAACCCTACTTCCTGCTTAATTAATATTGATGACATGAGTAGTACAATAGTAGATCTACCACGAGATCGTAGAGGCTAAACCCTAGAAGCTAGCCTATGATGATTATGATTGTGATCGTGATCGGCCATCTAAGGACCAACCTCTCCGGTTTATATAGACACCGGAGAGGGCTAGGGTTTACACGGAGTCGGTTACAAGGAAGGAAATATAATATCCGGATCGCCAAGCTTGTCTTCCACGCAAAGGAGAGTCCCATCCGGACACGGGAAGGAGTCTTGAGTCTTGTATCTTCACGCTCCAATAGTCCGGACAAAGTGTATAGTCCGGCTGTCCGGATACCCCCTAATCCAGGACTCCCTCAGTAGCCCCTGAACCAGGCTTCAATGACGATGAGTCCGGCATGCTGTATTGTCTTCGACATTGCAAGGCGGGTTCCATCTACGAATACTCCAAAGTAATTATCGAACACGTAGACCGTGTCCGGATCTGCAAAATGATCTTCACATACCATCATAGAGAGAATGATATTTCTGCTGACAACGTCATTACAGTCGGATCATTATCCGAACCGTTTCCCAAAACCAGCCATAGCGCATATTGCGAGGCGGTTTCCTTGACACGTCTTGTCAAAGCAGTGATCGTGTCCCCTTATCACGGGATTCTCATCAATACGGGTATGGGTAATTCAACCACACCGGTAATCACGGCGAGTGGAGAACGAGCGGGTTCCACCAGGCAAGTGGGGAGAGGCAAAAAGCTTTTACCGTCTCTATAAAGAGATAAGGTCTCTTGCTCTTTACCCGCGCCTTCTCCTTCCGCCAGCCCGCTCCCCTCTGCTCGAGCCCTAGCACCCAAGCATTCTTCTTCTCCATCGAAGAGAGGTTTCCCAAAGATGTCCGGATCCGGAGCTGGAGGCAAATGGATGGCCTCTACTGTCCAGGAGAAGGATATCAAGAGGCTCCGAGATGTCGGGTACCTGGCCAAGAAGATCGGCTACCGTCTCCCACCGGCTGGACAGGTCGTCCCTACTCCGGAGCCCCATGAGAGAGTCGTCTTTCTTCCCCATTTTGTCCGCGGGCTCGTGTTTCCCCTTCACCCATTTGTTCGTGGAGTCATGCATTATTATGGGATTGATTTTCATGATCTTTCCCCCAATTCATTCCTCAATATCTCGATGTTCATCGTCGTGTGCGAGGCTTTTCTCCGGATTTTGCCTCACTTCGGCCTGTGGCTGAAGATTTTCAATGTGAAGCCCAAGGTGGTGAGTGGCGAGCATGCCGAGTGCGGCGGTGCCATGATGAGCAAGATGCCCAAGGTCGTTTGGCCGACGGGTGCCTTCAACGACTCTGTCAAGGAGTGGCAGCAGCAATGGTTCTATATCACCGAACCGCGCGGCAAAAGTGGGCTGCAGCCCCCGAGTTCAGATCCGGAGCCCCACTGCGGCTCATGTCCTGGCCCAAGAAGGGCCTGAACTGGTCCTCGTTCGATGAGCTGTCACTGCTCCAGACGCGCGTCTAGAGTATGGTCGACAAGGACGTCAAGCTCGTCGACGTAGTCCAGATGATGTTAGTTCGCCTGGTTCTCCCTTGCCTGCGTCGAGCCTACAATTTGTGGGAGTACGACCCAACCGAGCACCAAACCCTTCGGGAGCTCTATGATTCCTCCCACAAGGATATCTGGAAGGTGCTCTTTAAGTCCGGCAAATCGTGGCCGGGCTCCGCCGAGGACCGTGGGTATCAATTATCCCATTCTGCAAGCCCGGTAAGTTATTGCTATGCTCTGTCCATCCATGCTTCAGTTGGCATGTCCTGAGGGAGATATTTTTATCATGCTTTATCATGACCCCAGGGATGGATAAAAAAGGTGGAGCAGATACATTGTCCGGCCCCGCTGCCGGAGGAACCGGCCGGACCTCTTCTGACGAAGATGCTGGTCCCTGCGCCTTACGTGGCGCCAAAGAAAGAGGCCTCCAAGAAGGTCAAAAAGACCCGTAGTGGCCTCCGTCATCGCGATGCTTCGGACGCAAAATCCGAAGACTCCAGCGACCCTCCTTCTTCCGAAGACGAGGAGGAAGCAGAGGAGGACGAGCCTCACTCTGGGGGTGGGAAGAAAAGGACGGCTTCCTCGTCCTTGGAGGCCGAATCACCCAAGAGGGGGAGAGGTTCCCACTAAGAGGCATCCACCACGGCTGTCAATAACAGCCCGGAGTGGGATCCCAGGGCCCAGCCCCTGGAAAAGTCGTAAGTATACGAAATCCGAACACGCATATGCATCCGGGGTCGTTTGGGTATAGTAGTTTTAACTGTCGCCATATTTCATACAGCCCGGCGATGTCTCGCACTGAACAGTCCTCATCGGAGGATTCACTGAGCTCAGATGCTTTGTCGAGCGACACACCTCCAAAGTCCCCTTCCCCAACGTCCAGGCGCGACACTGAGGTGTCGTCTCAACGGGACCTGGACCAGGGGGCATGTCTCTGGGGCCGGACACACGGGAGCGGTGGCCCTCGGGCGTGCCGATGGAGGGGGCGATCTCGGGTTTGGACCACAGCCGGACACGGTCCTGGAGACCTCTAAGGCTCCAGGATCGGGCGAGCAGCCACCTTCGACGGTGGGAGGGTTGCCTACTCCGCCGGCAACCTCTATCCAAGCAGAGCTGCCTGGCGGTCTATCGACAGTGTTAAGGAGCGAATCTATCATCGATGAACATCGGACCCTCATGGGTGCGGTGATCGAAAAGATCCAGTCCGCCGAGAGCGGGCTGAATGAGTCCTGCCTTGGCCTTATAAAGGCCTTTGAGGTATGTTTTCTAAGAAACCTTTGAGGAATTGTCATAATATGAGTACTAACCCCTGATACACTGTTCGGGGAAAGAGAGAAAAAGGCGGACAGGGGATCAAATCAACTGCTTTTGCAGGAGCCTTTGTTAATGACGTATATCCCTTTGTGTGAAAACAGGCGTCTGCGAAGAAGACCGCAGCTCATAATGTGGAGGTGTTCGGACTTAGGCAGCGTCTGGAACGGGCCGAAGAGGAACTTGGCCGTGTGAAGAAGCAATTGGAGGACAAGCAAGATATGTTGAAACTATGTTTCTGAATTCGGCACGAATGAGTAATTGTGCCTGATGAAAAGTATTTTGTATTGTATGCTCTAGAAGCGAGTGCCGAATTTGAAGCACTGAAGAAGGTTGTGGCTGATGCCAACGAGAAGGCTGCCGCCGAACAAGCGCTTCATGAGAAACACGAGGCCAGGGTCATCGTAGCTGAGCAAGAGCTCCAGGAGGCTGTGAAGAAAAGTGATGCCCTGGAGCAGAGTTTAGCAGGGAAATAATCCGAACTCGCTCGAGCTCTCCAAACCATGGAGGATGCTCGGGCAGAAGCCCGCGGTGCTCTAAAGGATATTCAGGAGGCACAGAAGGTTGCGGCTGGTAAGTCCTTTTTGTATTCAGGGACACATTTTGTAGTAATGTGGCACTTAAGCGACAAGCTGAATTCTTGTTTTACCAGGGGCATTTGCGGATTTTCCTCGTAGCATATCAGATGCCGCCCAATTATACCGGACCGAGGAGAAGAAGTCTGCGGAGAGGGATTTCTGGTCGCAGTATTTGGCGCCGAATTATCCGGTGCCTTTTATCGATCAGTTGAAGCAGGTGGTCGAACTGCACCAGGCGGCCGAACTAGCCATCAAGGACTTGGTTGTCCGGATGTGGCCCGCGGAGCCGATTCCAAGCAGTTACTTCGGACTCGTGAAGCGGATTGTTGGCGCCTGCCCTCGGCTTGATGTCATTAAGCGATCAGTCTGTATAGAGGGTGCGCGCATGGCGTTTACCCGTGCAAAGATGCATTGGGGGAAGCTTGATGCGGAGAAGCTGATGGCTGAGGGGCCGCTAGAGGGTAAGGAGCACCGCAAGCCCGAGTTATACTATGAAGGTGTACTGAAGGGAGCCCGCCTTGTGGTGGATAAGTGTACCAAAGACATTATATTTCCCTGAGGGCATTCGTGCCGTTCTTTGTAATATGGGATAATGGCACTTTTATTATTTATTGCCTGTTTTGTTTGAACATTTGTTCTTCCTGTGCGGCTGTATGTAAATCCTGAGAGTTGTCCAGTCGTCGGCTTCTGCCCCCACGAAAAAAGTACGGGGGTGTTCGGGACATACCTGAACACTCTTTATCCCATGGTTGGATCCTTTTAAGGAGGTGTTCCTCACCACGAACCAGGCAATCAGACTATAGGGCTTTACCACTCTCACTTAGCCATAGGAATTCGAGTATGGTCGGCGCAGCCCCTATTGTTCGGAAGGCCGAACTAGGGGCTCTATTGGTGCCTGATTGGAAGACCGATTCGTCGCACTCTGCATATATAATGGCATTATGCGGAATAAATCTTTAAGGATTTTACAACGTCTCGAACAGCTGACCAGCTCTCGCTGTATCATGTAGTCAGTTTCGGCTTTCTCTACTGAGGTGCTCGTCCAGCAGAACCGGGAAACAATCGCAGTAGTTCTCCCAGCGCTACCTTAGGCGATGGGATGGAATGTAAGGTACCAAAACATGGGAGCCGGGTAAACCCAACCCAAGACATGATTCGGAGCTGATGCATATAGTGCTATAAGTTTGGGGTGCCGAGCGACCGAAAAGGTGGTCGAACTTTATTGCCGTACTGTGAAGCCCCTGGCATAATCAGGCATAACACAAGGCGTGGATGTCGTTTTTGACAAAGAGGCGTCGATGAGAAACGACGGCCGGTAAGTGTTATTTAAGTCTATGCATTGTAGTAGGATGATATGTCTACGCATATGAGTACGATTTATGATTATGAAAAGAGGTGTTTTTGGCGGAACCTGTCATGGCCGGACTGGAGGGGGCTGTGAGTGGATCTGAAGTGAATCCAGACTGCCATCTTTGGGGGGGTTCACTTACGTGTTCCTGCCCTTGTGTGTCTGGGCTGATTCCACGTATCCAATCCTGTTCTGCGTCGAAGTTAGTCTGTAAAGTCAGATACTTGTGGTCAGCTGAACGTCCTCTTATGGTTGGACCGCGGGTGCATGATCGGAGCCTGGGTAACCGATGCATTATTCCGTAAAATAGCGCGGACTCCTCAGTTGTTGTCTGGATAGTTGGCTGCCCTATCAGGATTTGATAGGCAGGCACGACTCGCTACTCCGGCAGCGGTATGATTTCCACTCTAAGGGCGGGGTTCGGCCTTGCCCATAGATGTGACTATATCACACGAGGCTGGCCTAATGGTTTACCACGTGGAATCTAGTCAACGTGGTTCGTCCCGTTAACATATGGTAAATTACCGTATGAGGGGAAAGGGCCGAAGAATTATTCTTTGGCGTGGTATTTGTTTGGTGATCCGAAGACAACTGTTAGAGTGGTGGGTCAATAAAACTTGGCCTTTGCACATGGCATCTTTTAGAAGATGTTATTTGCGGTTTCATACCCGCGGGGGCTTTATGTGAGATGGACCCCCAGACTACTGGGTCTAGAGGTACTGCAATTAAATTGTTGTGGTTGATATTATCCGGACGGTTGATGTGATCGGGGGAGATCGGCCCTACTGGTTGGTCTTTCATTGTTGGAAACCTCCCTTTATTGTTTCCGGTGTACGACCGGCCGCTTTGCTCTGAGGATTCGACATTCTCTATTGGTATGTTTGGCCGTCCTTTTGGGGGTACCGTGAATTTCACATGGTTGATCGAGTACGCTGCTCGGGCCGGATAGGCTTGAGCTGTTCTTTTTCCGCTGACCGGACTGGGGACCGCTGAATTCGACACCAACTTCCCCGACTTGACATTTATGATGCTTGCGACGAGGCTTGAGGATGCCACCTCGTGTTTCCTTTGTATTGTCGTGGGCCGTTGAGGTGTGTTGACGTCGGGGTGTGTGCCTTAGGTTCTCCTGCTTAGGTTGAGTTAGCAAATTATGTCGTGTGTGCCCTTTGTCGGGGCGGTCGAGTCTGTATTCTTTGGTGGCTAGGACCTTGGTCCACCTGTCTACGAGCAAATCTTGGTCAGCTTTAAGCTGCTGCTGCTTCCTTTGCAGGCTCCTTGCCGTGGCCATGAGCCGTTGCTTGAAGCGAACTTGCTCCACTGGATCCTCAGACACGCCGCATTCGTTATTGCCGAGGCTTGCCTCGTCTTCGGAGGAGGGCATATAGTCGCTCCTCTCCAAGTATCCCACGGTGGCTAGTTCGGCCTGCTTGAAGGCAAGCTGATCAGGGTTGTATTCATCTTTGGCACCATCCGAATTGTTTTTGTCTCCTGCGCCGGTATTGTTGTGGCGGGGCTTGGAGCGGCGTTGACGGCGCCCATGCTTTACTTTCTTCCCTGAGGGGTTATCCTCCGTTGCCTCATCGCCATTGGTTTCCTTCGGAGTGTCCGCCATATATATACCATATGAGGAGGTGGCTGTCCACCGCCCCGTGAGCAGTGGTTCATGTTCTTTTCCTGCATTGTCGTCCATACCATCGGTGTCTTCGGAGTCAAAGTCTAGCACATCGGTTAAATCGTCGACCGTGGCTATGAAGTGGGTGGTGGGTGGGCAACGAATTCCTTCGTCGCCTACTTTCCACTTGAGCCGGACATAGTTCGGCCATGAGTCTCCTGACAAAGAGAGAGATTTTAACGAGTTCAGCACATCGCCAAGGGGCGAGTGCTGGAAGATATCCGCAGCAGTAAACTCCATTACCGGAGCCCAACCAGGTTAGGCGGGCTCGGGGGCGCGCGGTCTGGAACCTATAACCGGATGCGAGTCCGAGGTTCCGGAGTCACAGGCCTCCTTAGAGGTGAGGCCCGTGTTCGGCTCGACCGCCGATGATTGTGCGGCCTGCGGGGCGGTGTCCATCCACCCATCCTTGGGCCAACCAGTCCGCTCCGGATTTAGGTCCGGGGCTACTGCAGGGGTGATATCCTGAGGATTGTCCGACAGTAGGTCTGAGCCGTGCTTGTCGTGACTGTCCGGCGCTCCTGGCACAGGCCCGATTCCATCGAAGATCAAGTCTCCGTGGATATCAACTGTGTAGTTCAGGTTTCCGAACCTGACCTGGTGGCCAGGGGCGTAGCTGTCGATCTGCTCCAGATGGCCAAGCGAATTGGCCCGCAGTGCGAAGCTGCCGAACACGAAGATCTATCCGGGGAGAAAAGTCTCGCCCTGGACCGTGTTGTTGACGATTGAAGGGGCCATCAATCCTCGCAGCGATGACACAGAGGAACTCTCAATGAAAGCACCAATGTCGGTGTCAAAACCGGCGGATCTCGGGTAGGGGGTCTCGATCTGTGTGTCTTAGGCTGATGGTAACAGGAAGCAAGGGACACAATGTTTACCCAGGTTCGGGCCCTCACGATGGAGGTAAAACCCTACTTCCTGCTTGATTAATATTGATGATATGAGTAGTACAAGAGTAGATCTACCACGAGATCGTAGAGGCTAAACCCTAGAAGCTAGCCTATGATGATTATGATTGTGATCATGATCGGCCTTCTAAGGACCAACCTCTCCGGTTTATATAGACACCGGAGAGGGCTATGGTTTATACGGAGTCGGTTACAAGGAAGGAAATATAATATCTGGATCGCCAAGCTTGTCTTCCACGCAAAGGAGAGTCCCATCGGACACGGGAAGGAGTCTTGAGTCTTGTATCTTCACGCTCCAATAGTCCGGACAAAGTGTATAGTCCGGCTGTCCGGATACCCCCTAATCCAGGACTCCCTCAGGAACCTTTGTATCCTAAGGGCCACCCTAAGAGAATTGAGCAAGATTCTCAGAGAAATAATGTTGATGCACCTAGTCCTTCTAGGAAGAAAAAGAAAAATGATAGGACTTTGCATACTTCTAGTGAACCTGTTGTAGACACACCTGAGAATCCCAATGATATTTCTATTTCTGATGCTGAAACACAATCTGGTGATGAACATGAACCTAGTGATAATGTTAATGATAATGTTCATGTTGATGCTCAACCTAGCAATAATAATGATGTAGAGATTGAACCTGCTGTTGATCTTGATAACTCGCAATCAAAGAATCAACATTATGATAAGAGAGACTTTGTTGCTAGGAAGCACGGTGAAGAAAGAGAGCCATGGGTTCAGAAACCCATGCCTTTTCCTCCTAAGCCATCCAAGAAAAAGGATGATGAGGATTTTGAGCGCTTTGCTGAAATGATTAGACCTATCTTTTTGCGTATGCATTTGACTGATATGCTTAATGTGAATCCTTATGCTAAGTAGATGAAAGATATTATTACAAATAAAAGAAAGATACTGGAAGCTGAAATTTCCACCATGCTTGCTAATTATACTTTTAAGGGTGGAATACCTAAGAAACTTGGAGATCCAGGAATACCAACTATACCATGCTCCATTAAAAGAAACTATGTTAAAACTTCTTTATGTGATCTTGGAGCCGGTGTTAGTGTTATGCCTCTCTCTTTATATCCTAGACTTGAATTGAATAAGTTGACACCTACTGAAATATCTTTGCAAATGGCCGATAAATCAACTGCTATACATGTCGGTTTATGTGAGGTGTGCCTGTTGTGGTTACAAATGTTACTATCTTAACTGACTTTGTTATTCTTGATATTACCAAGGACGATAGTATGTCGATTATCCTTGGTAGACCCTTTTTGAATACTGCAGGGGTTGTTATTGATTGCAAAAAAGGCAATGTCACTTTTCATGTTAATGGTAATGAGCATACGGTACACTTCCCGAGGAAACAACCTCAAATTCACAGTATCAATTCTATTGGAAAAATTACATCGATTATTATTGGAGGTTTTGAATTTCCTCTTCCTACTGTCGAGAAGAAATATGATATTATTATTATTGGGGATGTGCATATCCCCGTTGAGGTAACCTAGTGCTATTCGAAATTTCTCCGGTTTCATGCAATTCGGAATGAGTTTGTTAACAAGACTTGATCAACCTTGTTAGTGGATTCCTTTTGATGAGCATGAGATGGATGAAGTTAGAAGGCACAACCTTCTATACCCTCCTTCTACTTTCTATTATTTAGATTAAATAAAGGAAAAATAGTATTTTCTGTCTGTTTTCTGAACATACCCCGAAAATAAAAGTTCTCCAAATGCCCTAAAAATTTAGTATGATTTTTTCTAGAATATTTGAGAATATCTGGCACTGAGAACATAGCAGGGGAGCAAGCACCTGGCCACGAGGGTCCAGGGTGCGCCCACCCCTATAGGGCGGGCCCCTGCCTGATGGGCCCACGGTGGCCCCCTCCACTTATTCCTGCACCCATGCTCTTCTTCTTCCTCCCAAAAAAATCACTATCCAGCTCAAGCATGAGTTCTAGCTCATTTTGCTGCCATTTTTGATCTGTTTGCTCAAAGCTCCATTCACAAAATTGCTTTGGGGGGGTTATTCTTTGAAATTTAAAGAAAAATGATGAAGAGATTTTTGAGGGGCTCTTCGAGCCAAAGCTCAAAGGATAAACAAGCCAAGGAGAATAAAACGCCCAAGTATAATCTCCCTCGCGTCACCGAGGTTCGGCCGTGCGAATGGCCTTGTCAGTTCTTGAGAGCAGCTGGGACTCATGATGATTTTTATTCTTTGGCTGATGATGCGGGCCTCACCAATTTCCTCCACGACCTGCTCGAACAGTATCTCTTACTCACTAATACTTTCGTGCAATTTTTTTACTTTCATCCTAAGAAATCACCTCCTTCAGTAGAGTTTCATTTATATGATGAGGCTAGGGAGATGTCACTACGTGAATTTTGTGCGGTTTGCAAGATACCCTTCGAGGGCGGCTTAGAGGAACCACATCGTAAAGATGTGGATGGACTTATTGACATGATTACTGTAGGGAAACGCGGAAGGTTTCCGATGCAAGAATTACTAGCATACATTTTCCTACTTTACGTTACTTTGCAATATTTGCTAGTCGATGCTTAATTGGTCGCGGAAACTGTGGAAACCTTTATGTTCCCAATATTATTATTTTGTGCCATGCTTTATTTCATGATAACACTGTTAGTATGGGTGCTATTGTTGCTAAACGATTAAGTCTGAACCGTACAAAGGGCCCCATCTTTGGAGGCATCTATGCTTCACGCCTTGATAAACACTTCAGGAAACCTATTAGGCATTATGAAAAAGAAGAAAAGTTGCTGCCTCCCACTTTTCTCGATTATAAGAGCAGGGTAGCACATGAGTTTATTGTTAAAAATGATGAGAAGATGCTTAAGTATAATTTGAGATTTCATAAAACTCATAGTGAGACTATTATCTTGCCTGCACCCTCCTTGTTTGACTTACCTCCAGGCACTTACCTCGTCTTGCCGGAGGCATTGTATGCGTACCGGGGCCAGACATCAGCCCCAGATCCTGAGCCGGAACCACCACTTGACCCTTATTGACAGTCCTTTTATCAGTGGGATCCGGAGGAGATCGCCAGCCAGTGGTACTCTGATGATACTCCTCAGTACATCAGAGAGAGTAGCCGCGATCCATGGGCATAGACCACTTAGGCCAAAAGCCTAAGCTTGGGGGAGTATGTATTTCTCACCGACATTACATTCATGTTCACACACTCATCCTAGTTGTCGGTTCTCATACTTTTTCATTTTACTATCCATGCTAGTTTATTTTCTTTTTCTAGCTTTCTTCTTGTGTGTTTGAATAACCTTAAGAAAAAAACAAAAAAATAGTTGTAGCTTTTAGCTAGTTTACTTTCCATGCTTGTAGTAGTAATTAAAAGAAAACTCAAAAAGATTTCTCGTTCTTCTTTTGCTTGTTGGGAGTTTTCCAGTGTAAATAGTTTTATTTCTTTTCTTTTCTTTGGGGGTCGAGAGGAGAAGACCATGATGAAAATGTTGAGTGGCTCTCATATGCATTATTGTTGATTGAACCAAGAGCCCATATTACCTTGTCTTCTCCCTTGAATTGAATGCTTGCAGATTCCAGCTTAGTCCAATGCACGTGCACTATTATTATTGTCCACATCATTCGGTTGTGCAAGTGAAAGGCAATAATGACGATATATGATGAAATGATTGAGATGAGAGAAGCTGGTATGAACTCGACCTCTCTTGTTTTTGTAAATATGATTAGTTCATCGTTCCTGATTCAGCCTATTATGAATAAACATGTTTGTGATGACAATTAGAGATTATAGTTGCTTATGCCATGCTTAATTAGCTAGGAGTTTATAATGGTTTACCTTGCGTGCCAACATGCTATTAAAATGGTTGTGATGTGGTATGATAGGGTGGTATCCTCCTTTGAATGATTCGAGTGACTTGACTTGGCACATGTTCACGCATGTAGTTGAAACAAAATCAACATAGCCTTCACGATATTTATGTTCATGGTGGATTATATCCTACTCATGCTTGCACTCAGTGTTGATTAATTTTAATGCATGTTCATGACTGTTGTCGCTCTCTAGTTGGTCGCTTCCTAGTGTCTTTCTAGCCTTCACCTGTACTAAGCGGGAATAATGCTTGTGCATCCAAAATCCATAAACCCCAAAGTTATTCCATATGAGTCCACCATACCTTCCTATATGCGGTATCTACCTGTCGTTCCAAGTAAATTTGTATGTGCCAAACTCCAAACCTTAAAATAAAATTCTGTTTTGTATGCTCGAACAACTCATGTATCAACTAGGGTTGTCTGTATCTTCCATCTTAGGTGGGTTATTCTCAAGAGGAGTGGACTCCGCTCCTCATTCACGAGAAAATGGCTGGTCACCGGGATGCCCGGTCCCATGCTTAAAGCAAATCAAAATAATTGCAAACAAAACTCCCCCGGGATTGTTGTTAGTTGGAGGCACCCGTTGTTTTGGGCAAGCCATGGATTGATGCTTGTTGGTGGAGGGGGAGTATAAACTTTACCATTCTGTTTGGGAACCACCTATAATGTGTGTAGCATGGAACATATCGAGATCTCTCAGTTGTTATGTTGACAATGAAAGTATACCGCTTCTCTATTTCAAAATCGAGCTCTGGCACCTCTACAAATCCCTGCTTCCCTGGGCCTATCTATTTACATTTATGTTGAGTCACCCTCCTCTTATTAAAAGCACCCGCTGGAGAGCACCGCTGTCATTTGCATGCATTACTATTAAAATTGGGTATGAGTATGACTGGATCTCTTTTACCATGAATTACAATGTTTAGTCAGTCGTTGATCTTCAAAGGTGCTCTGCATTTATGTTTTGCGGTCTCAGAAAGGGCTAGCGAGATACCATCTTGTTATATCATATTATGATTGTTTTGAGAAAGTATGTTGTCATCTAAGATTTATTACTATTGCTCGCTAGTTGATTATGCCATTGATATGAGTAGACATGAGACCTAAGTATTATTGTGAATATGGTTAGTTCATAATCTTTGCTGAAAACTTGAATGCTGGCTTTACATATTCGCAACAACAAGAGCAAATAGAGTTTGTAAAAGTTTTTCTTTATCACTTTCAGTTTGTCAACTAAATTGCTTGAAGACAAGCAAAGGTTTAAACTTGGGTAGTTGATGCGTCTCCATCCTATCTACTTTTCCAAACACTTTTGCCCTTGTTTTGGACTCTAACTTGCATGACTTGAATGGAACTAACCCGGACTGACGTTGTTTTCAGCAGAAGTGCCATGGTGTTATTTTTGTGCAGAAATAAAAGTTCTCGGAATGACCTGAAAATCCACGAAGCAACTTTTTCGATTTAATAAAAAATATTGGCGAAAGAATCAACGTCAGGGGGCCCCACTACAAAAAAGACACATCCGTGACATTTTGGGCCGAACGAATTTTTTTTCTGTCATACATATGACATTTCTATGACGATAATTGTGACAAAACCTGGTATCATCATAGATGTGGTGGGCTCCTACTTCTATGACAAAAAATCATGACAGAAAATGGGCTTTTCGTCTTGGGCGGGCCAGAGACGCAGCTGCATGACATTCTTTGGGCCATCCATGACGGAAAAAACCATGGTAGAAGCGAGGGCGAGGAAAATTTTGGGGGGTTCCTGGTTACGGTGGGAGGTCGGGGTCGAGTGATGCGCATTTCTCTCATACAAGTACGCGCGTGTGTGCGAGGCGTTGGCTCTAACTGAACTCGAGCGAGGCGTTGGGCTCCAACTGAACCCGAGCGATTGCACTGCAGGCTACACGTTACTGAACCCGAGCGATCGATCGATGGCTGTTAACTGAACACGATCGAGCAATTCCTTCGCTACTGCTGCTAATTGAAGCCGATCGATTGGATGAATAGTGAGCATTGTGTGTGGGGGGGGGGTGGATGGAAAGTGAGCGGTGGCGTTGCCTCTGGATGAACAGGACCCCGTGGTGTGGAGGGCTGGATGAACAGTAGACGGTGGAGGGGTGGTTGAATAGTAGCCGGAGGAGTAGCGCGCGGTGGAGGCTGGATGAACAGGTGCCCGTGGAGGCTGGAGGAGGTCGATGGTGGAGAGGAACAGTATCCCATGGAGTCCCATTTTGCGGTACACCACACCCCTCCCGATGAACAGGACCCCCGTTTTGACTGTAGCCCTCCAACACAAGTCTGTTTCGTCCGTTTTGTGGTACGCCACACCCCTCCCGATCAACAGGACCCCCGTTTTGACCATAGGAGGTCCGTTTCCTCCGTTTTGCGGTACACCACACCCCTCCCAATCAACAGGACCCCGTTCCGAACGTGGCCGGTCGAACACAAGGTTGTTTCCTCCGTTCTGCGGTTTGCCAGGCCTCATTTCCATCGCCTGTTCCGTCCAAGCCCTCCCGATGAACACGACCACGCATTCCGTTCCGACCCAGCCGGTTGGCTCCCACGCGTTCCGTTGCCTCCCGATGAACACGACGCATTACGTTGCCTCCCCATGAACACGATGCATTCCGTTGCCTCCCCATGAACACGACGACGACGTTGCTTCTCCGTTCTGACGCAGCCATGTACACGAGCCCTGGCCATACGTATGCGCGAGTAGGCGTTCAAGACCCCGCCTGTATGTACTTACGTGGCCGTATTTTCTTTCTTGCACCCTGGCCATTGTATGTACATGTACATGCTACATGCGCGCCTCTACTACGACACGTGCGCGCCTCTACATCAATCAGTATGTACGTACAAGTTCGCGACCAGAATGACAATGCTACGTACGCTTCGACCAGGTGGGTCCCGGCTGTCAGGCACTTCCTTGCCTGCAAAGATGTAGCTGGTGGGTCCTAGCAGTCAGGGGGGCGAATCATTTTTTTGCCCAGATGCACTTCCTTGTGTGCGAAGATGTAGCTGGTGGGTCCCAACAGTCAGGGGGAATTTTTTTTTGTGAAATACGGTGGCCCGTCCGGTGGGTCCCCGTTGTTAGGTGGAGGAATAATTATTTTGCGCGTAATAAGGAGACACTTCCTTGCTGCGGTCGTGGACCAAGCTGTCAGCCTCTCCACGTACAGTCCATGTCCGATGGAAGCCGTTCCTTGACCACATTGACCACGCCGCGCCGAGAGCACCAGGGCGGTGGACGACGGTGAGGCCTAAGAAGGGAACGAAATGGAGGCAGGGAAGATGCGATAGTTGTTTCCCACGCGGAGGGGAGTACGACTGTATGAGGGGTTACTGGTTTGTCTGTCGTTGCCGGAGAATAACAACAGGTGTGGGTGAGTAGAGGGATGGCTAGGCCAGCGATGGGAGTACGGTGGGGCGGTGAGGCCTGTGCGGTAGCACAGCCGGCCGCGGGAAGGAGGGAGCAGGCAGTCCCGCCGGCGCTTGTTTGAGCGGCTGGAGCAGCAAGAGCAGAGATTGAAGAAGCACGACGGCCGTTGGATGGACATCCAACAGTCACTGCTTGTGCGTCAACCTTTTTTTAGGAAAGCCTCAAATCTGTGGAAAACAGCATACAACCCATCTGCCATTATTTCTAATAATTTACAGCCCATTTGCTAATTCGTAAGGTTTTTTTAGCCCATATTCTTTTTGTTAGCATTACATCCCATATTCTTTTTGTTAGCATTACAGCCCATATTGTGGCCACGGTAAAAAAAATATACGAAATTTTGCATATTTTGGTGCGGTCCGAACTGTTTTTAATCCCGAAATTTCGACTCAAATTCAAGCAGATTTTAAAAATAAATGTATATCAACATAAAATCCCACAAATTCTCCACGCATAAAAATTAATGTAATTTAACATCTCGAAATTAAAAAAAAGATATTTGAAACTAATTGCCGGTTTGATGTGTTTTAAAAATGTACAACCCATTTTTCATTGCTGGTGGGCCATTTTCTCGGCCAGCCGAATGAAAGCTCTCCTCGTCTTGAAAGATTTGCAGCCCAACAGGCCTGACAAAGCGACTTACTTGGCAAATCACAAAAAACTGGGTTGTGGCCGTGGACCCAGCTGTCAGCCTCTCCACGTAAAGGTACTCTTCCAATGGAAGTCATTCCTTGACCTTGTTGACCACACCGCACGGAGAGCACCACGACGGTCGACGACGGTGAGGCCTAGGAAGGGGACGACGCGGAGCCGGGGAAGACGTGGCACAGGAAGCCTGCATGAAGAGGAGTATGAGGGTTCACTGGTTCAGCTGCGGTGCAAGGCTGCCATCGCCATAGGGCCTGGCCAGCGGTGGGAATAGTAGGGGGCAGTGAGGCCTCCGCGGCAGCACAGCCGGGCACGGGAGGCAGGAGCATGCGGCACGACCGGCGTTGCTTTGGGCGGCTGGAGCAAGAAGACTAGAGGTTGAAGAAGCACTACGGCCGTTGGATGGACATCGTACGGTCACTAGAGCTAGAATCATTCATATTGACTAAGTTGACAAAGCCCTTCATCCCCGTCAACTTAGTAGGCCCACAAGTCAACCTCCCACCAAGGTGGGTCCCAGCTAGCCGGGGAGTATTCATTTTTTTTTGTGCGTAATAAGGAGGCACTTCAGGTGGGTCCGAGCTGACAGCGGGGGGAATGTTTTTTTTGTGAAATACGGCGGCCCGTCCGGTGGGTCCCAACAGTCAGGGGGAAATGTTTTTTCGCAAAATACTGGTGGCCCGTTGGGTGGGTCCCCGCTGTCAGGTGGAGGAATAATTATTTTCCGCGTAATAAGGAGGCACTTCCTTGTGGCTGCCGTGGACCCAGCTGTCAGCCTCTCCACGTATAGTACTCTTCCAATGGAATTCGGTTGTTGACCACATTGACCAGGCCGCGCCGAGAGCACCACGGCGGTGGACGACGGCGAGGCCTATGAAGGGGATGACGCGCGCGGAGCCAGGGAAGACGCGACAGTGGATGCCCACGTGTAGAGGAGTATAAGGGTTCACTCGTTCGGCTGCGGTGTGAGGCTGCCGTCGCTGCAGAATAACAGGGGGTGTGGGTGAGTGGAGGGATGGCCTGACCAGTGGCGGGATTAGTAGGGGGCGGTGAGGCCTCCGCGGCATCACAGCCAGCCGCGGGAGGTAGGAGCAGGCGGCACGATCGACGCGGCTTTGGGCAGTTGGAGCAAGAAGACCAGAGGTTGAAGAAGGACGATGGCCGTTGGATGGACATCGTATGGTCACTGCAGCTAGAATCGTTCATATTTACTAAATTGACAAGGCCCTCCGTCCCGGTCAACTTAGTGGGCCCACAAGTAAGCCTCCCACCGAGGTGGTTCCCAGCTAGCAGGGGGAGTATTCATTTTTTTGCTGCTTAATAAGGAGGCACTTCCGGTGGGTCCGAGCTGATAGCGGGGGGAACGTTTTTTTCGCAAAATACGTGGCCCATCAGGTGGGTCCCAGCAGTCAGGGGGCAAACATTTTTTTCGCAAAATATGGTGGCCCGTCCAGTGGGTCCCTACTGTCAGTTGGAGGAATCATTATTTTCCGCGTAATAAGGAGGCACTTACTTGCTGCGGCCGTTGACCCAGCTGAAACTCTCCACGTACAGTATACTTCCGATGCAAGTCGTTCCTTGACCACGTTGACCACGCCGCGTTCCGTTGCATGCATGCGTCCATGGGCGTGGTGCGTCCCCACTGTCAGCCTCTCACGTACAGTCATCTTCCGATGACTCTTGGTTGTGGACCATGTTGACCACACCATGCTGAGTGCACCCAGACTGGAACGACCCAAAGATGGGGAAGACGGGGCAGTGGAGTCCCAGATGGAGAGGAGTGGGAAACTTCACTGGTTCGGGTGCGCGGCAGCACAGCCGCGGTGCTGCCCACGGGAGATAGGAGTAAGAACATAGGTTGAAGAAGGAGCACAGCTGTTGGATTAACATCCAATGGTCCAGCTGCTAGAATCATTTGTTGATTAAGTTGACAAAGCCGTGCGTACACGTCCGCTTAGTAGGCCCACAAGTCAGTCACCAAATCTGACGGGTCCCAGCTCTCAACGGGATGAATATTTTTTTTTCGCAAAACAAGGATGCACTTCCTTCCATGCGAAGATACAGCCGGTGGGTCCCAGCTGTCAGGTGGAGGAAACATTTTTTTCAGCTTAATAAGGAGGAACTTTCCTTGCGTGCGACCATGGACCTCGTGGGTCCCAGCCGTTAGGCTCTCCACGTACAATCTTCTTACGATTACTCTCGTTTGTTGACCATGCCGCACTAAGCGCAGCGAGGCGGTGGACGACGGCGAGGCCCAGGACGGGAACGACTCGGATATGGAAAAACATGGTAGTGGAGTCGCAGATTGAGAGGAGGAGAAGGGTTATAACTGGTTCTGTTGCGGCGTGGGGCTGTAGTATGTGGAGAATAACAGGAGGTGTCGAGGGGTGGAGGGATAGCCTGGCCGGCTGTGGGGTAGCGCTTCACAGCGATGCGTACTAAGCAGAGCCGCTAGCCGCCGGAGGCTGGACCAGGCGGTCCAGGCGACGCTGGAGGAAGAAGACGAGAGATTGATGGTGCATGCTGGCCATTGGATATAAATCCAATGGTTGTGGATGACACAATCATTTGTTGACCAAGTTGACAACGCCCTACGTAGGCTTCGACCTATTGGCCCACATGTCAGCCTGCAAAAATGTGGCATATATTTAACCCATGTTTTCTAGAATGTACACTCCATTTGCTGGGCTGGGTGAACAAATAATTTCGCGTCAATCAGGCCCATTTATATTTTCTAAGAAATCCCAGCCCATTTGCACTTCCTTGAAATACACATATTAGGTGGGCTCGTTATATATATAATGTTATGTTAGAAGGAGCAGTTAATATCAAAGAATAAACCGGAGAGGCACATTTTTTATATATATAATTAACAAATTAGCAAGTTATTGCTCAAAATAAAATGAGCGCGTTATTATTAAATTGGTCCTTAAAATCTTCGCAAGCTTTTGTTCGAAATCACCAGGATTTTCCTTGCTTGTGAGTCAAAAACAACCAGGATTTTCCTTGCCAACTTCCATTAAACATTTACTTTTATAAGTTAGTAACACGTGGGATGTTTTTATAATGTATATATAAGTCTCTATAAAATATACGATAATAGTAATAATATAAATATATATAATTTTGTTAGAAGGGAAAACATAAATTGGACACAACATTACTTTTATAAGAGACCTGCGTTTTATACCCCACAGTAGGCATACTAACAAGTTCACACACAAATACAACAGAAAATGTAAACATTCGTATCAAACTCGGGTTCACAGGACACGTTCATATTCATTGCCAACATTCACTATCAACAACTCAAAAGATTCATATATACACAAGCTCAGCATATCTATGCATCCAAATGATTGATAGATCACATGACAATATTCATACATAATTCACAAAAAGATTCAGATATACACATGTTCAGTATGTTTATGCATCCAAATGATTGAGATCGCAGCCAATATGATCCATGGACGAACTTTAATTACCTAGGGTACAGACTAGTCAATGGTGTTCAATCGGAGGTACTTCTTGCTAAAATTAGTTCTTGTATGAGTAAACTTTCAAGTACATAAGAGGCAGCACAGACAAACTGAACTTTGCTTGTAGGTTTATCCTCAAATAGTGGCCTCGTGCCGAGGGAGGTTTGAGCAACTTGGCCACTACTTTCATCCAACTAGTTTACTGGCTCATCTTGGTCCTGTATCTCGCAAAATTCTACATTGCAGACGAGAAAGGAGGCGGTTGAGAAAATGAACCACCCAAATTTTTTGTGTAGTTCAACTGAAATGGAGCATCCTTGGTGTGCAGACTGATTAAGTGCCATATGAATGTATGCTTCAACCAACTTGTCTGGAATCTTTAGACTCCATGCCATATAGTTCGCTACCATATGTGCCGATAACCAAAAGGCACAAGTTGGGACCAAAGACTGGACTGCGTTTTTCTGGGCTATGCAGCAAGCAATATTTTTGGCGTTCACTCTCCTAATACTTGGAGTTTGACAATTGGTTGACGCCGGTTGATACTCGAATGAATATAGGCACTTCTTCTTGTCAACATTGATGCTTGTCTGAGTGAACTTTGGAGTACATAGCAGCAACATAAGTACCTGTCCATCTGATCATTTTGTGTAGTTCTACTGAAATCACCCGATGTAATGATTTGCCTGCGAGTTCAGGCTCCAAATTACTCCTTCATGAAATCGGCAAACAGTAGCACAATACCAAATTACCAGTACATATGACAGGCACAATAATCAGGATAAAGACCAGTACCAACATGTGTGAGGTAGCATATCAATTACTATTTTCTTTGACTGGAAGCCGAGATAAGCCAAGCGACTGATAGCAAAGGAAGAAAGCAAGCAGAGATTAGTGACTGACAGGAAAGGACGGAAGCTGTCGAGGCAATGAAGCACCCAAAGTTTTTGTGCAGTTCCACCAAAATCGAGCATCCCTGTTGGCACATATATTGAGAGAGTGAGATTACTGTAATAGTGGGACTAGTTGATGAAACATACACTAACAAATAGAAGATCCCTCATTATCTTAATGGGTAAAGTTAGCAACATAGTAGTCTTGCTTAAAGAGAGGTATTAGTTTATTTAATCAGTGCCAATTAGCTCAACACTCAAAGCATTGCCATTTATCATAGGTTGCAAAACTTTAATGTGCAAAGATAAAGGAGTTTCTCATGACAGTAGCACGATACAAATAGAGATGACAGCAAACTAATATGGATGAAGGCCTTAGGCCCATACCAACCTGAGAAAAAAAGCTTATTCATGTAGTCCCATAAGAGATGATAAAGCACTCACTGGAAGCACACAATAGTATATAGTTTTGTGCACTTCAAATGTATGGTTAAAATCACTCTTGTTTACCAGTGCTGAGATTATATCGAAAGATTATCAAGAACTTCCAGCAGAGTTAAAGCACTGGCTGGGATATAGTTCATTGTATTGTCTTGTGTAGTTCCACTAAAATGTATGATTGGCACAACATGATCCGTGTTTGCACAAGTAGGAACAAGGTGAAACCTTCATTAGCTTAGTGAGAAAGGATAGGAAGACATTAGCATATTACTCAAACGGTAGCATCAAATTCATGATGGACAATACGCAAAACATTGCCTCATTGAACCAATGGCAATAAATTGCATGCAAAACAATAGCACTATTATGTCATGACACTAATAATATTCCCTCCCTGCTCCACCACATGATTCACCTACATAGACAAACATACACACGTACATGATTCAGCATAGGATCCTACTAAAGATTTGTTCAACTCCAACAGGAAAATTAGGCAGTAATAAATTAGTGGTACTTAAGTACTCCTAATTAATTAAGTGAGACAGCAGAAGTGGAAGGGCTCCCTGGAGGATCGTCTCACCTGTAATGTAGTCGTTGCTGGAGCCCTTGAATGGCCTCGACTGAGGCCTCTGGCTTCAGCAAGATCGCCTTCGCACTGTTTATTATTATTCTTCTTCCTCTTCATGCTCTGTTTCTCTTTCTCCTCACCAGTTGGTGAAACCAAGTACATGATTGGCCTTCTAATTCAGAATTGGTTTTGTCAGTGAGGGAGTACAAGTGTACTAGTAAAAAATAGCATTATTTTCTCATGGCAGTCGCAAATAGAGATGAACACATGCATTAAATATCATTCTTACCTAAAGGAAGGTTATGGTGCCAATATGTATAATGAGGATTGGAACACAAATCTCCCTTTGTGCAGTTCCACCGAAATGAACCAACTGTTCCATTCTGATATTCCAGTTAAACGGCACAAAAGTCACTTCTTTTAAGAAGAGTTTTGTGCAGTGCACCAAAAGGTCACAACAGCAACCAGGTGAATTGGATATCCCTGTTTGCACAAAAAGATACAGAGGAAACAGTCAGAGTCTCAAACAATTACAGGCAAAAACATTTGGCTAAACTTGTCATGGCTTATAACAGTGGCATGGCTTCATTTTTACCAGGGACATTAGATTAAGAACAACTAAGGTTGCATTCGGTTCACAGGTTTGGTGCAGGATTTTCGTAGGAACACAATTCCTATGGTATTCTTTCCCTTCTAACCGTTCGGAACACGGGAAAGGTGATTAGTGTTTCATAGGAAAGCTGGTCTGGTAGTACTGATTCCATAGGATTAGAAACATCCACGTGCTGCTCATTTTTTGGGCGGAAGCCCGAGGCAGGCGCTCGCTGCCATGCGTTAGACAGGTTGCTGTGTTGTGTCTGCTAGAATAAAAAATCAACCTATGTGTGGTATGTGAGGTGAGGACAAGAGTAGTCACTGTGTAGCTGAATAAACAAATAGCATCTCATACTCTCAAGCATGCTACTCTAAAAAAACAAATCTGTACATTTCGTACTCCATCCGAACACATTCTCTTGAGAGTTTCCTCCGGTTCGCTGTTCCATAGTTTTATACCGACATTCCCTTCCTATTCCTCTATTTTCATCAAGACCTGTGTTTTCTGCCCCTTTATTCCGAACGGAGCCTAAATATTTGGTATAAGGGCATGGGATAGTGGGTGCACCAGCAGTCTAGCACCATGTACGTAAACAGGGGCATAAAGTGGTGATTCATAGTTTGTTGCCCCGAGAAACAAATATCCAAGAAACATATCTAGGTTGGTCCCATTTTTGTTCACTCTAGCCACCTACTCCTATGTGTGGATAGCAAATCTAGTCCTGGTCATACCTCTGTGTACAGTGTTACCCCTATATTTCCATTTTTGACCAAGAGACCGGTTGGATGACCAGTCTGTACTACTTTCACCACCTTTCCTTCCTGTTTGTACCAAGTTCGATGTACATACTAAATTCCCCCACCCCCACTTTATTTCTTGTTTGAACCAAGTACTCCCTCCGTCCGGAATTACTTGTCATCAAAATAGATGTGTCTAGAACTAAAATACATCTAGATACATCGATTTCAATGACAAGTATTTTCAGACGGAGGGAGTACAAGATTCGACTCCATGAAGTAGCTTTACCTCTAACAATAGAAGAAAAAAAATAGGTGACGTTGGACCATCCGATCGAGAGGGGCTGAGAGGTAGAAAATGATGCACATGCAGCGACGTAGCAAGCTGGGGAAGTAGAGCTAAGGCGGCTTCAAACGAAGATATACCTGAAGGTCGTCGGGATGTGGATAGGTGGGCGGCGGGAGGCCGGATCCGCCCACAGGAAACGACGAAGGGATCGGAGGACCTCCCGCACCGGCGCTCTACCAGAGATAACGGTGCGGCCGACAGTGGGTCTCCTCCCTCTCTGTCGATGACGGCCTAAACACTGCCCCTCCTCCCCTTCACCGGCGGAGGGGGATACGTCCAGATCTGTAACTAGCGGTGAGGATAGAAAGCCAGTGTTTTTTGAAGGGAGAAAGGCAGTGTTACTACCCCTATCTTGTTTAGATCTGAAGAGGATGAGAGTGTGTGAATAGAGCAACCCTAGAAAGCAAGGGCCGAGGCTTTGGCCTATATATATGTAGTGGGGTAGTTTTCCATTTTCACTCCATCAAAACAATCGTTTAAAATTGTGTACTACTACATGCCAGGTCGCGGTTTTTTTAGTTGTTGATTGTTTTTTGAGATAGCTACCCGCTTGTTCCAAGTGGTGTTACGGTGTGCCAGGTCACACTTTGTATCGTTCAAGTTTGGTACTACAAATCCCTCCATTAAATGAACAACCACCCCCTCGTAAAAATTGTGAACAAGCCCACGGCTAAAATTAGCGGAAACATGGGCTGCCCCAACATGCATTATTATTTATATTTTCTACTCCCTCCGTTCCTAAATATAAGTCTTTTTTATTAGCCACACCTAAGACAAGAATTGTTTTTATTAGAAGTGAACCACACATGTCATAGACACAAAAATTGCGGCAAGATTCCCTTAGGTAAGCCAAAGTGTGTCTAACAATCTGAGCAACTCGGGTTAGGCAAGTGTGGCAAGTGTGGGAAAAATAATGTGGCAACATAAGACAAACATAGTCACAATCCAAACAGCCCCGTAATTTTTTTGTGACATGCATGAAAATTTGGTTAGTTAAATTTATAGTCAAACTTTGGCAAGGTGCATCAAATCAACACATGCAAGTATCAAAAGGAAAGTCACGGCATGCATGCATGCGTTGTACTCCCTCTGTTTCCAAATATAAGTCTTTTTAGAGATTGCAACAAGTGACTACATACGAAGCAGAATATGTCTACATATGAAGTAGTCCATTTGAAATGTGTGAAAAGACTTATACCGAGTGCAGTGCTTTGATGTGTTGCCCCAACTCGTACAAGACCGAGAAATTTGATTACTACAACGCCCTCTCCCTCGTGGACTGAGCTCCGGTGCCTTAAATGCACCTGCCTTTGGCTGCATGACAGGAGGGCCAACCACCTGTTGGGCCCACCTGTCTAGATGCAAAGGCAAGAGCAATAAGTAGAAGCTTTCGCTACACGCTATCCCTCACGCACGAGGTGGACGGACATGCAACAGTGGATTCAATACTGTAGAAGTAGGAGTAACATCATTGTTCGTCTTCTCGAAGAGGCGAAGAGCCAAGCGCAACCCGAACGTGGTAGTAGCGAACGCTCGCGTGGTGCGGTGCCTTGGAGCACGCATATACTAGCCAGGCTCTTGCATGAGACAAAATCTCAAATCTCAAATCTCATGAACCAAGGCATTTTGCGATTGGAGGAATGTATTCCGTACTTTACAAAACTACTAATTAAACTCATGCATTAATTACATAGTTCTCTCGTTTTCCTCTCCGCCTTGGTCGTGGTGCACAATATTGAGCACTCCTATATGACTAGCCGCTCTATCTACATGCGGGACATTTCAAAGCATCCGGGCCCGCGTGCCATCGACCAAATCACAGCGAGGTGCTACAGTCGAGACTCACCTGTCACCCCGGTGTGGCCGTCATGACCCGTCGTATCACAAAACCCACACCTTTACCAGCAGTGGTAAGGTGGCCTCCAAGTTGAACTGGATGAAGCAACCATCATTTCACTAGAACGCTCGTTCAAGCCCTTTCTTCCCTTTCTTGAAGAAAACCTCACTCCAGGCTACTCACTCCTGCCATTTTTCTTCTGTACCGACGAAGGAAAGGTGGGCGAATCAGTTATGCTGCTATATTTTCATTCCAAGAATCTTCTTTTTGCGAAGCACCGACCGATTCTCACATCCTATTCTTTTCCTGTTTTCATTGCGATTGTGGTTTCCTTTTGATTGCTTTTTGTTTGTCAGTTCATTGATGCATCCTAGAGCACTAGGCAAAGAGTTGCCGGCGGACAACCCACTGGAGACAGCGATCTCCAGGAAGCGAGCACCGACCAACGAGTTGACCATGTTGGCGGGCCAACCCATGGAGACGAAGAACTCCAAGAAATAAGCACTGGCCATAGAGTTGAGGACGTTGGCGGACGAACTCCTCAAAGAAAGTTGGAAGAACAGACGGCGTGGCCCTGCATGTCGGCCTCCCAACTACCGCTCATGGTCATATTTATGACAACCACCGACACCGGGCCCGCCTGGCAGTGTGTAGAAGGGTCGTGTGCTGTCCTTTTTAGTGGACGTGTGCAGTGGGGCCAGCCTCATCCACAACACCCGTCCACATCTGGCCACCTTTGCTCTCTCGCTGGCGACCAGGAAACCCTAGCCAGCCAGCAAGCATCCAGCCAGCCATGGGATTTTTCAATGGGAAGGGAGGGAAGAAGGGGAAGTTCAGCTCCGGACCGAGCTCTTCCCGCAGGCACCCTGCTACGTCACCGCCAGCTAGATGTGGCATGCCACAGTGGGAACGAGAGTGGCTGTACATCCCAGTCCACCAGACGTGGTGACACTGGTAGTACCGTGAGCCCGTGCTGTATCTAGATGTCAACCTGCCACACGGTTGGCATCTGGACTCGCAGCGCATCCCCATCCTAATGGGCGTCCACTGAGGAGGTTCACCCGCTAGAGCACGAGAAGAGCGCTACCTCGGCGTCCACATCAACCACGACCTTCCACCGCTGCCCCTGCGGGTACAGCCGGGGGAAGAGGAGGCGGAGGCGGAGAACGAAGCCGCCCTCAAGGAGACCCTACAGCATGCGTTGGAGGTGAGTCGGCTCGAGGAGGATGCCCATTAGGATGGGCTGGAGCAAGCCCTAGCTTTGTCCACGGTGAGGGACTCCATCCAGGCGCCCCTGTTCGTGTCTCCACCACCGCCGGCGCCACCCAAGGTCGAACCCAAGGCTGACCCGGAGCCAGAGCGCGAGCCAATGCCCACACGCAAGCGGTCACCCCTGCCCCCAACTTGGCCGAAGGAGTCCTATTCATGGACCGGCCAGCTCCGCGGGTGGGTGAGCGCTCCTCCTTGCTACTTTGCCTCCACGCCGGAAGAAGAGGCGGCCCATCTTGAGCGCTGGAAGGCGCATTGGATCGCCGAGGAGGAGGCCGACGATGAGCGGCAGATGCGATATGAGCAGATGTTGCACCGCGATGAGGAGGCTTTGCGGCTTGATGATGAGGAGGAGTAGGAGTGCAGCCGCCTCGCCGCTATGCCGCCGACGTAGCAGACGCCGGAGGAGGCTGCCCTGGCGGCCTATCAAGCCGCATTCGGTTGGGATGGGCCTCCCCCGTCTTCATTGACCTCACCGGCGGTGAGGACGATGACGACAAGGGCAAGGGCAAAGGCAAGGCGGTCTACTAGGGTAGATTGTGGGCGTTTATTATAATTTTTTAAATTTTCTAGTTGTTTAAGTGGACTTTGGCTTACGTTTGACTGGCCATTTATGTACAATTATGTTTAATTAGTCAGTTTCGGCCACATCAGCCTCCCGTTGGGCGCACCTGCCGACCCAAATAAAAAACCGGACACGCACGTCTACCTGGCCGACCCAAACGGATGAAAAGTGGATAAAGCACGCGTCCGCTTGGGTCGGTGTGTTGAAGTTGCTCTTAGGTTTCAGGGATCTCCACTCTTTCAATATCGCCATGTTGGCCAGGCAAGTATGGCGACTACTCCAAGCCCCGGACTCACTCTGTGCTCGTGTTCTACGTGCTAAATATTATCCGAATGGGGGCCTGCTGTTAGAGGTGGCAACGCCGAGCATCAGTTATCTGTGGCGGACTATTCTGCAAGGAGTGGACGTGATCAACGAAATAATGGTTTGGAGAGTGGGTGATGATGAGAATATTAGAATTTGGCAAGACCCGTGGCTCCCATGGGGGCGCTCAGATTCCCAAGAACACCTCGTGGGGCGTGGTGGGGCACACTCCTAAAGAGAGTGACGGAACTTGTGGACCCGGTTTCTCATACATGGGATGTGCAGTTGGTGAGACAAACCTTCAATGCTGAGGAGGCCAATCTAATTTTGAAGATCCCAATTTTTGAGCACCATGAGGATTTCCTGGCATTGGCAATTTGATAACAAGGGCATGTTTCCGTCCGATCCACCAACAGAGTTCATGTTGAGATCCTGCAGCGACAGAGCATTCGGCAGAGAGGTTATAGTTCGAGGGGATCTGAAGAGGAGTGGGGAATGTGGCTTAAACTCTGGAAGTTGAGATGCCCGAGTAAGGTTCACCAATTCTTGTGGCGTCCCACACATAACAGCCATCCGCTACCCAGGAATGTCGAACGAATCGGGGTAGAACTTGACACTAGCTATGTTATTTGCCAAAGACAGACAATGTGGCGTTCTTGTGGTCTGGTCTAGAGGAGACATGCCAAAAACTGTTGTCCTAGCCGTTGTCGCACTGTATCCTAGAGTGCAACTTCAGCAGGCGGGAGGAGGAAATGCTCAAGACTGTTTGCCCCTTGTGGCTATGGTGGGCGGAAAGGAACAAGGCTAAGGCTAATCATAAGAAGCAGAGGGCAAGCAAACTGGAGTTTCGTTTCATGGTGATCAAACATGTAGCCGAGTGGCCACGATGGACCTATCGCACCTGGGTGTTGTCTTCCGTGAGATAAAATTCCTCCTGCAGTTTGCTTTTACTGAGAGCATCTCCAGCTGCGCCCCCAACAGGCCCCCGGACGCCCTTTTATGTGTCGGTGAAGAAAAAAAAACCCACTCGCACCCCCAACAAGTCGAAATCTGCCGGCTCGGGGCGTTTTTAGGCCCAATGATCGCAGGCCAAACCCAGCGCACCGGGGGGGGGGGGGGGGGGGGGGGGCTCGGGGGCTCCGTCGCAAGGGGAAAACACGCCTGGGCCACACTGTCAGGCGAAAAGTCAAGCCAATCGTCCAGATTCAACTCCCACCCCCGCGCGCTCTGCCACCACCCTGCCGATCCAAGCGCCGACCACCGTCTAGCACTGCTAGATAGGCCACTCCCCGCCGAAAAAGAGAGAAGTTTTCGCCGCAGCAGCCTCTCCACCACCATCCGAGTGAGTTTCCCGACGCTCCGGCCGCCCAGGGAGGTATACTGGCAGGTGTACGCCCACCACGACCGCCAGGTGTTCGGCGTTTTGTCTGCTCGCTGATGGACTCGGACAACGAGGAGGCGCTCGCGGTTCTGCGGCAGGAGGTAGCCGATGATGACGTCCAGGATGAGGAACACCTCATGGTCCTTGCCGCCATGCTCGTGAGCAATGAAAAGCCGCGGCGAGGTGACTCGGCGCCGGGACGGCTGAAAGCAAAGAACCGGCATCGTCTGGAAAGCTATTACATGCACTACTCCGACTACTTTGCCGACGCTCCACTGCACAGCGACAAAGTATTTCGGCGCCGTTATAGGATGAGCCGGAAGCTTTTCCTCAGGATTGTGAATTCCATCTAGGAGTTCGACAGCTACTTCAAGTGCAAGAAGGATTGCACCAGCAAACTTGGATTCACTCGATGACTATGGGCGCATGGCCGAGTACACTACCATTGAGTGTTTCTACAAGTTCTGCAGGGCAGTGGTCGCAGTGTTTGGACCGCAATACTTGTGAACACCCAATGCGGAGGAAATTCCTCGGACCATAGCACAGAATGCAGTAAGAGGATTTCCTGGGATGCTTGGGAGCATCGACTGCATGCATTGAAAATGGAAGAACTGCCCATTTGCTTGGCAGGAGATGTACAAAGGCGCCAAAGACGGTTGCAGTGTGGTACTTGAGGCGGTGGCCACACAGGACCTCTGGATTTGACACTCCTTCTTTGGTATGCCAGGAACTCACAATGACATCAACGTGCTGCGGTGCTCCACTGTCTTTGCCAAGCTTGTTGAAGGTCATTCTCCTCCGATGAACTTCAAGGTCAATGGGTGGCAGTACAACAAGGGGTACTATCTGGCTGATGGCATCTATCTGAGATGGTCTACATTTGTGAAGGCTATCTCAAACGATGTGCCAGGAGGCAAGAAGTCCCACTTTGAGGAAGGTTCAGGAGGCTTGCAGGAAGGATGTTGAGCGGGCATTTGGTGTGCTCCAATCTCGATTTGTTGTGGTCCGGTACCCAGCTCAGACCTGGTTGAAAGATCAAATGTGGGAGATCATGACTTGCTGTGTCATCTTGCACAACATGATCATTGAGAGCGAGCAGGAAGAGACAATGTTTGACACTGAACCATACTACAGGGGCAGGGTCCTCTTGCCCAAGTTGATCACTAGCTACCGGCAACCTGGACTGCCTACCTCAATATGCGTCAAGAGATCCGAGACCCACAGGTGCATCAACAATTGTAGCACGATCGAGTGGAACACCTATGGAGGCTCAAGGGCGACGCCTAGCTCGACGTGTGTTGAAATATGAGTTTTTACTTTTTGAAATATATAATTTGTATTGAACTATTTGTTGTTCAACTATTTGTTGAACTATTTGATTTCTATTGATTTTCTGTGAGAAACTATGTGATAAAAAAATATTTATGTTGAATTCATGCCGAACCACGGCGAATATGGGCCGATTCACGTCGATATCGGGCCATTTTTCACCTAAAGTGGGCCGAATAGCGGGCACATTTGCGCCAAAAATGGGCCGATTTCGGTGCCTGGGGGCGACGGCTGGGTACCCAACCGCCCCCAGAGCCGATTATACCGCCGGCTCGCCGCCATGCGGCGAGTTTTATGCCTCCTAGGGGGCCAACGGCTGGAGATGCTCTGAGTGGAGTGTTATGTTTCTGTCCCCATGTTTGCAATAGGCCAGCTCATGAGTTAGCTAGTATTGGGGAAAGCGGCAATCTAGGGAGCCAGTATGTGTGGCTGACAAATCTCTCGAACATTGTAACTGGTGCTGTGGCCGCTGACTTGGAGTGTGCTGAGTGATTATGGAACGCAAGGTGTTCCAGTTCAAAAAAAGAAAAACAGAATATATATACCAACTCTATGCGCTCATAACAATTCGTTAGACAGTTAGCCGTGCGAGAGACGATAGGTGGAGAAAAAACTCGTGGCAATCTAACCACACGAGAGAGACAAAGTGGTGTGGGGAGAGCTAAACGCCTTAGATTTTGGAACTTTTTAGAAAAGCATAAGCTAATACTCCTTAGACAATGAGGAGGAGGGAGTAACAGGATATTTCCCTGTTGTGCGAGGGGATCCCATGAGCACAGTTAAAGTCTCTACTAGGGGTTTGCCAACCAAATGAGCCCTAAAAGAAAGGCTCAAGGTATGCACTTACTCCATACCACACAACTTCACATTTCCCCTATTCTAAGGCATCAATAACCATATTAGACCATCTCGTCGAGGGGGAGACTGTTGCCAACTTGAAATTACAGAAAGAATTATACAGGAGAATCTAAACCTTGGGAGGAGCATGTCTGTCAAGCAACCAAAATTCAAACAGAATTTTTTCCTTCTATTAGAAAACATACAACAGATAATTTCAATAATATTACATAACAAGGGGTCTGATTTTATAGGGCAATGATGTCTTGTCTCCATCCAACCTGAGAAAACATTGATTTCATATAAACACGAGTAAACTCGTCTCGAGGCGCATCTGTGCGCACTTGTATTGCTGGAGCACCTCAGCATGTTCTATGCAGCCATTTTCACTCGTTCACAAACGTCTTCTACTAATAGCAAACTAACAGTTGTTAGCACGGAGTTATGGATTTCCTGTACGAGATGGAAGTTTGGCTTAATAAACAAAACGAAGCTTTACTAAGCAGCATAGAAAAAATTAACAATAAAATAAAATGACAACATGAAGTGAATCAACATTTTCCATGTCATTCAGATCCAAGAAACAAGAAAACTTTACCAACATTATAAATACCTAGTTAAATCACTAATCATAGCACTAGCTCCAGAATTCACATGGCCCGTGAATTTGTTAAACACCTCGGCTGCCACCAACTTACAATCATTAGGTTTTATTGGAGCTGTTTGGATAAACTATTAATCAAGACAGGTGAGAACTGATTTGATCTAGAATTATGAGGAACATTCACTTAGAGGAAAGTCTATTACAATTAAGAAAGGGAGAAAGAAAATAGAAACTTCTAGCTAAGATCAGGCATGATTTGCAGAATGAGGAGTTAATTGGCCTGCTGGTGCATCCTCCATTATTCATAGGGTAGCTTCCAACTGTACTGGCTTTCACCTCACTTTCTTGAAAATACTGATGGTAATCCGCAGGGAGGTGTTTCAAGTCACAATTCATCAAGAGGTTGCTGAAGCAGCATGAGAAGATAGCTGAAACTAGGAACATTACTGTTAGAACTAAAGCTTGTAAAATTGCCTCCCTTATCGAAACAGGATTATTCTTGCTTCTCCAAGACGAAATCCGAATGCACCTACAGAGAAATATGGCTATTATACCAAAGTATCATGCTAAACAACAGTAGTCCATCATTAAGCTGCAAATCCCAAACGCATTATCTTGAGTGTTCCTCTCGAATACCCTCTTCCACAAGAGAGATGGAGATATTATCAGAAAATAAACTTAAGTGTTCATAACTTCTAGGTATCAATAAATTGGAGGTATGTCCATTCATACTCATTTAATATCGCTTTCTACTACATAGTATATTTATTTTAATGCACATGTATCTTTAGTTCAGATTACTTAACAAAAAACAGATTTGCATTTGCATGCCTTTAGGATACAATTGTTTTAGTATCAGCAGGCAGTCATGTATAAGTATTTGCAGAAAATGCAACAGTGAACTCCAAATGTTCATGTATCATTAATCAAAGAAGGGAATGTGCTCCAACCTCCACTATCAAGTCCAAGGATCTCATACTAGATTGATGAAATTGGAGCCCACGACTTTAGATCCTCATCTTGGGTTTTCCGATAGCTAGCTTTGGACTTTTCATGCAAAACCAAGGAGTTATTTATGTAAGTGAGTTAACAGCAAAGGTCCAGTGCATTTTTGTGGAAGCAAAACATGCCTGTACTTTACCAATACTGATTGTAATACCGTAAGAACAGTAACCTTATTGTATACTAATACAACAAGTAGGAACATCTGTGATCTGTAACGTGAAGAGCTGATCGTCGATTTGCACCTTCCTTCGCTGCCTTGTACTAATTGCTGAACTTGTTGCTGATGTACCTGCACACGAACCATCCAATCATTCAAAGCAGCAAAATAACACAAATGTTCACTTCACCTTGGTCCAGTGCTGGTTTTCCCATCCATAACAGCGACGGCGCTGCATATGCAGCACAGTGTTAGTGTGGTGATGGTTTGGCCATGTAGGCAACAGCCATTGAGACCTCCTTTGGCACCGGTGATGCTCAATCCCGGTGGCCAAGCTGAGCTGCAATGCCATCCAGACCACAGCCTCACCAAGAGATCAACGTTGCTGCAAGGAATAGGGATCTACAGTTATGGCTTAGGTCCATAGAATCAACATTGCGTCGGAAAAAGGGAAGAGAAGCGTGGATCTTACCTTTGCCAGACGAAGGGGCCTCATCCTCGTCCACCCTCTCATGCTGGTCACCCGCTCAGGCCGCCGCTCGACCCAGCACGACAGAACCACTCTTCCTCCTCCCCGGCCCATCGACCTTAGGGCACTTGCCAGCCACCTCCACGGATCCGGATTCATGCATGGGAAGGCGGTGGCGGCAACCCTTAGCTAGAAGGACGATAGGAGAGGAGAGGTGTCATGGGAACAGCAAGCCCCGTCTAGAGAAGCCCAGCCCAGCTGGAACGACCCAAGAGGAAAGCAAGGCCCAACACGCTGGTGCTAAGACTAACAGTAGAAAGGGGAGTAGGTATGGAGAGGCAAGATCTCAGCTATGGTGAAGGTGTACACACGAGTTTTACGAGTTCAAGCCCTTCTCGGTGGAAGTAACAACCCTACGTCTCGGTGCCCGGAGGCGGTCGATTGGATTATATGTGTGATGTTACAGGGGGTGCGAACCCTTGTCCCAGAGGAGGGGGTGGCTTACACAGAGTACGCCAGGACCCCAGCCGTCCTCCATTACAAGGGGCTTAATGTACATAAAGTGGGGGCGTTACTGGTAACGCCAGCCTTAAGTGCTGTTAACGACTTTAAAGACTATGGAGTGAACGCATGTCCGTTGTAATGCTGAGTGACTCCTGGTCTTCGGTAGGTCGAGTGATTCTCTGGATGGTCGAATGACAGTAGGTAGGAGGACTCCCGGGTGACATGATTGTCGAGTGGATTGCACTCGACATCTTCGACTAGGGGTCTCTTGCTGCCTCTTGGACTTCTTATCTTCTAGGGTAGTGACCTTGGGTAGGACGTATAGGCCAGGCCTATGACCCTACCCCAGGTCTGTATCCTAATCAGTAGCCCCCGAATGGATTAAGGTTCGAGTGGAAAGTAGGTTGAAGTTGAACTTGTTCTGAGCTTTGCACCTTCGCGAGCGTTTTCTTCAAGATGGAAAACTCACGTTGGTACTTCAGCGTCGACTTGATCCATTCAGAGAGTTGTCGACTGAACTTGTGGCATCATGCACTGAGTGCTATATTAGAGCGCATGATCTTGGGCGCGATTGACTGCTGTGTATCCCGGATTTCGCGGGATACAAAATTTCGGGGAAGCGCGTGGGATTGGGAGCGCCGAAGCGGGCGGAGCGGATAAACAACAATGCCTCGATTTCCGCGCCGCCATTTTCACCACGTACGTTGTGTGCGATTGTTGTGGGATTTGACAGGATTGCCTGGTCCCACGCGTCGGTCACTCGGAAGCAACCCTTTATAAGGCAATGGGGCCGAGGCGTCTGCACTGTGCACACCCATTCCTCCTTCTTCTTCCTTCATTTCTCCATCGCGCCCAGCTCTTCCGCTCTTGATGCTGCTGCTCCGCCGCCATGGTGAAGGTCAAGACAGCAGCGCTAGAGCGTGCAAAGAAGGCGACGGGGGAGGCAAAGGGCAAAAAGCAGAATTGCGGGTCGTCATCGCGCGCTGGGCTACCAACGGGCTGGATCCAGGGCGATTAGATCCGGTCTTCGATTCGGCAGGAAGATCTGGACGAGCTAGCAGAGTCCGGACTGATCGTCAAGGGAGCGGCAAGGTTGCTGAAGGGGGAGATGGAGCCTCAGCCTTGACCGGGTGAGTGTGTACTGCTCGCCACCCACATCGACCGGGATTTTTTGCTTCCTCCGCACCCCTTCTTCTGGGGATTCTTGAATTTCTTCGGTGCTCAACTCCACCATTTTTCTCCCAACACCATCACGTATCTGGCCGGATTCGTGTCGATGTGTGAAAACTTCTTGGGGTGACGACCGCACTGGGGTCTTTTCAAACATATCTTCACCATCCGCTCCCAGTCGGTCAAAAAAGCAAAGTCGAGTGACTCAAAAACCCATGTCATCCAGATGTGTGGGTATTTAGGTATCCAGAAAAGGCATAGGAGTTCTTTCCCTGCTATGACTCTCCCTGAATCGGTTAGAGGCTGGCAGTCGACCTGGTTCTACTGTCAGGACGCCACAGCTCCAGGTCAGTCGACCGGCCTCCCCCACTTCACATTCGACCGCGTTCAGACTCCTTCTCCACTCAAAGTGGCCGCTGCTGAGAACATGGATTTGAAGATGTTGGTGGAGAAAGTGGTCCAACTTATCAACGAGGGTGTCACTGGCCTGGACCTCCTGGAAGTGTTCCTCAGTCGACGCATCTAGCCTCTCTAGGCTCGTGATCATCCTATGTGGTTATACTTCGGACCTGAAGACGCCGCTCGGGTCCACCCAGAGGAAGTGTGGTCCGAGACCGTGGCCATGTGGTTGAAGAGTATCACAGGCAATCAGGACAACCCCAGGGGATCCAGGCGAGTCATCCGTTTCAGAGACGACAATCCACCCGACAAGGTATTCCCTTTTATTCCGACCGCCTGGCGTATATGCTCCGACTACACTTGATGTCGACTGACTTTTACTTGAATTTTTGTCTTGTAGGTTTTTACCGAGATGTATTCGATGCCCAACGGCGAACAAGCTCTGGAGCAGGGCCAGGAGGGAGAGGCCAGCGCAGAAGAGAGTGGCGACTGGGAGTCTTCGGATGAAGAGAAGGAGGAGGAGAGCGAGGTGTCGCTAGACGAGGAAGAAGTCGACTCGTCGCCGCGTTCCGAGCGTTGATCCAAGCAGCAACACGACCCAGCGGGAGGGCGCGGGAAGAACGTGGCTCCGAGTACCCACGCTCAGAAGCGCACTCGGACGTCCACTCCGGAGCCGATGGAGAAGATTGCCAAGCAGCCCAAGGTTGCTCCTCCCAAGACTCGGAAGACTTTGCCGTGGATCAAGATGGATGTCCCAATGGCTTCGGGGTGAGTATCACACTTGTGTTTATACAGACCGACTGAAATTTCTGTTCTGACCAATTGGATTATGCATCTTTCTAGTCCTACCTCTGCTGCTACTGACATGGATGTCGATAAGGCACCAGGAGACGAGGAGGCCGCCTCTCGGGCTGGTAAGTCCGTTCGACCAAGTTTCATTTAGTCAAGTGGGTAGTCAATCGGCTCAATATTTGATATTTCTCCCTTTCTGTAGTTCTGCAAGAAATCGTTGTGCTCCCTGATGATGAAGAAGAAGAAGCGCCTCTACAGGAGAGGAGGAAGAAGAGTGGAAGCTCAAGCAGGAGGAGGCTTGAAATTCAAGTCCCTCAGTCGATGTCGGCGCTTGAGGCGGTGGTCGAACATTCCGGAGGGCCGGTTCAGACCAACATCATATTCGCCAGCCCGCTGACAACTGGTCGTCCGCCGGGATCGACTGCACAGACTCCTGCCGCTCCGGTGCAACTCCACGCGTCCGACCCGGTAACTGCTTCGACTGCCTTGGAGCCATCACTCTTTGCCGCGTATCAGACCCCAGACGACTCGCTGAGCGCCGCTAGGAAAGCTCTTCGTCAGGTGAACCTTGTCATGGAGCAGGTGAAGGTGATGCATGAAGCTAGTCAGGTGGGTTACAATGCCAGCACTACCCTTCAGACCAATGTTCAGGTCAGCAAAACTCCGACTGAAACTTTGAGTGTTGTTTTATATCTGATCACCCACTGGGGTGTTCCTTTGTTTAGAGTTTAGGATATCTTCCACTCCGCTCGACTCGAGCGGAGTCTCAGTAAACTGTTCAAATTAGTGGGGGCATGCCGAGTGCATCCACTGGGTGTAGTCCCCGAGACCACGGTCGACTGCTGGCAGTCGACTGAGGTCTTAGGTTGTATTCTCTTTTTTTTATTCTCACGCTGGGAAGACCCTGCTGAGTATTGATCTGAACCAGTGGGGCCATGCTAAGTGCACCCACTGGGTGTAGTCCCCGAGACTATTGTTGAATATCTGATTCGGCAGTAGTCTTAGAGTAACTTTTCCCTATCACTGTCTCTTATTTCTGTCGACTGACATATCTCTCTTGCTGACTACAGAGGTCTTGTGATCTTGGAGCTCGACTTTCCAAGTTAAAGAAGAAGCATATCAACGTTGAACTTGACCTTGAACTCACAAAGAAGAATCTCAAGACTGCTCAACAAGAGACGGCCATCATGGGAGGTAATCATTCGACTGTCTTGTCTGATTTGTAGCTTGCACTTCCCACTGCTTTTTCTTTCAGTCTCTTTGAACCGAGTGACTTCACACAAGCAGATGTGCGTAGTGAAAATCACCAACTTCAGGCTCGTCTGAAGAGTGTTGTTTCTTTAGGAAGGATGAAGGAGGATTTGGAGAAGAAGGACCTGGACCTTGCTGCTACTCAGAAGGAAGCACGTGAGAAGATGAAGCTTGCGGACCAGAAGTTGGCTTTAGTCGGCAAATTGGAGGAGGAGGACGCAAAGTTGAAGACCGCCATCTCAGAAGAAAATCGAGAAGTCGAGCAGTTGAGGAAGGACAAGGAGAACCTTACCACTGAAGTCGGCGGCCTCAGAACCAAGACAGGCAAGCTAGAGTCCTATCTGGAACAACTTGCCGTGAAACTTGTTCTGAAGCTTGAAGGTATGATCATTCGACTGGTTAATTTGTCGTCTACTGAAGTTTGTTGTTATATTGTCGACTCATCGTTTTTCACGATGGGACAGAACTTTGTCAGGACTTTGAAGCTGAAACCGGGCGGGTCGAGACAGGTCTCGACCCCATCAATTGTCCCATGAAAGATGATGTTGCGATGAACCTCCTGCGATTGGAATCACGCTTGGATGGTGCACTCGCTTATCTGGCTCGACTGAAGGTGGCGATGACTCGAGTGGACGCTGAACTCTGGCCTCGGGCAAAACTTTCTCAAGACCTCGAGTCATTGATGACTCGTCTTAATCAGATTCCTGGCCGAGTGCAAGAGTGGAAGAATTCCTCTGCTCGCTGTGGTGCTGACGTTGCCTTGTCATTGGTTCGAGTGCACTGCAAGGAGGCTAAGGAAGACAAGCTGGCTGCCCTCAAGGTAGCGAATATTAAGAAGCACTCCTTCCAGTCCTCCATGGACACCTTCCTCAAGGCAGCCACTCGTATTGCTGACAGCGTCGACCTCGACAGCTTCTGCGATCCGACCAGTCCTTCTCCCCGCCGAGTGACTGAAAAACATTATGCTTCACCTTTATTCGCCTCGGAATGCGGAGTGATTTTGTAATCGTTAAAACTCCTTCGGGCCTAACGCTCGAGTACTTTAATCTGCGGTTAGGAATCTTTCGATTTATCTTCGAATATGTTGCATTTATCTTCGAGTGAAATTCGTTCTTCTCTCGGATTGGTTTCTGTTTGCTTGATGCAGCTTCTAAAGAAGAATCAGGAGTTGACCAGTTGGACAAACCTTGAGCAGCATTGATCAGCTCATCAGCAAGGCACTCAACAATGGTCTTGATGTTCCTGTCAGCCGTCTTCCTTGGCACCAGCCGTTGGATGAGCCTTTGACAGTGTGCACAATATCATCCTTCTTCTTGACGGTGCAGCCCCGGGGGGGGGGGGGGCGGTCGTGGTCGACCCGCACCATTCGACGGGGCCGGTCAACTCGTCAACGGGGTATTCAGCAATGGTCTTGACGTTCCTGAAAGTGGCTCGCCTTGGCGACACGCTCAATCTCGTCCTTCTGCTTGATGGTGCAACTCTGGAGTGGGGATCGTGGCCGGCCCGCACTTTGCTAAGTCCCTGAGCGAGAAGATCAATCTTCGCTAGGGAGGGTTTTTAAAACTTAGGCGAGTACTGGACTGCAGCTAAGCCTCCGAGTAGGAGGATTGCTCGCCACTCGGTAGGATTTTTCACACTTAGGCGAGTGCTGGACTGCAGCTAAGCCCCCGAGTGGGAGGATTGCTCACCACTCGGTAGGATTTTTCAAACTTAGGCGAGTACTGGACTGCAGCTGAGCCCTCGAGTGGGAGGATTGCTCACCACTCGGTAGGATTTTTCAAACTTAGGCGAGTACTGGACTGCAGCTAAGCCCCCGAGTGGGAGGATTTCTCACCACTCGGTAGGATTTTTCAAACTTAGGCGAGTACTGGACAGCAGCTAAGCCCCCGAGTGGGAGGATTTCTCACCACTCGGTAGGATTTTTCAAACTTAGGCAAGTACTGGACTGCAGCTAAGCCCTCGAGCGGGAAGATTGCTCCCACAATCTAGTCCTTCTTCTTGACGGTGCAGCCCCGGGAGGGGGGGGTCATGGCCGACCCGTACCGTTTCGTAGGACTTTTTAAACTTAGGCGAGTACTGGACTGCAGCTAAGCCCCCGAGTGAGAGGCAGACTCACTACTCGGTAGGATTTTTTATTACTTAGGCGAGTACTGGACTGCAGCTAAGCCCCCGAGTGAGAGGCAAACTCACCACTCGGTAGGATTTTTTAAAACTTAGGTGAGTACTGGACTGCAGCTAAGCCCCTGAGTGAGAGGCAGACTCACCACTCGGTAGGATTTTCTCTTCGACTTAGGCGAAACGGATTCGTAGCTAAGGCACCCACTGGGTGATTTTAGAACATGTAAAAAATGAACAACAATCATTCGGAAGAACATAAAATCATGTCTTTTGATAATCAAACTAAAAGGTACTTCTTATTACATTTCATCAGTCTAAATACTTAAGAGTAAAAAGGGTGGAGCAGTTCCGCATTCCAAGCGCGTGGCTCATCTTTATTGTGCTCGACGTTGAAGAGACGATACGCTCCGTTGTGGAGCACTTTGGTGACGACGAAAGGGCCTTCCCAAGTAGGAGCGAGCTTGTGTGGTTTCTACTGGTCCACTCGAAGAACCAGGTCTCCTTCTTGAAATGCCCAACCCCTTATGTTTCTAGCATGGAATCGACGCTAGTCTTGCTGATAAATGGTCGACCGGATCAAGGCCATCTCTCTTTTTTCTTCCAGGAGACAGACTGCATCTTGCCGAGCCTGCTCTGCTTCCTCTTCTGAGAAGAGTTCGACTCGGGGCACGTTTTGGAGCAAATCACTCGGGAGTACGGCTTCGGCTCCGTAGACTAAGAAGAATGGAGTCCATCCATTCGACCGATTAGGAGTTGTCCTCAATCCCCAGAGTACTGATGGGAGCTCATCGACCCAAGCCCCTGCTGCATGCTTGAGGTCACGCATCAGCCGGGGTTTCAGTCCTTTGAGAACCAATCCATTTGCTCGCTCAGCCTGCCCATTCGACTGAGGATGAGCGACCGAAGCGTAGTCGACCCTCATGCCTTGTGAAGCAGAAAAGGCCCTGAATTCATCAGAGTCGAAGTTCGAGCCATTATCCGTGATGATGCTGTGCGGAACACCATATATGAATATCAGTTCCCTGATGAAACTCATAGCTATGCTTGCTTCAAGGTTTTTAATGGGCTTGGCTTCGATCCATTTGGTGAACTTGTCGAGTGCCACCAGCACATGAGTAAATCCACTCCTGCCAGTCCTCAGAGGTCCAACCATGTCCAATCCCCAGACAGCAAAAGGCCAGACGAGTGGAATAGTTTTCAGAGTTGATGCAGGTTTATGGGACATGTTGGAGTAAAACTGACAACCTTCACACTTGTCCACTATTTCTTTTGCCATCTCATTGGCACGTGGCCAGTAAAATTCGGCTTGGTATGCTTTGGCCACGATGGTTCGAGAGGACGCATGGTGACCACAGGTCCTCGAGTGAATATCATTGAGGATCATTTGGGCTTCTTCTGGCGTGATGCATTTCTGGCAGACCCCAGTTACACTTTCTCTGAACAACTGACCTTTTATCAGAGTAAAGGGTTTAGATCGTCGGATGATCTGTTGATCCTCTTCTTCATCCTCCGGAAGTTCTTTCCTAAGAATGTATGCAATGTATAGCACTATCAAGTCAGGAATGTTGACCAAAGCCTCCATGACTAAGTCGACCATGGCTGGGATTTCGACTTCAGTCGGATCTGTGGCGCTCTTGGGCTGTGCTGACTCTTCAGTGAAAGGATCTTCCTGAACTGAAGGTGAATGAATATGTTCCAAAAACACATTGTAGGGAATGGCCTCTCTCTTTGAACCTATCTTTGCTAACTCATCTGCAGCTTGATTTTTCAGACGGGGTATATGGTGAAGCTCCAATCCTTCAAACTTCTTTTCCAGCTTTCTTACTACATTGCAATAACCAGTCATGGCCGGGCTCCTGAAATCCCATTCCTTCATCACTTGATTAACCACCAAATCTAAGTCGCCCTAGACCATAAGGCGACGGACGTCGAGTGAAATGGCCATATGCAACCCGTATAAAAGTGCTTCATATTCGGCTTCATTATTGGAGGAATCAAAATGGATCTGGAGAACATAGCTAAGTTTGTCTCCACGGGGGGATACCAATACTACCCCAGCGCCTGAACCATTCAGCATCTTGGAGCCATCAAAGAACATAGTCCAATGCTCCGAGTGAACTTGAGTCGGTAGTTGCTGCTCAATCCACTTGGCAAGGAAATCTGCGATTGCTTGGGACTTGATAGATTTCTTCGCCTCAAACTTGATATCCAATGGAAGGAGTTCAATCGCCCATTTTGCCACTCGACCAGTTGCATCTCTGTTATTCAGAATTTCAGATAGTGGTGCATCGCTGACAACTGTAATGGAGTGATCAGAGAAATAATGTGCAACCTTCTTCATGGTCATGTATATTCCATAGACAAGCTTCTGATAATGTGGATATCGTTGCTTGGATGGAGTCAAATCTTCAGAGAGATAATAAACTGGGCGCTGAACCTTGTAAGCTTTTCCTTCCTCTACTCGGTCGACCATGAGTACTATGCTGACAACTTGTCCAGTGGCTGCAATATAAAGCAGTAGAGGCTCTTTGCTGATTGGCGCAGCGAGCACTAGCTGGGTGGAAAGCAGTGTTTTGAGTTCTGCAAATGTTGCATCAGCTTCCTCAGTCCACTCAGACTTATCAGATTTCTTCATCAGTCGGTAAAGAGGCAAGGCCTTTTCACCGAGACGAGAAATGAATCGACTCAAGGCGGCCAAACAATCAGTCAACTTTTGAATGACATGCACTCGCACAGGGCGTTTCATTCGGAGGATGGTATCAACTTTTTCTGGATTGGCGTCGATCCCTTGTTCGGAAACGAGAAAACCGAGTAACTTTCCTCCTGGAACTCCGAACATGCACTTTGACAGATTAAGCTTGATATCATACCTTCTTAGGTTGGCAAAGGTTTCTGCAAGGTCGGTCAATAGGTCAGAACCTTTGCGAGACTTGACCACAATGTCATCCATGTATGCTTCCACATTCCGACTGATTTGAGTGAGCAGGCACTTCTGAATCATTCTCATGAATGTGGCTCCGGCATTTTTAAGACCGAATGGCATGGTGACATAGCAAAAGCACCCGAATGGGGTGATGAAGGCTGTTTTTATTTCATCGGGACCATACAGTTGGATCTGATGATACCCGGAATATGCATCTAAAAAAGACAAGCGCTCACACCCCATAGTCGAGTCAACAATCTGATCGATGCGGGGGAGAGGGAAGTGATCTTTCGGACAGGCCCTATTGATATGCTTGAAATCAATGCACATACGAAGTGAATCATCCTTCTTAGGGACCATGACTACATTGGCAAGCCACTCGGAGTGGTAGATCTCACGGATGAACTCTGCTGCTAGCAGCCGAGCCACTTCTTCGCCAATCGCTTTCCTCTTCTGCATGGCGGACCGCCGAAGGTGCTCTTTGACTTGTTTTGCCTTGGGGCCGACACAGAAACGGTGCTCAGCCAGTCCTCTGGGTACACCCAGCATGTCAGAGGGTTTCCATGCAAAGATGTCCTAGTTCTCATGGAGGAACTGGATAAGCGCTTCTTCCTATTTGATGTCCAGTGTTGTTGATATATGGGTCGACGCGACATTGGGATCGGTCGGGTGAATATGAATCGGCTTCGTTTCACCAAACGACTGAAATGCAGAATCCGTGGTAGGCTTCTTGGCTCAGAGCAAATCACTCAGATCTGCATTCTTCTGATACTCTTGAAGTTCAACTGTTGCCATCTGCGCATCGGCAATTTTGGAACCTTTTTGGAAGCAATCCTCTGCTTTTTGCCGATTTCCAGTAACTGTGATCACACCTTTGGGGCCAGGCATCTTTAACTTGAGGTACACGTAACATGGTTGAGCCATAAAACGTACATAGGCAGGCCTACCCAGAATGGCATGATAAGCACTCTGGAAATCCACGAAAACCACGTCGAGAGTGATCTGGCCGAGTGATTCGGCTTTCTTTCCAGGGATAACACCATGGAAACTCATATTGCTCTCACTAAGTTTGGACATCGGTATGCCCATCCCCTTCAAGGTTTCAGCATAAAGGATATTAAGACCGCTACCACCGTCCATCAGCACTTTAGTCAGTCGAGTGCTTCCGACCACGGGGTCGACCACCAGTGCTTGCCTCACGGGGGTGGCTACATGAGCAGGATGGTCAGACTGGTCGAATGTGATGGCTGTCTGATACCATTTTAGGTATGTGGTCGTCGTTGCCGAAGCGACCATATTCACTTCTCTGTTGATAACTTTCAACCGACTCTTGCTCTCAACATCAGCAAAAATCATGAGGGTGAAATTAACTTTGGGATAGCCGTCTTCTTCCTCTTCATCCTCATCTTTGTCCGACTCCTTCTCCTTCTCACTGGGCTGTTTTTCTCGGAACTGCTGGATCAGGAGTCGACATTGTCAAGTGGTATGCTTAGGGTAGATTAGATTACCTTCTTCATCCTTCTTCGTATGGATGTGACACGGCAAATCTAACACATCATTCCCTGTTTGATCCTTTACCTTCTTAGGGGGGCAGGGCCATTTAGGTTTTCCCTTAAACTTTCCTTGAGCCACTACTGCAATCTCACCGGGTGCTGCCGGCTCGGCCTTACGCTTCTGTTTCCGACTGGAATTACCTCCACCGACCTCTTGGCCAACTGGTTTACTCTTCCCGCTACGGAGTAGATCCTCTTCTTCTCCGTTAGCATACCGGGTGGCTATCTCCATCATCCGAGTCAGAGTCATATCACTAGTCCGACCGAACTTCAGGACCAACTCTCAGTATTTGACGCCTTCCTTGAAGGCGCACACTGCTTGATGCTTTGATACATTTTCAACGGTGTGATGCAAAGTGATCCACCTCTGAATGAAGTCTCTCAAAGTCTCACTCGGCTTCTGTACACAATGCTGCAACTCGGTCAATCTTGTTGGTCGTTTGCAAGTGCCCTCAAAAGTTCTGACGAACAATCGAGCCAGCTCTTCCCAACTGTATATACTGCCTGGAGCTAACTGAGTCAACCACGCCCGGGCCGACCCTTCCAACATCAAAGGAAGATGTTTCATCGCTACTTCATCATTTCTGCCTCCAATCTGCACAGCTACTCAGTAATCCTCAAGCCACGTTTCAGGCTTGGATTCTCCAGTGAACTTATTGACTCCAGTTGCCAACCTGAAGTTGGGAGGAATCACTATCGCCTTGATGGCTCTGCTGAAACACTCTGGACCTGAAACATGCACTCTGCTGCCACTTGGACGATCTCTTCCAGGTTCTTCTCTATGCGCTCTGTTCCGGTCGACTAGGCCTTGAACGAGAATGGACTTCGCATCGAATCCCGGCTCCCTTGGGTCGACTGGTGCTCTGCGCTCGCCACTGTGATGGCGTCTATCATCGTTCTGTCGAGGCACATATGATGCACTCCTCGGAGGAGGCATGGGCACTCAAGGACGATTGTCGTGGTCGAGCCGATGATCATACTGTCCACGGCCTTCACGCCGCAGGGGCGATCTTGGGCTGTGGGCCGACTGAACTGTATCCGCTACTACGGATCTGCTGTGAATCCTATTTCGCAATGGAGACACTGTTGTGTTCTGATCTCCTGCTGCCCGGAGCAAGGCCCGGATCTGCATCAACCCTCTGCCAGCCTCCGACTAGGAAGGTTGGGTCGACTCTGCTATTCGGGCCACAGCTATGAGGTTCTGAATCGGAGTACGGTATACCTTAGGCGGAGGCGGGAAAAGCTGCCGTCGACTGGACTCAAGGACCCGCTCCCGACCACGCTCGTCGAGAGCGTGCTGTAGGTTCTCCAGTCGAGTGCGCTCAGCCAAATTAGCCAGGCGCGCCTCTTCCAAGGCCCGAGCCTCGGTGGTTTCTCCAACGATGGGCGTGTGGAGTGCATCCATGTTGCAGCGACGAAGTTCTTCTCTCTGTTGCGAAGAAAGGGGTTCGGGATGGTATTCCTCATGGACGCGCGACGGATCGCCGCCACCATCTTCGTCGTCTTCACGACGGAAGCCAGGTGGACCGCGCGGTCCATCGACCATAAAGACTTCAACCGCAGGGTCGCTGCTATCACACTCGGATGCGGTCTCCGCGGAGCCAGTCGACAGATCAAACAGGCCATGGAGAGTTTCGTCGGGCTCCATTTCCGCAACTTGATGGGTGGCGAATGCCAAGCCACCACGTGTTTCACCCACCGCTGAAGCCGCGATCAACCGGATCGCTTGCGGCGGTGAACAGCGGGGAGGGAAGACACCATCGGAGCCAACTGATACTGAGTCGATGGCTGCCGGAGAAGGACGCTGCGAACGAACACGCGAAAGTGCGTCGCCCCTCGGACGGGGAGCGCCTCAATGTCAAGGGGAGCTTCTTGAAGCCACGCGGAGTCGTCAGCGACAAAAATGAGTGCGCTGAGACAGATCTCACGGCCCTCAGCCAATCCGCCGCCGGAAACCATGATGATGATGATCGGAAAAACTTGCAACTTCACCAACAAGTCACTAAGACAGCTGCCCCATGGTGGGCGCCAACTGTCGTGGTTCTAAGACTGACAGTAGAAAGGAGGGTAGGTGTGGAGAGGCAAGATCTCAACTATGGTGAAGGTGTACACACGAGTTTTACGAGTTCAGGCCCTTCCCGGTGGAAGTAACAGCCCTACGTCTTGGTGCCCGGAGGCGGTGGATTGGATTATATGTGTGATGTTACAGGGGTGCGAACCCTTGTCCCAGAGGAGGGGGTGGCTTATACAGAGTACGCCAGGACCCCAGCCGTCCTCCATTACAAGGGGCTTAATGTACATAAAGTGGGGGCATTACTGGTAACGCCGGCCTTAAGTGATGTTAATGACTTTAAAGACTACGGAGTGAACGCCTGTCCGTTGTAATGCTGAGTGACTCCTGGTCTTCGGTAGGTCGAGTGATTCTCTGGATGGTCGAATGACAGTAGGTAGGAGGACTCCCGAGTGACATGACTGTCGAGTGGATTGCACTCGACATCTTTGACTGGGGGGTCTCTTGCTGCCTCTTGGACTTCTTATCTTCTAGGGTAGTGACCTTGGGTAGGACGTATAGGCCAGGCCTATGACCCTACCCCAGGTATGTATCCTTGTCAGTCCATAGAATCAACATTGCGTCGAAAAAAGGGAAGAGAAGTGTGGATCTTACCTTTGCCAGACGAAGGGGCCTCATCCTCGTCCACCCTCTCACGCTGGTCACCCGCTCAGGCCGTCGCTCGACCCAGCACGACAGAACCGCTCTGCCTCCTCCCCGGCCCATCGACCTTAAGGCACTTGCCAACCACCTCCACGGATCCGAATTCATGCATGGGAAGGCGGTGGCGGCAACCCTTAGCTAGAAGGACGATAGGAGAGGAGAGGTGTCACGGGAACAGCAAGCCCCGTCCAGAGAAGCCCAGCCCAGCTGGAACGGCCCAAGAGGAAAGCAAGGCCCAACACACTGGTGCAAGTCCAGGAGTGGACCAAGTAGGTATAAAAGGGGCAGCGTAGTGTTAGGGTTGGGATCACTGACTAAATCGGCGCCGCTGGGCAATGTACCTCTCCTCCCACCTACAGACTCTCGCCTCCTGATCCCCTTCTTGCTGAGACCAAATCCCCCACTATTGTTCCTCTGCTTTCAAGTAATCAAGAGTGGTTTGAGTAGCCTACTCCTTAGATCTGTATCATCTGGTAATAAGAGCCTCCAATCCCACCACAAAAATTTTCTTCCGCGGCTGATTTGGCGTCGAAAACTCGCAGTCTCAAGGAGATCATGGCGGGGACCGATGTGCAGAAGCAGCTAGAGGAAGCGGTGGCGGAGCGGAGCGGCTTCACCAAGGCCTTGATCTCGATCCAGCAGATATTGGATAGGATGGCTCCTGCGGTCGCAAAGATGGAACCAGCGGTCACCAAGATGGAGCCTGCGCTCGCCTCCTTGGAGCCTGTGGTTCACGACCTCGCGGCGTGGCGTCCTGGAGTGGATACGATGATGGGGCAGTTCCGTATCAATCTCGACAAGATCCGCTCAGAACTGGAGAAGATAGTGCGGCACGCACCACCCCTCGACAAGATGGCTGAACCCTCGAGTTCGGCAGTGGCGGACGCGCCAGAGCTCGGGGTGCACCGCAGTGGCAACGGCTACGGGCCCGATGGCCACCGCAGGGCTTCGATTCCACGAGAACTGGTTGGGGTGGGCTCTCCTCCCCGCGCCGGTCCCGGCCAACGGTACGCTCCGCATTCCTTTTCCCATGGTACCCATACCTCCATCGCAATCGTTGGATTTTGGCAATGGTAGTGGTCATAGAGGGTATCATAAGCATGTGGAATGTCCTGGTTTTGATGGTGATAATCCCACGAGATGGCATATTCGTTGTGAAGCTTATTTTCGTATTTGTGGTGTCGATCCAGCTGTGTGGGTGGATACAGTAGTTGTGCATTTTACTAGTGCTGCTTCCTTGTGGCTTGAGTGGTCTAAGATGCATCTTAAGGCTACTAGTTGGGATACTTCTTGCACTGTTATTCTAGAAAAAATTGGTAGGTCAGAGTTTCAGCATTTGTTGCGTCGCTTTTCGAAGCTTAAGCAAGAGGGTTCTGTGTTAGAGTATGCAGAGCAATTCAATGTATCTATGCACTGCTTGTTAGCACATCATAGCTCTTGGGATCCTTTGTTCTTTACTACCCAATTCATTGAAGGGTTGGCTCATGAGATTAAAGTGGTTGTTATGTTGCATCGTCCAAAAGACCTCGATACTGTTGTTTCCTTGGCTGAATTCCAGGAAGAGGTGGTGGAAATGGTGCGTCAGGACCAAGAGGCTACGGTGGCACAACGCTCAGGATCATCCAATGGCAGAACTGGGTGTTTTTCTTCACGCCCAGCGTTGTCGGTGGTTGTGCCCTCTGCGTCCCCGTTTGGACGTCCGAACGCGTTGCTGCCTGTCTCTACTCCCCTGGAGACACTCCGAGGCCTCGACATCGCCAAGTCATCTTCGGGCATTGCTGGAACATCAACTGATGACAAGCTCAAGGCTCGCCGGGCTTTTCGCAAAGCACGGGGTCTTTGCTTCACTTGTGGCGAGCGATGGGGGCCAGGGCATACATGTGCATCCACTGTTTAATTGCACGTCGTGGAAGAATAGGTGGGCATGATTTCACCTCCGGTGTCACCTGGTACTGCTGTGGCTCCGGTGAAAAGCTCCGAGGATGATCTCTGTCTCCTGTCGACTGCAGCTGTTCAAGGTACTGAAGCGCCCAAGGCTTTTTGGCTGTCTGAGAAAATTAGAAATAAAGTGCTGCTAATGCCGGTGGACTCAGGAAGCTCTCACAGTTTCATCAACACTGAAATTGCAAAGGAATGGGCAGGGGTACAGGCGATGCGCACACCCTTGAAGGTCAAACTTGCTGATGGAGCAGTTACATTGTGTGATCAGGAGCTGCCAGACTGTGAGTATATCATCCAAGGCAATCAATTCCGTTCCACTCTCAAGCTTTTTCCTTTGGGTAGTTATGATATTGTGCTTGGCATGGATTGGCTCGAATCTCGGGGCCTGATGACAGTCAGTTGGGGGGAGAAACTAATGACACTCCCGCATAAGGGCGAGTACATCCAGCTGACAGGTACTACACCTGTGATGTCACATTGTCAATCTATTTCAGGGGCTGAGTTGCAGCTGATGCAGGCATGCACAGAGTTGGCGCATGTGATACTCCTAGCAACATCCAAGCCAGAGGGGGCAACCGAGCCAATTCCAATCGAAGTGGATGAGTTGCTCAAGGAATTCGCTATCTTGTTTGAGGAACCAAAAGGTCTACCACCTCAGCTAGAGTTTGATCATGCTATTGAGTTAATTCTGGGTGCTCAACCAGTGAAACGGCTTCCATACCACTACAACCCAGCTCAGAAAGATGAAACAGAGGCTCCGGTTGTAGAAATGTTGCGACAAGGGATAATTCAGATCAGCTGCAGTCCCTTTTCGTCGCCTGTGTTGCTAGTGCAGAAGAAGGATGGCGAGTGGCGTTTCTGCGTTGACTATCGCTTTCTCAATGCCATCACCATTAAGAACAGGTGCCCTATCCTAGTCATTGACGAGTTGTTGGATGAACTACATGGAGCAACTGTGTTCACCAATCTGGACTTGCGATCTGGGTACCATCAGATTCGGATTCGGCCTGAGGACGAGGCCAAGACAGCTTTCCAAACCCATCACAGTCATTTTGAATATAAAGTCATGCCCTATGGAGTTATAGGAGCACCACCGACCTTCCAGGGGGTATGCATGTGGTTTTGGGTCCGTTGCTGCGAAAAGGGGTTCTTGTTTTTATTGATGACATTTTGGTGTTCAGCAAAACCATGGCAGAGCATGTTGTGTTGTTACGGAAAGTGTTTCAGAGATTGCAGCAATACTCCTTGAAAGTGAAGAGGTCCAAGTGTATGTTTGCACAGCCACAGCTTCGTTACTTTGGTCATGTCATCAGCACGGAAGGTGTGAGTACTGACCCCAAGAACACTAACAAGGTCCTAGCCTGGAAGCAGCCAGAGTCTTTCAAGGAAATGCGCCAGTTTTTAGGGCTGGCTAGCTACTACCGAAAATTTGTCAAACACTTCGGGATCATCAGCAGGCCACTTACCGATCTTCTTAAGAAAGGTGTTCCGTTCTTGTGGACACCTACTCAAGAGAAGGCTTTTCGACTGTTGAAAACGGCTCTCACAACTGCACCAGTTTTGGCTTTGCCAGATTTCTCCAAGCCGTTCGTCATCGAAACAGACGCGTCCGATGTGGGTATTGGCGCGGTACTCATGCAGCAACAACACCCCATTGCTTTCCTCAGTCATTCATTGGGCCCTAAGCACAGGGGGCTATCGACGTACGAGAAAGAGTGCCTTGCCATCCTCATGGTAGTTGACCGGTGGTGTTCGTATCTTCTGCTATCGGAGTTCACCATCAGGACTGATCACAGAAGTTTGTCGTGTCTCGATGAGCAGAAACTTACTACCCCCTAGCAACATAAGGCTCTCACCAAGCTGTTAGGGCTCCAGTACAAGATTGATTATCGTCGCGGAGCTACAAATGTAGCAGCTGATGCAATTTCTCGTTTGCCGGTGAGCAATATGTGCGCCTGTCAGTTTTTGTACCCACCTGGTTGGAAGAGGTAAAGAAAGGCTATCAGAAAGACTCGTCGTGCTCGGACAAGCTGGCGGTAGCAGCCATGGGAGCACCACTGGATGGTCCATTTTCGGTTGTTGATGGACTGATTTGATACAAGGGTCGTGTCTGGCTCGGCTCTAACTCAGAAGCTCAGAAGATGGTGCTGCAAGAATTGCATGTGGGAGCATTGGGGGGGGGGGGCACTCAGGAGTGCACGCCACATATAATCGAAAATTGCGACATTTTGCTGGCCCAAGTTGAAACATACTGTCAAGACCTTTGTGGCGAATTACGCAGTGTGCAAACAGGCCAAACCCGAGCATGTGAAGTACCCAGGGCTTCTCCAGCCTCTGCCAGTTCCGGAGCAAGCCAGGGAGATGGTCACGTTGGATTTTGTCGAAGGTCTGCCTTCTTATCGTGGGTTCAACTCTATCCTGGTGGTGGTGGATAAGCTAACAAGGTACGCACACTTCATTCCCTTGAGGCACCCTTATTCTGCCCTGCAAGTAGCGAAAACTTACATGGAGAATGTGTTCAAGCTTCATGGGCCTCCAGATAAGATGGTGTCAGATCGTGACTGCATTTTCACCAGTCGGGTGTGGCAGGAACTGTGCCGGTTGACGCATACTACGCTGATCTCAAACAGATGGCACTACTGAGAGGGTCAACCAATGCATGGAACTGTATCTCTGTTGCTTTGTGCATAACTGTCCAAGCAAGTGGGTGAACTGGTTGGCATTGGCCGAGTTTTGGTATAACGCGTCGTATCACTCAGCTCCTCGATCGTCTCCATTTGAAGTCGTGTATGGGCACAAGCCCCACTTCTTCGGAATCACCAATATAGCAGACGAGGCTGTGACTGATTTGGCTGCATGGACTAAAGAGAGAGCAACAATGATGGCACTCATCAAACAGCATTTGCACAGAGCGCAACAAGTGATGAAGAGCAAAGCTGACCGCAAGCGCTTTGAGCGGGTGTTTGCTGTTGGGGACTGGGTGTACCTCAAGCTTCAACCATACGCACTGTCGTCGGTGGCGACGCGAGCTAACTACAAGTTGGCATTTCGTTATTTTGGTCCCTTTCAGGTGCTGGGTCGAGTTGGAGAGGTGGCATACAAGCTGGCGCTCCCTGAAACGGCGCGCATCCACCCGGTCATCCATGTCTCGCAACTCCGGCTGGGCGTTCCTCCATCAACACAAGTCCTGCCGGAACTGCCGACACTCGACGATGATCTTCTTCCTCTGCAAGTGCCCGAGAAGATTCTGAAGCACCGCTCGGTGACACGAGGAGCTCGTCAAGTGGAACAGGTATTCGTTCGCTGGTCCGGTTTCCCTTCCTCGCTGGCAACTTGGGAAGATGAGATACCTCTAAAGTCCAGGTTTCCCCGGGCTTTGGCTTGGGGTCAAGCCAAGTCTCAAGGAGAGAGGAATGTCACGGGGACAGCAAGCCCCGTCCAGAGAAGCCCAGCCCAGCTGGAACAACCCAAGAGGAAAGCAAGGCCCAACACGCTAGTGCAAGGCACGGAGTGGACCAAGTAGGTATAAAAGGGGCAGTGTAGTGTTAGGGTTGGGATCGTTGGATCACTGACTAAATTGGCGCCGCTGGGCGATGTACCTGTCCTCCCACCTCCAGACTCTCGCCTCCCGATCCCCTTCTTGCTGAGACCAAATCCCCCACTATTGTTCCTCTGATTTCAAGTAATCAAGTGTGGTTTGAGCAGCCTACTCCTTAGATCCGTATCAAGAGGGGGCCGGATGCACCGCGGGCAGAGAGACGAGAGAGGAAAGGTCACGTGAGGAAGAGAAAGTGGGCGCAGGGGGCGGTGGCATCTGGGGAAGGAAAGCGTCTACATGTGCAGTGCTCCTCTCTCTTTTCAAATACGCTTGGGGGAGACTCTGCCTACTTTGAATAAAAATGCAAACACACTTCCTCTATTACAAAAGGTACAACAGATTATTTCAGTAGTATTACATAACAAGGGATCTGATTCACGCTCCTGCTGCGGGCGATTGTGAAAGCCATGTCAAGAAATCTCACTTCTCTCCACGGCTTTATGGTCTGGAGTTTTCATTATGCCACCGTTGATGAGCAGATGCAACTCGGATTTCAGAACATCCTTCCCTTGGAAAAGCAGTGACTACCTCAGCTGCGGAAAACAAGAAATTAAAGAGAATATCAGCACATGATTCCTTTTTCTTGCTTTCTTTTCTTTTAGAAGTACCACCTGACCAGTGCAAGGTAACTGCAACCAATGGATGAATTTATTTTATCTCATGGTTCACAAACTTGCTGAACACTTAGACTACCCACAGTGAGAGTAAAATAGATAGTAACATCAAACATCTCTAGATAAAATAAATGATGTGACAAGCAATAAATAAAAAAAAGAGGCATGTGGTAACATAATTAGTTACTACTAGTATGAGTAACATCACACATATCAAGGCAAGATTAGTCTATAACCAAATAAATGAAGTGTTGCATGTTACCACACATATGTTACTCCCCACTATAGAGGTAGTAACATAGAGTAGTAACATGGGCATGTTACTACTCTATGTTACTACCCATTGTAGCTAGTCTTAGACTAGCCACAGTGCATAGTAACATACACTAGTAACATACACATATCCCTAGACTATGTTACTACCTTCATAGTGGGTAGTAACATAAGTGTGGTAACATGCAAAGCTTCATTTATTAGGTTATAGACTCATATTGCATTGGGACATGTGATGTTACAGTAACTAGCTAAGTTACTGTAACTACCTCTCTCCTCATTAACTCATTGCCACGTAGGCAAATTTGCTGAGTTGGACTCGATGTTACTGCTGAAGTTACTCCCACTGTGGCTAGTCTTAGATGGATACACGTTCTTCCTTGCACCGGGGATTGTTGTTGCGCCACTATTTTTTACTACTATCAAGGTCAAACCATATTCTAAAAAAACTATCAACTTCGAATGTGCTGAAAGCCTGGAACTCATGTCTTAACATTTCAATCGGGTTCCTATTTGATGTTGCCAGTGTAATCAGATACAGAGTAGCTTGTAGACTACATATTTCAAATTAATTTCGATCATGTCACCAGCAACAACTAACAGCAAAGTATTGAAGTAAAGGAAAACATACTTGAGTACGAAAAACACTCTGTGTAATGTAAAGATGCTTGTATAATTGAAAGACAAATATTACCATTGGTACTCCCATCTCGACTCCTAATGTCTCACTTGGTAAGATAGTCTTCACGTTTTATTTTCATCCCTCACTTTTATCTGGTTTTTTTTCACTGGTTTTTTTCGTCTCCTCTCGTCCCTACGCACGCGAAAAAGAAAAAACCCACCCCACACGAAACTCTACTCCTATCCATCCGAGTAAATTGCAAAAAACACCACAATTGGGAGACCCTAATTCAGAAAACCACCACATTTCGATTTTTTTTTAAAAAAAACCACCACCATTGTGCTGACAGTTTTCAAAAAGCACTAATTGGCGCCTAAGCGCAAATTGACACAGTCTTTGACGGATGGGGCCCCTTGTAAGCACTGATGTGGAATAAAAACTAACGCCCTTGGCCTGGCCGTTAAACTGGCCGCCCTCACGACACGGCTTGGATGCTACTGCCGCCGGGCAAAGGAGAGGGCAGGCGAACGAGGTCAATGGCGAGCGGGGCCGCTCCAGCTCCGCCGAGCATCGGGGTCGCCGGATCCCGCCTGAATCCAGGGCGCGCCGCCGCCCGCTGCTTCACGAACCGTAGACCACCGCTGGGATCTGGCGATGCCAGACCGCCGCCGCTCGACCTGCCGACGCCAGAAGCTCCACTTCCAACCACAGCGGGCGTCGTAGGCGTCAAGCAGGCGCTCGATTTAGAGACGAGGGAGCAGCCTGGAAGATATATGGCGCCGAGAATCGGAAAGTAGAAAATGGCCGGTGGAGGTCTGGCGGAAGTGGCGGCGGGTGGGGACGGGTCGCGGCGCCCTGCTCTTCTCTGTGTCGAGGAGCCACCAGCACGCTCACCGCGCGGATCCTGAAGGATACGACGGCCGGTGAAGGTCTGACGGAAGTGGAGCGCCCGGCCAGTCACCGCGTCGAGAGCTCATCCTCCCGCATGCCTCGACCCCGATCTAGATGATGCCATTGAAGCGGCGCTGGATCCCGTCGGGGGAAGGGGAGGGAGGAGGGAAGCGCGCTGGGCGCTGCCCGGAGGGATGGCGGGGGAGGAAGTGGTCGCCGGCGAAGGACTCTCCAGCGGCGGCGGAGCAAGAGCGAGCGCCGGCGGCATGGTCATGTCCATGGCTGGGCTGCGGTCTCGGCCACCAACGAGATGTCTTTTTTTTTTTTGAGCAATCGGGCCACCAACGAGATGCGTGAGAAGGATAGGCTAGTTTAACGGGACTGAGATCCAGTGACTTCACTTGGTGAAGTTAGGTTGCAACTTTAGGCTCTTCATCTTCATCCAAAACAGATCCAATGGTCCATATCACACAAAGGCAAAAGCCCTCAGCATTTGATCAGTTTTGCAGCCCAGCAGCGACAGAAGACTCATCGTAGGATTCAGTTAAAACAGATTACATGCCAACTATCTAATCTTCATTTCTGAATATATAAACTATAGGTCTATAGTCGTTTCAACATACATGAAGCAAGGTTATCATTTGGTTGTACCTTCCACTTAGCTGAACTAAAAAGATCATACATGCACATACATATTTTTGACTGACAATACTCATGAAACAGATTATAGAGTGGCATTTGACATTGAAAGGCTGCATCATAGAACATCCAAATGCTACAGCAAGAAATGCCAATGTCGAGTAATCATTCAAGTACACAAAAGTAGGCCATTTCACTTGTACACTTAGGCCAAAAAAGACTGGTTAATCCCCAAAATAATGTAGTTAACCCTGTCCAAAATACTACCTAGCAACTTTGAAGATACTAGATCAGATCATCATGAAGATATCATCGTCAACTCGTGAAGTTGTCAAAAGCTTGGTAAAGCTGTCGATTGCATCGTATTCTTGACGCTTCTCACTTTCTCCTATGGGACTCCCTCCTTTGTTTGTGCCATCATTCTCCACTTGCACTTGAGGCTGCACACTGTCTTTTTTCTTTTGTTGTTGTTGCTGCCAATGTAAATGAAAAATCATTTTGTTAGTTTAGGAATGAATAAGAACAGAGAGTACATACATACTGCAGCTGACCTTTGCTTCCTTTTTTGTTGTTGCCGCTGATTTAGGTTGCTTTCGCCCCTTGCGTAACTTATCAAACCAAGTTTGCTTTCTCCTTAATTTTTTAGATGAAACCTCCTTTTTCTTCAGTTTTGCAGAACTAAGAAAGTCATTGGCTTGCTGCACATTTGGATCAACATTTTCTTGGTCAATGGAACATCCATTCGTAGCACTAGTAGCCGATGCATTGAGTTTATCCTCTAGTTATGGCCAAAGAGAATCAAGTGCATTTTCTAGCAACAAACGACATTCAGGAGAGTTGGCTATTTTATATGCCATATCATGAAATTTATGAGACGTATCTTTGTACCAAAGTTGAGCTTTCAATTTTGGATTTTCTACCACTTTCCTTCCTTGCCTATCTTGTATACTTCCATTGCGTGCTTCTCTGGTCCATCTCTTTAGGACATAATGTGTTGGCAATGTCTTTACATTCATCAAATCAAGAACTTTCAAACTATGTCCACACAATATTCCCGCCCTTTTGAACATTTGACAACTACATGAAGCTGTTTGGTTCAAAGGATCACCAATCACTATGCGCTCCTCCTCCTCCTCATAAGTCAAATCACCATGCAACCTCCCAATAGCAACAGTGAATTTGTTATTTTCATCCAACACTCTAGTGGAAGCAGCCATGGATCTTTCATATTCACTTTGGAAAGCTTCAAAAATAGTGGGAGTGTACACTTTGCTTGCTTGCACCAACATCGGAGTGCACATTTTGATTCTTGGCAACTTTTTTCTTGGCTCATATTCAGATTCCAATTCCTTTCTTCTTTTTACTTCAACCGTTCTCTCAAAAATGCATCAAGAATCGGACAATATGGAAATCAGATTTCAAATGGTTCTTCAACGCATTGTTGAAACTCTCACTTAGTTGTGTACTTCTCACTCCCAAACTGAAGACATCTCTCATATAACATTCAGCCCATTTTTCTTTCACCTTGTAGATACTATCTAACCAAGTTTGCTTATGCACTTTATGTCGCATGTTGTCAAATGCTTCTTGAAATGCTGCCTTTTCCTCATAGCCAAACATACAAGCACTAAAATCAGAGAGAATATGAGATTCCTCTTCCACCTCCCCTTCATCTTCCTCTTCGACCTCTCCTACATCTTTCTCTTCACCCCTGACTGGAGATAAATGTTTGACAGCATTCATCATAATGTGAAAGGTGCACAACCCGTGATATGATTCCGTGAATACTTTATCTATAGCTTTTCCCATTGCCGCATCTTGATCTGTATAAATAGTTCTAGGTTGTCTTCCATTATGTGCAGCTAGAAAAGTCTCAAATAGCCATATAAATGAGTCCTTTGTTTCATCAAACAGCAAGGTAGCACCGAAAATAGTAGTTTCTCTGAACTGATTGAGCCCAAGAAAAACACCAAATGGCCTATACTCTTTGTTTGTGCCAAAAGTAGTGTCAAATGTGACAACATCACCAAAGTGTGCATAGTCAAGGATCATTTTAGCATCAGCCCAGAATATGTTGGTTATATCCTCCTCACAATCCAACTGTAGTGCATATTGGAATGATGGATTGTCAGCAGTTTTGTCATGAAAATATTTCAACATACTTCCAGCTTGTCCAAAAGCCAACTCCCTTTGTCGCTTGGTTCGCAAATGATTTTTTTGGTCACGGCAAGTATATCCAAGGTTAATCGGTCCACCAACTTGACGAGAAGCAAACTCATGTGCAGCTTGTAGCATAATGCCAGAATCATCGGCGGTTTCAATTTCAAAAGCTTGTAGCAAAAGTTTGTGGCAATTGCAACAAGTGGTTGTGTTCCAGCACAACCTCAGTTACTTCATAATTTCCGGCCTCTCAATCCAATTGAAAAGACATACGAGCTTGGCAATTGGTTCTTGTTTCAGCTCTAAAACGCTTTGGTGCATGATCAGTTTGCCCTTTTCTTCGATGACCCTCGTTGGAACAAACAAATCTACATGAACCAACCTGACCATCAAGTCTGCTTTTGTTTGCATATATCCTTCTCACATCAAAGCCTGTGTGACCCCCATATGCAACCCAAAATGCCCAAGCCTCATCCACATTTCTGAATCTCATACCAACTTGAGGTATTCCCTTACCAATTTCTGCCATCTCACAATAGTCAATTGTGAAGCACAACACTGAATTCTGTCAAATAGCACAATAGAGCGCACTCAATTTCAGAAATTCCAAATGAAAGTCTAAAATCAGAGGGCAAAATTCATCACGAGTGTACATGCAAACTATTCCAAGCAATTTGTATTGTACATGCATCATGAGTAACCAAACTGACTACCATTCTGCACCCAAGCAACTCAAACTGAAGCTGTACATGAACTGCTTGTTGGAAATATGCCCTAGAGGCAATAATAAAAGCATTATTATTATATTTCCTTGTTCATGATAATTGTCTTTATTCATGCCATAATTGTGTTATCCGGAAATCGTAATACATGTGTGAATAACAGACACCAACATGTCCCTAGTAAGCCTCTAGTTGACTAGCTCGTTGATCAATAGATAGTCATGGTTTCATGACTATGGACATTGGATGTCATTGATAACGAGATCACATCATTAAGAGAATGACGTGATGGACAAGACCCAATCCTAAACATAGCACAAGATCGTATAGTTCGTGTGCTAGAGTTTTCCAATGTCAAAGTATATTTTCCTTAGACCATGAGATCGTGTAACTCCCGGATACCGTAGGAGTGCTTTGGGTATACCAAACGTCACAACGTAACTGGGTGACTATAAAGGTAGACTACGGGTATCTCCGAAAGTGTCTGTTGGGTTGACATGGATCAAGACTGGGATTTGTCACTCCGTATGACGGAGAGGTATCACTGGGCCCACTCGGTAATGCATCATCATAATGAGCTCAGAGTGACCAAGTGTCTGGTCATGGGATCACGCATTACGGTACGAGTAAAGTGACTTGCCGATAACGAGATTGAACGAGGTATTGGGATACCGACGATCGAATCTCGGGCAAGTAACATATCGATTGACAAAGGGAATTGCGTACGGGGTTGATTGAATCCTTGACATCGTGGTTCGTCCGATGAGATCATCGTGGAGCATGTGGGAGCCAACATGGGTATCCAGATCCCGCTGTTGGTTATTGACCTGAGAGTCGTCTCGGTCATGTCTGCTTGTCTCCCGAACCCGTAGGGTCTACACACTTAAGGTTCGGTGACGCTAGGGTTGTGAAGATATGTATATGCAGTAACCCGAATGTTGTTCGGAGTCCCGGATGAGATCCCGGACGTCACGAGGAGTTCCGGAATGGTCCGGAGGTAAAGAATTATATATAGGAAGTGCAGTTTCGGGCATCGGGACAAGTTTCGGGGTTATCGGTATTGTACCGGGACCACCGGAGGGGTCCCGTGGGCCCACCGGGTGGGGCCACCTGTCCCGGGGGGCCACATGGGCTGTAGGGGGTGCGCCTTAGCCTAGATGGGCCAAGGGCACCAGCCCCTATAGGCCCATGCGCCTAGGGTTTCCACCAAGGAAGAGTCCAAGTGGTGGAAGGCACCCCTAGGTGCCTTGGGGGGGAGGGAAACCTCCCCTTGGCCGCCGCCCCCCCTAGTAGATGCCATCTACTAGGGCCGGCGCCCCCCTGGCACCCCTATATATAGTGGGGGAGAGGAGGGACTTGACACACCAGCCCCTGGCGCCTCCCTCTCTCCCCGTTACGTCTCTTCCTCGTAGTATTGGCGAAACCCTGCTGCTGTGACGCCCTGCATCCACCACCACGCCGTCGTGCTGCTCGATCTTCATCAACCTCTCCCCCCCCCCCTTGCTGGATCAAGAAGGAGGAGACGTCTCCCGTCCCGTACGTGTGTTGAACGCGGAGGTGCTGTCCATTCGGCGCTTGGTCATCGGTGATTTGGATCACGTTGAGTACGACTACATCATCACCGTTCTTTTGAACGCTTCCGTGCGCGATCGACAAAGGTATGTAGATGCATCTAATGACTCGTTGCTAGATGAACTCCTAGATGATCTTGGTGAAACGAGTAGGAAAATTTTTGTTTTCTGCAACGTTGTCCAACAGTGGCATCATGAGCTAGGTCTATGCGTAGTTCTTCTTGCGCGAGTAGAACACAATTTGTTGTGGGCGTAGATTTGTCAACTTTCTTGCCGTTACTAGTCCTTTCTTGCTTCAGCGGTATTGTGGGATGAAGCGGCCCGGACCAACCTTACACGTACGCTTACGTGAGACCGGTTCCACCGACTAACATGCACTAGTTGCATAAGGTGGCTGGCGGGTGTCTGTCTCTCCTACTTTAGTTGGAGCGGATTCGATGAACAGGGTCCTTATGAAGGGTAAATAGAAGTTGACAAATCATGTTGTGGCTTTAACGTAGGTAAGAAGACGTTCTTGCTAGAACCCTAATTCAGCCACGTAAAACTTGCAACAACAATTAGAGGACGTCTAACTTGTTTTTGCAGCAAGTGGTTTGTGATATGATATGGCCAAAGTTGTGATGAATGATGAATGATCTATATGTGATGTATGAGATGTTCATGCTATTGTAATAGGAATCACGACTTGCATGTCGATGAGTATGACAACCGGCAGGAGCCATAGGAGTTGTCTTTATTCTTTTATATGACCTGCGTGTCATTGAGAAACGCCATGTAAATTACTTTACTTTATTGCTAAACGCGTTAGCCATAGTAGTAGAAGTAATAGTTGGCGAGCAACTTCATGGAGACACGATGATGGAGATCATGATGATGGAGATCATGGTGTCAAGCCGGTGACAAGATGATCATGGAGCCCCAAGATGGAGATCAAAGGAGCTATGTGATATTGGCCATATCATGTCACGTTTATTATTTGATTGCATGTGATGTTTATCATGTTTTGCATCTTGTTTACTTAGAACGACGGTAGTAAATAAGATGATCCCTCATATTAATTTCAAGAAGTGTTCCCCCTAACTGTGCACCGTTGCGACAGTTTGCTGTTTCAAAACACCAAGTGATGATCGGGTGTTTTATTCAGACGTTCACATACAACGGGTGTAAGACAGATTTACACATGCAAACACTTAGGTTGACTTGACGAGCCTAGCATGTACAGACATGGCCTCGGAACACAGAAGACCGAAAGGTCGAGCATGAGTCGTATAGAAGATACGATCAACATGAAGATGTTCACCGATGTTGACTAGTCCGTCTCACGTGATGATCGGACACGGTCTAGTTAACTCGGATCATGTAATACTTAGATGACTGGAGGGATGTCTAATCTAAGTGGGAGTTCACTAATAATTTGATTAGTTGAACTTAATTATCATGAACTTAGTCTAAATATTTTACAATATGTCTTGTAGATCAAATGGCCAACGTAGTCCTCAACTTCAACGCGTTCCTAGAGAAAACTAAGCTGAAAGACGATGGCAGCAACTATACGGACTGGGTCCGAAACCTGAGGATCATCCTCATAGCTGCCAAGAAAGATTATGTCCTACAAGCACCGCTTGGTGACGCACCCATTCTCCCTGCAGAACAAGATGTTATGAACGCTTGGCAGGCACGTACCGATGACTACTCCCTCGTTCAGTGCGGCATGCTTTACAGCCTAGAGCCGGGGCTCCAAAAGCGTTTTGAGAGATATGGAGCATATGAGATGTTCGAAGAGCTGAAAATGGTTTTCCAAGCTCATGCCCGGGTCGAGAGATATGAAGTCTCCAACAAATTCTTCAGTTGTAAGATGGAGGAAAATAGTTCTGTCAGTGAGCACATACTCACTATGTCTGGGTTACATAACCGCTTGACTCAGCTGGGAGTTAATCTCCCGGATGATGCGGTCATTGACAGAATCCTCCAGTCGCTTCCACCAAGCTACAAGAGCTTTGTGATGAACTTCAATATGCAGGGGATGGAAAAGACCATTCCTGAAGAATTTGCTATGCTGAAATCAGCAGAGGTAGAAGTCAAGAAGGAACATCAAGTGTTGATGGTCAATAAAACCACTAAGTTCAAGAAAGGCAAGGGTAAAAAGAACTTCAAGAAGGACGGCAAGGAGGTTGCCGCGCCCGGCAAGCAAGCTGCCGGGAAGAAGCCAAAGAATGGACCCAAGCCCGAGACTGAGTGCTTTTATTGCAAGGGAAGCGGTCACTGGAAGCGGAACTGCCCTAAGTACTTAGCGGATAAGAAGGCCGGCAAAACAAAAGGTATATGTGATATACATGTAATTGATGTGTACCTTACTAGTGCCCGTAGTAGCTCCTGGGTATTTGATACCGGTGCAGTTGCTCACATTTGTAACTCAAAGCAGGGGCTGCAGAATAAGCGGAAACTGGCAAAGGACGAGGTGACGATGCACGTCGGGAATGGTTCCAAGGTCAATGTGATCGCCGTCGGCACGCTGCCTCTGCATCTCCCTTCGGGATTAGTTTTAAACCTTAATAATTGTTATTTAGTGCCAGCTTTGAGCATGAACATTGTATCGGGATCTCGTTTAATTCGAGATGGCTACTCATTTAAATCCGAGAATAATGGTTGTTCTATTTATATGAGAGATATGTTTTATGGTCATGCTCCTATGGTGAATGGTTTATTCTTTATGAATCTCGAACGTGATGCTACACATGTTCACAATGTGAGTACCAAAAGAAGTAAGGTTGATAATGATAGTCCCACATACTTGTGGCACTGCCGCCTTGGTCACACAGGTGTCAAACGCATGAAGAAGCTCCATGCAGATGGACTTTTAGAGTCTCTTGATTATGAATCATTTGACACGTGCGAACCATGCCTTATGGGAAAAATTACCAAGACTCCGTTCTCAGGAACAATGGAGCGAGCAACCAACTTATTGGAAATCATACATACTGATGTGTGCGGTCCAATGAGTGTTGAGGCTCGCGGTGGCTATCGTTATGTTCTCACCCTCACTGATGATTTAAGTAGGTATGGGTATATCTACTTAATGAAACACAAGTGTGAAACCTTTGAAAAGTTCAAGGAATTTCAGAGTGAGGTTGAAAATCAACGTGACAGGAAAATCAAGTTTTTACGATCAGATCTTGGAGGAGAATACTTGAGTCACGAGTTTGGTACACACTTAAGAAAATGCGGAATAGTTCCACAACTCACGCCGCCTGGAACACCTCAACGTAATGGTGTGTCCGAACGTCGTAATCGCACTCTATTAGATATGGTGCGATCTATGATGTCTCTTGCCGATTTACCACTATCTTTTTGGGGCTATGCTTTAGAGACTGCCGCATTCACTTTAAATAGGGCACCGTCGAAATCCATTGAGACGACACCGTATGAATTGTGGTTTGGGAAGAAACCTAAGCTGTCGTTTCTAAAAGTTTGGGGATGCGATGCTTATGTCAGGAAACTTCAACCTGAAAAGCTTGAACCCAAGTGGGAAAAATGCGTCTTCATAGGATACCCAAAAGAAACTATTGGGTACACCTTCTACCTCAGATCCGAAGGCAAGATCTTTGTTGCCAAGAATGGGTCCTTTCTAGAGAAAGAGTTTCTCTCGAAAGAAGTAAGTGGGAGGAAAGTAGAGCTTGATGAAGTATTACCTCTTGAACCGGAAAATGGCGCAACTCAAGAAAATGTTCCTGAGGTGCCTGCACCGACTAGAGAGGAAGTTAATGATAATGATCAAGATACTTCTGATCAAGCCCCTACTGAAATTCGAAGGTCCACAAAGACACGTTCCGCACCAGAGTGGTACGGCAACCCTGTCTTGGAAATCATGTTGTTAGACAACAGTGAACCTTCGAACTATGAAGAAGCGATGGCGGGCCCGGATTCTGACAAATGGCTAGAAGCCATGAAATCTGAGATAGGATCCATGTTTGAAAATGAAGTATGGACTTTGACTGACTTGCCCGTAGAACGGCGAGCCATAGAAAATAAATGGATCTTTAAGAAGAAGACAGACGCGGATGGTAATGTGACCATCTATAAAGCTCGGCTTGTCGCTAAGGGTTATCGACAAGTTCAAGGGGTTGACTACGATGAGACTTTCTCACCGGTAGCGAAGCTGAAGTCCGTCCGAATCATGTTAGCAATTGCCGCATTCTACGATTATGAAATATGGCAAATGGACGTCAAAACGGCATTCCTTAATGGTTTCCTTAAGGAAGAATTGTATATGATGCAGCCGGAAGGTTTTGTCGATCCTAAGAATGCTGACAAAGTGTGCAAGCTCCAACGCTTGATTTATGGGCTAGTGCAAGCATCTCGGAGTTGGAACATTCGCTTTGATGAGATGATCAAAGCGTTTGGGTTTACGCAGACTTATGGAGAAGCCTGCGTTTACAAGAAAGTGAGTGGGAGCTCTGTAGCATTTCTCATACTATATGTAGATGACATACTTTTGATGGGAAATGATATAGAACTCTTGGACAGCATCAAGGCCTATTTGAATAAGAGTTTTTCAATGAAGGACCTTGGAGAAGCTGCTTATATATTAGGCATCAAAATCTATAGAGATAGATCGAGACGCCTCATAGGTCTTTCACAAAGCACATACCTTGATAAGATATTGAAGAAGTTCAATATGGATCAATCCAAGAAGGGGTTCTTGCCTGTGTTACAAGGTGTGAAATTGAGCTCAGCTCAATGTCCGACCACGGCAGAAGATATAGAAGAGATGAACGTCATCCCCTATGCATCAGCCATAGGTTCTATTATGTATGCCATGCTGTGTACCAGACCTGATGTAAACCTTGCCGTAAGTTTGGTAGGAAGGTACCAAAGTAATCCCGGCAAGGAGCACTGGACAACGGTCAAGAATATCCTGAAGTACCTGAAGAGGACTAAGGAAATGTTTCTCGTTTATGGAGGTGACGAAGAGCTCGTCGTAAAGGGTTACGTCGACGCTAGCTTCGACACAGATCTGGATGACTCTAAGTCACAAACCGGATACGTGTATATTTTGAATGGTGGGGCAGTAAGCTGGTGCAGCTGCAAGCAGAGCGTCGTGGCGGGATCTACATGTGAAGCGGAGTACATGGCAGCCTCGGAGGCAGCACATGAAGCAATATGGGTGAAGGAGTTCATCACCGACCTAGGAGTCATATCCAATGCGTCGGGGCCAATCAAACTCTTCTGTGACAACACTGGAGCTATTGCACTTGCCAAGGAGCCCAGGTTTCACAAGAAGACAAGACACATCAAGCGTCGCTTCAACTCCATTCGTGAAAATGTTCAAGATGGAGACATAGAGATTTGTAAAGTACATACGGACCTGAATGTAGCGGATCCGTTGACTAAACCTCTCCCTAGAGCAAAACATGATCAACACCAGAATTCCATGGGTGTTCGATTCATCACAATGTAACTAGATTATTGACTCTAGTGCAACTGGGAGACTGTTGGAAATATGCCCTAGAGGCAATAATAACGAGATCACATCATTAAGAGAATGATGTGATGGACAAGACCCAATCCTAAACATAGCACAAGATCGTATAGTTCGTTTGCTAGAGTTTTCCAATGTCAAAGTATCTTTTCCATAGACCATGAGATCGTGTAACTCCCGGATACCGTAGGAGTGCTTTGGGTATACCAAACGTCACAACGTAACTGGGTGACTATAAAGGTAGACTACGGGTATCTCCGAAAGTGTCTGTTGGGTTGACATGGATCAAGACTGGGATTTGTCACTCCGTATGACGGAGAGGTATCACTGGGCCCACTCGGTAATGCATCATCATAATGAGCTCAGAGTGACCAAGTGTCTGGTCACGGGATCATGCATTACGGTACGAGTAAAGTGACTTGCCGATAACGAGATTGAACGAGGTATTGGGATACCGACGATCGAATCTCGGGCAAGTAACATATCGATTGACAAAGGGAATTGCGTACGGGGTTGATTGAATCCTCGACATCGTGGTTCGTCCGATGAGATCATCGTGGAGCATGTGGGAGCCAACATGGGTATCCAGATCCCGCTGTTGGTTATTGACCTGAGAGTCGTCTCGGTCATGTCTGCTTGTCTCCCGAACCCGTAGGGTCTACACACTTAAGGTTCGGTGACGCTAGGGTTGTGAAGATATGTATATGCAGTAACCCGAATGTTGTTCGGAGTCCCGGATGAGATCCCGGACGTCACGAGGAGTTCCGGAATGGTCCGGAGGTAAAGAATTATATATAGGAAGTGCAGTTTCGGGCATCGGGACAAGTTTCGGGGTTATCGGTATTGTACCGGGACCACCGGAGGGGTCCCGTGGGCCCACCGGGTGGGGCCACATGGGCTGTAGGGGGTGCGCCTTGGCCTAGATGGGCCAAGGGCACCAGCCCCTATAGGCCCATGCGCCTAGGGTTTCCACCAAGGAAGAGTCCAAGTGGTGGAAGGCACCCCTAGGTGCCTTGGGGGGGAGGGAAACCTCCCCTTGGCCGCCGCCCCCCCCCCCCCCCTAGTAGATGCCATCTACTAGGGCTGGCGCCCCCCTGGCACCCCTATATATAGTGGGGGAGAGGAGGGACTTGACACACCAGCCCCTGGCGCCTCCCTCTCTCCCCGTTACGTCTCTCCCTCGTAGTATTGGCGAGGCCCTGCTGCTGTGACGCCCTGCATCCACCACCACGCCGTCGTGCTGCTGGATCTTCATCAACCTCTCCCCCCCCCCTTTCTGGATCAAGAAGGAGGAGACGTCTCCCGTCCCGTACGTGTGTTGAACGCGGAGGTGCTGTCCGTTCGGCGCTTGGTCATCGGTGATTTGGATCACGTTGAGTACGACTACATCATCACCGTTCTTTTGAACGCTTCCGTGCACGATCTACAAAGGTATGTAGATGCATCTAATGACTCGTTGCTAGATGAACTCCTAGATGATCTTGGTGAAATGAGTAGGAAAATTTTTGTTTTCTTTAACGTTTTCCAATACTGCTCTATACATACCTAACTCTTACTGTATCTGTATGAATCAGGGACACATTACCTCGACTGGATGCGGGATGACAGAGGTCCGACGGCAATGGTGGCACGCGTGGCCTTCCCTCTCCTCCAGCGGCAGCCCGCCCCTCCCTCTCCTCTAGCGACGGTGCGGCCGCACGGCTCCTTTTCCTCTTCAATGCGACGGTCGGCGCGGCCGCGCGGCTCCTCTCTGATGCAGCGGCCGGCGCGAGTCCCTTGCTCTCTCTCCTAGATGTTGCGGTGTGGTGCGATTCCCCTTCCTCTCCGATGCGGCGGAGCAGCGCCGTCTCCCTGTTCGAGACGCCGGCGCAGTGCGGGAGAGCGGAGCAGATTCCCGCGAACTCTTTTCTTCAGCCTGCACTCGTCCAAAACTGCTAAGTGCTGAGGGCTTTTGCCTTTGTGTGATATGGACCATTGGATCTGTTTTGGATGGAGATGAAGAGCCTAAAGTTGCAACGTGACTTCACCAAGTGAAGTCACTGGATCTCAGTCCAGTTTAACGGCCCGGTCAACGCCTCAACGGTGTCAAGCTTTGTTTGCCACGTCAGCAATTACAACGGGTCCCATCCATCAGAAACAGTGTCAAAGTGCGCTTGGTGATCGATTAGTGCTTTTTGAAAACTGTCAGCACAATGGTGGTGGTTTTGAAAAAATTCGAAACGTGGTGGTTTTCTGAATTAGGGCCCCCAATTGTGGTCATTTTTTGCAATTTACTCTATCCATCCCCTCTGTAAGACAATGATTTGGGGGGAACCAGCTCAACCCTCTAGGGGTGGCTTATCTTATATATATAATGGGTGTGTTACAACTAGTACAATATACGTACACAAATACAGAATCTATACATAGTTTAACACCCTCCCTCAATCTTAGCCACTTTCTAAAGAACTAAGAAGGGTAAGATTGCGCCTGCAGGCCTCGAACTATGGTAGAGGCAATGGCTTAGTGAAGATGTCTGTAAGTTGATCCTTAGAAGAGATGAACTTGATCTGGAGTTGCTTCTGTGGCACACGTTCCCGTACAAAGTGATAGTCAACTTCAATGTGTTTCGTTCGGGCATGGAATACCGGATTCGCAGAAAGGTATGTAGCACCGATGTTATCACACCAATGGATAGGAGGCTGCGGTTGGGACATACCCAACTCCTGAAGCAAAGACTGCACCCAGATAATCTCTGTAGTAGCATTAGCCACACCCTTATACTCAGCTTTAGTACTACTACGCAATACAGTAGACTGTTTCCGAGCACTCCAGGCGACCAAATTAGAGCCAAACAACAAAGCATAGCCCCCCGTGTATCGCTTGTCATCCGTACTGCTAGCCCAATCCGCATCAGAATATGCCGAGAGAACCCGAGAGTGAGTCGGCCGAAAATGCATCCCAAAAGACACTGTGAACTGAACATAACGCAGTATGCGCTTAACAGCAACCCAATGAGTGTCTCGAGGAGCCTGGAGATACTGACAAACCCTATTGATAGCATAAGAAATATCTGGTCTCGTGATCGTAAAGTACTGGAGACCACCAACAATACTCTTGTACTCTGTGGCATCCACAGAAGACAGAAGCTCACCATCAACAGCAGTAATCTTGCCGGTGGACGACATGGGTGTAGTGGTTGGTTTGCACTTAATCATCCTAGCTCGCTGTAATAAATCCAAGGAGTACTTCTTATGTGTCATAACAAGACCATCAGCACGAGAAGTAACTTCAACCCCAAGAAAGTAGTGAAGCTTCCCAAGATCTTTAACAGCAAAATCAGCACCAAGAGAGCGAACAAGAGCATCAACATCAGACTGAGAGGAACTGACTAGAATAATATCATCCACATAGACCAAAATATACATAGTGACCTCTGGCTTCTGGAGAAGAAATAATGAGGAGTCAACAGTAGACGACACAAACCCATGAGCACGAAGAGCTAAGGCAAGACGAGCATGCCAAGAACGAGGAGCTTTCTCCAGACCATAGACACTTTGGTGAGACGACAGATGTGATCAGGACGGTCAGGATCAGCAAAACCAGGCGGTTGTCGCATATAAACCTCTTCCTCCAAGAAACCATGAAGAAAGGCATTCTGCACATCAAGCTGGCGAAGAGACCAACCTCGAGTGACGTCAAGAGAAAGAAGAATCTGAATGGTAGTAGGCTTGACGACAGGACTGAAGGTATCCTCATAATCAAGACCATAGCGCTGCCGAAATCCTCTGGCAATAAGGCGCGCTTTATAATGCTCAATAGACCCATCCGAGTGCTTCTTCACTTTGAACACCCACTTAGAATCAATAACATTAACCCGTGGTCGGGAAGGAACAAGAGTCCATATCTTGTTGCAAAGAAGAGCATGATACTCCTGCTCCATAGCCTCTCGCCAATGAGGAATGCACATGATAGCCTGATACGAGCGGGGCTCACAAGATAGATCCGCAATAGCAGCAGCCAGACATGCCACCAACCAAGCAACAGTACCATCCTTACGTTCCTTAGGGCGAAAAATACCACTGCGACTGTGTGTATGTGGACATAGCACAGGAGCCGTCGATGTGGAGGGAGCAGCCGTGGTCGACGAGGACGAAGAATCAGCCGGCGAGGGGCTGGGCAATGTTGACGTAGAGAGCCCAAGCGACAAGGAGCCAGGCAATGGAGTCAAGCCCACCAACGGGGCACTCGGCGAGGTGGATCCTGAGCCGGTCAGTGGGCTGACCGGCGAGGGAGACAGCCCAAGCGGGGCCGGTGACAACACAGGCCGAGCCACGGGCGACGCCAGTGTAGCAGGCCGAGCCGCGGGCGACGCTAGCATGGCGGACCGAGCCGCGGCAGACACCGGCGTCGGCGTGACGGGCGTGCCGGGCCGATCAGAGAACAAGGATGACCCAGAGTCAGGAGGTGGCGCCATAGGTACATGCGCCGATCGTGCATGGACGCACAGATCGAGGCCATGCAATGACGCGGCACGATCAACGTGCGCATCAGAGAGCGGCGGCGATGAAGACGGGGGAGCCTCCTCCAGAAGCTCCAAACGAGCCCCGCATCCAGTCCCTGCTCCATTAGCGGTGTGGATCTTATCGGAGCCGTGATAGGGCTCACGAGGATGAAGCTTCCCCATCTCATTCGTTAGATGCTTCGTCGCCCCAGAGTCCATGTACCAATGCAGATCAATGGAGTAAGACTGAGTGTGGCCCTGAGACTTCTGCGGCGCCAGGCGATCAGCCATAGCCACCTGACGCGCAGTGTTGCGAGTATCCTTGTCGTCGTTGCCGAGACCGAGGAAGCTCTTCTGGAAGCGGCGACGGCACTTGGAGGCCCAATGCCCCTCAAGGCCACACAGCTGGCAGACCCGCCGACCCCCATCGCCAGGTAGAGTCAGAGTGGGGGTGGACGAGGCCGGAGGCAGCTGTGCAGACCCCTTGCCCGAGGCGGATGACTGAGCACCACCGGAGGGGCGACCACCTCTGTAGGCCGCGTTAGCGGAGGAGGAGCAGCGGCTGCGGTTGGCTCGGCGCGCCTCAATGCGCTGCTCAGTGAGAAGAAGCCAAGAGTAGACCTCATGCGCCATCATGGGGGTCGTGTTGCCGCACTCGTTAATGATCTCAACCAAACCATCATACTCTTCGTCGAGGCCGTTGACGATGAAGGAGTTGAACTCGGAGTCAGTAAGCGGTTGTCCAACGGATGCCAACGTGTCAGCAAGAGCCTTGACCTTGTTGTAGAACTCGGTGACCGTGGACTCAAGCTTCTCAAGGTGCCAAGGGCGCGACGGAGGGCAGTGACACGGGCTTGCGACTGTGATGCAAAAGAGCGCTTAAGGATGGTCCAAGCCTCATGGGAAGTCTTCGCGAAGAGGATGAGCCCGGCAACAGCCAGAGTGAGCGAACCCTGGATGGAGGAGAGGTTCACCTGGTCATGACCCGTCCAGACAAGGTGCGCCTTGTTGTAAACCGGACCATTCACGCTGTCCACCAGTGCGGGAGGGCGAGGAAAAGTGCCGTCGACATAGCCAAGCAAGTAGTGGCTTCCAAGGAGCGGAAGAACCTGCGCACGCCAGAAAATATAATTGTCGGACAAGAGCTTGACGGTGATGAGGTTGCCGAAGTGGAACGGTGGAGGCAACAATCCCGTTGAAGCACCTGCCGGGGACGCGTACGCCATGGGGGCAGGGACGGGCGGCGTGGGTGGCACAACGAGATTGGAACCCACGGGCGGCAGCAAGTATGCCCCGTAGAGGGAGGCAACCGGCGCGACCGGAGAGGATCCCGCCGGAGGCGCGGATGCCATGAGGCCCGCCGTGATGGCCGACGAGGTGGCCTCGGGCGCGAAGGCCAGAGGCGCGATGACGTCGGGCAATGGGGCGGGCGAAGAGGCGCTCGACGTATGGATCGTCAGCGCAAGCCCCGGCGATGAAGGAGCCGGAGAGTTGTTGGAGAAGAACGAGCCGACGCTCCTGGTCCCGAGCTGAGGCGGCCGCATGGTGGCCAAGTCAGGCGGGAGAGGGAGGAGGGCAGCGAGCGAGGCCGGGAGAAACCCGGCGCAGGAGGAGCTGGAGGCGGCAGCACCTGACATGGCGGCGGCGCGATCTAGTGGCGGCGGCGCGATGTAGGGGCGGTGGCGGGATTAGAGTTTTGCGGAAGCAGAGGTCGTAACTAGGTCTGTTACCATGTAAGACAATGATTCGGGGGGAACCAGCTCAACCCTCTAGGGTGGCTTATCTCATATATATAATGGGTGTGCTACAACCGGTACAATATACGTACACAAATACAGAATCTAGCCACCGCCGCCGCCGAGGTTCGAGAGGAGTCGGCCACCACGACCTCCCTCGCAAGCTGACCGTCACCTCCCCCTCCCCCAGCAGCCATGTATAGCGGGGCCGGGCGACCGCGTGCCTGGCCTAGGTGGGTCTCAGCCTCCCTCCTCCCTTCGTCCAAGGCCAGGAACTCCCTTCCCTGCCCGATCTCCTCCCTTCGTCCAAGGCTAGGAGCTCCCTCCCCTCCCTGATCTGACGGAGAGAGGGCCAGGCCTTGCCACTCCGGTGTTAGATGTGGCCAGATCCGGCCGGGGGACTCACAGTAGAACCTCCACGTCGGCGGAGCACCAGCAGCCCGACAGAAGGTGGGTGCCCAATCCGGCATTTTTTGGTGATTTGTCTATAGTTAGATCAGCACGGAGAAGGAGCAATGTAGTGCGGATTAGAAGAACGGACACCAAACTGTCTATTAGATTACTATATATTATACTGCCATTATCATACTTCATATCATAATGTTGATGCCTCTTTAAATCCAGTGCTTAAATAAGATTAGGAGAAAGGGCATCACACTCTCCGAGAGCAAACAAGATACCACATATCGATCCTGTCAGTGCATGTACTATTATTATGTTGTGTTAACAAATCTATCTTTCTTTTCTCATATTGTGTAGGATTCAGATTTTATGACAGGGACACAATCAAATTTATACCATCCGTTGTGACGATACAAGGAAAGTAAATGTAGATGCATATTTTGTTCAACGTGATGATACAAGGGAGAGTTGGCCTATGCTGCCAACTGATCTGCGACGGCATACGTAGAAGGAGATTTCAAAAGTAGCACGAGCGGCTGTTCTACCGCTGGTCGGAGGGAGATTGAGTGAGCTCCACAACCCCGATCTTGGCATACAACCTGAAGGCATCATGCCCAAGCAAGCTTCTTCGATGTTCTAATTCTTGCATTTGTTGGTCTTTTACCGTCGGAGCTTACAAAATCTTAGATGTTGCTGACAAAAGACCGAGGCACAATATTTTGATTGCAGACTATATATATTCTTCAGTAATATGTAAAGCCTAAGTGAGACACAAAATGTTTTGATTGCAGTCTTGCAGACTGCATATTATTTCAGCATGTACGTTCGCAAACAATAAAATAAAAAAATCAGCAAGTAGATGCCTTCATATGCATGCATATCCCGATTGGATCATAAGCCATGATCGAAATTTAGTGGTATTGAAACTAGAAGGGTGGATGACAATTAATCTCACCTTTAATCTCAAAATCTACGAGTAGGTTATAACATACATCCTAGAGATTTTAAGGATATGTATTGATCTGCAAGTCTTAAATTTCAGTTAAACATCTATTATATCCCTGTGTGACATAGAAGTATTGAAGAACCCCTGCATAGTTTGCACTTGGCCAATTGCTTATAAAGAGCGAACAACTTTTGTTGCACCTTTTTTTTCTAAATTAAACCTCTTCCTCTTTAGGCCCATGATTCACACTTTTTGTATGCTTCCTTTTGGTTTATGTATACCTTTGTGATATGCTTCTATCTTTGCATATTTCTTTTTCTTAAGGGCACACGAGAAGAATTGATGAAACATGTAAGTTGTCAAATTGTTTTGCTTTATCTTGAAAAGTGTAAGTTTTCTAAAAATTGTGATGCAAATTTGGTAAGGTGGTAGAGAACCTCATCAATATAATAATGTATATGCTCCTCCTCGGGATGTAGCGAACTAGCGATCTATTATGCTTTTTCTTGACCAAATCCAAACTACTATTATTGGGAGGTCCATCTGTTCTTAAACCGTGTGTACATGATTTCCTTTTTGTATTTGTTTTAGTTTATCTTCCAATCCTCTGAATGATTTTCACATATGTTTTTCTGCGAAAGTGTTGTTGGGAGTGGTGCATAGAACGTTCAATTTTGCTTGGCTAATACACATGTGGACCACGACTTGCTTCCCTTTTATTTTGCTCACTAAACAGGAGCCATTAACTCCTACATTTGCTTGTCTCGTCTTCTCAGATGCTAGATAATGTTCGGTTGAGAGAGATGACTATGAAGTGCGTGCAAGTAATGACAGGTACCTCTATCTTACACCTTTTTCCAATGAAAAAGCGTGCATGCTTTTCTAGATTTGGTTTCCTTTTCCATGTGCATTGTCAATTTGTTATTCCTTCAAAGTGAGATGAAAACAAAGATTCTACTTGTATAACTAAAGTTTGATCTTCAGTCCTACTCCATTCGTCTGGAATTAGTTGACGCTCAAAGGGATGTATCTAGATGTATTTCAGTGCTAGATACATCCATTTGAGCGCCAACTAATTCCGGGCGGAGGAAGTACACAACACACCCTTTTTAGCGGAATAAAAGGCCACAACTTCACCACATATGAGTGTAACTAATCTCATGTTTCATGCTCTAACTTATGTACTAAATTCTGCTAACATGACTAAATTATTTTTGGTTGCATTTAATATCCCTCTATAACATCTTCAGTTATCAAACATGCCAGCATTCACGTGGATATTGGTAAAATATTCCTGTCCATTTTGGTTCAACATCAATTAATGTGCTTTTCATTAGATATAGGCAGTGGCGGGTGGCGCGATCGCAAGGCGTCCGATCAGATGACCTGGGTCCATGGGGAGTTGGTGGCACTCGACTACAACAAGATCATCGAGGAAATCTATATTGGTTGGTCAATTGCTAACAGCCTAACACAACATGTTTCGAATTGCATTTTTTTCGACTAAAAGTAGTAGTTTCTGCAGTTGTATTAAGATTTCAATGAAAATCCAGAATAGACTCTAAGGCAGCAAGGGTGTTTGGCGCCTGAAGGAGTATCCGGGTTCAAGGATCTGGCCCTCTTCATCGAGACGAACGGGTCGTCGCCAAGTATATCGGGTACCTACACATGAACCTCCCTCCACTGCAATGTCGCTGTTGTTTGTTTTGTCTGTCGGACTGTGCTCTCAGCAGTAGCTTCAGGATAGGGGGGCAAACCTGCATCTTTTTATGATTTATTTTTATTAGATTAGCACGGGAGCGAGCAGTGCACTGAGGATTTGACCCCTTAAAGAATATGCTTAGACTTCATTATGCTTAGACTTCATTATGCATCCTGTGCATATACAATGGTACAGATAATTCCGTTGCGTGTGAATGAACAGAGCATTGAGAATGGCGACAGAACAAAACCATGGAAGCAAACTCCTTTTGCTTATATCACAAATTTTGTGCCATGGTACAAAAAGAGAACAAGTGCTGGTGTATGTTCAGATGTGATGAAACCAAATAAGGCTGCAACTAACATGTTATATTGCCTTTCAGTTATGAACTTTATGGCACTAATGGCTCTCAAGTTTGGCAAGAGTTTGTACAAAAGATAGGGAAAGTGTCTAAAGCTATACTAGAAGATGTAATTACTTCTGTCAGTTCGTAGTGCTTGACTAGATGGCGTCTTCCTATGTATAGCTTGATTAGATGCAATCGTGGACGTTTAATTATAATATGCGACACTAGATAGATTTCTTTGTCTTGTCCTCACTTAATTTATTGGTCCGGTGCATATTAGTGAGGAAGACACCATGCGATGAGAGAGTGAATTTCTTTTTTTTAATAAAAAGAAAAGGGGCGACACTTTTTTTTAGGGAAAGCGTCTGATTGCTATGAGAAAAATGGCGCATACTTTCATATAGTGATATAGGAAAGCTGTTATTTACTATGAGAGAAATGTTACATACTTTTATATAGTTGAAAATATCAGATACCCTAACAAGTCATGTTTATGATGGCCGTACCAAAAAATCATTTAGTTTTAACAATCATAAGAGATGCATACAAATAATGCTTCTTATATACAATTTGTTACGCATGATAATACAAAAGGTGTGCTTATATATATTCTTAATATATTTACTTATTTATTTTTGTAGTGTATGAGAAAGATAAAAGATGGATTATGTCAACGTTTAAAAAGAATTCACCAAACAAGGGTGTAGAGGCGATGCCGTTGAAAGTGTTAAAAAAACCAGCAAGTTTTGTACATATATATGTGTTATTCCGTTGCGTTCTACTAGTATATACTAGAAAGCACTAATAACATATTTTTTCGTATGTATGATTTAGAAATATCTACTATGCTATTTAATAATATTAAAAGATATGAAGAAACACATATATATATATGCAAATATATGTGTATACACTATATAGCTTATGTAATATGAGAAAATTAATTTTAAGGATCTTTTTAACAAAAAAAAGATTTGTTAAATCATAAAATTTAAATTTTTTAAAACCAAAAATTCATTGATATACATTAGAATTGTGTAATAATGAATATATTTTTTGAAATAAATTCTTATGTGATCGACTAACAAAAATTGTATTAATTAAAATTATAATATGATCGCATAGTTTAGAATATGTATAAAAGTTCGGTAGAAAATATATTTATTTTACATCACCCTAGGCCCCAAAATGGTTTGCACCTGCTCTACTCGTTTGTTGCGACCCCTCCGATGGAAGAATAGTATAATGGCTCCGGCTCGATTTCCTATCATCGATCCACTACAGTTGCAGCAGTAACGCATGCGGTCGTGAGCAGCATAAAACCGTTCCTTTTATATGTGCATATATACCTTATATCAATGCATTTTCTCACTGTTTGGGTGTGTGCCTATTTCTCTGTTGATTCCATGACGTACCGTTGTAGGTAGGATGATTGTAATTCGACTACACACTGTGTGGAGGATCAAAGTGAGTGGAAGGATGGAGAAAAAATGACAAGGCTGTGCACTAAGAGCTAGTGGAAGAATCATCGGCTCGCTTGTTGATGGCGGCAAGCATGTCATTTTCAGAGAGACGGACCAAGAGACCCCGAGCTTGATGTTGAAGTGCTACATAGGAGAGATCGAGCCATTTCGTATGCAGCTGCTAACACCCGCTCGTTTTCACTCTCCGACCATTAATAGAAGATTAGATCGGAGCACCACCACAATTGTGTTGAAAGTAGACGAGCACAAGCCCGAGCTAGAGATCTGCACCAAGCATTTCGTTTGCACCCACATTCCACTGTCATATCTTGCAAGGATTGTTGGTATGTTCTGGTCAGATATTAGTACGCATTGCACTTAATTAGTTGTTTCTTCCTTCTGCCCAACATTTGCCCTTGGATTCAGAGTTTTAACAGTTCATATAATACTGCATTGTAGATAAAGTCTGACCAATGGATGGTGGTGGTGCTGTTAATGAGACCGGGGTGTTCTGGTATAGTTAGTTCACCTTGATTTTGCATACTAATATGATGATGACAGTCGATGTTTGGCTCGTTACCTTATTTCGAAGTCATAGTTGTGTTTGGCATAGCCTGTTCGATTATAACAAAAACTGTTGGGCACATTTTTGTGTTGATGACAAAGGGGATTTCTCTGCTGGCAAATTTTCTGGAAGAAATTTTTCTTTGCTTGGGTATATAACAAAAACTTAACTTTACTACATGGAATTTGATTTGCTCAAATCAAAACCATATATAAAATCTAATTAAAGAATAAATCATATAAATTTTCAGAATATGTTTGACTGGGTTGACTGACCACCTAAAACTCCACAAAATTCCCTCTCTCTCTCCTCTCCCGCTGAGGTGTGGTATATACATTGACCGCGTCAGTACCCCGGGGCCGACGGCAACCTCCGTACGTGCTGCTGGAGTGCTGGACCGGTGAGTACCAAGGGCCATCTCCAGGCCGTGCGAGTGGCTAGCCTCGTGCACAACGCATGGCCCGTGCGTCACTGTCTCATCAACATCACCCGCAAGATCGACCCCACCGCCGAGAGCAGACCAGCGACCTGCAAGGACAGGATGTCGTTGGCGTACACTACTTACAATTACAAGGAGCAGTCGCTGTGCAAGACGTACGAGACGGCGGTGGTGTGCACGGTGGACAAGACAAGGGCGCGAGCGAAGGCGCTCGGGCGCATGCAGCAGAGCGTGGCGCGTAGACGCGTAGTTCCACTTCCACGCATGTCGACTCCTGGCCGCAACAGCACAGGGTTCGCGAGGGCCATGCAGCTCCCAAGACCCAAGTAGCATGGCGTCACGGCAGGCTGCACAAGGAGGCGTTTGAGTCGGAGGAGGAGCTCATCCATGGCGCACTAGGACTAGGAGCCGACACGCATGACAGCAGAACGCTGCAGCGCCTCTCCACGTCCCTCGACGTACTTCGCGCGCGCCCTGGCCGTCCGCCCACCCGCTCATGGAGACAGACAGGCCAGACGGGGGAGTCCGTGTCCCAGTCTGGCGCGCTCCATACGGTGCCGGGAGCGTGGCACGAGCTCGCGCTGACCGGCGAACGTATCGATCCACCGCATCATGGTCAACCTGCGGCACCGTGCTCGGCTCCAAGTCCAAGGAGGACGTCGGCCGGCGACAGTTTCTGGCACGCCGTCGCGTTGGGCAGCTGATCCTCTACGTCGCCGCAGGACTAGTCCGCGGTGCGCAACATGGTGGGCGCCGTCTCGCGATACCCTCTTGTAGCTCGGCATTCTCGGCGGCTTGTAGGGTGGGGTTTGAGCTGGGAGGTGGGAGCATGGTAGTTTCTCTTTGGCTGAACTTTGTCGTAGTCTGTCTTGGCTGGATGTTTGGGTTTTCATTAATGAAAATTGGAAGGGGGAGCCCTTCTTTTATAAAAAAAAGAGCTCCGGCGGCACACGCGCTCTGGGCAGGGGGGAGCGGCTGCTATCAGTTTCACTTGCTACGATAGGAAGTGGATTGAAGAAGACGGCGGACGAGGGGCTTCAACTTCATGGCTCCGAGCGTCCGACGCTGGCGGCCTCTGGCTGTGGAGAGGAATTAATAAAGGGCGGGCCGCGATGGAGTCAAAGAGTCAAATCCCACCATCTCATCGCCAAAAGGAAAAAAGATCCATGCCTTGTTTGGTACACATAGGATTCCCCATGCACAGCGGGGGGAATTTCTTTGAAAGCCGCTGGAAGATGGCGGGGGACCTTGCTTCCGCCCCGTCAGCAGTTTTTCACAGGAGCGAGCCGGGGTTTCCTCCCCTACCTCTGAAGGCGTGGAAGCCTTTCCCGGGAAAGGCCGTGGAAGGGACGGGGCGTCCTAATATCATTGGCGTCCACCGTCCAAATGCAGCGGCGGGGTTCTCGGGGCTGATTCAGCCCGTGTTTTCTCCACCCAGGGAAGAGGCAAGGATCTCCTGTAACCAAATGAGCCTTGAAGGATCGCCGGGGATTAATCCCGTCATTGAGCTTCCAATCTCCGTGCTCGTGTACGGCCACAGGGCAGGCAGGAGAGTAAAATGATGTGGAGCCCCATCCGGTCGTCGCCCTATGTGCGGGCCCCAGCTACGACGGCGACTGCTCTTGACTGGATCACCTGCCGCATGACGATAGGCGCTATCATCAGGGCGTCGGCGAAGGGCATGCGCCCGGGACACGTACGCTCTATGTATACGAGCCGCCCAATATGTATGAATATACGTACACTCTATGAAAAATCCATATTGTCCTTTATACGTTTTGTGAGGGGGTACTACCGAATCGGGACTCTTGTTCTAATTCTTCTTTTTTCATGCAACTCGGTGGTCCCGCTCAACAATGCCATCAACCTGTTTTTTCAGTCAGCTTCATGTGGGACTATAACATGAAAGATTGCGATTTAGTCCGCTGCAACTTGGATGGGCCCGTGCCCAAGGTGAACCTCACCTATATCAATTTGGCCCTCAACAGCCCTTTTGGCGATGCCTTGAAGCTTTTGTGTTCACCAGGGGCCATAGACCTGGAGGATGATGAGCTTTGCAAGTTTCTTGACATCTTGCTGCGCCATCAGGGTTCAGGGATACATGGGCGTTCCTTTTATTCATCATCTTAGCACGACAAACATCATTTGGCAGTTGATGGTATTTGGTATGTTTTCATTGTTCAGAATTTTTAGGTTATATGCCATTAGTCTACATTTTACGGACGCAGTTTGATTTCCAATGAACAAACTTACAACTGACTACATTAAAATGTTCAGCGCTTGGTTTTTTTTTTCCGGTATTCATCTTCACTTCAGGTTTGAGACTTTTATTCTGCATTAGGTAGCATAGCAAAGCGGGGGTGGCTGACTCATTTTCTTTCTTTCTTTTTTTCTGGACGCAACTAACACGGGGACATCTAGAAAATGTCCAAGAAAGTGGTTTCTAGTCTGGATTTACCACATAACGGGCTGGTGGGAGTGAGACTACGTTGGGGGCAAGGGAGCTACATTATTGCTCAGTATAAAACAGACACCCACAGTCGTACATTCTTCCAGAATGGATATGGAAGGAGTTTCTTGACCGAACGTGCCTCGAGATTGGCACAGATAGAGTGATGACTTTCAAGACCAGCGTCCTGCAAAGAGCTGGAGATGATAATTGTGATCAACATCCTCTGAGAGGCGCCTGAGCGCATTTATGCGACCAAAGTGAAGAGTCGGATCTGTATATTAGGTGCTGGCAGTAGCAAGGTCCACCTGTATATAACGCGAACTTTACCTCTTTTCTCTCTGTGTGTTGTGTTGTATCAAACCTCCTTATGTATGTTTTTATCAAGTTCCTCTCAAGACCATTCTGATCATTTATTATTTATGTTCTCACTTTCAGTGGATAATTAAGCAGGTTCATCATGTTTTCTTCTAGTAGGAATAGATCTTCATATCTTTCTTCTCATTATCTTTCATCATTATTGCAGCGATCACCCCCCTGCAGTACATCTTTCTTCATCATCAGGTGTGTGCCATTAGCTTCAGTAAATACAAGCCTTCATTGAAATGTTTCAGATATGCCAAAGCAGTCATGCTTTCTCTCCTCCTTTTTTTGCTCCTCAATGTATTAGTTTGGCTAACACTAGCAACAGTTGCTCATTTGTTTTTTTGTTTGCTATCTATGGCTGACGCTGGAGCTCATGCCGGTAAGCTCCCTCATGCTCATCTGCTTGTTTTGCATCTTCTCCAACATCTGCTTATGATGGGCGAGTTCAGTTAGTCTATCTAGATTTTTGAGGGAATGCCATCATGGCGGTTTATATTTCATGTGAGAATAAAATATAGAGTGTTTGATAAAACGCCTACTAGAAACCCCGGAGGCTCCGACTTCCAGACAATTGTTCGAGAGATCTCTGAGTTCCTAGACAATACATCCGCCACCATATTGGCCTCCCTAAGACAGTGATGAAAACATATCAAAATAAAATTGCGAGCTAAAAAAGAGCATTCTTCATATAGATTGTCGCCGCTGGCCGAGGGAATTGCCGTCATTCTGCATGATCTCAATTACCTCCATACAATACCCCTCCACATAGATTTTATTGCATCCCATATCATTAGCCAGAAGAAGCCCGTCCCTAAGACCCCGAGCTTCTGTTGTCCCCGCATCTTCCATGAACGGAATATCAGCACAAGATGCAGCCAAGAAAACACCTTTGTCATCACGTAAAATTGCACCCCTACTCCCGGTACCTCTGTTTGATCAAATGTAGCATCAACATTGAGTTTAACTAGACCATCCGACAACTTGTTCCATCCATGTCTCCTGATTCTCATATTTTTAGATTGTGCCCATGTGAAGTTTTTTGCCAAAAAGCTAAAATTGCTGGTGCTGATGTCGTTGGCTCAAAAAGGAGCTCACCATGGGTGAACTGGTGACGCTCCCACCACACATACCAGACACCTATGGCCAGTAGATCATTGCGGTTAACATCAGCCACCAACGACTGAGTTTGATTCCTGGACAATAGCACATCCGCCAACACAGAGCCCCCTTCCCTTTCAGATGTAGATACCTCATTGATCAAGGGTCCCAGACCTAGAATTCTCCATATTTCTTGAACTCTCGGGCACAGAAACAAAGCGTGCCTGATGCTCTCGCAGTCGGATGTACAAAGCGGACATTGGGAACTAGTTATCATATGCCTATTCGCAAGGACTCCGTAACAGGGTATGGCTCCAAGCAAAGCTCTTCACACATGGATTCCTATTTTCGCCGGCACACGCAATTTCAAAATGGTTCGCCAGACTGGACTAGTACTTGAGCCTTGAACTGAGTTTATCATTCTCAACTTTCGTCCATGCTGGTGCTCCCATTATTCATGGTAAGCCGATCTAACAGAAAAAACCACACTTCTGTTAAAGTTCCATGAGACAAAAACATCCATCATACCCACTGCCAAAGGGATGTTCATAATTCGTTGCACATTAATAGGCTTAAATATATCATTTAATAACTGTTCATCCCACATCCTATTTTCAGCATCAATGAGTTCAGAAACTCTTGTAATCAAAATGATACCTCTCGGTGTCATAACTTTCCGTGTAGGACTGCTCGGTATTCATGAATCTTCCCAGATCTTAATTTGAGAACCATCACCTACTCTCCAAATATGTCCTCGCTTGAAAGTTTGAATACCACTCCATAAACTCTGCCATGTGTATGAGCTCCCTTTCTTTAGACTGCAATTGAGGAGGTCTTCATCAGGGAAGTATTTGGCCTTTGAACTCTAGCACATAAAGAATCTGGTTCACTTAACAGTCTCCAACACTGCTTAGCCAAAAGGGTCAAATTGAAACAGTGCAAATCTCTGAAGCCCATGCCGCCCCTCTCCTTAGGCACACACATTTTCCACCATGGAAACCGATGCATGTGTTGTTTCAGGTCCTCATCTCCCCACCAATACTTAGACATTGCCATGGTAATACTATTGCATATCTGTTTAGGTAACTTAAAAACTGACATGGCATAGGAAGGGATGACATGTATCACCGCCTTGAGTAATACCTCCCTACCACCAAAAGATAGCATTTTTTCCTTCCAACCCCGGATTCTACTAAGAACTCTATCAATAATATGCTGGAAACAATCTGATCTATCAACGCCAACAATTGGGGGCAGCCCCAAGTATTTGTCCATGATTGCCTCCGCCATGATATTCAGGGTAGTGCAAACCTCAACTCTATTCTCAACTGGTGTACAAGGGCTGAAGAAAATGCTTGATTTCGCCTCACTCGCCAACTGTCCTGAAGTCTATATCTAGCTGTATCCAATGTTTTATTATTATTATTTTGTGAGAGGTATCCAATGCTTTATATATTCATCTAACGTAAATCAGATTTTTATAACGAAAAAAATGGAAACATACATACACGCCAGCGTCAAACGGTTCCTTTTCGTTTCCCTTCTATACTACAAGAAAGGCAAGGCCGAGAGAGTCGACCGATCACGTGCAACGGCGACCCTTTTTTTGTCAAAATAATTCGTTGAGAGTACCATATCCGAAGGACGGCTCGTATACCAACGAGGGGACGTCGCGCACGCGGATTCCTGCCGTCCTGCCCTGCGAGAGATCCAATCACCGGCCAGGGCCGGCCATGGACGACGACAAGACGGCGCCACCAACAGCCAAGAGGAGGAAGAAGGAGAGTCCGCACGTGCCGCACGAGATCGTCTCGGAGATCCTGGTTAATCTGCCCGTGGAGTCCCTGATGCGGTTCAGCTGCATCTGCAAGGCGTGGCAGTCCACCATCTGCCGTGACGCGTCCTTCCACCGCGCGCACCTCCGCGTCAGAAGCCATGTCTGCTCGTCTCGCCGCACACGCTGTACGACGGTCACCGGCCCATGGACAAGGTCGGCCTGTACAGGTGGGAAGCGAACCAGCAGTGCGCCACCGTGCCACTCATGCACGACATAGACTTGACCTCCGACTACCTGATGCACGATTTCGCGCACTGCGATGGGCTGGTCCTGCTGCCCGTCGGGTCCACCGCGTACGTGCTCAACCCGGCGACACGCCGCACCCTGAAGCTTCCCCTGGGCCGTGGCGCCGACCCGCCACGGCGAAAGCCCCTCAGCTTCGAGATGTGCCACCAGGCGTTTGGCCTTGGGCACGACCCACGTTCTGCCGCCTACAAGGTGGCGCGCTTCTCCTACGCCTCTTTGCACGTGCTTACGGGGACACGCAGCTACCACTCCGTCATGATGGAAGTGTTCACCATTGGGACTGATCAGCACTGGCGTGAGACAGTCACGCGACCGCCATACCCTGTCCTGGCACGACGAACAGCAACCTTCTTCAAGGGGTCGCTCATCTGGGCCATCGACGAGAGTAACGTCGGGAATGCCGCGCCGGGTTTCTTACGTTTCGGCTTGGAAGACGAGGCTTTTGGGGTCATGCCGCCACCACCTTGCTACCCGATGTTGGAATACACCCGGTTCAGTTTATCCGAGCTGTGCGGGGAGCTGTGCTTGACCTATCAAGGGGCCAACATCAATTCAGTTGAGTTGTGGATGTGCAACAGCATTGAGAGGCCGAGATGGGATCGACGTTACACAATCGCTGTTCTCATGTTCAGGCCCCCTGAACTATGTCCAATTGCCACATTTGATGATGAGATTGTGTTCAAGGAACGGGTGTCTTATACGAGACGCTACAATCTCAAAACCAAAGGTTACAAGGATCGGTTCTGCATGGAAAACTTGAGGTATTACCATCCAAGCCCAGGCAAGCTTGGGTACCAAAGGAAGATTTTCTTCTCCTTTGATGTAATCCCCTATGTTCCAAGCCTTATTCCACTCTAGCAGAAGGTTTACATTTGTGGACCTTCTAGATAGAAATGGACTACTGCACTCTCTTTTCTATTTATGGCTACTTTTGCAAATTTAATTCTTGACCATGTACTTGTTACAACTTGATAGTCTGAAATTCTAGATGTTTATATCCACATGTACGCTTCAATGGACTATGTTTTTTTACTCTTCTTCCTCCAACTGATACGCGAGCCAAATCGGATTTTGTTATTAGAGAAGGAGAAAGTGAGGGTGGAGATCACCAATGAGGTCCTATTTTCTTAGGAAAACCTAATCTTGTGTCCATCTTTGTGCCCTTGGAAAAATGCCCCATACATAGTTTGTTCAATTGAGTAATATACCACATGTTGATCTCCCAACACACATAAATTTCGGAAGATCACTTCGTAAAATCGACATAAAATCATGTACTCCATCTTCAGCTAGGTTAAACCTCCCAACGGAGAGAATTTTATTTGATCTGGGATTTCTCTGTGGTATCCACGTGTTCCATGTCAACCATTTGGCAGCACTTCATACTCCATGGAAAAGGGCAACCAGAGGACAAGTGGTGGAGCAGCCTTGCTGCGTTCAATGTGGGGACACATATTACAGAGGAGATGGAGGACGCGGCCACCAAAACTATGTGTTTGTAGGGGCTCCCCCTCCCTTCTATATAGGTGGCCATGAGGTGCAACCTTGGAGAAGGGTCTTCCCCTCCTAGGGTCAGCTAACCAAGGGAGGGAGATACTCCCACAGAATCCCCTCCCAACCCCAACCGTACTCTATGCTTGGCCCACAGGCCAAGTGAGGTGCGCCCCACTCTAGGCCCCTATGGCACATGTGGCTACCACTCCCTGGGATAGCCCACTGCGGCCACTTGAAATCTTTCGGATGATTCGAAAACTTTTTGTAACCTTCCAGGATCTTTTAGGGTTCCTTAGGAAAATTTCCGATATCACTAGAACATTTCCGGGACCTCTCGGAATATTTCTAGTTTCATGAAACATTTTCGGTGCATATCTGTCATTCTCCTAATACCTCCTAGTACTCTATCAAACCGTTAAGCATGTGACCTTACATGTTAGATAACATGTGAACATGACCCGGAACACGTTTCGGCCAATAATCAACAACAGGGTCTAGACACCCATATTGATTCTCACATACAGACGAAGATATTTATCGAGCAAACCTTTTATTTACATACACATTTTCTTTGCTTCGTGATACTTAACAAAGCCCGATGCGAGACTTTTGTTGGTATCCTTGTGAAGTAACTACTTAATCACAATACCAAGTTATCCTCGTTATTTTTTTACTCTTTACTCTTTACTCATTTCTGTATTGCGTTACCCTGGTGATCATATATCGTCATGTTCGGCCAGAAAATGATTGATATCGTAATATTGAGTAGGCTCAGAGAGTATCTCTCTGTTGTCTAGGGAGCAAATTACAGTCTTGAACTATGGAGTCCCTTGACATGCTTTTCCGATGTACCTAAAAATTACGGTTACGATCGCCCATTTACGAGCAACTTTTTACAACCCCAAAGTAATCATCCAGTATGAAAGTACCAACATTCTTATGGTTTAAGGACGTGAGTATACGTTAACACATGACATGATAATACCGATAACATAATGATGATGGGATCACGTAGTATATCATTATTTGGGTCTGTCCAACACCATTGTGCTTCTAATAATGAACTCTCGTTGTTGGCAGCATCCTTGTTACTTTAATAATTCCCTATGATCGAGAAAAGGATCATCGTGCAACACATGAGCTAGTCTTAGAGGTGAGACTAGAGAACTACTTGGTGTTTATGTTTTCACACATGCAACTGAGTTTCTTCTTAATCGCACATTCAAGAACCATTCCAATTTATAACAGATAAATATAAACATTAATCATGAACATGGAAATTAAACAACTTTGCCTATAGAGTATATTTCAAACACGATGGTGCCCATCATGTGGCTGGTGCCATTCGGTTGAGTACTTCTCGTTGAAACCTAGTCATGGTGGCACCGGCCGGCTGCTCGAGCTATGGATCACGGTGGCCAACGAAGGGTTTTCGTGAGTGTTCTTTTACTTAGACCAGGTGGTTGCTACCAATGCCTCGTACTGGCAAGGTTACGGGATGCAGCTGGAAGACTCTTTGTGGGTTTTGGTGGCTCTCACTCTGGCCAGTTTGCCTTCACTGTTGAGATGCAATATATGGACAACAGCTTGACGCAGAGTATATGATTGTGTAGTGGCGGCGGTGGGATTTCTATCCTAGAGCATGTAGCTGTTGGGACCATGAAAGTTGTGGAGACAACATTTGATTGACTTTGATTTTCTGGTGCTTCTGGAGTATCCTGTCTCGAGCTCCGGTGAAAATCCCAGGCCTGACTGGAGTTGGTTATACTTAGCGATGGCGATGCTTTTATGTTGTTACCTCGTTGAATGGATTGCTCATATTTGCTCTTTATGGTGAATACTAGAATCTGAACTTTGGTGGTTGGATCCGGTGATAGTGGCATTTAGCATGCATCGTTCTCTTCCCAATGGTGTTTTCTATTGAAGAACATTTCTCATTGTCCTTGTGATGTCAAAAGGTTGTTGGTGCGAATATGATCCTTTAGTAGTTTGTCGACCGCTGTTTTCATTGTTTTTCTTTTCTTTTCCTCCCTTACACATAGCTTTGGTCTTGTATGACTTTGCTCTTTGTAGACGTATTTATTTGTGTGTGTCGGTGTTGGCTGTGTGTACTAATTATGTAGAGCCAGAAGAGGCTGGGTGTACTTATTATGTTGGCATCCTCTGCTTTTGATCAAAAGACGGAGGGAGGGAGTTTTCATCTCGTAAACGATATCCCAGATGTGATCCATGACATGAATGGTGCATTTTGAATGGACTAAATAAGTCAGATAGACGCCGTTTGCAGCCCGGGCGTTGCCCCTTGCATGCGAATCGCTAATCTGAAATTTTCACGTACATACAATGATCAGGAAAACTAGTGTGGCTTCTTAGCATTAATTTTATCCCGTTGAATTTACGCAACAGCTGGGGCGCGAAATCTATCTGAATTTTTCCATTGGTCTCCTTGAATTTTCAACTAATGACTTCGACTACCGATCTTTTTAGTTATGCCCATCGTTTTCACCTTTTTTTTTCTTTTGAGAAATCATTGTTTGACTTATTCAGCCGGAAGTCCGATGGTTCTTCTGCCCAAGACTGATGGTTGTTGTTTGTGGCTCAAACTGGTAAGGTTGTGGGATGCAGCCGGAAGACTCTTTTGTTGGTTTCGGTAGCTCTCACTCCGCCCATTTGGCCTTTAGCGGTGAGATGCATCTATCGATGCTGGCTTGACACTTTGGATATGTTTGTGCAATGACAACAGTGAAATTTCCAGCCTAGCGCATGTACTTCTAGGATCACGGAAAGCAGTGCTGACAACACAAGATTGACTTTGATTTGGTGGTGAACGAATAAATGGGAAATACATACATACATGAGTATCACCTCGGCAAGCTCGCTTTTTATCAACAGTTCATGTTGCTATTGAAATGGGTCCTTGCTGTCAGATGCAACCAGTGTGTCTTCTGAAACCCCCATGTTCTTTGTCAGTGACAACATCAAATTTAATATCCAAATTAAATTTAGTACCACTCTTTGATGCCTCATCCTGAACCAAAAGGGACAAACTTCTTGGGGGGGGGGGGGGGGGGGGGGGGGATTTTCTCTTTAAAGTACTTAACGGTTAACAAAGTAGATAACTTACCTTTGAAATAAGGGAAGGCACACTGCAATTCAGTTAAATCAAATCAGCTAGAGGCAGATAACACGAGCAAAGTGGGTGAAGCAGCTACGCAAAAGGTGCATCATGTTCTGTTCCAGCAAGGAAGTTTATCATAAAGTCTCATGTGCATTTAGCTAACAAATGAAAATATGTGTATACTCAGGAGATAACCTATGCAAATTAAGTAGCCCTATAGCACAACCACTTCTCCCTCTCATAGCAGGTTTTATTATCTATTTCAGATTCAGCAGTAGCTTTGAATATAACAAGCATTGATCTGATATACTATCTTCATTGATTCAGTTATTAAACCACAAAACAATTTTTCGAAACAGATTCAGCTACTTGCCTGACACGAATAACAAAACGGTGAGCTGATAGCTAGACCACATAACAAAAACCTACTTGGGCAGCACAACTGAACACAAACCAGACCTCAATATTACACTAAATTTCAGTCAACGGCCAAGTGCATGAGCAAGGTCTAAATGATTGTGGATCCTGGATAAACTCCTTCCCTGCAGACATGTGCTCCTTTCTATGGTAGGACCTAACTTGCTCTTCCTGCACTTGCGCCACTGCCGCCATTGGCAAACCACCTCTGAACAATATTCACTTTCTATGGAAGAACTGGTAGTGCTAGGAAATATTGCCAACCATGGACAACCTTCAACACCACTATCCTGTGAGTAAGTGAACTATTACTGCACAGAAAAGAAAGATACCTTAGTAAAATGGTCTGTCTAGAACTCAGCCGACTGCGACTTAATGAACTCTCAGTCAAGTGACGTCATCGTAGTTGTGGTGCTGCAAGCGGCATGTCTAGATGCTGCAACGGTGTTGAAAATGCCGCAATGGTACTGCAAGCAATGACAACATATGCTACAACCGCTCTGATAAAAATTGTACACCCGTCAAAGGAGGATGCTGCAACCGGTGAGATAGCGTGCTACAATCCACGAGGGACAACGTGCTACAACCAGCAAGATGAAAGTTGCAACCGGCAGAAAAACATGTTGCAAACGATGGGACAAAATGCTGCAAGGTCGACTGAGACTTCGTTAAATCTCAGTCGACTGATTTTTAGCAAGCTCATTAGTAAAAAAACAGCGGGTGGAGGTGGGAAGGAGGGGAAGCCAAGCAGGCACGCCCTTGTGTTGCCTCCTCTCCCGCAAGCCGGTAGAGGCGAGACTACTCCGGCCCGATGATGCACGGCGAGGTTGTGGCGGTCGCAATTCCGGATCGGCGGCGGCGTGGGGGGAGGGGGACAGAGAGAGCAAGCGAGGGGGGAGAGAGGGCAGATGGACGAAAGTACTCCTCTGAAGTGGGCCACCATTCTTGTAATGGAAAGAAGCTGAACCAAATCAAGGCGAGGCCTGGCCCCACCCACATATGAGGCCGATGCTTCTCAGCTGGCGGCGAACTCTACCAACAGACGAGGATGAGGAGGACGATAGAGAGCACATCCATCCCAACATCAATTCAAACACGTGCGTCTCTTCCCTCTTCTCCAAACGTCCAGATCATGATTCCACATTCCCCCGCCCCTCTCCCTCACTCCCACCCTACCAATCAGCCTGCCATGGCTACCCATCCGCCTTGGTTTCACCTCGAGCGGGTTCCCCGCTTTGACGACAGCACCTTCGCCATTGACGCGAAGCCCCCGTCGGGTGCCACGGTGCTGCTCCTTCATATCGGCTGCCTCAACTCCTCCATCCCGCAAGGGAAGACACACTCGTCCTCTCCGCAGACATGTTGGGTGTGCTCCTAGTGGCCCTCCGCAAGCCCGACACCTATCCCGACCTCTTCATCGTCTCTGTGGCCAAGACACGCCCTCGGAAAGCATCAGTGTCCTCCCTCCACGCAAGCCGCATGTGCACCAGATCGCTTCCCTCACCAGCATCGGCATGACCCTAGCTTCGTCATCACGAAGCTGCAGGCCATGTGGAAAACCAACCGCACCAAGATGATCACCTTCACCACCAAGGATGACGAGTGGAAGGAGAAGCAGCTCCACATCCTCAAGGATCATTGTTGTCGCGCATGGGGTCGACAGGCGTCCTCTCCCACTCCAGCATGCTCTGGTGGACCAACCTCACTTGGGGACTCGTCTGCAGGGCTGGCCCATAGGCCGAACAAAAGGGGCGACCGCCCCGGGGCCCAAGAGGTAAGGGGCCCGCTACAAATTAAACTAGTAAAAGCTATACTGTTGTACATTACATCTAAAAGATTATTAAATGCATAAAATAGAGACTTAATTTGAAGGAGCACAAATACACAACACATACTAATAGTTTATACCATTGAGAGGCAAACCAATATGACTAGCAAAGTTGAGTTTAAATATGTTATTTTCCCTTTATGATGAATGTCTTAGTAGCATAATGGAATTTATGATAACAAGATTTGAATGTCTAAACAAGTGCACAATTTTTCATTTGAAAAACTGGTAGAAAATCTCATTTGCATCAAATGAAGCCAAGTGAATTTAGATGAGCATGTCAGATAATCAATTCTTGCACAAAAGTACAATCAACATGTTTGGTTCTTCGATGATTCTATTATTGAACCCAACTTGTAAGTCACATTTGCTATACCTAAAAGTTTTATGAATATGGTTGCATAATATATATACTAGAAACCTCTATTAAAATATTTGTTCGTATATATGATTTAGAAATATCTAACTTTTTATTTAATAATATTAAAAGATATATGAACAAACACACACACACACACACACACACACACACACACACACCCCACACACACACACATATAGTTTATGCAATATGCGAAAAGTAATTTGAAAAATTGTTTTTAAAAAGAAAGAGATTTGGTAAATCATACAATTTAAATTTTGTAAAAACCAAAATTTTATTAATATACATTACAATTGTGTAATAATGAATATATTATTTGAACAAATTCTTATGTGTCTGAGTAATAAAAATTGTATTAATTAAAATTATAATGTGGTTACTTACTTTAGAATATGTATAAAAGTTCGGTACAAAAAATAGTTTGCACTGTCTCCAAAATGGTATGCACTGGCTCCGGCATCGAGACTACAAAATTGGCCATCTCACGATGGAAGAATAGTATAATGGCTCTGGCTCGATTTCCTATCATCATTCCGTTACAGTTGTAGCAGCAGTAGCACATGTGGTCGTGGGCAGCATAAAACAGTTCCTTTTATATGTGCATATACATGATATCCATGCTATTTTCTCACTGTTTGGTGTGTGCCTATTTCTCTATTGAATCGATGAGGTACCGTTGTAGGCAGGGGCGGAGCTACAGGGTGTCCAGGGTGGGCCGCGGCCCACCCTGGAATTTTGGAGCAGGTTATACTATATGTTAGAGATGGGCCAGAGAAGAATAAAAAAGCCCAATACGAACTCATGTCTGGCTAGCCCAAACAATACTTACCCAGCCGCTCGCACGCATCGAGCCACTGTGCCCCGTGAATGACCTTGCTCGCTGACTCCCCTCCTGATTCTATCTCGCCGCCGCCATGACACAGCTTGCTTCCTGTCTCGCCATCCCAGGAGTGGAGGAGACGCCCTGCTCTCTGTCTCGCTTGCCCGGCGCTCAGAGCCTCCTCTTGTTCGCGGCTCCCACCGCCCTGCGCGTCTATGCTGTGCCCGTGCCTGCCCTGCCCGGGTGTGGCAGCAGCGCCGCGGTGTTTGGTGCCCTCGCAACTTCAAACCGACACGAGTTGATCTATTCCTCACTTCGATACTTTTTGCTCTATTTATTATTTCCGATCTAAGGTACTCCTCATTCCCCACTTTTCGATTTGGTATTTCCTAATTGTTATCCATTTCAGTACAGTCCATATGTAGCTGAGTAGCTGAACTGATGTGTTGAATATATGGTTTGTGCATGTATATTGTATAGCCTGGTCCACCTCCTAGTCATTGTATAGTTGAGGTTGTGGCCCACCTTGTACTCCATATATACGTGCGCTTTGCACCAATCAATACATCGTGAAGCATTGCCAAAACATTCGTTTCCAACATGGTATCAGCCATGCGATCCTAACGCTAACCCGTGCCGCCGCTGCCGCCGCCGCGATCCCATCGCCGCCGCCACCCGCCGCTACCGCCGCCGCCGCGTCTCTTCATCGCCGCTCTGGTGTGCCGCCACCGCCCGCGCTTCCACCCCACCCCCGCAGCGCCGCCACAAGCCTGGCTTCCCTCTCCCTTGCCGCGTCGTCTCACCCACTACAAGAAATATGTCAACTAGTGACCTTCTGTCAGTGACCCTAGAAGAATTGGTCATAGATCTGTGACCATTTGAGACCAATTGGTCAAAAGCTGTTCGGAGGGCTCCAAACCCTAAAACATTGCGACCATTTTGGTCAGAAAGGTCGTAATTTCCTTACGCGAAATGGTCATAAAGCAAACAGTGCTGGTCCGCTGCCTTATTTCTAGTTGTTAACGACCAATATAGATGGTCATAGCCTTGTAGATTGTGGTGGGTTGTGATGACTAGGCGCCATCTCATCAGTTTTGCCTATGTGTCATGTCCATGTGTCAATTTTTGCCCTAGGTTGTGAAGCAACCTATATTTCTGTTATCCCAAAAAATTCTCATAAATTGTTTGGATCATATCTTCATCAAATATGTCAAAAACATTCCTTGCCTAGTTCAAAAATAACTCAACAATATTCATTTTCCTATTCTGTTCAGAGCAGCACTTTGTGAAGGAAGTACCACTTTGGCATGTCCAAATGGTATCCATTTTCTATAGTGCTTTCCTATGCCCAAATAACCATCCTCCACCAAATATCAGCTCAATTCATTCATTATTTTGAGCCCAGCTTCAACATTCGTATTTATGTCCAGTGTGGTACTTTGCAAAGCAAGTACCACCTAGGGTCCTCCTATTGAGTTGAAAATTTGTGAAGACGGTCTTCTTAGTAACTAATCATCCTCAGCCAAAGCTCACGCACATTAGCCATGTGCATTTACCGTACCGCTAATCAAACACTTGGCTGCTTATTCATGTTTGAGCATCGATGGGTCTCCTCGTGAGAATCTTATGTTGTGATTTTCTTCCTAGCACCTACCTGGGGAGTGCCCAACCCACTAGACATGCCTAGACCACCCAAAACACATGGCAACGCAACAGTCACGCGGTGACCACGCGGTGGGCATGCTTGTTTACGCGCTTTAGAGTTGGAGCCCTCGGCCACCCTCCAAACCTCGACGTATCGCCACCAAACCATGTATTTATGATTAAATAGGTACTTATGTAACTAGAAATGATTTTTAGAAAAAATAAATAGCAAACTATGAGACAGCTGCAGTTCAAATTTGACCCGCTTCCAACTGAATCGGCGGAAATTTGTCTTTTTCACGAGAGGTGGATAAAAACTTTTTACACCCAACCATTTTGTCAATTGTGCATTAAATATTCCCTAGTATTTTAGAAAATTAATTTGGTCCAATTTTGCAACAATTATTTGGGAGGTCCTTCACAAAAAACCTCCTTTTGGGCACTCAAAAAATGGAAAATGGTTTTTTGTCCAAATAAAGTGAAAACATCCTTGGGAAACATTGTTTGCCATTCTAATATCCACCCTTGTGCACAATATGAGATCATTTGAACAACTATGCCATTAATATGGCCATAAGATTGATCATTTGGCTTGAAAGCTATTGATCTCCACACGTGATAGCTCGTTTCTGAGAACACTTTTTTAAATAATTGTCGTATTACAAGTTTGTTATTTTTCCTGGGAACTTGGCCACATATATTGACACAATGCGAATGTTGCCCAATTTTTTGATTTTTTTTTGAATTTTTTATGCCCATTTCAAAATGCGGTAAAAACAGCGGGAATGACCGTTCCTAGCTAGTGGTTGAATCTTGGAATTTTTTTGGTGTTTCTCTGATTAAATAGATACTTATGTACCTAGAAACGATTTTTTAAGAAAATAAAGAGCAAACTACAAGGCAGCTACAGTTTAAATTTGACCCGCTTCCACCTGAATCGGCGGAAAATTGTCTTTTTCACGAGAGGTGGATCAAAACTTTTTACACCCAACCATTTGGTCAATTGTGCATTAAATATGGCCTAGTATTTTAGAAAAATGATTTGGTCCAATTTTGCAACAATTATTTGGGAGGTCCTTCACAAAAAAACCTCTTTTGGGGCACTCGAAAAATGGGAAATAGTTTTTTCGTCCAAAGAAAATGAAAACTTCCTTGGGCAACATTGTTTGCCATTCCAATATGCACCCTTGTGCACAATATGAGATCATTTGAACAAACTATCCCATAAATGTGGCCATAAAATTGATCATTTGGCTTGAAAGCCATTGATCTCCACACGTGATAGCTCGTTCCTGAGAACACTTTTTTAAAATAATTGTTGTATTACAAGTTTGTTATTTTTCCTGGGAACTTGGTCACGTATAATGACACAATGCGAAGGTTTCCCAGTTTTTTATTTATTTATTTTTTTAAGCCCATTTCAAAATGCGGTCCAAACAGCGGGCTTGACCGTTCCTAGCTAGTAGTTGAATCTTGGAATTTTTTTTGATTTCTCTGATTAAATAGATACTTATGTACCTAGAAATGATTTTTGGAAAAAAATAAAGAGCAAACTATGAGGCAGCCGCAGTTCAAATTTGACCCGCTTCCAACTGAATCAGCGGAAATTTGTCTTTTTGACCAGAGGTGGATCAAAACTTTTTACACCCAACCATTTGGTCAATTGCGCATTAAATATGGCCTAGTATTTAAGAAAATTGATTTGGTCCAATTTTGCAAAAAATATTTGGGAGGTCCTTCACGAAAAAACCTCCTTTGGGGCACTTGAAAAATGGAAAATGTTTTTTTCGTCCAAAGAAAATGGAAACTTCCTTGGGCAAAATGTTTACCATTCCAATATGCACCCTTGTGCACAATATGAGATCATTTGAACAAACTATGTCATTAATGTGGCCATAATATTGATCATTTGGCTTGAAAGCCATTGATCTCCACACGTGATAGCTCGTTTCTGAGAACACTTTTCTAAAATAATTGCCATATTACAAGTTTGTTATTTTTCCTGGAAACTTGGCCACATATAATGACACAATGCGAAGGTTTCCCGATTTTTTTGATTTTTTTGAATTTTTTATGCCCGTTTCAAAATGCGGCCAAAACAGCGGGAATGACCGTTCCTAGCTAGTGGTTGAATCTTGGAATTTTTTTTGGTGTTTCTCTGATTAAATAGATACTTATGCTAGAAATGATTTTTGGAAAAAATAAAGAGCAAACTACAAGGTAGCTACAGTTCAAATTTGACCCGCTTCCATCTAAATTGGCGGAAATTTGTCTTTTTGACTAGAGGTGGATCAAAACTTTTTACACCCAACCATTTGGTCAATTGTGCATTAAATATGGCCTAGTATTTTTGAAAATTGATTTGGTGGAATTTTGCAACAATTATTTGGGAGGTTCTTCACAAAAAAACCTCCTTTTGGGCACTCAAAAAATGGAAAATAGTTTTTTCGTCCAAAGAAAATGAAAACTTCCTTGGGAAACATTGTTTGCTATTCCAATATGCACTCTTGTGCACAATATGAGATCATTTGAACAAACTATGCCATGAATGTGGCCATAAGATTGATCATTTGGCTTGAAAGCCATTGATCTCCACACGTGATAGCTCGTTTCTAAGAACAATTTTTTTAAAATAATTGTCGTATTACAAGTTTGTTATTTTTCCTGGGAACTTGGCCACATATAATGACACAATGCGAAGGTTTCCCAATTTTTTTAATTTTTTTTAATTGTTTATGCTCGTTTCAAAATGCGGTCAAAACAGCGGGCTTGACCGTTCCTAGCTAGTGGTTGAATCTTGGAATTTTTTTGATGTTTATATGATTAAATAGAACTTATGTACCTAGAAATGATTTTTGGAAAAAATAAAGAGCAAACTATGAGGCAGCCGCAGTTCAAATTTGACCTGCTTCCAACTAAATCAGCGGAAATTTGTCTTTTTGACCAGAGGTGGGTCAAAACTTTTTACACCCAACCATTTGGTCAATTGTGCATTAAATATGGCCTAGTATTTTAGAAAAATGATTTAGTCCAATTTTGCAACAATTATTTGGTAGGTTCTTCACAAAAAACCTCATTTGGGGCACTCGAAAAATGGAAAATGGTTTTTTCGTTATTCGAGGAATAAGACTACTAATTATTTGGAAACTTAACAAACATTGTCATAAAAAGAGAAGGAAACTTACCATTAGCCGTCGTGGTGCTGCATTGGAGCTCACGCTGCAATGGAGTTTCGCTGGGCGCCGTGGTGCTGCGTTGGTAGCGCCTATTGTTAATCAATTACGACTATTTTAGATGGTCAGAACCCTGCACTTTGTTCTGATTGGTCTATGGGCATGTCACGCGGATCAAGCATTAGAGACCGTCGGATAATACCAGATCCAACGGCCCACAACCCTCACCCTCTCCCCCACCCACACCCACCTGGAAGCTGCTCCCCTCATGTACACCACATGCCGTTGACGGCACTGACATGTGGGCCTAATTCCTCGCGGGCCCACCTATCAGTGGCCGAATACCACCCTCTCCCCCGCACACCACTCACCCACCGCACACCACTCCTCCCCCTCTCCCCCTCTCCCCAGCACACCACTCCTTCCCACGACTCGCACCCAAACCCTAACCCCTCCCGTCGGACCCTTTCCCCCGATTGGACCGCCGCCGCCGCGCCACCGCCACCTACGATGGCCGATCCCGCTGCAACCTCCCTTCCCACCTCAAGCCGCTCCTCCCGCCTTCGTCGACGACCACTTGCTCCCACAGGTCTTGCCCGCACGCCACCTCCCCTCCTCATCGCCTCGCTCCTCGCCTTCCCCGCCGACCACCCTTTCCGTGACCACCTTGTCGCCACCGCCGCCTCCTCCCTCGCCTCCGTGTTCTCTGCGCCGCTCTCCAGCCATACCTCCCCCTCTCTCCCATGGCGCCAGATTGAGCCGACGGGGCAGTCCGCGGCCAGATCCGTCACGGCCACAGCGGGCCTTCTGGATTCGCGCCATCGTCGAGCTGGATGCGCGCCTCGTCGCGCGGCCTCGTCTGCCTCCGCAGCTCACCCTCGCGTCTCCTCCATGGCGTCGTCTTCCAGATCCGCCCATGGGTTGGACATGGTGCTCCATTTCCATGGCGAGTTGGCTGCATCCCCACGTCTGCTTCCGCTCGGCCATCCGCACGTGCTTCTACTGCTCGTATAGGTGATGTGTCTTCGATCGATTTTCTCTTCTCCCCTCTACCTTACGTGATGTGTATTCCCTCCTCACGCAGGTGCATGCACCACGGGCGCCCCGAATCGAGCAGGTGACGCAACGGCCCTCCCAGATCCACGATGAGCCGCATCTGGCTCGTCCTCGCGGCTGTCAGCCATGTCCTCGACACGGTTCTAGGTACTGACATTCCCCCCTCCCCGCACACATCCTCCACCTTCTCTTGCTTACTCTAATCTTCCCATTCCGCTTTTGGTTGGGGCGTTCCTGTATTGATCCATATGCATGCATTAATTTGTAGCTGTAACATAGTTGAAGTAGTCCAAGCTGGTTCCTTAGTTAAGTTGAAGTAAAACTAGCCATTGCATACTGACATCATGTACCTCACCACATAATCTGGGTAAATTGAGTGATTTGTGCTTTTTTTTCATTCAACAACTTCTTTCATTGGGTTGTGCAAAATAATCAATCTCTGAAGTCATTTTGTCTATGTTATCGACTGCAGGTTGACCTTTTATTTTACCAGGCTTTGGTTCTAAATCAATCTAGTAAGTTTGGATATCTGAAGTTATGTTACATGAGGTTGCTATTGCTGCTCATCGATGGTTTCTTGCACATTGGAGTGCTTCCATGATCTGTTTATCTTTATGTTAAATACTACTAGTTAGCTTTCTTAATGATCTGGTTATGATGATAGCGTTAATGCAAATAGCTTAGCTGCTATTTTGGTATACTGGTGCAGGGCAGCTACTTAGAGGATTAATACGGGACCAAATGCTCTTAATGCTCGTATGTAATATCCACACATCTTACAAGAGATTTTGCGCTCACCCTTTCCATTATCATAGGCTCATAGTCTCAGAAGTTAGTTGGTAAATTTGGAGTAGGGTAGAAGTGGGATGATTTTTGGATCTCTTTTTGTGTTGAAGTAAGCTTCTATGTGTACTGAGAGCTAGGTTGCAACTCATTTTTATACTTTGCTGTATTTCACATATACTATATATTGGTAGTCGTTCACAACTGGTTGCTTGATTGAGTTGAAGTAGAAGTAGCCATTATAGTCGGAGGAAGTTAAGCGATGGGTGTTTTTCTTCTTTCAGCCAATTCGTTGTTTTATTACTTTGTGCAAAGAATAAAATGTCTTAGATTGCAGACTTGCAGTTTAATTTTTTAGCAGGCTTTGGTTCTACATCAATCTAGCATTGTTGTATGTTGTTGACTTCATTACAAGTTTCTGACTATGTGCTTGTTCATGTTTAGATGGACAAGGTGCTGTCAGGGGTGGCTGAGACCATAAAGAACTTTGCGGTGATCTACCTCGTCGACATCATGGAGGTTCCTGACTTCAACACCATGTACGAGATGCATGACCCGTCGACAGTGATGTTCTTCCGCAACAAGCACATGTCCTGTATTGCAGTCCAAGCCTTCTAAACTGATTGCCTTTGCTGTCCATGTCTGTTAGTTCCATGATCAAATCTATTCTGTTCTGTTCATGTCTGTTAGTTCCATCAACTTGTATATGTAGTCCAAGCCTTCTAAAATGATTGCCTTTGCTGTCCATGTCTTGATGTGATTTGTTGTTAAAATGGTTTGCTAGATAGATCCAAACTGTGGTTTTGTGTACAATAGTTTTGCATTGTATGGGCTAAATTCTGTTGTCCATCAGCATGTTTGACTTGTCATTTATGTGGAAGTTTGATGGTGCCATTATAAGTTTTGTATGCAATGGTACCTGGAAGGCTGCACTGCTTAACCAGCTTGCTGTTAGAATTGTTCCGGTCATTAATTTTTCCTTAACTCAACTCGTTTAAGATTTGTGCTAGTATGTGACCTGCCTATAGATATGAGTTACATCCCAGCCATTTTAACTATGATTGGTAGTATTACTTCAGATTTGACGGTGAAAGTGCATTTGTTAACTGTATTCTAATGCTCTCAAATGTAAGAAATGCATGGGTTAACTCATCCTTATTGATCAATCCTCTCTTTTAATTAATAATGTATGCATGCCTTGTATGTTCTGTGTTCTTTACAATACTGTTTTGGCCTCAGGCAATTAAATATTGTATCTGTTTTTATTGTGACATGCAACTCTTCAAAAAAAGAAACTGTATTATGGAATTACTCATCTGCATGGAATTTCTATGTATTCTAGTAGTTTATTTTTGATCCTTTATTGATGTATTATGGAACTTGACCCTAACTTACTGTACATCGTATGCTTAGGCTATTCAGGTGTGCACGTGGTTGAGAATCCATTGATTCACTCAGCACGATCACTCTCAGCCACAAGTATCAATCACTCTTCTAATTAGTATTTCAGTCACGGTGGTGTACCTACACAACTTTGCTGATTGATAGCCCTGTTGTACCCACAAGCTAGCAGCGGACTAACAATTTGTACTAAATTAATTGATGTACCTAGAGGAAATAAACAGTAAACTAGAGACCCAGATCATTGTTGGGAATGATGGTGATTGTCGCTGTGTGAGTACAGTTTCTTATTGCCTTGTGTCAATGAACCCACTGATCTGAAGTCAGTCCTTAATGTGTGGATGGTTGTGTTGTTTTGCAGGTTGTTGGCACCAAGGTACTGCTACTACTATAGTGATGCTGTTGTTGTTCCCTTCAGGTACTGCTACTGTTGTTGTTTCTTTCAGTATTGTTGTTGTTGTTGCTTCTCAGTATGGCTGCTGCTGTTGCTTCTCAATAATGTTGCTGCTGTTGCTTCTCCGTTCAAGTCAAAACTGATGCTGTTGTTGCTTCTTAGTACTGTTGTTGTTTCCCTCCTGCTGTTTCAAATTGCTGTTACTGCTATTTCCCTCCTACTATTGTTCCAGTCAACTGCTGCTTCCCTCCTGCTGTTTCAAATTGCTGCTACTGCTGTTTAAGTCAAAACTTAGAGCCCCTAAAATTGCTGCTGCTGTTTCAAATTGCTCAATTATAACCATTTTGTGTTTCATGTTTCGTCGCGAGCATCAAGATGAAGAAGTCGTAAGAAGCATAGTTCAAGCTCATCGGAGCTAGTTCAAGGAGTAATGAAGCCCTTGATGCTGATCCGTATTGGAACAAATTGAAGCATGAACTGTGACATATAGAGCTTGTTATACTATAGAGCTTGATGCTCATCGGCTCATGTGACATATTGTACACCTGTAGAGCTTATTATACTGTGATCGCAATTGTATGTGTTGATGTAACAGATTGTTGCTTCTTGTTATTTGAAGTATTACACCTGTTTTCTGTCTATTTTGATTTAAATATTGGTTGTTTAAGTATTGGCATATTGAAATATGAGGAACATGACCATGACAACAAGGACCCACAAACCAGAATCGGACACTTGGGACCCGCTTATCAGAATCTGACAATTGGGACCCATTTGAAAAGGGAAAAAAAGGACCACAACCCAAAAATAAAAAGGTCGAATTATAGGGCCTGGCCCGTGTAGCTTACCCAATTTGAAAGAAAAAACAACAACAAATGAGCCGAATTAATGGGCTCGGCCCATATAAACACCCAATTGGACCAGGCCGATTCTAATTTTTGATATTTCCAATTGGTCGTAATATTGCCACGTCAGATTGCCAAGTCGGGTCCGACATGGCCTGGGCAGACAGCTAGTGACCAAAACAAAACAGTAGGCTTATTTTGGTCGTAAATGTCTACGACCTTCTCACAGAGAAGGTCAAAAATGTCAGTTTATGACGGTCAGCTTTTGACCTTCTAGTTTTGGTCACAAAAAGGCCACAAATAGAAAACTATGACCATTCAGTGACCAATAGTGGTGGTCACAAGTTGACATATTTCTTATAGTGACCACGCGCCGCTGCACCCCCACTCTCGGCCATGGCCTCCCCCGGTTCCACCGGTACCACCCGCAGCGCCGCACCAACCCGTTCGAAGGCCCCAATCCCGTCGTCATCCGCGACCTCAACATCCTCGCTCGGGTTCCCGTCGTCCTCGACCACCTCACCTCCATGTACTATGCCTGGAAGACGTACTTCTCCCTCGTGTTCCGTGAGTACAATCTCCGGGATCACATCGATGGCTCCGTGAACTCTCGCTTCATGGAGGACGATGAGGAGTGGACGTCCATCGACACCACTTTTATTCGTTGGTTCTACACCACCATCTCGAAGGACCTCTTCCACATGGTGGTCTCCGCCGACGATGACGCTCACGCCGTTTGGACTAAGCTCAACGGCCTCTTCACTGACAACGCGCTCCAACACAAGGTTTTCTTGCACGGCGAGTTTTTTGGGTGCCAGCAGCTCGACTCGTCTGTTGGCGATTATTGCATGCGCCTCAAGAAAGTTGTTGACGAGCTCTGTGACCTCGGCGAGAAGGTCTCCGATGAGCTTCTTCTCAACACCCTCATCGTCGGCCTGAACGAAGACTTCGGGAACGCCGCCTCCAACATCCGCCTCATCACCAACCCGACCTTCCCCAAGATCGTCGCGTACCAGAAGCTGGAGGAGCAGAGGATGCGGATGTCGCGCACTCGGGCCACCCACACGGCCCTCACCGCCGGTACCCGTGGTGGTGCGCCGCCCATCGCCCCGGCTCCCGCGCCGTGGCCCGTCGGGCCCCTTCCAGATGCCGCCGCCGCCCGGGTTCCCCTACCCGGCGCCGCCGCAGCCCCCCCCCCCTCGCCGAGCAACAGCAGCGCCGGGGCGGGCGTCGCGGCCGAGGTTGGCCGCAAGCAGCAGCAGCCGGTTGCCCACGGCGAGGCGTCGCGCCAGTCGCCGCACCAGCTCCCGCTGGCGCCCTAGCAGGCCGGCCAGAACCCCTGGATGGGGGTTGTGCATGTGTATTCCATGCCTATACCGCGCGCCCCCGTCCCTGGCTCCTTTGGTGCCCGCCCGGCCCCTCATCAGGCTCTGTACGCGGCTCCTCAGGCATACCAGCCCGTGCATTGTTCCCTTCCCAATGGTGTTTGCTATGGAAGAACATTTCTCATTGTCCTTGTGGTGTCAAAAGGTAGTTGGTGCGAATATGATCCTTGAGTAGTTTGTCGACCGCTGTTTTCATTGTTTTTTTTTTCTTTTCCTCACTTACACATAGCTTTGGTCTTGTATGACTTTGCTCTTTGTAGACGTGTTTATTTGTGTGTGTCGGTGTTGGCTGTGTGTATTCTAATTATGTAGAGCTAGAAGAGGCTGGGTGTACTTATTGTGTTGGCATCCTCTGCTTTTGATCGAAAGACGGATGGAGGGAGTTTTCATCTCGTAAACGATATCCCAGATGTAACCCATGACCTGAATGGTGCATTTTGAATGGACTTAATAAGTCAGATAGACGCCGTGTGTAGCCCGGGCGTTGCCCCTTGCATGCGAATCGCTAATCTGAAATTTTCAGGTACATACAATGATCCGGAAAACTAGTGTGGCTTCTTAGCCTTAATTTTATCCCGTTGAATTTACGCAACAGCTGGGGCGCGAAAGTCTATCTGAATTTTTCCGTTGGTCTCCTTGAATTTTCAACTAATGACCTCGACTACCGATCTATTTAGTTATGCCCATCGTTTTCACCTTTTGTTTCTTTTGAGAAATCATTGTTTGACTTATTCGCCGCTACTTTGAGAGCATGTCAATGATCCAGTTGTATCGCGAAGTTGATCGAGGAATCAAGGAGTACTTTCTGCATGCTTATTTTCCTTTGCACATATCTTATCTTGAAACGATTCTGCCCTTTATAATGCAAGACCTGGTGGTGGTGTCGATTGCTATGATGATTAATTAATAATATTTGACCAGGTAAAATGTCAAAATTAACCAGCAAGCAGGAATGGGAGACTTCTTTTTCTTAAAACAAAAGTTCAGCTGCACTTCATAATATACCCGTATGTGCTGCCTGCAGACCAGTGCATTGATAATTTGTGGAATTCAGATTTTAGCCCATTGAAAACAAATGTATTCACAGTTTTTGGGTTCCATAATTGATAAGTCCATAACTCGTCATCTGAAATATATTTAACCGACCGTTACACTATATAGAGGCTATTTTTCTTGTTGACCTGAATCTAGGTTCAACAAAAATATTTCTCATCTACTCCCTCCGTTCGGAAATACTTGTCATTAAAATGGATGTATCTAGATGTATTTTGTTCTATATACATCCATTTTGATGACAAGTAATTCCGGACGGAGGGAGTAGAAATAAACAAATCATGCATGACCAATCTGAACTTGAAACAACAACTGACAAGATCAAAAATGCTAGACATATAAAAGATTACAGGATTTTACAGGCTAGACGTACAAAAATGCTAGACGTACAAAAGATCAAAAATGCTAGTAACCAATCACAAACTTGCCCCCCCCCCCCCCCCCCCCCCATTTTCAGGGGAGGTGGGCCGTGTTTCTCACCTATTGACCAATCAAATTAACCCTCTTTGTAAAACCTTGTAACTCTTTTGTACGTGTAGCGTTACTCCTGACAAGATTCTGCTGATATTTTCTTGGAGGGCAGGCGCACTGTGTGGTGATGGTTTGGACTTGTAGACATAGTGCATCATAAGTCAAGGCTGCTGAAATAACAAGAAGATCTTCCAATTGTTCGTATCCGAGTCAGTAAAATACTACGCCTTGCCTGCAGCGTGGAAAATCCTACGCCGTGCACTATCTGTTACCCAATGAGGCATGGTAGTCAGACCCTGGCCGACGCTGGGTTGGTAGAAGTTGGTGGACACGGTCTTTGCGTATTGCTAGTACTGTAGTTGAAGGAATATATTTATTTCGATTTTCTTAAGGACCATTAATAAGCACTTTGCGTAACCTAAGTCTTGCGGCTAACAGCCACGGGCCGACCGATTCGCGTGATGCCCATTCATCGACACCTAACTAGGTTACTAAAAAATATATAGTACTCCCTCACTCTAAAGGAAATTCCTAAGAAAATTGTCCCCAGTCAAAAGATGCAATGTTTGATCAAATTTATAAAAAAAGATTAACATGTACTATAATAACAGGTTATATCATTAAAATAGGAAAATAATTTAACAAATATATTTTTATACTATATGTACTTGGTATTGTAGTTGATAATTTTTCTACAAATTTGATCAAACTTTGTACTTTTTGATTTGAAATAAGATTTATTGCATCTTTTCGAAGACGGAGAGAGTACGTGATTTGATCTCGAGAACGCCTTTTGATCCCGCGTACGTTAACTCAGTGCGCACTGCACTTTCTCGTCACGCCGGCTTGGAAGTCTTGTCACTTAAGCTGTAGTTTAGTACAAGCCACGATTGACTTGTCAATCTCTGGTCTCTGGATTATCCCCTCAAGGCGAAAGGTTAGGTGGCCTCTTAATTACCGGCGCAACAAAAAGTAACAATTGACTTGTCATTTTTTCTGGATTATCCAGTAGTGCTAAACTAACCCCTCAAAGTGAAAGGTTAGGTGTCCACTTACCGGCGCTAAAAAATACTATAGCTTGAAAAATAATATTATATTATGAGACGGAGAGAGTAACTAGTAGCCTACTACACGTGATAATTAATGATGCTAATCTGCAATCCCCCTTCACATCACGGTCTTTCCATGAACCCTCGCCGCTCGCCAGCATAGCTAGCCAATAGCCTTGCATGCATTGCATATGCCACGGGGTTCCGAGGTAGGAAAGGTAGCAGAGTGATCTACTGGGCTTGCGTACGTGATCCATGATATCAACATGGCGTTTCATGTCGCTTGGTTTGATTAGCCTGGTTAAATCAACGATTGCAAACGGTCGTAGGATTCGGACGCCTTGGATCGAGTGTATAAATAGGCCACAACACAGGCTTAGCAAACCACCCTTCCATTGAGCAGCGAGTTAACTAGCTAGCCAACTTCAGATGATATATTTTCTAGTGATATAAATATTAGGATGTATTACTTTTATTATATTGATTATAACTGACAATCCAGGGATGTGCACAGACCTTATAAATCGAAAAAGAGGTACTACTTCCTCCAGTTCAGTTTATAAGTTGGACATGTATTTTAGGAGATCTATTTTTAATAGAAAAAACATGTATTATATTCTAAAAACAATATCTTTACATTCATTGTCAAATGTAGTTTCTAATCATATAATTTTGGTGGTATATTATACTTCCTCAATGTCATAATAAGTGTCGCTTTAACGTATGTATTTAGCACGAAGGGACTACATGTTTTATTAATCAAATCACAGACCGAAAACCCATACTTGATCTATAAATCCAACCGAGGGAGTATTTTTGTTTTCCGTTGCCGCTCGTGTCTGCGTGTTGAGAGCACAAGCGGGCCCATGAAAGGAGTCATGTTTCTTGTAACAGGGACAGAGAAAACTAACATGACGCGGCTGGTAGACTTTGCATGTTGTCCAAAGTGTCAAGTGCCAACTCTTCTCCCATGTCAATTTCGTCCAACCACGTAACAACAACTTTGCTTTAGCGCGTAGCAGTAACATTTTAATGTTCAAAATCACTAGTTAATGTTTTGCTGGACATTCGCAAAGAAAATGCTTAACTGTACGACGTGATGCTTCTAGGCGGCCTTATTGTCAAGTCCGGATTACTCAAGCTCCTGATGTTTTTAGCTCCCGTTTCAGTCTTTGGCAGGACCTAATAGTCGCGAAGACATTTCCTTCGTCCTTGCAAGACCTGGCGGCCGCAACACCCCAACTCACCTTCCTCCACCTCGTCGTCGCTGAAGGATGCCATAGGGCGAAGCATGTGTGGCCGACGGTGGCGGCGGGGTGTCTGCTAGCGGCGGAGGGGCGCTTGTGGGCGTGAGGCATAGGTGGTTCAACCGTAACGACGCAATCTGGGGCGGGAATCGTTGAAGGTTGTAGCGGACCTTTGGAGCTCGATGGGAGGCCTCTAACGACATCAGAGACGGACGTAGGTATGATCTCGGTCATGTCCCATTCAGATCCGCGCAGCCAGTGGCGGTGCAGCTAAGGCATGTGTTGTGCCATCGGTGGTGGTCCATGGGATGTCAAACTGTGGTTGGGTGTCGAATAGCCTCCTCCACTACTAGGATCCGGCCAGGGACGATGCCCTCCATGTGGGCGATGCCATCTGGCTGCGGTATTTCAACTTTAGACTTGCCATGGTGGCACCGACCGGCCACTCGAGCTGCGGATTGTGGTGGCCTTCGAAGCGTCTTCGTGAGGGTTCTTCTGCCCAAGACCGATGGTTGTTGTTTGTGGCTCAAACTGGTAAGGTTGCAGGACGCAGACGGAAAACTCTTTTGTTGGTTTTGGTAGCTCTCACTCCGCCCATTTAGCCTTCAGCGGCGAGATGCATCTATCGATGCTCGCTTGACACTGACAATATGTTTGTGCAATGACGGCAGTGAAATTTCCAGCCTAGCTCATGTACTTCTAGGATCACGGAAAGCAGTGCTGACAACACAAGACTGGCTTTGATTTGGTGGTGCTTCTCGACTACACGGTCTCGAGCTCCGGCAAGAAAATCCTGGGTCTGGCCCGAGTTAGTTATACCTGGCAGTAGCGATGCTTTTCTGTCATTACCATATTGATGGCATTGCTCAGATTTGTTCTTCACGATCAAAACCTATAATCTGACCTTTGGTAGTTGGCTCCAGTGACGGCGGTGCTCAAACATGCTGAAGGCGTTGTTGTTGAAGAACCTTTCGCGTTGTCCTTGTGGTGTCAAGAGATGGTTGGTGTGGATAGTAGTTGATATTCGATCACGGTTTTTATCCTTTTTTTATTTGTCTTGCTTAGACATAACTTTGATCTTGTATGCTTTGCTTATGTGTTTTATTTTTTGTCTATTGGTATCGGTTGTGTGCATTCTAATGTTGCTTTTGAATGAATAAAATCCACCATTAGTTGTAAAATCTAGGAGTTTTCATCTCATAAATGACGTCCCAGATGTGAATGGTGTATTTGCATTTAAATGGATTAAATAATTTGGCCAATCTGTCAGATAGACTCCGGGTGGCCCGGGCCTTGCATGCGAGTCACTTAATTATCTGAAATTTCTAGGTACAGACAATGATTGGAAAAGTAGCTACTCCCTCCTTCCATCTATATAGGGCCTAATGCGTTTATCGAGGCTAACTTTGACCAAATAGTAAAGCAATAATATATGACATGCAACTTACACAAAGCACATTGTTAAATTCGTGTGTGAAAGGAGCTTTCAATGATATAATTTTCACATTATGCATGTCATGTACTATTAATCTTGTCAATAGTCAAATGCGGTCTTAAAAAACGCATTAGGCCCTATATAAATGGAAGGAGGGAGTAGTGTTGCTTCTTAGCCCACATTTTATTCCGTTGATTATTTTTTTTTGCGAGGGTAAAACTTTCAATCTATTCATCAACTATTAAGATAGTACACCCTTCGTTTTTATTTAGTCTGCATATTAAATTTGACTAAAGTCAAACTTTGCAAAGTTTGACCAAGTTTAAAAAAAATAATATAAACATCTACCATAACAAATTTATATGATGTGAAAGTACATTCAATAATAAATCTAATAGTATTGATTTGTTATTGTATATATTAATATTTTTGTCTTCAAACTTTGTCAAAGTGTACAAAGCTTGACTTTGACCAAAGCTAATAGGCGGAATAAATAAAAACAGAGGGAGTACAAAGAGCACCAGAAGTAAAAATTATATCCAGGTCCGTAGATCACCTGGTGATGACTACAAACACTGGAGCGAGCTGAAGGTGCGCCGCCGTCATCGCCCCTCCCTCTTCGAAGTCGGGCAACCTTATTGTAGTAGACTGTCCGGAAGTCGTCGCATATTCCGTTGAATTTATGCAACAGTGGACACAAAATCTATCTGAAATTCCCATTGGTACCGTTGAATTTTCAACTAATGACTTTCACTACCAATCGTTTTAGTTACACCCATCATTTTGACATTTTTCCTTTTCTTCTAAGAAACCATTGTTTGATTTACTGGCTGTTACTTTGAGAGCATGTCAATATGATCCAGTTGTATCGCGAAGTTGACCGAGAAATCCAGAAGTACTTTCTGCACGAATGTTTCTTTTCCTTTGCACACATCTTATCTTCAAACGATGCTGCCCTTTACAATGCAAGACCCGGCGGTCATGTCGATCGTTATGATTAATTACTAATATTTGACCAGGTTAAATGTCGAAATTAACCAGCAAGCAGGAAACGCTCCGCCGTATAAACATGATAGTGCATCATAAGTCGAGGCTGCTGAAGTACCGAGAAGACGTATCCGAGTCAGTAAAATACTACGCCTTGCCTGCAGCATGGAACTTCCTCCGCCGTGCGGTATCTGTTACCCAATGAAGCATCGTAGTCAGACTGTGACCGATGCTGGGTTGGTAGAGGTTGGTGGACAGAGTCTTTGCATAGTACTAGTAGTAGTACTATAGTTTGAAGGAATGGATTTATTTCACGATCCTTAAGGAAAAAGACACGTTGCGTAACCAAAGTCTTGAGAACATTTACAACCGGGAGTACCAAATTCCGGTCCCTAAACGCCCACGCATGTGCTCGGGCGCGTCCATAGGTAGTGGCCGGACAATACACACAAAATCGATTCCACAACACGTCTGCGGGTAGTGATCGTACAACACAGAATAAGTTGATTTCACAACCGGATACCTCACTTTCAAATTATCAAATCTGTAACGTGAAACCTAATCTAAGCCGGGCTCGTCCGGCTCTGCCGTGCCCATGGTTGGCGGCCGGTTGTGCTCCTCGAAGTGTTGCTCCGGTCGCTGACTAGGTAGAGTAGTTCATGCGACACGTCCTCGACGGAGCCCGTCGCGTGCACATAGCTGGTTGATATGAGATCGATGATGGATTTGTCGCGCGAGGAGTCGGCGACGTCCACCACAACGAGGTTGCGGCGCCCGGGATGGCCATGCACCATACACGACGCTGATGACTGCGACTCCACCTCGCCAATGTCCGCCGCGAGGGCTTCTTTCGCCACCTACTCCCGCTGCCTCGCACGGTGGACGCGCTATGTCATACTCGCGTCGCATGACACCCATGCGTTCACCTCCGCCTCGGCACGCCGACGTGGCGGTTGTGCATCTACCAGCGTGTTCAGACGCTAGATGGATTGTACTGCCCCCGACAAGGAAGCGTCAGCACACCTCATGCCGGATCCAAACGCCAATTGGACGGACGTAATGGATTCCCTGGCGGAAGGAATCCAATAGCTGCCGTCGGGCTGCCTCCTCCCTGGAACTCCTCCTAGGAGTGGCACGGCGCCAGGCAGACGACTATCTCCTTCTTGGGGCTGCGTGGGATGAGCTCCGGATCATCGAATCTGAAGGTGTAGGATTCAGGTCCGTTGCCCGCCATGCCGGAGATGGTGGGAGATCGTCGAACGGGAGATTGTGGGCGGAGGCGGTGGAGTGGAGTGGGATGGGCTAGGGTTTCGTTCAGAGTGCAGATAATGTCCAATTTATGTGGGGTCGGGTGGGCCAAAAATGACATGACGCCCGCGTCCTGGCGTCCGATATCCGCCCCGGATTTGGACTGGATATTGGAAGTGATGTTCAGTCCGGACGTTTAGACTGGATATGGACGCCCAGTTTGGTGGCGTTTTTTCATCCAAACACTGACCGGGTAGCCTGTTTGGGCGTTTGGGACAGGTATGGGGTCCGGTTGTAGATCCTCCAAGGCTAACTTTCATGAACACCTAAACACTGTGAGACAATGGACACCCAACTAGGTTATTACTTAGAGGGCATATCCATGGGAGGCCGCCAACATCGAGGAAAAGTACAACACGGGAGGCGCCGCCGCATGAGTCCCAGGAAGGCCACCACCGGCACGTCACCGGCTTGCACAGCCCCTTGTCGACCCCGCTCGGGCTCCACGGAAGCGGAGGCGCCCCTTTCCCCTTTGGCTGTAGCACCCCCTTTGCCACTCCGATGACCGGAGCAGCCGAACATAGGGAAGATACGAGGGAAGAGTGTACCTCTAGTGCTCCCGACAGTCCGGGGTGTGGGCTGCCGGTCATATGGGGATGACAAAGAGATCCGTTGTTGCCAGCCATAGACAAGTGTAGTGTACTTGTGTCGTGGGAGTGGAGCTCCACGCGACCGTACGTGCACATAGTTTTATGCTTTTTAGTTAAAATATGTCCAAAATGTAAGTATTTTCATCCAGTTTGTATGAAATCCGGTATGTTTATATGAAGTCCGGCCGTGTTTGCATGAATTTCATCCAGTTTGTTGAAAAGGTGTTTGAAATGTATGCTGCTACGGTTGGGTGATGGTATCCCATATCCGTGTCCGCGGACTGGTCCCCCTGTCCGCGGACGAATGCAAGAGGAAATTTGTGGGTTGCCGTTGGAGATTCCCTAAGTCAAATTTATAGAATTAATTAACAATTATAATCATTAAATACACAATTAACTCAAAGAATACATAATTAAATATGATTTGCATTTGCTCGTATCATTGTTGGTAGTTTATTCTACAAATTTGACCAAACTTTGCGCTATTTGACTTGAGATTAACTTTTTGAAGACGGATGGCGTCCGTGATTTGATCTGGTGAACGCCTTTCGTTCCCGCGTTAACTCAGTGCGCACTGCACTTTTTTTGGTGACGGACTAGGAAGTCTGGTCGCCCCAGCGCTGGCTTAATTACATAGCCGCGACTGACTTTGTCATTCTCTCTGGATTATCAAGTCGTGCAAAACTAATTAACCTCTCAAAGGCGAAAGGTTAGCTGGCCTCTTACCGGCGCAACAACAAAAGGTATTCTACGTGCCAATGATGCAAATCTGTAATCTCCCTTCACATCACGGCGTTTCCATGAAGCCTCGCCTCTACCCCGCCTAGCTACTACTTTTAGCATGAAATGTAGCAGAGTGATCTACTGGGCTTGCGTACGTGATCCATGATATCAACACATGGCGTTTCCTGTTGCTTGGTTTGATTAGCCTGGTCAAGTCAACGATTGCAAACGGCCGTAGGATTCCGACGCCTTGTTCATCGAGTGTATAAATAGGCCGCAGCACAGGCTTGGCAAACCATCCTTCCATTGAGCAGCGAGTTAACTAGCTAACCACCCATCGACAGTGGCATAGCCCCGAGTTTGCAGAGCAAGCAGGCATGGAGAAGCTCTCCATGGCGGCAACCATGTTCTGCGCCGTGGTCCTTGCGGCTCTCGCAGCAGCGGCCGGCGGTGAGGCGACGGTCGTGGAACACACCTTTGTCGTGAGTACAATATCTATCTATCCATCTATCTATCTATCTGGTTAATCAAGTCATGTTCTTGATCACTTCTCAGTAGATTTACTTTCAAAAGAATGCTCAAAAAAGGTTTACATTCAAAGGTCGTGACGATAATGAACTAGCTTTGCGCATCACGAAATCTTAGGCTGGCTGTGCATCATGAAAACAACAACGAAAAAAAAATAGTTTTACTTTGTGTATGGTTTTCTATGAACCGTCACTAGCTATCGAGTTTTCTCAGCACACAGCTTAAGGTACCGTTTTGATTAGTTACCTGTTGACCAATCCGTTACGTATTTGATTAATGATGATGTTCAGGTGCACGAGATGAACCAGACGCACCTGTGCAACACGACCAAGATTTACGTGGTGAACGGGCAGCTCCCAGGCCCCACCATCGACATCACCGACGGTGACACGGTTGTCGTCCACGTCGTCAACCGTCTCCCTCACGGGCTCACCATCCACTGGCACGGCGTCCGGCAGATGAGGAGCTGCTGGTCCGATGGCGCTGGCTTCGTCACCGAATGCCCCATCCCTCCCGGCGGCGAGCATGTGTACCGCTTCAACGTCACCGGTCAGGTCGGTACGCTTTGGTGGCACGCCCACGTCACCTGCCTCCGTGCCACTGTGGCTGGCGCCTTCATCATCCGCCCCAAGGGCGGGAGGTACCCGTTCCCGACGCCCGCCAAGGACGTGCCCATCATCATCGGCGAGTGGTGGGAACTCGAACTCGTCGAGCTAGATAGGAGGATGCATGATGGTAACTTCGACGACAATCCGCTGTCAGCGACCATCAACGGTAAGCTCGGCGACCTCAGCAACTGCTCTGGCAAGCCGGAGGAGAGCTTCGTCCTCGACGTGGTGCGCGGGAAGACGTACCTGCTGCGGATTGTGAACACGGCGCTCTTCTCGGAGTACTACTTCAAGGTCGCTGGGCACACGTTCACGGTAGTGGGTGCCGACGGGTACTACCTGACGCCCTACAAGACGGACATGGTGACAGTCGCGCCAGGGGAGGCCATCGACGTGCTCATGGCCGCTGATGCCCAGCCGGCGCACTACCATATGGTGGCGCTCGCAAACCAGCCGCCGGAGCCTGACCCGCAGATCCCGGGGTTCGTGTCCCGCGGCCTCGTCCGCTACGCCGGATCCACCCACAACAACAACGGGCTGCCGGTGCCGACGCCGCTCATGCCCAGCCAGCACAACACCATGCCGTCCTACTACTTCCACAGCAACCTCACCGGCCTCGCCCACCCAGACCGCCATCGCGTTCCCATGCACGTCGACGAGCGCCTCTTCTTCACGCTCGGCCTCGGCTCCATCTGCCGCGGCACCAACAAGACATGCGAGCGTGGGCGGAGTCCAGAGACCATCGTGGTGGCCACCATGAACAACGTGTCCTTCCGCCATCCGACCAACGCGTCGCTCCTCGAGAGGTACTACGACGGCCGGACAAGTGGCCTCTACATGGAGGACCTCCCCGACCATCCGCCGCACCCGTACAACTACACCGACCGCTCCCTCATCCCGCCGGGGCCGCTGGAGAAGGCGCTCGAGCCGACGTTCAAGGCGACCAAGCTACGGAGGTTCCGCTACAACACGTCGGTTGAGATCATCTTCCAGAGCACGGCGCTGCTGCAGAGCGACTCCAACCCCATGCACCTCCATGGCTACGACTTCTTCGTCCTCGCCACGGGGCTCGGCAACTACAACCCCAAGACGGACCCCAAGAAGTTCAACTACCACAACCCACAGCTGAGGAACACGGTGCAGGTGCCCAGGACCGGCTGGGCAGCCGTGCGCTTCGTCACCGACAACCCCGGGATGTGGTACCTCCACTGCCACTTTGAGTTCCACATCATCATGGGCATGGCGACGGCCTTCATCGTGGAAAACGGGCCAACCCCGGAGACCAGCCTGCCCCCGCCGCCCCCAGAATTCAAGAGGTGTGGCGCCAATGGCCTCACTCAGCCATAGAGCTAATTAATCTGGGCAAGGACGTGCGTGCGGAAGTTGTTCCCTGAATTTATTTATTATTAGTGTAAAATAAGAACAAATGAAGATGCACGCATTCATTGTTCATTGTATTGAGGATGATTCTTACTGTAAAAGTTGATATTATTTTTTAATTTTATTTCTCCATTGTAATGTGTGAACTGTAAGTCAGTCCAGTAGGGTTCAGTGTCGGAAATAAGTGTGTCAAACTCAAACCTACATTTTAAAGAGAAGTATATACGAACTGGCTGATATCACAAACGATATCCTATATTTAGAGGATTCAGTGTCAGAAATAAGTGTGTCAAACTCAAACCTCCCCGGATCGTTTAATCTAAATCCTACTGTCCCAAATCATATTGCAAACCAAAAGGATAACTAAATATGACAGGTGCTGTTGTAGAAGAAGTCGACTTAGCCCTATGTGTTTACTTTTCATATCTTGTAACATTTCGGCTTTGGTTAGATTCGTTATGTACTTTGCTTAATAAATAATAAGAATGGTTACATGCCTCATAACGATGCAGAGGCCGGGGGGTTCCGCCTCTTTTTCAAGAAAGGGATAAAAATCACAAAAAATGAAAAGTAAAATGAGCTAGATGCATTTGACTTTTTTTTTTAAAATTAGGAGGGGATTTGGAGCAAGCTGCAGCCCGCACACGAACTTTCTCGGCTGCTGATCCGCCATAATTCGCAAACATGATCACGTAAAGTGGGTACTTTCCATTACATAGCCTTCGTCAAACTCTGTAATTGGTTCGTAAATGGGAAAAGTGATATACCTCGACAAGTGGGATCACATTATGTTATACTGCAGCCGGGCATTCTTTCGATGCAATTATATCATCTTCATAAGTCAATTCAATTAAATGCCATTTATCGGAAAACAAACATAGCTTTGTTTTTCTATGACTTTACTTTTTGTCGACATGTTTCATTTGTATGTTAGTGTTGGTTGTGTGCATTCTAATTATGTAAAGTTCACGGAGAGAACGGGTATGTGTTTATTGTGTTTATATCTCTTACTTTTGAGTAAATATTGAAAAGGCTAGGAATTTTCATGTCATAAACAATGTCCCAGATTTAATCCATGAATGATGTAATATGAATGGATTAAATAGTTCGGGTCATCTCTCAGATAGACGCCATGGGTAGCCCGGGCCTTGCATGCGAATCACTTGTCTGAAATTTTCACGTACCGACAATGATCGGGAAAGGTAGGGTCCAGCTTCTTAGCCTTAATTTTATCCCTTTGAATTTACACAACAGCGTACCCAAAGTCTATCTGAAATATTCCGTTGGCCCCGTTGAATTTTCAACTAATGACTTTCACTACCGATCGTTTTAGTTAAACCCATCGTTTTGACATTTTTCTATTTGTTTTCAGAAACCATTGTCTGGCTTATTCGCCGCTACTTTGAGAGCATGTCAATGATCCAGTTGTATCGTACTCCTTTGCACATATCTTTTCCTCAAACGATGCTGTCCTTTATAATGCAAGACGGGCGGTTGTGTCAACCGCTATGATTAATTACTAATATTTGACCAGGTTAAATGTCAAAATTAACCAGCAATCGGGAAAAGTTCTGCCGTAGAAACATGATGGTTTGGACTTGCAGACGTATAGTGCATCATAAGTCAAAGGCTGCTGAAGTAACAAGAAGATCTTCCAACTGTTCGTATCCGGCTCAATAAAATACTAGTACGCCTTGCCTACAGCGTTGAACGTCCACTGCCGTGCACTATCTGTTACCCAAAATGAAGCATCCTAGTCAGACTCTGACCGACGCTGGGTTGGTAGAGGTAGGTGGACACGGTCTTTGCATATTAGCAGTAATGTAGTTTGAAGGAATGGATGTAATTCGATTTTCGTAAGGAAAAAAGACCATTAATCCGCACTTTGCGTAACCTAAGTCTTGCGGCTAACAGCTATGGGCCGACCGATTCGCCTGCTGATGCCCACTCATGGACGCCTAACTAGGTACATAAAAATATATAGTACTCAAATTCCTAAAAAAAATGTCCAAGTCAAACCATGCAATGTATATTTTTTTTGCATCGAAAACGATGCAATGTCCGATAACAATGAACTAACAAAGACGTACGTAATAAAATATGGGTAATATATATTTTAATACAATATGTATTTGGTGTTGTGGTTGTTTGTAGGTTTTTCTACAAATTTAATCAAGCTCTGTACTATTTGACTTGAGATGTAGCATCCTTTTGAAGACGAAGAGAGTACGTGATTTGATCTGGTGAACGTCTTTTGATCACGTGTTAACACAGTGCACACTGCAATTTCTCATGCCGGCTTGGAAGTCTCGTCGCCTAAACTCTAGCTTAGTTACATACTGTAGCCACGATTGACTTGTCATTCCCTCTGGATTATCAAGTACTAGCACTAAACTAACTAACCCCTCAAGCCGAAAGGTTAGGTGTCCTCTTAATTACCGGCACAACAAAAAGTAGCAATAGACTTGTCAATTGTCATTTTCTCTGGATTATCCAGTAGTGCTAAACTAATTAATCCCTAAAAGTGAAAGGTCAGGTGGCCACTTACCAGCGCTACAAAAAAAATACTTTCTCGGTTTGAATTACTTGTTGCAGGAATGGATGTATTTAGACGTACTTTAATTCTATATTTATTTATTTATTTTTATTTATTTCTGCGACATGTATTTTCGGACGGAGGAAGTAGCTAGTAGCCTAATATACTGCCATGATGCTAATCTGCAATCTCACTTCACATCACGGCCTTTCCATGAAGCCTCTCCTCTAGCCGGTCCAGCTAGCCATGCATGGCCGAAACCACTGTTTTGACCTTCTCAGAAAACCATAGCACAAAAGAACTTGAAGCAAAAATAGTTCACGATTTGACTCTTTTAGAAACGCTATAGCCCGTGGCGTTTCTTCCCCACATAGAAACGCCGAACCAGCTCACGTTGCTGCCCTGGCTCTACTCGCTGATGTGACAGGCTGGAAACACCGATGTAGTTTGCGTTTCTGAAAACGCCAGGGGCTTCAGCGTTTCTGTCCTGGCCAGCAATGTCAGCGTGTGGGGCCAGGGCAGCAACACGAGCTGGCTCAGCATTTCTATGTGGGGATGAAGCGCTATGGGCTATGACGTTGTTAAAAAGGTCAGATCATGAAATAATTTCGTTTTGAGTTCATTTTGTGTTATAGTTTTCTGACAAGGTCAAATCAGTGATTTTGTCTGCCATGCATGCATGCATATGCCACCAGGTTGAAAGGTACAAAAAGTAGCAGGGTGATTTTATATCAACATGCATGGCATTTCATGTTGCTTGGTTTGACTAGCCTGGTCAAGTCAACGATTGCAAACGGCGGTAGGATTCCGACGCCTTGTCCCTCGAGTGTATAAACAATTAAACAGGCCACACCACAGGCTTAGCAAACAATCCTTCCATTGAGCAGTGAGTTAACTAGCTAACCAACTTCAGATGATATATTTTGTAGTGATATAAATATTAGGATGCATTGCTTATATTATATTGATTATAAATAGACAATCCAGGGATGTGCACAGACCTGATAAACCGAAAAGGAGGTAGTACTTCCACCGTTTTGGTTTATTTGTTGGACATGATTTTCAGGAGATCTATTTTATTAGGAAAACATGTATTTGGTTTATTTGTTGGACATTATTTTTAGGAGATCTATTTTATTAGGAAAACATGTATTATATTCTATAAAAGTATATTTTACAGTCATTGTCAAATCTAGTTTCTAATCTGTTGATGCTCAAAATTGGCACAGTCAAAAAATTAGCTTAGGTTATATAAAGACTAATTCAAACTTATGATTGGAAGTCACCTCAGAATGTCTCTCTTCGATAAGATCAAGATGGATATGAAGATGGTCTAAAACGGAGCTCGGATGCAAAAGTTATGACAAGTTCAGAGATGCTCATATTGACATCAGGTTATGAAATGGTCAGAAACTCAATTAATATGGCCTCGGATGGAAAATGTATCAACACGAACGTTATGCGTCTCGTCGAAACGGTTGATTTTGATATAAAAATCGTCTTAATCCGAGGTCGTATGCAACCTGTGGAAGCAAAACAAGGTCAGAAATAGAATCTGCAGAGTCATTTCGGACCGACCAAGTTGATTTGATCGGTGAGACTGAGTTGGTCCGGAAAATTACCAGAGAGTTGGCAATGTTCACTTGGTAGGACCGAAGCAAACCAATCGGTGAGACCGAGTTGATCCGAGAAATTACATAAGGTTACAGAGAGTTGGCAACGTTCACTCGGTGGGACCTAAACGAACCAATCGGTGAGACCGAGTTGATCTGGGAAATTACCAAAGATTCCTGTCCGAGTTAGGTTAGGGTTCTAATTGTTTTGGACGGAACTTTTAGTCCCTTTCTTGTATGGGAAGTCCAGCCGCCTCATAAATAGATGAGAGGTGATGGCCGATTGAACAATACACTATCAAACAATCAATCTACCACTTTTTATCTTTTTATCTTTTCTCCTTAACCCTAGTTCTTCTTCTTCCTCGTTCTTCGTTCGTTTTTCTTGTTGCAGGGCGGCAAACCTCGAGGCCCTAGGGGCGATCAGTCAGTTTGACCTAGGGCAGCCCATAGCCGCCGCGCGCCCTGACGGGGTCCCTCCCGGGCGTGTGGGGTTTCGGGTCCTCAAAAGCACCCGCCGGATTGTCTTACGTACCGCGCTTCCGGCAGGTCTCCTTCGACGTGAGCTGCGGTGCATCGCCCCCGACGTCGAGGGTACATGGTGACGTGTTCGTGTGCGAACATAATCATATAATTTTTATGGTATATTATACTCCCTCCGAGGGAGTATTTTTGTTTTCCGTTGCCAGTCGTGTCTGCGTGTTGAGAGCACAGGCAGGCCCATGAAAAGTAGTCTTGTTTCTTGTAACAGGGACACAGAAAACTAACGTGAAGCAGCTGGTAGACTTTACATGTTGTCTAAAGTGCCAAGTGCCAACCCTTCTCCCATGTCAATTCTTCCAACCACGTAGCAACAACTTTGCTTTAACACGCAGCAGTAACATTTTCATGTTCGAAATCACTACTTAGGCTATGTTTGGTAGCAAAATATTAGAAAAACTAAAGTATTAAAAACCACAGTATTTTTGTCAATGGTTACAAGATACCACAGTTTGGATAATACAAAAGTATCTTAAAGTATTGAGATTATTGTGACCTGTTTGGTTGTTGTTGTAAAACACAGTATTGTTACCTAGCCGTTATGTACAAATAGTCAGCTACCTAGCCGTTAGCAGTGGAAGGACATGCAGCTGGCCGGCCGTTTGAATACGAACCTTGCTATAGGTACGATAAATTCGTGTCGAACACTCCATACGATTAGAGACAGCCATAGATGATTCAGTTTGTGGGCCCTAGTATTTAGAGATGATCCCAGTCTGATCGTACTCTTGTCCGACGAGAAGGCATCGTTCGCAGAGTAGTTTCGTTTGAATACTAATGCTGTTGAGCTTTTGTAGCTAGCTAGCTGGATATCCTAACCATTAGCATGCATAACAACCCAACAGGTGGCTTGTGTATACAACAAAGATCATCCACGGCTCGACGTCTCCTGTGAATTACCTGGTGGTGAAGCTACACCTAGACGGAGCTGCTGACCGTTCTTCGCGTCACCATCGAGGCGCAGCGGAGCTACGCGTGGAGGTGACGACCCAACACGTCGCGTAGTTGGCCAGTCATCTGTGTCACTGCCGAGGGGCACGAAGAGCTGCACCAGGATTGGAATCGCGCGGCCACGCTGGGCGCATTCACTTGATATTTGCATCGTCTCTATCCTCTGGTCTCTATTCACCTCTGAATTATTCTTGACAACTCGTGGTAGCTAGCTGAATAATATAGTGCATGGAAGTAGCACCGTACTTTACTACTAGAATATAATATATGGATCAATTAGACTAATTATGATTAGCGGCAGCGACGGCGGCGGAGTAATTAGGCAGAATAAAAACCTTCGTAGCGGCGCCTTCACTGATCTCAAACGCAATAGCAGCTCGCTCCCTCGGGTTACCCGTGTGCATCATACCACACTTTATAAAGGAGAAGGCACATGAATCGAACATATAGATTTTGGCTCAAACAAGGGTTCATCCTTTGGAGATAGCAAGAACCAAATAGATCTAGTGCCCTGGCCTATTCCATCACGGGCGGAGGAAGGGGCCAGCGGTAGCCGTGAAGATGTGGGAGGAGCCAATGAGGGAGGATGAAGGACAGTGTACTCACCTTTGGTCTCTTCTTTGCCGTCTTGTTGTTTCCCCATGGCCGACGAGGGAGATACCTCCAAACGCGACAGGCGGCGCGGCGGCGGCGTGGTAGGAGCGAGTTGTTGGAGAGGGGAAGGATAACGACGTGAGACCCTTCTTTTCGGCTCCTCTGTTTTTTAAAAAGAGGTCTGGGGCTCTTTTTTTTATACAGAGAAAAAAACATAGTTTGGCAAATACTACAATATTAAAACCACAGTTTTTATGGACTACCAAACAGATCATTGTAAAAAATACTATGGTAATTTCAAAAACTGTAGTATTATCAACATACTTAGAAAATACTTTGCTATCAAACAGGGCCTTAGTGTTTAATTGTACGACGTGAGGTTTCTAGGTGGCCCTATTTTTTATTTTATTTTTTTAAAACAAGGCAAAAGATTTGATATTTTCATTGGTTAAGAAGAAGAGAATTGCCCGGTTAATTAACGGGAACCCGAGCGAAAACTGTTACAACATGCCCACAGAATAGGGCACTCCCTCCAACCTGGCACCAACAAGACCACATACATTGTCGAGGAGAGGACACCGTCGAGGTTGTCTACAATGTCATCGTCATCACCACTCCCTGAGCAGGCGACTCCGACTTCGCCACTGACGACCCATCAAGACCCCTCCGAATGAGCGACACACGAGCACCTCGTCGGCCATAGCCAAACAATCGGTCAACACGTTGAGGACCGACATCTCCGATTTTATTGATGCGCTTCACGGGAGAAAGTTGCAAGCCTCGCACCGAACTAGTCCATCGCATCTCTGAAGAGCGACGTCCGCTGAAACCGCCCTCATGTAGTCGTCATTGCCGCAGGGGCCCCGCCAGGCGCAGCTCTGACTTCTCTGTCACATCAAGAAACAAACAAAGGCGTGCCCATTGGCGCATCAGACCACCAACATCAGACGGATCAGCCGCAACCCAGCTCCACACGCCACCATGTTGTTGACACACAAGTCACAACTTCCACCACTCGCATCACCAGTTGGGCACCAGCTAACCGTGATGCTGTGCACGTCCAGCCCAGGGAAAGTACAGATGGAACAAGTCTTCAAGACGACGCCCCAAGGAGGGAAGCGATGCTAAAACGATGTCGTCGCCCGACCCTGCGACAGGGCCATAGGCTTTCACCCGAAGACGAACCTCGGAGGTGGACAACGCCAGAGAGAGCTCCAGGACGACCCTTCAGAAAGGAAGAACGACGCCCACGGATGCCGCGTCATCGACGTCGGCAGAAGCCACGCAGGCTATCACCCGGAGCAACTGGCCTCCACACCCCACGCAACCAGCCACGGCATGGATGACCTGGAACTGATCCTTAGACCCACTGTCCCGCACACATCCGACGCCGTGGGGGTGCCACCACCACGTCGGATCCATCCACCTCGCCGTCGGCAAGCGCCGACGAGCCGTACCCGGCCAAGACAACCAGATCCGGCAATCCCCTAGTTGCGGCGCCGTCACAGAGGCCACCAAAGGCCGGCGAGTAGCAGGCCTGCGAGCGGAGGAGCTACCAAAAGGCCGGAAGGGCCGGGGGCTGCCACACCGCCCCGACTCGCCAGCAGGAGCAACTGGCCGCAACCAAAAGCCCAATGGCGCCATCACCGCGGACGCCACCCACCGGAGACGCAACCTTGGAGAACCTAGCCACCAAAGCCACCACGGCGCCCCACAGAAGAGGCCTGAGCCTCCCGCCACCCGTCGATTTACCAGCCGCAGATCAAAGGGGAAAGCCCCGCCGCTGCTGTCTGCCGCATGGACTTAGTCCAGCAACCTCATCTGGCGACGATGAGGGAAGGTAGGAAACAGGGGAGGCCCTGCGGTGGCTCGATCTAGGGCTTCGTCCGTGTCGCCCCTGGAGGCGACGCGGGGGACAGGTATGCGATATTTTATCTCTGTCATGGTGGCCCTATTGTCAAGTCCAGATTATTCAGCATCTTGATATTTCTACCTCCCATTCGGTCTCTAGGATTGGATCAAATAAAAACAAATTTAGCTAGAAGTTCTCGTGAAATTGAGTTCGAAGTGAGGTTTGGCAAGACCTAAGCGCTACATGACCTTTCCTCCCTACTCGAAAAACCTAACGGACACAACACCCTATCTCCCCTTCCTCCACCTTGTCGTCACTGAAGGACGCCATCGGGCCAAGCCCGTGTGGCTGACGACGGTGGCGGGGTGCATGTTCGCGGCGGAGGGGCACTCGTGGGTGTGAGGCATAGGTGATTTGTGCGTAATTACGCGGTCTAGGGAAGGAGTGGTTGATGGTTGCAGCGGACCTTTGTAGCTCGGTGGGAGGCCTATGACGGCGTCTGAGATGGCCGGAGGTATGATCGCGGTCATGCCCCATCAGATTCGTGCAGCCAGCGGCGGTGGTGCTAAGGTATGTGTTGCTCCCTCGACGGTGATCCTTGTGATGGCATACTATGGTTGGGTGTTGAATGGCTTCCTCCACGGCTTGGATCTGACATGCGACGGCGCCCTCCATGTGGCCGACGCCAGCTGGCTGTGGTATTTCTCCTTTAGACCTGGCCGTGATGGCACCCGCCGGCCACTCGAGATGTGGATTGTGGTGGCCATCAAAGGTTCTTCGTCAGGGTTATATTTTCCAGATCCGGCGATTGTTGTCCACCGTTCATGCTGGCAAGGTTGTGGACTGCAGCTGGAAGACTCCTTTGTGAATTTTGGTGGCACTCACTCTGCCTAGTTTGCCTTCAACGATGAGATGCATCTATGGACGATGGCTTGAGGCTAAGGGTATGATTGTGCAACGACGACGGTGAGATTTCCAGCATAGCACGTGTACTTTGGGATCGTGGAAAGTGGTGGTGACAACACAAGATTGACTTTGATTTGGTGGTGCTTCTCGATTACCCAGCCTCGAGCTCCAGGGAGAAAATCCTAGGTCGAACCAGAGTTAGTTATACCTGGAAATAGCGATGGTTTCTGTCATTACACTGTTGAAGGCATTGCGCAGACTTGTTCTGCATGATCAAAACCTATAATCTAACCTTTAGTAGTTGGTCCTAGTGACGGCAGTGCTTGAGCATCGTTCTCTTCCTGAAGGTGTTGTTGTTGAAGAACTCTTCTTGTTGTCCTGATGGTGTCAAGAAATGGTTGGTGCGGATAGTAGTTGATATAGTTTGTCGATCACTGTTTTGATCGGGGTTTTTTTCTCGCTTAGTCATAATTTTGTTCTTGTATGACTTTACTCTTTGCCTACATTCTTTATTTGGTGTTTATTGGTGTTGGTTGTGTGCATTATAATTATGTAAAGTCCACAGAGGCTGAATATGTGCTTATTGTATTTGTATCCCTTGCTTTTGAGTGAAGAAAATCCAAAGTTTGTTGAAAAATCTTGGTGTTTTCATGTCATAACGATACCCCAGATGTAATTCACGAATGGTTTATTTGCATTTAAATGGACAAAATAATGTGGGTCAATTTGTCAGATAGATGTTGGGGAGGCCCGGGCCTTGCATACGAGTCATGTAATTATCTGAAATCTCCAGGTACAGACAATGATGGCGAAAAATAGTGTCGCTTCTTAGCCTTCTTTTTAACCAATTGAATTTAGGCCACGGCGGTCAACATGACAACTGGGACTTGCAACCGCTAACTCGTCCGATAAAAACCCTATTAGAGTAAGGTCGTAAGGGTTTGGGAAAAATAAATACCTATTAGAACAAGGATTTTGAAAAATAAATACTGGCGTCAAGTCTATCTGAAATTCCCGTTGGTTCCGTTGAATTTTCAGCTATAATGACATTCACTACTGGCCATTCAGTCACACCCATCGCTTTGACATTTTTCTCTTCCTTTTGAAAACCATCATTTGACGTATTTGCCCCTACTTTGTGAGCATGTCAATTATCCAGTTGTATGGTCAAGTCGATCGAGAAATCCATGAGTGCTTTCAGCATGTTTCTTTTCTTTTGCACATATCTTGTGTTCAAACGATGTTGCCCTCTATAATGCATGACCCGGCGGTCATGTCGATTGCTATGTTTCATTTGGTTTACTTTTGGATCGGAGAGAGTAATATTGTACCAGCTTAAAGTTCAAAATTAACCGGCAAGCATGACTGCCGGGTCATGCATTATAAAGGGCAACATCGTATCCAAGTCAGTAAAATACTATGCCTTGCGTGCAGCGTGGAACTTCCTCCGCCGTGGAGCATCTGTTACCCAATGAAACATGGTAAGTCAAACTCTGACCGATGCTGGGTTGGTAGAGGTTGGTGGACAGAGTCTTTGCATGATAGTATTACTATAGTTTGAAGAAATATATTTATTTTGGTTTACTTATATAAGGAAAAGGCACTATTAATTCGCACTTTGCGTAACCTTAGTCTTGCGGCTAACAGCTATGGGCCTGCCGATTCGCGTGCTGATGCCCGTTCATGGACGGATAACTAGGTTACCTACAAATAGTACTCCCTCCCGCTCTAAAAGATATTCCTATAAATTTGTCCCAAGTCAAACAACGAGATGCTAATCACGCGAGACAAAGTGGCATGGCCAGACTGTGCTCCCCCCTGGAGGTGCTGAACCAGGGATGTTGCCCTGGGAGTAGGAAATTCTCTTAGAGGGTTCACTTTTAATGAAATATAAAGTCTTAAAAAGTACTCCCTCCGTCCGAAAAAACTTGTCATCAAAATGGACAAAAAGGGGTGTATCTAGAACTAAAATACATCTAGATACATTCCCTTTTATTCATTTTGATGACAAGTATTTCCGGACGGAGGGAGTAGCATGGCTGTAGGCTGATGCGATTTATGTTTTAGTTTATGATGGTTTGCAAAAATATCAGGACATGCTTCGGTTGGAAGTGTCATGTAAGACTTTGTGGTTTCATTTGCAATGGAACCGGGGGCCCCAAAGCCCCTTATGCTCTAAAAAAAAGTCAAACGACGCAACTTCGATCAGAGTTAGATCACTAATATAGTGATCTAAACGATCTTATATATTTTTAGAGAGGGAGTATAATATTAGGTTATATCATTAAATACCCAAATAACTCAGAAATCAAACATTTCAAAACAATATGTATTTGGTATTGTAGTTATTGGAAGTTTTTCCTACAAGTTTGATCAAACTTTGCACTATTATTTGACTTGAGATAAAAGTTATAGCATCTTTTTGAAGACGGCGAGAGTAGCTGATTTGATGATCCCGCGTTAACTCGGTGTGCACCGCACTTTCTCACGCCGGCTTGGAAGTCTCATGGCCTAAGCTCTAGCTTAGTTACATAGCCGCTTTTGACTTGTCATTCTCTGGATTATCAAGTAATTAACCTCTCAAGGCGAAAGGTTAGGTGGCCTTTTACCGGCGCAACAACAAAAGGTCTTTCCATGAAGCCTCGCCTCTAGCCGGCCTAGCAAGCTAATAGCCATGCAATGCAAGCAGCACGCATGTGCCACTAGGTGGCGAGGTACGAATTCTACTGTACTTGCGTACGTGATCCATGATATCAACATGGCGGCTCATGTCGCTTGGTTTGATTAGCCTGGTCAAGTCAACGATTGCCAACGCCCGTAGGATTCCGACGCCTAATCCCTCGGGTGTATATATAGACCACGGTACAGGCTTAGCAAACCACCCTTCCATTGAGCAGCAAGTTAACTACCGATCGAGAGTGGCATATATAGGCTATAGCACTTAGTTTGCAGAGCAAACAAGCATGGAGAAGCTCTCCATGGCGGCGACCATGTTCTGCGCCATGGTCCTTGCGGCTCTGGCGGCTGCTGCCGGCGGTGAGGCGGCGGTCGTGGAACACACCTTTGTAGTGAGTACAATGTCTATCTATCTATCTATCTATTTAATTAATTAAGTCATGTTCTTGATCACTTCTCGGTACATTTACTTTCAAAGGTCGTGACGATAATAAACTTGTTTTGCACATATGGGCTAAAATATTAGGCTTGATGTGCATCATTAAAAAACAAAAGGAGTTGTTTCTGTTTGTGTGTGGTTACCGTCACTAGCTATCAATTCTTCTTACAACACAGTTTAAGCTACGTTATAACTTATAACCTGTCTATAGCCTCTTGATTAGTTACCTGTATTGACAAAACCAGTTACGTATTTGATTAATGATGTTCAGGTGCACGAGATGAACCAGAAGCACCTGTGCAACACGACCAAGATTTACGTGGTGAACGGGCAGCTCCCGGGCCCCACCATCGACATCACCGATGGCGACACGGTTGTCGTCCACGTCGTCAACCGTCTCCCTCACGGGCTAACCATCCACTGGCACGGCGTCCGGCAGATGAGGAGCTGCTGGTCCGATGGCGCCGGCTTTGTCACCGAATGCCCAATCCCTCCCGGCGGTGAGCACATGTACCGCTTCAACGTCACCGGTCAGGTTGGTACATTGTGGTGGCACGCCCACGTCACCTGCCTCCGCGCCACCGTCGCCGGCGCCTTCATCATCCGCCCCAAGGGCGGGAGGTACCCGTTCCCGACGCCCGCCAAGGACGTGCCCATCATCATCGGCGAGTGGTGGGAGCTCGACCTCGTTGAGTTAGACAGGAGGATGCATGATGGTAACTTCGACGACAATCCTCTATCGGCGACCATCAACGGTAAGCTCGGCGACCTCAGCAATTGCTCTGGCAAGCCGGAGGAGAGCTTCGTCCTTGACGTGGTGCGCGGGGACACATACCTGCTGCGGATTGTGAACACGGCGCTCTTCTCGGAGTACTACTTCAAGGTCGCTGGGCATACGTTCACGGTGGTGGGCGCCGACGGATACTACCTGACGCCGTACAAGACGGACATGGTGACCGTCGCACCAGGGGAGGCAATCGACGTGCTCATGGCTGCCGACGCCCCGCCCGCGCACTACCATATGGTGGCGCTCGCGAACCAGCCGCCGGAGCCTGACCCGCAGATCCCGGGGTTCGTGTCCCGTGGCCTCATCCGCTACACGGGATCCTCCCATAACAACAACGGGCTGCCGGTGCCGACGCCCCTCATGCCCAGCCAGCACAACACCATGCCGTCCTACTACTTCCACAGCAACCTCACCGGCCTCGCCCACCCAGACCGCCATCGTGTTCCCATGCACGTCGACGAGCGCCTCTTCTTCACGCTCGGCCTCGGCTCCATCTGCCGCGGCACCAACAAGACATGCGAGCGTGGGCGGAGTCCCGAGACCATCGTGGTGGCCACCATGAACAACGTGTCCTTCCGCCACCCGACCAACGCGTCGCTCCTCGAGAGGTACTACGACGGCCGGACAAGTGGCCTCTACACAGAGGACCTCCCCGACCATCCGCCGCACCCGTACAACTACACCGACCGCTCCCTCATCCCGCCGGGGCCGCTGGAGAAGGCGCTCGAGCCGACGTTCAAGGCGACCAAGCTACGGAGGTTCCGCTACAACACCTCGGTTGAGATCATCTTCCAGAGCACGGCGCTGCTACAGAGCGACTCCAACCCCATGCACCTCCATGGCTACGACTTCTTCGTCCTCGCCACAGGACTCGGCAACTACAACCCCAAGACGGACCCCAAGAAGTTCAACTACCACAATCCACAGCTGAGGAACACGGTGCATGTGCCCAGGACCGGCTGGGCCGCTGTGCGCTTCGTCACCGACAACCCCGGGATGTGGTACCTCCATTGCCACTTTGAGTTCCACATCATTATGGGCATGGCGACAGCGTTCATCGTGGAGAATGGGCCGACGCCGGAGACCAGCCTGCCCCCACCACCGCCGGAATTCAAGAGGTGTGGGGCCAATGGCCTCACTCAGCCATAGAGCTAATTAATCTGGGTAAGGACGTGCGTGCGGAAGTTGGGCCCTGAATTTATTTATTATTAGTGCAAAATAAGAACAAATGAAGATGCACGCAAGGATTTTCATGGATCCTTCATTGTTCATTGTATCGAGGATGATTCTTACTGTAAAAGTTGATATTATTCTTTTTTATTTTACTTCCCCATTGTAATGTTTGAACTGTAAGTCGGTCCAGTAGGGTTCAGTTTTAAAGACAAGTATACAAACTGGCTGTTATCATAAACAAAATCTGATATTTAGATGTAAATTTTATGTACTGAAATGGCACTGCTGTTGAAAAACGATTCATTCTACCGTTTCTTGTTGTTCTTTTCCCTAGCTGTTTGTTCTTCTACTCATTTGTTCTGTCCCAAGAACTCTCATCTCGGGCCACCAATGGTTTATTTGAAGAGACATAACTGATGCGGTTTATTTGAAGATTGTGAGCGATTGATAGACAACAATGTTATTAACAAGAGGAGCAGAGGAATGTCTTATTTTGCCGAAAAGGTTACAGAGATTGGAACTTACCACTCTGTCCAATATCGCAACGAAAATGAAAATGGAGGTACTTATTATACTTGTAAGATCATAAGCGTTCCTACTCCCTCGTGGGGAGCCGCATTGGGTTTATATTGATGTGTGGCCGAACCCTTGCCTTGGTGTACAAGGAGAGATACAAGAGTTTGAATAGAACAAGATATAAGGAAAGAGGTTGATATTACAACGATATATTCTAACACCCTTCCTTAATCTTAACTATCCTAAATTAAGGCTACTCTTGAACTCTTCAAATGGTTTTGCTGGTAATGCCTTTGTAAAACCATCGGCCACTTGATCCTTGGAGGGGATAAACCGTATCTTGAGTTTCTTCGCTGCAACTCTTTCTCGCATAAAGTAAAAATCAATTTCTATGTGCTTTGTCCTTGCATGAAACACTGGATTTGCAGACAAATATGTTGCTCCCAAGTTATCACACCATAAACATGAGGTACAATTTTTCTTGATCCCCAATTCCTCAAGAAGTGATTCAACCCAAATGATTTCAGCAGTTGCATTTGCCAAAGACTTGTATTCAGCCTCTGTATTTGACTGTGATATAGTGGCTTGCTTTCTAGCACTCCAAGAAATAAGATTAGACCCAAAGAACACTGCAAAACCTCCAGTTGATCTTCTGTCATCACTACATCCCGCCCAGTCAGCATCAGAGAATGCACTCACAAAAGAGGAATTAGACCGTTTGAAATGAAGTCCTGTTCCCATAGTATGCTTCCCATATCTTACAATCCTCTTGACAACTGCCCAATGTGCAGAAGTAGGTGCATGTAGGTATTGACAAACCTTGTTGATAGCAAATGAGATTTCTGGATGTGTGGGAGTTAGATATTGTAATGTTCCCACAGTACTCCTATACCTTGTGCTCTCCTCCTCTTGAAGTGGCTCACCTTCATATGCTGAGAGTTTTTCTGAGGAAGACAAAGGTGTAGGTACTGGCTTGCAATTCTTCATTCCCATGTGAGACAGAAGCTCAACGATGTATTTTTCCTGATTCAACACAATGCCATCTTGAGTTTTCCTGACTTCAATACCTAGGAAGAAATGCAAATCACCTAGGTCCTTCAAGGCAAACTCTGAGCTCAAATCATGTAGGAGAGCATTAGTGGCATTTTGTGAAGAACTTGCAACTACAACAAAAACTGCATGTAGAGACGTCATATTCCAAAGCTAGAGACTTGTTATTTCATCTCTAGGCAACCGTAGAGTTGACTTAGTAAAGCGTCTTCGGAGCGTCTCCCCATGGACCGTCTCAAAACATAGACACGCTGTCAAAAGCGTCTCTACATGGCATGAGACGCTATATTGGGACGTCCAAAGGCGTCTCTAGATATGACACGCTATATTTGGATGTTCAAAAGCGTCTCTGATATGTAGTTTCGTTCTGTTAGGCGCGCTCGTACGTCTCTACTAACAGGGTCATTTGATTTGTCATAGGCCCTAGGCCCATTCCTATATACTCTATGTACAGACGGTGTATTCGTCTCTAAATATACAAAAGCTTTAACCACGTAAAATTTGACTTTAAATAATATTTGATTTATTCCAAAATTTTTACTTCGCCATTTCAAATCCAGTAACTTTATCATGCCATATGCTTGTGCAGAATGATCAAGAAATATTGTATATAACAACGTTCACCCATATCACCAATCGCATTCATAAGCAACAAATATCATTATATGGAGGGATCCACCCATATCACTGATTGTATACACAACCATCCCATTCATACAATTTCATTAGTAGGAACAAACACCTTAGGTTCACAACTGAATCAAATAAGATCTTCATATAAAATATGCAAATAATTAAGAAGAGATCATACAAACTTGAACTCAGTTTCCCTATAAAGCTAAAATCTATATATGAAACATGATATTTGTCCATCTAAAGACTAATTCTTCTATAGTTGCTCCTGGCTCCTGAAATGCACTCCTTTTCTAAATCTTGAGCTGCCCTGAAAAAGAAAGATAATAGAGAAAATTTTAGAACATAGCTTTGAGAAGAAATGTTTTTGATGATGTACCATACCAGTGTTTGGTGGCTTGTTTTGAGGTTGTGTAGGAATGGTTAATTTCAATTTTTTAACCTAAAAATCACAAAGATCCTTCATAAGTAAAAAGCCTTAAGCACGCACATCGGAGCATACGATGATTGCATGGAAGTGCACTTACATGTGATAGAGGCCACACAATAACATGACCAATAGCATCCCTTACTGTTTGCAATTTTCCATATGGTCTAACCAGTGTCTGATCTCCAAGTTTTGAAACAGCACAAACAAGAGACCGCTACATATTGCTCTCCAAGCATGTTTCCTCCAACCACGTATGTCATATCTCTACTCACTAAAGTTCCTTCGGCCACAAAATTATCTTTGCATCTCGGGTTCAATGAAAACCAAGAAGACTTTCATTTTATCCTATTTTTTCAAGAAATGAAACATTAATTATCACAAATCATGGAAGATTTCACTTTACACAGAAAGGGACGATTGCACATGGAATTAGACCAACTACCTATTCTAACTATTGTCCTTCAGATATATATAATATACCTTCTTAGTGATGCAATGAAGTTGTACACTTGGTTCAGGACCACCTTGCTTGGTCGCATTGTTATTTTCAGCATGACCATTCTTTGCTTCAGGACCATCGTGTGCTTTCTATAGTTGATGTTCAGTTTAGTTGTAAGTACACTTATAGAAAACATAGACATTGTTTGACAACACAGTAGAAATTTATGCGCGCATGCACACGCACCTTAGCAACTGTGTGTTCATGTGGTGAAAATAAACTAGTGCAACCCTCTTTGGTTCTTGCGCAATTTCTAGGATGCAATTCCTGGTTAGTCTTGTCCGGTAAAGTTGATTCTACACAACCTTGATTTATCCTATCAATTTTTTCAATGTGCGCTTTCTACAATTGAGGTTTAGTTCAGTTGTAAGTAAACATAGACAAAACATAGATATTGTTTGACATAGAATCAGAAGTTTATGCATACAGACACACCTTAGAAACCATGTTTGGTAAAGATGAACCAGTGTAATCCTCTTTGGTTCTCTTAGAAAAGCTAGGATCCAATTCCTGGGCAGTAATCTGCTTATCCGGCAAAGTTAATTCTGCACTTCCTTCATTGGTGTAACCCTCTTTGGTTGATTCTGCGCGACCTTGATTGTCCTTTTTAGACATTTCAATGCATGCCTTCTACATTTGAGGTTCAGTTCAGTACGACATAAACATACACAATCATAGGCCTTGGTTGATAATGAAGTAAAAAAATATGCGCACACACCTTAGTAACCATGTGTGGTAAAGATAAACCAGTGTAACCCTCTTTGGTTCTCACAGAAAAACTAGGATGCAATTCCTAGGTAGTGATCTGCTTGTCCGGCAAAGTTGATTCTGCACTTACTTGATTAGCCCTATCAAACTTTTCAATGTGTGCTTTGTACAATTGAGGTTCAGTTCAGTTGTAAGTAAACTTATACAAAATGTAGGTATTTTTAATAGGGATAAGTTTTTTTTGTCCTTGAACTCTTCCCAAAATTGAGAAATCGTCCCTCAACTTCAAAACCACCAAAAGTTAGTCCCTCGACTATCTAAAACAGATACTTTTCATCACTAATATGGTTTAAGGTGGGTTTACAGTGATGTGACCCTGTTTTAACTAAAAAGAACCACGTGGCCTAGTTTTTGACTAAAACGGGCACCCACCGACTCTTGCTCTCACAGTCTCTCAATCCTCTTTTCCATTCATGAACCCTAAACAAAGTGGCGGCGGTAGCAGCGAGTCCCTCATGGGCGGCGGCAGCAGGAAGTGAGGCATGGCAACGGCGGTGGTCGCTAGTTCTGCACCTACTGATTGTCTCGCAATCACTGCAGGTAACTCAAATGAGCCTGCAAATGAAGATCCAGAGGCTGCAAATGAAGATTCAGAGGCTTATTTGTTGCTGTCTGTTCTTATGAATGGCTTATTTGCTGCTGTCTGTTCTTATGTCAAACCATGTGAGAATTAATGTTTGTCATTGATTGTAAGCTCTATTCAGTACTATTTCCCTTTCCCATTTAGTACTTTGTCAGACTATGTTCAACTAAATTGGGCTGAGAATATGTTCAGACTATTTTCAACTAAATTGGGTTCAAACTATGTTCAACTAAATTCAGTACGATGCTCTAAAATGTTCAAACTATGTTCAGTTATATTCAGATTTTCTTAAGCTATATTCAGTACAGTTGCCTTTCTCTTATTCACACACAAGTAGTAGTGCAAACACTTTCGTTTTCTCTTGTTCTCACTAGACTCACTTGTACACAAGCGCACACACATACTCTTGCACAAACATTTAATTGACGTCATCAAAACCAGTCAACGTGGCCCATTTCAATCAAAACAGGGTCCAAGTATAACAAAGCAGAAATTTATGCACACACCTTAGCAACCATTTTTTTTCTTGTGGTAACGATAAACCGGTGTAACACTCTTTGGTTCGCGCACAATCGCTAGGATGTAGTTCCTGCAACTTATGATGAACAATTGTTTAAGTGTGAGAATGAAGTAGAATATTTATTAGTGAAGAAACTATTACATCACCTGCATAGCACCCAATGGAGCACATTCTTCAGCTTCGTTATGTGATTCATTTGGGAGTTCATTGCCAACAACTCTTTCATTGAGATCAACCTGAAACAAGAACAGGATAACAATATATTAATACTCATATTTTTATCTTTGCAGAAAGAGGTGTGGTTGAGATACTAACTTCATCACTTCCCGCTGTTACAAATTCATTTCTCAAATCCTCTATGGGGAATTTTCTCTTCAGGAATGAACGGATCATACCCAACTCATCTGTCACATTTTCTACATTTATCTCCTAGTGCCCGCAGTCTAATTGAACATTTCCTTCTTTCTCAGGATGCTGAACAAAAGTCAGTCACTGAGAAACTTTTATTTCACTCCAATACTTATCACCATAATACCCTCGAAGTTTTTTTGTCTCTTCCCCATGCACAGTTTTAAACACTTCTTTATAATCACTAAATGAAAGGCTCCCGTTGTTACCTTTCTTTCTTTCTTCCAGTTTCTCCTATTGAAATAAATACAAACATCTCATTATACTAAGTAGTTTTAAATTAAAACCTTTACTTTAATCACAAGTAGAAGTATACCATCACTATCTTTGTATTCGCATTTTTGTATTCACCGTCCTTCTTCTGCTTCTGAGCTTCATCCCATAGTTCAATCTTGCTAATCTTTCAATTGCTCTTAATTTCCTGTTCAACAAAGTAAATTAGAATGTTTGTTACTGTTCCTGTTAGAATGTTCAGTTTTCTTCACATTTTCAGAGCCATCTTTAGAAAGGAAAAGTTTTACCGTCTCTTTTTTGAGCCTAGCATGGCTTTTTCTCCCGGTTGTATGTGGAGTCTTCTGCTTCTTTGCACACTCGGTGTTCTTTCCACATAATTTCTGGGAAAACAACACATATAGTCAATATTAATGTCACCAAACTAGTTATGTACACCAGATTAAGTATGAGAATATAACACATTACCATATGTGAATCCTAGCACCAAAACCCAACAAGAGTACCCCATTGATGTTCATTAACACCTTTGGGAACAGCTGCTACAATTTCAGCCAAAGACTTCTTATCACGCTTGAAATATTTACTCTTCAAACGAGACTTATACACTCTCCATTTTTTGTTAATATTCAATAGGATCCAGTCTCTCATAAGTTGTCTAGTCTCATTGGGGTGGATAAATTTCTCCTTCGAATATTAAAATTGACAATTAGCAATGTGAAATGAACAGTCTTGAACAGTGCTATAATTTTTTTACCTCCACATCTGTGATCATCTGCCCATGTTTTTGTAGAAACAATTCATTGTCCCATCTTGGAATATGCAACGGAGCAAATGTTGAGTTTTCTGCAAGCCAGCTAAGATGATGACCGAGAATGGCATTCGACCTTCCATTTGGAATTCCACTTCCGTCAGTCTCCACAATTATCTTCCCCCCACATAATTCCGACAAATTTTTACCTCGGAATTCCCCTATAATCTGTCGCACATCTCCATTTGGCCCTGCATGCAAGAGTATCACAGTGGCATATAACTGGACCATATACATCACACTAGATGTGTGTTTGAAAAGGAAAATTGAGCTTACAAATTATTTTAATTTGCCTAGTAGATTCAGGAGGCTTTTTTGGTACTAGATCATCAATCTTTGGAGGGCCTTGTAAATTTTCTTCATCTGGTTGTACACTTTCAGAAGCTTGCTTTGGGATGTTTAGGCTTCGAAGCCGTCGAGGTATCCTCGATATGATATCTTTACCAAACAATGTTAAAATCATATGTTGAGGTCAAGCATCAAAGCATATGTCAAGGTCATGCATATGATTTCACAAATTTCTTGGAACCAAATTTATAAAATACTAAGCATGTGGACACTTAGTTTACATAACATACTGTACCTTTTATCATGAGTAGCAGTAGCTTGGAAATTTACAATTATTTTGGGCAAAGGATATATTCAGAGAAGTATGCTTCAGTATTACAGTAGGAAACCCACTAGTATGTACACATACTTCTCTGTACCAAATTCAGAGAAGTATGCTTCAGTAGTACAGGGATATGTCGATGTATGCATGCATAAAGTTAAGGAATCAGGTTGCTGGGTTCTAACTCCTATATCTGACCTCGAGTGTCAATGGCATTTAACTAACTCCATCCTTCCTGTACATTACATGTTTGTATAAACTTGCTATTAACAGCAAGTCGGTCTAGGTGATTAACATGAAAATCTGTAGTCATCTTGCCTGATACTGTAAAAAGAACAACTGCAACTCATTTACCTAAAAAGGAATTGATTTATAGGCAGGCAAGCAATTCAATAAACACTTAGAGTGCATACTAGTGGGTTACCTAGAATGTATGGAGGGATCACCTGCTTGACGTGGTGGAGGCTAAAGATGCTAGATGGAGGCAAGAGCTGCTTGGTGGGCGGTGTACAGGGTGGACAAGCGCAGCTTCGTGTGAAGGCTGAGAGATCGGCACGGATGCGGCTTCATGACTGTGAGGACGAAGTCGGGAGGAGCGCGGCTTCGTGATGGTGAGGACGACGGACGCCGACGAGGCTCCAGCTAACGACCTTGTTGATGGAGGAAGAAGGGAGTCGTCGGTGGGCGGAGCTAGCGGCGGCGGGCGGAGCTAGCGACGGAGGCTGCCACCGCGCGGTGTGCGGGAATGGCGGCACATTAGGGGAGGTTGGATAATAGGGAGGTGGAGAAGATGGAGGGGAGAAATAATAGCAGAGACGTGGGAAGTCTTTCCCACGGTAAAGAAAATACTTTAGCGCCAAATTATTTTAATTGTATCCTTTATTGGATAAATCCGTATGCTTTGTTCTTTTTTGAAAAAATATGAAACTTCATTGGGTAATATACGTATCCAAGTATTTTTGATATAGCTTAATAAAAATAATAAAGACGATGGTAGATTGAAGTTGGGCTTGCCCCTCCTCCGCGCGATGCCGTGTCGAATGAGGACGCTGCCCCAGCATGTCATCCCTTCACCTAGCCCTTGTCGGCGACAGGAGCGGCGGCACGCAGCAACTCCTCCAAGCCTATTTAGACCAGCTGGTCATTGTTGCAGCGTCGGCATCTCTGCGGTGCCGGCGTCCGATGTGGCAAACGTGGCACAACATTGCACCACTCCTTCTACCGTGCCATCCTCTTGGCCGATGCCAGGGTGCTGGGTGACGATGTGCCATCGCCATGTAGAGGTAATGGAGGAGGCATCCGGGAGGGCTCCTCCTCCTTCACGGCCTTATCATGCCAGTTGCGGCACAGTGGTGATGCCAGTTGGTCGAAACGGTCAAACGTGTTGCGCGAGGGGGTGGCTCCTTTTTGATGCCACGTCCAGTTTGGTCTCGGCAGTTTCATCATAGGACAGGGGCTCCTCCTCAACATGTTTGTTGGCTGGTGTTGGCGTTGTGCTTAAATAGCCAGGGCAGACAGACCGACACTGCTTCAGTGTGGCACATCGACCGGAGTAGGCTTCTCAGTCCCCGTGTTCATTTAACCTTGTAGGAGTGATCAACGTAGTACCTCACTTGAAGCACCGCGCCGCCACTCATTTCCAGCATCTCATGCCGCCGGTCGTAGTCCACACCCAACTCCGGTTGGAGCAAAAAATGTAGTTGGTCCGAAATAAACCTGCCACACCGATTCCAGCAAACCGGGTGGCTAGCTCGAGCGTCCAGCAGGGCCACCATCACCATTTCCAGCTCTCGGCATGGCCGGTTGCAGCATCTCGCGACATGATGTTTTTGTTACAAATAACCGGCCCAACTAAAGCACAAGGGCGAACCTCCCTCTTGCTCCCGGGTTTCGAGGGCCCCAAAAGCTTCCTTGGTTGGGTTCTAGGAAGCATCTAGAAGCTTTATTAGCTTTTTAAAGTCGGTTATCTTTACCTTGTTTAGGTTTATTTCGACCAGGTTTTACTATGTTTTCCTGGGTTTTCCTTTTTTCCCTTTATCTTTTATTTTCTTTACCTTTTGTTTTAATTTTTATTTATTTTTCCTTTCTATTTTTTCTATTTCCCTTTCTTTCTTCTTTTTCAATTCTTGAGGTTCTTCCAAATTTGTGAACCTTTGTTTAGAATTCCCAATTTTTTTAATTCATGAATATTTTTTTCAAACCGTGAACATTTTTTTTAAATTCACAATAATTTCAAGTTCACAAACATTTCTTGAATTTGTGAATTGTTCCCTAATTTGTGAAAAAACATTTTTTTGCAAAAAAGCTTTGAAACGATAAACCATTTGAAAATTCACAAAGCTTTTTCAAATACTCCAAGTTTTTAAATGTCATGAATATTTTTTAAATTAATTTTTTTCGTTTGTGATTATATTTCTTTGAATTGGTGAACTTTTTTCAAGTTCATGAACATTTTGAGAAGGCATGAATCTTTTTCAAATTCATGTTTTTTTCAAGATCGCAAACATTTTCAAATTTGATCCCCCCCCCCCCCCCCCCCAAAAAAAAATTAACTTTTTATAAAAGCCAATGGCCATATGTGGCCACTCCCAGGATTTTAAGAATAACAAAAGAAATGTACTAGTTACTGTAACACTTCACTGATTTCACCAAATATCCCTTACTGCTTTTGATTTTTATGATTTTCCAGTTTCTCCATCTTTGTTGACAATAATTTTTTCTGGTTAACTGGGATGTCAATCGTGCAATGTCGATGTCATGCACTTGCAAAATATTATTGAAATATTGACTAGACTACTTTCATTTTCTATAAACTAGCACAAAGAAGCATCCAATCAGGACAAATTAACCCGAAGCACATTTCATTAGAAGGTTCCAAAATTTAGCAGTAGTACTGTCAGTGAAAGTTAAAAAACTGTTCAAGAACTAAATGGACAGCCATACAACTCATTCATAACAAAAGGGAACATACACATTAAAAAAAAGATCATAGGCTCATTCATCACAGAGTAACATACATTCCGAAGAAGATCCACCCAGCTAGAATAATTATGTTAATTCTACCTAGGAGCATGGATGACAATTGCTCAACCTATATCTTAGCTGCAGATAACAAGCTAAAAACACAAAGACTATCTTTTTCATCTGAAGATGGTTCTCCACCCATGTCAAAAATATCACGAGGTTTGAATTTCACGATGGTATTCCAATTCTCACTTCTCGGATTTTGGATATAGAAGACCTGGTCCACTTGGGAAGAAAATACAAAAGGTTCATCCTCTAACTTCTCCCCTATATGTATTTTTTGGGAGAAGTTCACATGAGTGAATCCAAACTCATCTCTTATAATACCAGCTTTGTGATGAACATCATACCAATCACATTTAAAGAAGACCACCTTGTAATCTTTGTATGACAATTTGAAGATGTCAGATAACCGACCATAATAGGACACGCCATTTTCAGCAAGGTTCACCACGCCACTATTTTTTGTGTCGCGTGTCCTGTCTCGCGACTGATAGTATGAAACCTGAAACCATTAATTATATAGCCACTATAGCGCACCCCGCATTTGCTTGGTTTTGCGGCTAATGCTCTTATCTTTTCTGTGATATCCGGTCCATCATCTAGTATAACCTATATGTAAGAGTGGTTACATTGAGTTCACATGTAACTACAATGAAGGAACATGCTAAAGGTGAATTATCGCAAATAACCTTTGGAGCATTGGAATCAATGGGAAATATCGCAACACCTTGGCTGGTTTCTTCTTCTTCTTCTTCTTTTTAGATTCAGTTGCCGAATCTTTCTTCTCATTTTCATTGGTAACCCAATGAGAGGCACCACACACATGGCAAGACTCCTGGTTGGCTCTTACGCCTCTAAAAAGCATGCAGTCTCTTGGGAATGCATGAATTTTCTCATAGTCCAGCCCTAATCCGCTATGATTTTTTTCACCTCATAATATTTCTTGGGTAGGTTTATCTGAGGAAATGCAATCGATAATACACCAAGTAGCTGTGTGAATGATTCCTATGACCATCCATGCAAGACTTTCATGTGATATAAAGTGACAAGAAATGACAACCTCGAATATGTTGCACATCCAGGGTATAAATCTGTGTTTGCTTCCTCGAGGAAACTAGCGTATATGTCTTGTTCTCTCATTGCATCATCATCTACAGATGTTGTATTGACATTCTCAGCCATACCAGGTTCCAAGTTCTCAAATTCAGACTGAACACCATCTAGTTCCCCATCAGATGCGCTTGATAGTGATTGGAAGTTGTCAGCCATGGGAAAAATGGCACTTAAGAGCCCAGAAATGTCATGCAATCTTCTATTACTGCCTTCTACATCAGAATTCACTAGAAAACTCGAAATATGAAAATTGTTGTTGTTATTTGACATGGGAGCAAATGCAAATGACGGTGAATCATACTCTTCTCCATGGCAAACCCATTTTGTATAACCCTGAAGAATACCATCACATCTTAGGTGGGTTTTCACTTCGTTGTAATTCTGCGTTGCCTTATTTCCACAATTTACACAGGGACAGAGAATTTTATCACCGAGTGGAACATCATGGAAGGCAAAAGATAGAAATTGCTCGACACCTCCTTTGTAATCAGTAGTTGATCTTGGTTTACTCGTCCAACCTCGATCCATTAGCCTTTGCTAGCTGTAGTAATGAAAACAAAATAGATCACTTTATAATTTTCCATATGCTCTTTTACATTAAGCATAGGTTTATACGAATATTTTAAACTATGCATTCGATACTTAGGTTCAAATTGCATAATATGATTTACCAACATCATTCACCTTACATTACAAAACAAAATTGAGATGTGTCTTTACTAGAAGAATTTATGTGAAGTACATAAAGAAGTTTTCATCGATGACAAAAAATGGATGCCTCCAATGCTTGATTTTTTCTGCATTCAAGTGACAAACAGCAGAAGGCAAGCTGGTGTAACTAAAAATCTAAGTAATATCCACTAGTTTTGCTTTGCTAAATCAAGAAAAATAGAGATGACATACAACTTAGGTAATTCAAATTTTGCATCACACTGCAGAATATTCTTTTCTAGCATTCATAGGCAGTTCCCCTAACCAGATCGACTTAAGAATATTATGTCATAAATGAGTGCCATCTAATAAACAGTACCATTGTTTTTAACACAATTGTCATTCAACCACCAAAAAGGTTCACAAAATTTTTCAAATTTCAATAATACAATGCATCACACTAAGATAGAAAGGGAAAACACAAGTGATATATCTCAATTCAAGCTATGTTTCACACGATGCAGAGATATAAAAAAAGAAAATAACAACCTGGGGGCAATCTTCTGGCAGCAGAGGCGTGTGGGTGAGCTCGTTGCCGAGGTCAGCAGCTGAGGGAGAGGGGCGTTGGTGTTGAAATATGAGATGGGCCTAGAGCCCATATGAAAATTTCAGATTTAATCTCTAAGGGCCCATGTAGGTGGCATGACAAGGTGGTGGGAAGTTTAGTCCCACCATGCTAGTGGAAGGAGAGTTGGAGTGGTTTATAAGGGATTCTCTCCCTCGTGCTATTGGAGCTTGAGAAGAAAAGAAGCCCTCGCGCACTCCTCCTCCTCCTCTTGCCTTGCCACGCCATGCCATGCCATGCCTTGCGGGATTGAGCCAAGCCGAACTCACTCCTATGCGCTTATTTTTGCCGGTCAGGAACGGAGAGTCTTTGACAGGTAGGGCCACGATCTGAGACGTTGGATCATGGGCTACCGACTTGGACGTGCGGCCGCACATATATATATATATATATATATATATATATGTGGGGAGCTACCAACCCTAGCCGCCACGAAAACAGAACGCATCTCTGCCTCCACGCCCACGTCGTTCCTCTGCTGCTGCCGCCGGCAACTCCATCCCGTTCACCGCGTACACGGTTGACGGGAGAGCAGGCCTTCGAAACCCCACCTCTCCGGATCCTGTACGGGAGATGGGCGATTAGGTTTTTGGGTAGCGACTACGCGACTGCTCGCTTTTTTTCATCTACGTCCGCATCACCTTTGTCATCACCATGTGGACCGACACCGACCGTGCCGCCGCTTAGAAGGCCGAGGCCGACAAGAAGGCCGCCGAGGATGCCGCGGCTGCTGCCACCGTCACCGCTGCCGCGTGGTCGATTGGAGGGTATACACCGCTTATCCCTCTCGTGTTTCTTTCTGTTGTAGCAGTACTAGCGCTATGCGTAGATGTTTCTACTATGTGCTTAGTACATGCTCTGTTAGATCGTAATCAGTGTGTTATAAATGCTGTCCATGTCATGCTAATGATCTATTCATGGATTAATTTAATCGAAAAACTGCCTATTTACTCATCAATCCAAACACCTAATGTGTGTAGGAGTTTTTTGAATTCTGGTTTTGCTGCTGCACTGCACTGAAAGTGTCCTTACAGAGGAGAGACACTTGGCGCCACTTGAACTCATACATTCTGATCTTTGTGAGATGAATGGTGTGTTTACTAAAGGTGGAAAGAAATATTTCACGACTTTGATAGATGATTCCACTAGATATTGCTATGTGTATCTGTTAAATACCAAAGATGAGGCTCTATACTACTTTAAAATCTATAAGGCAGAAGTTGAGAATCAACTCGAAAAGAAAATTAAACGAGTCCAGTCAAATCGAGGTGGAGAGTACTTCTCGAAAGAGTTTGATGCCTTCTGTGCGGAACACGGTATTATTCACGAGAGGATGCCTCCCTACTCACCCCAGTCAAACGGGGTTGCCGAGCGGAAAAACCGTACTATAACTGATTTGGTTAATGTCATGTTAGATACGTCAGGTTTATCCAAGGCATGGTGGGGGAGGCTATAATGACATCATGTCATGTCCTGAATAAAGTTCCGACAAAGGATAACGAGATCACTCCTTATGAGAAGTGGACCAAGAGAAGGACAACACTCTCATACTTATGTACTTGGGGCTGCTTGGCGAAAGTTAATGTGCCGATCCCCAAAATGCGTAAGCTTGGACCAAAGACTCTGGACTGTGTTAATTTAGGCTACTCTATGAATAGTGTTGGCTATAGATTTCTAGTAGTGAAATATGAGGTACCTGACATGAAGGTCGGTACAATTATGCAGTCTAAGGATGCTACATTCTTTGAGGACATTTTCCCCATGAGAGGTATACAAAGCACTTCTAGACAGGAATCTGAGGAGACTCCTGAACCTGCCATTCCGATGGAATATTATAAAGAAACACATGATGAAAATCCTGAGAAGGATAATGAGGAAACCCTTGGTAGGGGCAAGAGACAAAGGACTGTAAAGAACTTTGGTGATGATTTCTTCATATACCTCGTAGAGGATAATCCCACTTCTATTTCAGAAGCGTATGCATCTCCAGAAGCTGACTACTGGAAGGGTGCGGTCCGTAGCGAGATGGATTCCATCATGGCTAATGGGACTTGGGAGCTTACTGAACGTCCTTATGGTTGCAAACCATTGGGATGCAAGTGGGTGTTCAAGAAGAAGCTTAGGCCCGACGGTACGATAGAAAAGTACAAGGCTAGGCTTGTGGCCAAGGGCTACGCCCAAAAAGAAGAAGAAGATTTCTTTGACACTTATTCACCTGTGGCCAGACTGACCACGATTCAAGTATTACTCTCATTGGCGGCCTCGCATGGTCTTCTCATTCATCAGATGGATGTTAAGACAGCTTTCCTGAACGGAGAGCTAAAGGAGGAAATCTATATGCAATAGCCTGATGGCTTTGTGGTAGATGGTCAGGAAGGAAAGGTGTGTAAGTTGGTGAAATCTTTGTATGGCCCGAGACAAGCACCTAAGCAATGGAACGACAAGTTTAATGAAACCTTGACATCTATTGGCTTTGTTGTTAATGAGACCGACAAATGTGTATACTATCGCTATGGTGGGGGCGAAGGAGTTATACTGTGTTTGTATGTTGCTAACTTTCTGATATTTGGAACTAATCTCAAGTTGATCGAGAAGGATAAGTCTTTCCTATCTCAGAACTTTGAGATGAAGGACCTTGGAGTGGCTGATATTATCTTGAACATCAAGCTATTGAGAGATGATGAGGGTGGGATTACACTTCTGCAATCCCATTATGTTGAGAAGGTGTTGAGTCGCTTTGGATATTCAGACTGCAAACCATCTCAAACACCATATGATTCTAGTGTGCTGATTCAAAAGTCTAGAGGCACAACTATAGATCAATTGAGATACTCTCTGATTGTTGGTTGACTCCAGTATCTAGCGAGCGCAACGAGGCCTGACATCGCATTTGCTATTAGCAAACCGAGCCGATTTGTTTCCAAACCGGGTGATGTACATTGGCGTGCTCTTGAGAGAGTTATGCGCTATCTGAAAGGTACTATGAACTATGGACTTCACTATACCGGATACCCATTGGTACTTGAAGGGTATAGTGATGCGAATTGGATCTCTGATGTTGATGAGATAAAGGCGACAACTGGGTATATGTTTACTCTTGGAGGTGGTGTTGTTTCCTGGAAGTCTTGCAAGCAAACGATCTTAACTAGATCGACAATGGAAGCAGAATTAACAGCATTAGATACATCGGGTGGCGAAGCGGAATAGCTTTGAGATCTGTTGATGGACTTGCCAGTGGTTGAGAAGCCGGTTCCGGCCATCCTTATGAACTGTGACAATCAAACAGTTATTGTCAAGGTGAAGAGTTCAAAGGACAACATGAAGTCCAACAAACAAATAAGAATGAGATTGAAAGCTGTTAGAAAATTGAGGAACTCCGGAGTGATAGCGTTGAATTATATTCAAATGGCTAAGAATCTGGCAGATCCCATTACTAAAGGGCTATCACGTGTTGTGATAGATAGCGCATCAAGGGAGATGGGTATGAGACCCACATGAGTTGCCATGGTAGTAACCCAACCTATGTGATCGAAGATCCCGTGAAGTAGGACCTGGGAAAACAAGCCAATGGTGAACTAAGGAGAGTAACTTTACTAACCCACTCCGTTGGAGATGCAATACTCTCAGAAACTATATGGAAGGATGACTACTGTTTTAATGTGTTCCAAGGCTTATATGTATAAGCAAGATGCTATCCTACAGAGTGATCTTTGGAGGAACACACCTATATGAGCCCGACTGCTGGTCACAGTCTATGAGATTGGGGTGATCTCTAGCAAGCTCATGAACATGCCAGGAGTGTGACTAATATGCTCCACCCGAGGGGTCGTTCTTCGGCAGCCTCGTATTAGAGAGACTTGTGGTGAAACTTCTTGACGCCAAATTGACAATTCAAGGCATAGTCCATTGTTCAGTTGTGAAGGAGTGTAACTACTTGGTCTAGGTGGAGCTCAACCTTAATCGGTCTCCACTGAGATGCTGGTATATCAAAACAGCATTTGGAACAAAAGACAAAGTGGGCCCCTGAGATCTGGTGGGGAATTGTTGAAATATGAGATGGGCCTAGAGCCCATATGACAATTTCAGATTTAATCTCTAAGGGCCCATGTAGGTGGCGTGACAAGGTGGTGGGAAGTTTAGTCCCACCATGCTAGTGGAAGGAGAGTTGGAGTGGTTTATAAGGGATTCTCTCCCTCATGCTATTGGAGCTTGAGAAGAAAAGAAGCCCTCACGCACTCCTCCTCCGCTCGCCTCGCCATGTCACGACTCGCCGCAGGTTGCGGGATTGAGCCGAGCCGAACTCACTCCTATGCGCTTCTTTTTGCCGGTCAGGAACGGAGAGTCTTTGACAGGTAGCGCCACGATCTGAGACATCGGATCATGGGCTACCGACTTGGACGTGGGTTCAGCCCACGTCTCTCCACGCGCGGCCGCACATATATATATGTGGGGCGCTGCCAACCCTAGCCGCCGCGAAAACAGAATGCATCTCCGCCTCCATGCCCACGTCGTTCCTCTGCTGCTTCTGCCGCCGGCGACTCCATCCCGTTCACCACGTACACGGTTGACGAGAGAGCAGGCCTCCGAAACCCCGCCTCTCCGGATCCTGTACGGGAGAGGGGCGATTAGGTTTTTGGGTAGCGACTACGCGACTGCTCGCTTCTGTTCATCTATGTCTGCATCACCTTCGTCATCACCTTGTCGACCGACACCGACCGTGCCGCCGCTGAGAAGGCCGAGGCCGACAAGAAGGCTGCCGAGGATGCCGCGGCGGCTGCCACTGTCACCGCCGCCGCGTGGCCGATTGGAGGGTATACATCGCTTATCCCTCTCGTGTTTCTTTTTGTTGTAGCAGTACTAGCGATATGCGTAGATGTTTCTACTATGTGCATAGTACGTGCTCTGTTAGATCGTAATCAGTGTGTTATCAATGCTGTCCATGTCATGCTAATGATTTATTCATGTATTAATTTAATCAAAAAACTGCCTATTTCTCATCAATCCAAAAACCTAATGTGTGTAGGAGTTTTTTGAATTCTGGTTTTGCTGCTGCACTGAAATCGTCCTCGTTTACGGGGACATACTTTAAGCGTTGGCAGACTAAAACCACCTTATGGCTCACGGCCATGAACGTGTTCTGGGTCGCCGGTGTGACTCCCACAGGAACGATCGCTCTTGAACAGGAGAAGGCGTTCAAGGAGGCCACTGTAGTGTTCCTCGGGGCAGTTCTGAGCGTGATTGGAGATAAGCTGGTTGACGCATATTTGCATATGCGGTCTGCCAAGGACTTGGGGAGGCGCTCAAATCTAAGTTTGGGGCTACCGATGCAGGGAGCGAGATGTATATTATAGAGCAGTTCCACGATTACAAGAAGATTGAAAACCGTCCTGTATTGGAGCAGGCTCATGAGATAATATGCATTGTTAAGGAGCTTGAGCTTGTTGAGTGCGAGTTACCAGGCAAGTTTGTCGCGGGCTGCATAATCGCTAAGCTCCCCAATTCCTAGAGGAACTTTGCCACCACTCTGAAACATCAGAGGCGTGAATTCTCTGTGGAGGATGTCATTGGCCATCTGAGTGTTGAGCAGAATTCAAGGGCAAAGGACTCACACGGAAAAGGGGTCGAAGGAACTTCTGTGGCCAATATGGTACATCAGAAGAACTCCAATTCCCACAAGCCCAAGGGAAAGAACGGTGTCCAACAGAATGCCGACTTTAAGAAGAAGGGTAAGAAGACCTTCAAGAAGAACAAGAAGGATGAGGGCTGCTTTACTTGTGGTTCGGTTGAACATTGGGCCAACAAGTGCCCAAACAAGTACAAGAAGCCAGGGCAGGACTCCAAGTCTGTCAATATGATTGTGAGCAACAATGAGAGTGGTGCATCTGGGTACAGTAATTTATTTGTTGTATTTTCAGTTTGGCCGTCCACCGATTGGTGGGTCGATACAGGTGTAGGTGTTCATGTGTGTGCTGACATTTCATTGTTTTCTTCTTACCAGACCATAGGTCACGGGTCCGTACTGATGGGGAATGGAGCGAGTGCTTCTGTTCTTGGTGTTGGCACGGTCGATCTGAAGTTTACTTCAGGAAGGATCGTGCAGCTAAAGAACGTGCAGCATGTCCCCTCCATCAAGAAGAACCTCGTTAGTGGCTCCCTTCTATGTAGAGAAGGGTTTAAGTTGGTATTCGAGTCTAATAAATTAGTTGTTACGAAATATGGACTATTTTTTGGAAAGGGCTATGAATGCAGAGGCATGTTCTGCCTTTCTCTTGTAGATCTATGTAATAAAGTCGTGAATAATATTAATTTGAGTGTTAATGAATCTGTAGTCTGGCATTCACGTCTTTGTCACATTAGTTTCGGTGTTATGACGCGGCTAGCAAAATCGAATTTAATCCCGAGTTTCACTTTAGCCAAAGGTTCTAAGTGCCATTCGTGTGTGCAATCTAAGCAACCTCGCAAGCCTCACAAGGCATCAGAGGAGAGACACTTGGCGCCACTTGAACTCATACATTCTGATCTTTGTGAGATGAATGGTGTGTTGACTAAAGGTGGAAAGAAATATTTCATGACTTTGATAGATGATTCCACTAGATATTGCTATGTATATCTGTTAAATACCAAAGATGAGGCTCTATACTACTTTAAAATCTATAAGGCAGAAGTTGAGAATCAACTCGAAAAGAAAATTAAACAAGTCCGGTCAGATCGAGGTGGAGAGTACTTCTCGAAAGGGTTTGATGCCTTCTGTGTGGAACACGGTATTATTCATCAGAGGACGCCTCCCTACTCACCCCAGTTAAACGGGGTTGCCGAGCGGAAAAACCGTACTCTAACTGATTTGGTTAACACCGTGTTAGATACGTCAGGTTTATCCAAGGCATGGTGGGGGAGGCTATAATGACATCATGTCATGTCCTGAATAAAGTTCCGACAAAGGATAACGAGATCACTCCTTATGAGAAGTGGACCAAGAGAAGGACAACACTCTCGTACTTATGTACTTGGGGCTGCTTGGCGAAAGTTAATGTGCCGATCCCCAAAAAGTGTAAGCTTGGACCAAAGACTGTGGACTGTGTTAATTTGGGCTACGCTATGAATAGTGTTGGCTATAGATTTCTAGTAGTGAAATCTGAGGTACCTGACATGAAGGTCGGTACAATTATGGAGTCTAAGGATGCTACATTATTTGAGGACATTTTCCCCATGAGAGATGTACAAAGCACTTCTAGACAAGAATCTGAGGAGACTCCTGAACGTTCCATTCTGATGGAATATTATAAAGAAACACATGATGAAAATCCTGAGGAGTATAATGAGGAAACCCTTGGTAGGGGCAAGAGACAAAGGACTGTAAAGACCTTTGGTGATGATTTCTTCATATACCTCGTGGAGGATAATCCCACTTCTATTTCAGAAGCGTATGCATCTCCAAAAGCTGACTACTAGAAGGATGCGGTCCGTAGCGAGATGGATTCCATCATGGCTAAAGGGACTTGGGAGCTTACTAAACTTCCTTATGGTTGCAAACCATTGGGATGCAAGTGGGTGTTCAAGTAGAAGCTTAGGCTCGACGGTACGATAGAAAAATACAATGCTAGGCTTGTGGCAAAGGGCTACGCCCAGAAAGAAGAAGAAGATTTCTTCGACACTTATTCACCTGTGGCCAGACTGACCACGATTCGAGTATTACTCTCATTGGCGGCCTCGTATGGTCTTCTCATTCATCAGATGGATGTTAAGATAGCTTTCCCGAACGGAGAGCTAAAGGAGGAAATCTATATGTAACAGCCTGATGGCTTTGTGGTAGATGGTCAGGAAGGAAAGGTGTGTAAGTTGGTGAAATCTTTGTATGGCCTGAGACAAGCGCCTAAGCAATGGCACGACAAGTTTAATGAAACCTTGACATCTGTTGGCTTTGTTGTTAGAGGCCGACAAATGTGTATACTATCGCTATGGTGGGGGCGAAGGAGTTATACTGTGTTTGTATGTTGATGACATACTGATATTTGGAACTAATCTCAAGTTGATCGAGGAGGTTAAGTCTTTCCTATCTCAGAACTTTGAGATGAAGGACCTTGGAGTGGCTGATGTTATCTTGAACATCAAGCTATTGACAGATGATGGGGGTGGGATTACACTTCTGCAATCCCATTATGTTGAGAATGTGTTGAGTCTCTTTGGATATTCGGAATGCAAACCATCTCAAACACCATATGATTCTAGTGTGCTGACTCAAAACTCTAAAGGCACAACTATAGATCAATTGAGATACTCTCAGATTGTTGGTTCACTCCAGTATCTAGCGAGCGCAACAAGGCCTAACATCGCATTTGCTGTTAGCAAACTGAGCCGATTTGTTTCCAAACCGGGTGATGTACATTGGCGTGCTCTTGAGAGATTTATGCGCTATCTGAAAGGTACTATGAACTATGGACTTCACTATACCAGATACCCGTCGATACTTGAAGGGTAGAGTGATGTGAATTGGATCTCTAATGCTGATGAGATAAAGGCCACAACTGGGTATATGTTTACTCTTGGAGGTGGAGCTGTTTCCTGGAAGTCTTGCAAGCAAATGATCTTAAAAAGATCGGCAATGGAAGCAGAATTAACAGCATTAGATACATCGGGTGGCGAAGCGGAATGGCTTAGAGATCTGTCCATGGGCTTGCCAGTAGTTGAGAAGCCGGTTCTGGCCATCCTTATGAACTGTGACAATGAAACAGTTATTGTAAAGGTGAAGAGTTCAAAGGACAACATGAAGTCCAACAAACACCTAAGAATGAGATTGAAAGCTGTTAGAAAATTGAGGAACTCCGGAGTGATAGCGTTGGATTATATTCAAACGGCTAAGAATCTGGTAGATCCCTTTACTAAAGGGCTATCATGTGTTGCGATAGATAGCGCATCAATGGAGATGGGTATGAGACCCACATGATTTGCCATGGTAGTAACCCAACCTATGTGATCGGAGATCTCGTGAAGTAGGACCTGGGAAAACAAGCCAGTGGTGAACTGAGGAGAATAACTTTACTAACCCACTCCGTTGGAGATGCAACACTTTCTGAAACTGTATGGAAGGATGACTACTGTCTTAATGTGTTCCAAGGCTTATTTGTATAAGAAAGATGCTATCCTACATAGCGATCTTTGGAGGAACACACCTATATGAGCCCGACTGCTGGTCACAGTCTATGAGATTGGGGTGATCTCTAGCAAGCTCATGAACAGGCCAGGAGTGTGACTAATATGCTCCACCCGAGGGATCGGCCTTCGGCAGCCTCGTATCAGAGAGACTTGTGGTGAAACTTCTTGACGCCAAACTGACAATTCAAGGCATAGTCCATTGTTCTGTTGTGAAGGAGTGTAACTGCTTGGTCTAGGTGGAGCTCAACCTTAATCGGTCTCCACTGAGATGCTGGTATATCAAAACAACGTTTGGAGCAAAGGACAAAGTGGGCCCTTGAGATCTGGTGCGGGATTGCTGAAATATGAGATAGGCCTAAAGCCCATATGAAAATTTCAGATTTAATCTCTGAGGGCCCATGTAGGTGGCATGACAAGGTGGTGGGAAGTTTAGTCCCACCATGCTAGTGGAAGGAGAGTTGGAGTGGTTTATAAGGGATTCTCTCCCTAATGCTATTGGAGATTGAGAAGAAAAGAAGCCCTCGCGCACTCCTCCTCCTCCGCTCGCCTCGCCACGTCACGACGCATTGCAGGTTGCGGGATTGAGCCGAGCAGAGCTCACTCCTATGCGCTTCTTTTTGCCGGTCAGGAACGGAGAGTATTTGACAGGTAGGGCCACGATCTGAGACGTCGGGTCATGGGCTACCGACTTGGACGTGGGTTCAGCCCACGTCTCTCCACACGCGGTCGCATATATATTACCGGTAGGGCTGGACTATTCTGTTACCGGTAACAGAATATTATTCTGTTACCCTCGGTCCCTATAAGGGCGCGACACGCAGGCCACAGGAGAAACTCCCTGACCCGTCCCCAACCTAGCCCGCCTCCTACCGCCGGAGGCAGCCGTCGCGGGCGAGCGAGCGACGGTGGCAGCCGGAGCGAGGGAGCCCGCGGCGCCGTGACGGGTCGCTCCTCCGACCCACGCGCTGCCGCCGGCCGGCCATCTGCATGCCTCCCCGCCGACGGGCTCGCCGGCCCCTCCCCGCGCACCTCCCTGTTGATGGGTGCCGGATCCTCCCAGCGCCTCCCATGCACGAGCACGCCGGCACGTCCCGACCTCCGGCGGCTGCCGCGGCCCGTCCCCGCCTCAGGCGGCTGTCGCGCGCAATCCCAGCCTCCCTCCGCCGCCGCGCACCGCCATCCCCGCCCCGCGCCGCCACCCCGAGCCCCTCCGCCGTGCGCCGCCACTCTGAGCCCCGCCGCCCTGCACCTGTCACCCCCCACCTTGCGCAGCATCCTACCGACCGGGCCAGCCGCCGGCCGAATCCAGTCTCGCCCCCGAGCTTCGTCTTCTTCCTCGTCGAGACACGCGACAGCCACCCCAGTTCGGGCGTAGTAAGTACCTCAGTACGAGTTAAAAACAGTGGTTCGTTCGGAATAAAAGAAATGGTAGAAATTCAAATTGTAAAAATTAAAGCAAAAAAAGAAACCCCATGAAAATCCTGCTTAGTAAGTACCTCAGTACAAGTCGTAAAATGAGAGAAGTTCAGAACATTGTTGTCAATAAAATGTTGAGTTAAAAAAACACATTCTCTTTTTGAATAAAATATCATTTAGTTCGATGATACAAACCATACAAGTACACGGGCGATGATACAGTAAACCGTTGAAAATTTACGAGAAAAATATTATCCAAAAAACATAGGAAAGTCTACTTAGTGAAAACACGCTTAGTACAAACCCATGCAAGCATCAGTACAAGTACCATTTTTCAGAACCATTCAGAATTACTCGACAAAAAACAACTCAGTACAAACATACACATATATCAGTACGACTACTCTGTTTTTCAAATGAGAAAACATCAGGATCCGTCATGCCGTATTCAAAATTACTCATAAACGGTTGCGAAGTAGAGAAAATGTTCAACATGACTAAGTTCCGAATTTTCGATAGCTATCCAACGGTATACTATTTTCCATATTTCGACAAACTTTTTTAAAAAAATCACGTTCAAAATCAAATTTGACCGTATTCGAATTCGTTTTTAAACCGTAAGAAATTAGAAAAACATTTGTATACGAAAAAGTTGCGCATTTTCTATAGCTTTCCAACGCCGTATCATTTGCGTCAATCCGACAAACCGTTTGCAAAAAATCGCGAAAATATGTTTCGCCCAGAATTTCACTGTTTTTCAAATTACTTTTAAATGATATAGAGTTAGAAAAAACAATACATATATGGAAGATGCAGATTTTCACAAGCTTTCCAACGCCATCTTATTTGCTCAATTCCGACAAATAGTTTGAAAATTGAGTCCAAAATATGATTCACGTTTTCGGTTTAAAAAAAACGGTTTTTTCAAAACTGCTCTTAAACCATAATGATTTTGCAAAAACGTTCAATATACTTGAAATATGGTTGTCAAGAGCTTTCCAATGATATATTACATGCCCCGTTCCGACAAAAAAATTACAAAAAATTTTTGAACTAAAGAAGACGATCTTTTAAACACAACGGAAAGCATCAGTTCAACCGCTTCAAAAACATCAGTACAACCACCTGAAACCGTCAGTTCAAAAAGGGTAACAGAATAATATTCTGTTACGCGTAACAAAATAGCCCAGATGTATATATATGTGGGGCGCTGCCAACCCTAGTCGCCGCGAAAACAGAACGCATCTCCGCCTCCACGCCCACGCCGTTCCTCTGCTGCTGCTGCCGCCGGTGACTCCATCCCGTTCACCGCGTACATGGTTGACGGGAGAGTAGTCCTTCAAAACCCCGCCTATCGGTGTCAAAACCGGCGGATCTCGGGTAGGGGGTCCCGAACTGTGCGTCTAGGCGGATGGTAATAGGAGACAAGGGACACGATGTTTTTACCCAGGTTCGGGCCCTCTCAATGGAGGTAAAACCCTACTCCTGCTTGATTAATATTGATGGTATGGGTAGTACAAGAGTTGATCTACCACGAGATCAGAGAGGCTAAACCCTAGAAGCTAGCCTATGGTATGATTGTTGTTCGTCCTACGGAATAAAACCCTCCGGTTTATATAGACAACGGAGAGGGCTAGGGTTACACAGAGTCGGTTACAATGGGAGGAGATCTACATATCCGTATTACCAAGCTTGCCTTCCACGCCAAGGAAAGTCCCATTCGGACACGGGACGAAGTCTTCAATCTTGTATCTTCATAGTCCGGGAGTCCAGCCAAAGGTCATAGTCCGGCAATCCGGACACCCCCTAATCCAGGACTCCCTCAGTAGCCCCTGAACCAGGCTTCAATGACGACGAGTCCGGCGCGCAAATTGTCTTCGGCATTGCAAGGCGTTCCTCCTCCGAATACTTCATAGAAGATGTTTGAACACAAGGATAGTGTCTGGCTCTGCAAAATAAGTTCCACATACCACCGTAGAGAGAATAATATTTGTACAAATCTAATCTGCTGACGTACTCTGTAGCGTGACATCATGCCACAGCCAAGCCTTTATTCGAATCGTTTTACTGTCCCACCTTAGCGTGTCTAGCGAGGCGGTTTCCTTGGCATGTCTTGTCAAAGCAGAGATCATGTCCCCTTATTCAGGGATTCTCATCAATACGGGCGTGGGTAACCCAACCGCACCATTGGTATGACTTCTTAATTGAAAGCGAGCCCAAACGGTCATGGGGAAGGCTCTTGGCATTCATCCTCTTTATAAAGAGACCAAGGCTCGACTCCTTTCTTTCAATCCCATCAAATCCGCCTCTCGCCTCGAGTTCCAACACCCAAAGCTCCAGATTCAGGCGCTTCAGACCTTAGATGATGTCCGGCTCCGACCTCCAAGGCCGGTGGATGCCTTCTTCCGTTAAGGAAGAAGACATGCGAAAGCTGAGAGATGCCAGGTACCTAACCGGCGAAATCTCGCATAGGCTGTCTGCTCAAGGGCAGGCTATTCCTACTCCCCAGCCCGGTGAGAGCGTGGTGCTTACATCTCACTTCCTTCGGGGGCTAGGCTTCCCGATTGATCCCTTTGTGAGGGGGCTCATGTTTTATTACGGGCTGGAATTTCACGACTTAGCTCCGGAGTGCATCCTCCAAATCTCATCAATCATTGTCGTGTGTGAGGGCTTCCTCCATATTACTCCCCACTTCGGACTGTGGCTTAAGACCTTCAAGGTAGAACCGAAGATAATCGAGGGGCAGCGCGCTGAGTGCGGAGGTGCTATTATAAGCAAGATTGTCGACGCTCCATGGCCCGAGGGCTCTTTTCAAGAGGAGTTCGACTTATGGCAACGAGAGTGGTTTTACATCACGGCTCCCAGGGGCACCACATGGGTGGCGCCACCTGCCTTTCGCTCGGGTCCCCCACCACGGCTAGCGTCATGGGTCAATAAAGGGTTTAACTGGGGGCCGTCCAAGGACATGCCCCTGCTGTAGGGCCGCATTCGAGATCTCCTAAAAAGAGATATCAATTTGGCCGTAGTGGTGCAGGTTATGCTGATTCGCCGCATACTGCCCTGCAAACATCGCCTCCTCCGCCTGTGGGAATTTAATCCGGAAGGACCGCGAGTCCTCCAACATTTTATGGGCACAACGCCCCTGGACATGTATAAATTGTTCTTTGGATCACAAGCAATGTGTCCGGACTCGTCCGGGGACACAGGTCTGAGCTGCAATCGCCCAGACACTCAAGTAAGTAGCCCTGTATCCGGACACGCTACCCGTATGTTTATCATAAAATTTCCCTTAAAAGAGCTATCCTTCAAACAGGAGTGGATAGCGAAAGCAAAGCTTATCAGGTGTCCGGCCCCCCTCCCCGAGACTACGCCGGATCCCGTGTTAACCAAGATGCTGGAGGTTGCGCCTTCGGAAGAAGGCGAAGAGGGGAACCAAGAAGCTATCGCCTCCGCAAAGGAGGCTGTTAGGAAAGGAGGAATCGAGAATTCCTCTAATCAGGGAAAGAAAAGGATCGCCTCTGAAGACCCGGAGGCGATAGCCTTGAAGCGGGGGAAGAAATCCTCGTCAAAGGGTCCGGCGCCGGAGGGTGCCCCGGCCGCATTGCGCCCCCAATGGGATCAACTCTCCTCCGAGCCGTAAGTAAAGAGAGGGGTTTTAAAATGAGAGACATCCCTGTTTTATTTTTGAGGAACATAACCGAAAGTTTACCTTGCAGTTCAGATCTCATCCCTTCTCAGCAGAGCTCATCTTCAGGGGATCTTCGTCCGGAGATGATGGGGAGCGGAACGCCTCCCCTAGTTGTACCGTCTTGCGAGGCGGGCGACCACGAGGTGTCGTCTCGGAGGCTTTCTCTGAATCCGGCCTTAGAAAAAGGTCTGTGGACGAGTCCGGCACCGTCCGGTGCACGGTCGGAGGAGCTGAAGGATCTGCTCAGGCGAGCGTCTATCTCAGAAGAACACCGTGTGTTGATGAATACGGTGATTGGAAGGATTTCATCCGCGGAAAGTGGTTTGCACGAGGCCGCCAGGAGTTTACTGACAGGTTTTGAGGTACGCGAAATGATGTACCTTTCGACAGATCCGCATATATAAAATGCGTCCTGTATAGATAGTAGCCCTGAGACTCTGTGCATTGTCAAAAATGACGGCGCGCAGAGGATCATAATCCCAGGTATAATATGTCGCCTTTCCTATGTAGGTGGCAAGGTGTTCGGTGGCTAGCCGGACTGATGAATTTGCCGAGCTAAAGCGACAACTTGACGCGGCAGATGCCGACATCGCGCTTGTCAACGAGCGGCTGGACGAGGCACAAGGTATGTAATGTCTTCGAAGACATCTGGTAAGAGGAGCTTGATGCTCGTACCTTATAACGTGTGTGCTTAATGCAGATGGTGCCACTGCCATGGAGAACCTTCAGGCGGAACTTGCCCGAGCCAAGGAGCAAGCCCGGAAAAGCGATGCGGTTGCCTTAAAGGCGGCTGAAGAGCTAAAAGCCGAACAGGCTGCTCACTGCCAGAGCAAGAATGAAATGGCCGAGATGGCTATAAAATTGAAGAATGCTGCCGACCGTTGCAAGCTTCTTGAAAACGAAGATAGGGTGGCACAGAAGGACCTAGAAAAGGTCACTGCCGAGGCCAAGGATACTCGCTCTGCAATGAGAGCTATGAAGGAGGAGCTACGTCAGGCCGGAGATATCACGGCTGGAAAGCCCTATATGCTGCGGATGAAGTTCGGGGATCCTAAGTATGCTCCGTTGGACTGGAAGTGGAGTGCGGCGAACACTTATCTGGATTTGGCGGCGAGGGCCGCGGATGCGACCGAACACTTCCGGGGTCTAAATGACCACGAATTGGAAGAACTGTTTTGGTCGCAGTTCCACAATACAGAGCGCCCACTTTCGGTATCCGATCGTCTGGCCGCATGGGCGGAGCTGAACAGGTTATCCAGACTCGCCATGAAACATGTCGTGAGTCATCTGTGGCCGAAAGGGCCCGAGCCGAAGAGTTATTTTAGCTTGGTGCGGTGCCGCATATTGATGCAATGAAGAGGTCAGCGTGCATAGAGGGTGCACAGATGGCTCTTGCTCATGTCAAGACATAATGGGCGGAGATGAAGGCCAGTGTTGTTGCATCCCAGGATTCGGACGAAAGCCGAGTACCTGCCGAGCACTATTTTGAGGAAGTTCTGCAGGGCGCTCGTTTAATAGAGACGCAGTGCTCGAAGGATGTTATGTTCGAATAACATGTACTATTGTAAAACAATGTTCTGATGGAATATAAAAGCTTTTTATACTTGTGCTTTCAAGAATTAGAATACCTCCTGTGCGACCGTTAATGTATTTGTGTATATAACCTGAAAGATGACAGTCTTTGGGTTCAGCCCCCACGCATATAGTGCGCGTGTGTTCGCAGAAGGCGCATTTTCACACTTCCAATGACTTGGTCCTATAAAGGAGGTGATAGCGCAGCGAACTAGGCAACCGGACTATAATGCTTTATCACTTTCACTTAGCCATAGGAGTTTGACAGTGGGGCTACTGAATAGCCCCTAGGGGCGCCGCGCTCGCCCGAATTTGGGGTGCGTGTGTGCCTGACTGGGAAACGGACCTTCGTTAATGTGGAGGAATCCTAAAGATTCCGGCAAGTCATCGAGTGGTTGACCAGTCTCTCGCTATATCATGACAGTCAGTTTTTGGCTTTCTCTACTGAGGTGCTCGCCTGGCCGAACCGGGGCACAATCGTAGTAGTTCTCCTGGTGCCGCCTTAGCCGATAGAGCGGAACATAAGGTAGCAAAACACAGGAGCCGGGCAAACCCAACATTTGACCAAAGACATGATTCGGAGCTGACGCATATAAGGCCAAACTCGCGACGCCGAACACTCCCTAAGGTATTCGGTCTTTATGAAAACGGGCCGAACAAAAGCCCTTGGTAAGAACCCCCTGGTGTCCAAGTATGCACAAAATTCTGGCGTGGCCACATGCCAAGACACCAGCCTCCTCCTCGGATATAGCAAAAAACCGGGGGATGTTATCAACAAGAGACAGTAAAAAAGGTTTACACACGGTCTTAATCTGAAAAGAATCCTTGAAACGGGTCCCTGCTGCACGTCTGTGCCTGTGTCTCCGTTGTGTCGTATCCTGGACGGGTGTTCGTTTGTAAAAGAGAGGAACTTAGTTGAAAACAATCATGCGAGAAATCTATGTTAAAATAAACAAAGTATAATACAGAAAATAGGTAGAATTGAGCTTTATTGTCTCTTGGTGTAAATGCGCGGAGCCCCTTGTACAGGGGTATGCGGCTATTAAGCCTTTTTATGTTTACGTCGGGCCATGTCCGGGGTCTTGAACGACCTGTTTAGGTGCTCTAACTAGTAAAGCTGGTTTGGTGTGCGGCTGTCAAGGCAGCCGCACCATCGCCCGCGCTCGAGGAACACTCGATATTTCCCAATAGTGCTTGATGGCTACTTATGAATGGGGCAATGTGGAAGGTTAGCTTTTCGCTTCGGAAGTTGTCGGGGGAGCCAAACATAACTTCTAACAAGAGGGAACCCATACAATGGGTATCTGGGCCTGGCGTGACACCTTAAAAGGAAGTGTTGCCATGGCGAATTATTGCTGGGTTTATCCCCATTTTGCCGATTGTGTCCTGATATAGCAGGTTTAGATCACTGCCGCCGTCCATTAGGACTTGTGTAAAGTGGAGTCCGTCAATTATCGGATCTAAGACCAGGGCAGTCCAGCCTGTGTTCCGCATACCTCTACAGTAATCCTGATGATCGAAGGTGATTGGTTGTAACAACTAGTGGCGGGACTCCTATGGGACAAGCCGTATGGCGCGTATCTCCGTAGGCGCCACTCTGTTCTTCCCTTTTGTCACATGAAGTGAATTTACTGTTTTGACTTCTTGCGGGAACTTCTTTTGTTCTCCGGTGCTCTGCTTGTGGGGTTTGTCGTCATCCTCGCTTGGTATGTCGAGCCCCTTGTGTTCGGCGTTGAGTTTGCCGGATTGCTTGAAGACCCAACAATCTCTGTGGGAGTGGTTTGCAGGCCTCCCGGGAGTACTGTGGATTTGGCATATTTTGTCCAAGATTTTGTTGAGGTTAGATAGCTCGTCCCTATTATCTTTGGGGGGCGGCTTTTTTTTATTCTGCCGAGAGCTTTTGAATCCGGCATTGACTGCCGTGCTCTTCAGGCTGTTATCCTTGATCCGACGCTGTTCCTTGCTACGGCGCGGTTTCCCGTTTACATCTCTGACTTCGGATGTATTTGGGTTGCTGGTGCTGCTTCTTGCCAACCAGCTATCCTCTCCTGCGCAAAAGCGGGTCATGAGGCTTGTCAATGCGGCCATTGTTCTTGGCTTTTCTTGGCCGAGGTGTCTGGCGAGCCATTCATCTCGAACGCTATGTTTGAAAGATGCTAGGGCTTCGGCGTCTGGACAGTCGACTATCTGATTCTTTTTAGTAAGAAATCTGTTCCAGAGGTTCCGGGCTGACTCTCCGGATTGTTGAGTTATATGACTTAGATCGTCTGCATCCGGAGGTCGGACATAGGTCCCTTGAAAATTTGCTCGAAAAAGCATCCTTGACTTAGATTGTTGAGTTATATGACTTAGATCGTCTGCATCCGAAGGCTTTTAAGCCAATGCCAGGCTGGCCCTTTGAGCTTGAGGGGTAAGTATTTTATGGCGTGGAGGTCATCTCCTCTAGCCATGTCTATGTGGAGGATATAATCCTCAATCCAGACTCCAGGGTCTGTTGTTCCGTCGTATGCCTCTATGTTTACGGGCTTGAATCCGCTGGAAATTCATGGTCCAGCACCTCATCAGTGAAACATAGGGGATGTGCGGCGCCCCTGTATTTGGGTGTGCCGCAATGTTCAGATATTTGTTGCATTGCATTGCTTACTAGAGCTTGCTTTCTTGGCCCGTAGATAGATGTGGTTGGGCCGTCTTTTTGATGTGAATCCTTCTGCGGATCGCGTGCCGTATTGAATGCGGCGCCCTTTGCTGCTCTATGTCAGTCATGGGGTCGTCTATCCGACCTGGTGGCTTCCTTGTTTTTTGACTGTGGGAGCTCTAAGGCCTCCTCATCAAATTCCATTAGTAATTTTCGCTTCGGATAGCTCTTTGTGTGGTGACTGTTGCCGTACTTGTGTGTGGTGTTGAGTACTTCGCCACATCTGATTCTGCGTGCATCTTCCGCTGTTTGGAGCTTTTGCTTCTGCTTTTTCAGGCTACGCGCAGTGGCGACGAGCCTTTGGTGGAGGTTCTTCTGCTCCAGCAACTTGTCCGGCGTGAGGTCGTCCGGGCTATTATCTTCGCCGGGGACGGGTTGTTCGGATTGTTTATCCAAGCTGCCCTGTTCGGACGGTTGCTCGACGGCATGTTCGCTATGGCTGGGTCTCTGTCGAGGTGGGGTTTGGCGCGGCGCTTACGCCACCACTTTGATTGCTTTTCGAGGGAACGATCCCTTGTTGGGCCCTTTTGATCCTCGTTGTTGTTTCTTTTAAGTGTGTCCACCATGCATACATCGTGGGATGAGGTGGTTGTCCAGTGCCCTATAGGCGCTGGTTCTTGGTCGTCTTCTTCATCGGCATCCATACCGTCGATGTCTTAGGAGTCGAAGTCGGGCGTGTCGGTTAAATCTTCGACAGTGGCTATGAAGTGGGTGGTGGGTGGGTTTCGAATTTCTTCGTCGTCCGCATCCCAACCTTGCTTATCGTAGTCCGGCCAGGGCTCTCCTGATAAAGAGAGAGACTTTAGTGAACTCAGGATGTCGCTGAAGGGCGAGTGCTGAAAGATGTCCGCGGCGGCGAACTCCATGATCGGCGCCCAATCGGGTTCGATCGGCACGGGCGCGGAAGGGTCAGAGTCTAGAAAGGAGTTCGGCACTTTGGAGTCGCGAGCTTCGTGAAGGACAAGACTGGTGTTCGGCTCGATCGCCGTAGAGATTGCAGCCTCTGAGGCGGTGTCCAGCCGCTCGTCCTCGATCGGCGCAGTCGGCTCCGAGCTAAGGGTCGAAGCGGACACCTGAGCGGCCCTCTGGGCACCGTCCGACGGCAGAGCTAGATCATGCCCATCGTGACAGTGCGGCGTGCTCGGCTGTGGCTCGAATCCGTCGAAGATCAAGTCTCCGCGGACGTCAGCCGTGTAGTTCAAACTTCCAAATCTAACCTGATGGCCAGGGGCGTAGCTTTCGATCTGCTCCAGATGAAGTGAATTGGCCCGCAGTGCAAAGCCGCCGAATACGAAGATCTGTCCGGGGAGAAAAGTCTCGCCCTGGACCGCGTCGTTGTTGATGATCGGAGGAGCCATCGGGCCTAAAGGTGATGACACAGAGGAACTCTCAATGAAAGCACCAATGTCGGTGTCAAAACCGGCGGATCTCGGGTAGGGGGTCCCAAACTGTGCGTCTAGGCGGATGGTAACAGGAGATAAGGGACACGATGTTTTTACCCAGGTTCGGACCCTCTCAATGGAGGTAAAACCCTACTCTTGCTTGATTAATATTGATGGTATGGGTAGTACAAGAGTTGATCTACCACGAGATCAGAGAGGCTAAACCCTAGAAGCTAGCCTATTGTATGATTGTTGTTCGTCCTACGGACTAAAACCCTCCGGTTTATATAGACATCGGGGAGGGCTAGGGTTACACAGAGTCGGTTACAATGGGAGGAGATCTACATATCCGTATTGCCAAGCTTGCCTTCCACGCCAAGGAAAGTCCCATCCGGACACGGGACGAAGTCTTCAATCTTGTATCTTCATAGTCCGGGAGTCCGGCCAAAGGTCATAGTCCGGCAATCCGGACACCCCCTAATACAGGACTCCCTCACCGCCTCTCCGGATCTTGTACGGGAGAGGGGCGATTAGGTTTTTGGGTAGCGACTACGCGACTGCTCGCTTCTGTTCATCTACGTCCGCATCACCTTCATCATCACCATGTCGACCGACACCGACCGTGCCACCGATGAGAAGGCCGAGGCCGACAAGAAGTCCGCGGAGGATGTCGTGGCTGCTGCCACCGTCACCGCCGCCGCATGGCTGATTGGAGGGCATACATCGCTTATCCCTCTCGTGTTTCTTTCTGTTGTAGCAGTACTAGCGATATGCGTAGATGTTTCTACTATGTGCGTAGTACATGCTCTGTTAGATCGTAATCAGTGTGTTATCAATGTTGTCCATGTCATGCTAATGATTTATTCATGGATTAATTTAATCGGAAAACTGCCTATTTACTCATCAGTTGGCGGGGAGTGGCGTTGTGCCGGGGCCAACCGGCATCAGGGTCTAATGTACATTGCACAAACATTTCAATTTACTAAATGAATCACATAGTAATTAGTAAGGAGCAATCATTTATGATCACACACAGCAAATGAATCAAGTTCAATTTAAATGGGGAATTTGAGGATTTGCCCTACCTTTTCTTGCACTTCTAGGATTTGCCCTCCCTTTCATTGACATTAATCCTTTGCCACAGCTTTGACAGAAACTTGATGATTTGCCCTTGGCAAGATGGGCCCACTGTAAAATGTCCAAACTGCCCCTGCCCTGCTCAGTCCACCCCGACCGAACACATCTCTTGGCGGGAAGACATGTGGCGGAGATGGAGCTCCCGGCGTCGCTGTTGCTCCGGCGCCCGTGGTCGTGGCTCTGCACCGGCTGGCCTTGTTGCTCATCCAGCGTGGAAAATCTGGGCGTCTCCAAGCACGACACTGGAGGTGAGCGCAGATGAGGTGACGTCAAGGTAGGACGCGGCGGCCGGGCTCGACCTACAGCCATTGGTCTGCTCATGGAGCACCTGCTTGGGGAGCGGCGGCTCCTCGACGTGGACAGCCAGGGATGTCTGCCTGAGCATGCTTGTGTGCGTGCGTGCATGCTCTAGCACCTGGGCGCCCCGGTGTTGCTGCTACTACTGATGCATGCACAAAGAAGGACATTGTTGTTCGAGCTCGCTCCCATCGCCGAGCTCGCCATGGACAGCCACCACCGTCCCCGGGCTCAAATTGTGGATGGCACCCACCGCGCGCCACATCCGGCACGATCCCTTGCTCCTTTCATGGGGAGCTCTCTAGAGATGCTCAACTCGTCAACAGGTGTTTTGCTCTCGACTGGTCTATAGGTGTTGCGCTTTGCCCGAGGAACTCGCCCATAGACGAACGCTGGAGATGCGCTTCGAGCAGGTGTCATTGTAGAGGATGGAGGAGGACGTGGGGAGAGGAGGAGGAGCGTCAGCTCATAGCCCGCACCATAGCATGTGGGGAGGAGCAGCAGTGGCTTGGCATCGGAGCATGGGAAGAGGAATAGTAGCAGCAGAACACGGCAGCAGGTGGGCTTTGGGACAAACAGATAAGGAAGAAGGGCATTTGTGTCATCCAATTTGTAGTGTAATCTCAAACCGGGTAGAAAGGGCAAATCATCAAAGTTTTAGCAAATGTGTGGCAAAAGATCAATGTCAATGAAAGGAAGGGCAAATCCTAGAAGTGCAAACAAAGGTGGGGCAAATTCTCAAATGCCCCAATTTAAATTTACAAGCAATCACAGAATAATCTTCAAATTTGTTTAGAAAATAGAAACGGAGGGAAAGAATAGATGCAATACATTTTGGTTGTTGAGGAACAGAGGCCGGACTGCTGGATGGTGCTGCCGTCGCGCCAGGGAGGCCCGAGGACGATGGCTGAAGCCTGGAGGGAGCTGCCGGCTGCCGGCTGCTGCCGTGCTCGGGAGGCCGAAGGCGGACTGGTGGCCTGGCGCCTGGCGGAGCCACGGAGCAGAGGGCTGGGCGCCGGAGGCCGAGGCAGGGGAGTGAGATGGCCATATGGAGGGGAGGGGAGGGACCGAGGGAGAGGCAGGAGAGGGCCGGCCGCCGCCGCCAGAGCCTTCAGCTAGCGCTAGGTTGGGGAAAAGGTTGGAATCGAAGAAGGGAACGCCTGACCAGACACCACGTCGCTCGTGTGTTTGGGCTCATGGGCCAACGGCCTAGTCACTTTTTACCTTATAATATATGTAGTATTTTTTTTTGCACAAAACTCTTTGGTAGTCCGCGCGTAAAAAGAGAAATGGCCGGCAACGAGCTCACCCACACGCTGAAGAATTATAGTCGCATATAAAACGTCTCACAAATCGTCTCTAAGTTAATGAAAATTATATACCTATTTTATAAATGTCCAATTATAAGCAAAAGTTTGTGGCGCCTATAAACGTCTTAAAAAGCGTCTTTAGCTTGCTAGTGTTCATTGGCGTAGAGACGAAGACAAATACCGTCTCAGAAAAAGCGACCATACAAGCCGTTTTTGTTGTAGTGATGTCATCAACATATATAAGCACAAAAATGACCATCCCTGCCTTGTTATAAATAAACAATTATGTATCAGGCTTGGAGGCAAAGAAGCCAAGATATTTCAACTGTAAGCTCAATCTGAAGTACCATGCTCTAGGTGCTTGTTTTAAATCATAGAGTGCTTTGTCAAGCTTGCAAACATAATGTGGTAGCTTCTTACTCTCATATCCAGGTGGTGTCTCATAAACACTTCCTCTTTCAGAACACCATGCAAAAACGCATTTTGTACATCGAGCTGTCTTAGGCTCCATCCCTTGGATACAGCAATGGCTAACAAAAGTCTGATAGTTGCAGCTTTCACAACAGGACTAAAGGTGTCCTCATAATCAATACCATAACGTTGTTTAAAGCCCTTTGCAACTAGACGTGCCTTATATCTGTTAATGGAGTCATCTGCCTTCTTCTTAATTTTGTACACCCATTTGCAATCAATGATGTTTTTACCTTTCTGATCTGGTACAAGATGCCAGGTTTTGTTCCTCATAAGTGCAGAATATTCCTCATCCATAGCTTTTCTTTCATTTAGGATCATGAAGTGTATTGTTCAACGTTATTGGCTCTCCTGAAATACACAACATTCCATATGGTATATTCCCATCTTTTCTTATTTTAGGATTTCGTATACCTTTATGTAGCCGAGTCATAATCCGTGAAGAAGCCGCTGGCTGAACCGCTGGAACACTGGCCACAGAAGATCCGGGAGAATCTACATGCGCTGACGCAGCAGGCAAATTTGTTGCCTCATGCACAGGAGATCCTGTGGTCGCTGATGTGGCTGCCTCCTCTATATGCACACGGGTAGCAACCGACCGAGCCGGCGTAGCGGATCCGCTGCCCGACCATGGCTGCAGGAGCACGCGGGGCTAGGGGGATTCCACCCCACTGTTGGTCCCGCCTGTCGCTGTCGTGGTGGCATAGGGTTGGCCCGACCGCAGGTCGGGGCTACAGCTGGCGCTCACGCGATCCGAGGAGGTCTACTTACGGGATCCGAGGAATGGACGCGCATATGAGTATCAGGCGCCGCCGGATCATCTTCGTTATCCGCGCCAGGTTCGTCCTCTTCTCCACCATGCAATATTGGGTCAAATTGAGCTATATTGTCGAGATTTTGATCATTTTGAGCGCCGTTTTCTCCAGGGACCTGCACAGGCAATAGAGAAGAACCAGTAGCAGCAGAAATATCATCACATTGATTAGTATGATCATCGCCCCCATGATCAAAAGACCGAAGATGTGAAGGGAGAAGAAGAATTTCTTTGCGGAGAAGTGCACCGACTTTGGGATGAAGAGAGGCAAAGGGAAACACAGACTCATCAAATACAACATCTCTGGATATGTAGACCCTACCAGTAGGAACATCAAGGCATTTGACCCCTTTATGCATGGGGCTATAGCCTATAAAGACACACTTTTTTGAGCGGAAAGCGAGTTTGCGTGTATTGTAGGGTCTGAGATTGGGCCAACATGCACAGTCAAAAATACGAAGAGATGTGTAATTGGGTATGACACCAAGGAGTCGTGTAATGGGTGTTTCATGTTTGATAACTTTACTTGGAATCAAATTGATAAGATATGTGGCAGTTAAGAACGCTTCATCCCAAAATTTAAGTGGCATGGATGCATTTGCTAGCAATGCTAGTCCGATATCAACTATGTGACGGTGCTTTCTTTCAGAAGATCCGTTTGTTAGTGAGCATGAGGGAAAGATACATGATGTGATATACCAAGCTTTTGGAAGAAAGAGTTTAATTTTTCATACTCACCACCCCAGTGAGTTTGCATAGCAATGATCTTGGAGTTCAGTTAGCGTTCAACATGATTTTGGAAATTGATAAAGACTTGGAATACATTATACCGTTTCTTCAATAAGTAAATCCAAGTAAATTTACTAAAGTCATCAATGAAACTTACATAATAGAAAAATCTACCAACTGAAGTGGGAGTTGGCCCCCATACATCTGAAAATATAAGTTGTAGAGGAGCAGTAGACACACTAGTAGAGATGGGGTAAGGTAATTGATGACTTTTTGCTTGTTGATACGGATCACAAACTGACTCAATACTATTCTCATAAGAGAGTTTATTTTTGCTAAGAACATATTTAACTATAACTGAAGATGGATGACCTAAACGACTATGCCACCTTGAGGATGATGGCTTGGTGACAATGTTTGCTTGCTTATTGGACCAGGAAGATGATGATGATGATATGAGTGGGTAGAGGGCCTCCCTCGCACCGTCCTCTAAGAATGATTCTCCTTGTTCTCAAGTCCTTAACCAAGAAAAAATAAGGGTAGAATTTTATAAGAACATTGTTATCAAGAGTGAATCTATGAACGGAAACACGATTTTTGGATGTTTGAGGAACATGCAAGACATCTTTCAAGACTACCAATGTGTGTGATATTCATACCATAACCGCTTGCCGTGCGAATTTGGTTGCCTCTGTTGTATTTCTCCCGCATCGTCAACTTGTCAAGTTCTCCTGTGATGTGATTTGTTGCTGCACTATCGGTGTACCAATTGGTGTCCACGCCATAGGAGACAGCATGCGCCTCCTTCTCTTCTTGCTCGTTCTCTTCATAGCGCCACCAATAAACATGTGCACCTCCTGGATGATGCTTGTAGCATATCTAACATTCAGGATAGTCATGTTGCTGCTCACGCACCTGTTGTTGCTGTTGTTGTCGAGGGCGTCCGCTGAAGCCGCCGCCTCCATTGGTAGGAGAGGGCTGGCGGTCACCACGGTCACCATGGTCGCACCCCCTTCCTCCTTGCCCGGGAGACCTGCCGCGGGACTGGCCATGACCTCTGTAGACCGTGTTTGCAGATGAATGAAAACTGCCCGAAGACGAGTCGCCTAGCATCTCCATCCTTTGATTGAAGGCAGAGATTTGAGCAAAGAGGTCGTCCGTGGTGATAGTGTTCTTGATAGCGCAGATCGCCGCCACCGCAGAGTCGTAGTCGCAGTCCAGGCCTGCAAGGATGTAATCCACCATCTCCGGATCAAAGACAGGACGACCAGCAGCAGCTAGTTCATCCCCAAGACTCTTCATCTTCTCCATGTACGCCGAGCTTGACATGGAGCCCTTCTTGGTGTGGTGATTGCAATTCTCAGATTGGTAATCCAAGACTGCGATTGTGAGGCGAAGAGGTTTGTGACTATTGTCCAGAACTCAGAGGTCAAATCCTTCCTGACGACCTGCGCAAGAATCTCTGGAGACATGGAGTTGAGGAGATATGAAAGGACCTACTGATCTTTGGCGATCCATGGCCCGTACAAAGGGTTCGGCTCTAGGGTTGTAGCCTTGTCCACCTTTGCGACCTCCACCATCTTGGGCGGAGCGGCGTTAGAGTTGTCGAGGAGCCCCGTAACCTGCGCACCTCGCAGGGTGGAAGAACCTGCTGTTGGAAATATGCCCTAGAGGCAATAATAAAAGAATTATTATTATATTTCCTTGTTCATGATAATTGTCTTTTATTCATGCTATAATTGTATTATCCGTAAATCGTAATACACGTGTGAATACTTAGACCACAACATGTCCCTAGTGAGCCTCTAGTTGACTAGCTCGTTGATCAACAGATAGTCATGGTTTCCTGACTATGGACATTGGATGTCATTGATAACGGGATCACATCATTAGGCGAAAGATGTGATGGACAAGACCCAATCCTAAGCATAGCACAAAGATCGTGTAGTTCGTTTGCTAGAGCTTTTCCAATGTCAAGTATCTTTTCCTTAGACCATGAGATCGTGTAACTCCCGGATACCGTAGGAGTGCTTTGGGTGTACCAAACGTCACAACGTAACTGGGTGACTATAAAGGTGCACTATAGGTATCTCCGAAAGTGTCTGTTGGGTTGACACGGATCGAGACTGGGATTTGTCACTCCGTATGACGGAGAGGTATCTCTGGGCCCACTCGGTAATGCATCATCATAATGAGCTCAAAGTGACCAAGTGTCTGGTCATGGGATCATGCATTACGGTATGAGTAAAGTGACTTGCCGGTAACGAGATTGAACGAGGTATTGGGATACCGACTATCGAATCTCGGGCAAGTAACGTACCGATTGACAAAGGGAATTGTATACGGGGTTGCTTAAATCCTCGACATCGTGGTTCATCCGATGAGATCATCGAGGAGCATGTGGGAGCCAACATGGGTATCCAGATCCCGTTGTTGGTTATTGACCGGAGAGCCGTCTCGGTCATGTCTACATGTCTCCCGAACCCGTAGGGTCTACACACTTAAGGTTTGGTGACGCTAGGGTTGTATGAATATGAGAATGCAGCGAACCTAAAGTTGTTCGGAGTCCTGGATGAGATCCCGGACGTCACGAGGAGTTCCGGAATGGTCCGGAGGTAAAGAATTATATATATGAAGTGCAGTTTCGGCCATCGGGAGAGTTTCGGGGGTCACCAGTATTGTACCGGGACCACCGGAAGGGTCCCGGGGGTCCACCGGGTGGGGCCACCTATCCCGGAGGGTCCCGTGGGCTGAAGTGGGAGGGGAACCAGCCCCTAGTGGGCTGGTGCGCCCCCCTTGGCCCCCCCCCCCCCGCACCTAGGGTTGGAAACCCTAGGGTGGGGGGGCGCCTCCACTTGCCTTGGGGGGCACTCCACCCCCCTGGCCGCAGCCCCCCTTGGGAGATCCAATATCCAAGGCCGGCGCCCCCCAGGGGGCCTATATAAAGGGGGGGGGGGGAGGGAGGGCAGCCACACCCTGACATCTGGCGCCTCCCTCCCCCCTTGCTACACCTCCTCCTCCCGTAGCCGCTTGCCGAAGCCCTGCCGGAACCCTGCTGCATCCACCACCACGCCGTTGTGCTGCTGGATCTTCATCAACCTCTCCTTTCCCCTTGCTGGATCAAGAAGGAGGAGACGTCACGCCGACCGTATGTGTGTTGAACACGGAGGTGCCGTCCGTTCGACGCTAGGATCTCCGGTGATTTGGATCACAACGAGAACGACTCCCTCAACCCCGTTCTCTTGAACGCTTCCGCACGCGATCTACAAGGGTATGTAGATGCACTCCTCTCTCTCGTTGCTAGATGGACTCATAGATTGATCTTGGTGAACGTAGGAAAATTTTATTTTATGCAACGTTCCCCAACAGTGGCATCATGAGCTAGGTCTATGCGTAGTTCTCTATTGCACGAGTAGAACACAAATCTGTTGTGGGCGTAGATGTTGTCAATTTTCTTGACACTACTAGTCTTATTTTGCTTCAGCGGTATTGTGGGATGAAGCGGTCCGGACCGACCTTACACGTACGCTTACGTGAGACAGGTTCCACCGACTGACATGCACTAGTTGCATAAGGTGGCTAGCGGGTGTCTGTCTCTCCCACTTTAGTTGGAGCGGATTCGATGAAAAGGGTCCTTATGAAGGGTAAATAGAAGTTGACAAATCACGTTGTGGTTATTCGTAGGTAAGAAAACGTTCTTTCTAGAGCCCTATTGCAGCCACGTAAAGGATGCAACAACAATTAGAGGACGTCTAACTTGTTTTTGCAGCAATTGTTTTGTGATATGATATGGCCAAAAGTTGTGATGAATGATGAATGATATATTGTGATGTATGAGATCATGTTCTTGTAATAGGAATCATGACTTGCATGTCGATGAGTATGACAACCGACAGGAGCCATAGGAGTTGTCTTAATTATTGTATGACCTGCGTGTCAATGATTTAACGCCATGTAATTACTTTACTTTATTGCTAAACCGTTAGCCATAGTAGTAGAAGTAATAGTTGGCGAGCAACTTCATGGAGACATGATGATGGAGATCATGATGATGGAGATCATGATGATGGAGATCATGGTGTCATGCCGGTGACAAAGATGATCATGGAGCCCCGAAGATGGAGATCAAAGGAGCTATATGATATTGGCCATATCATGTCACTACTATATAATTGCATGTGATGTTTATTATGTTTATGCATCTTGTTTACTTAGAACGACGGTAGTAAATAAGATGATCCCTTATAATAATTTCAAGAAAGTGTTCCCCCTAACTGTGCGCCGTTGCTAAAGTTCGTCGTTTCGAAGCACCACGTGATGATCGGGTGTGATAGATTCTTACGTTCACATAGAACGGGTGTAAGACAGTTTTACACATGCAAAAACACTTTTTAACTTGACGAGCCTAGCATGTACAGACATGGCCTCGGAACACAGAGACCGAAAGGTCGAACATGAGTCGTATGGAAGATACGATCAACATGGAGATGTTCACCGATGATGACTAGTCCGTCTCACCTGATGATCGGACACGGCCTAGTCGACTCGGATCATGTAACACTTAGATGATTAGAGGGATGTCAAATCTAAGTGGGAGTTCATTAAATAATTTGATTAGATGAACTTAATTATCATGAACTTAGTCTAAAATCTTTGAAAAATATGTCTTGTAGATCAAATGGCCAACGCTCATGTCAACATGAACTTCAACGCGTTCCTAGAGAAAACCAAGCTGAAAGATGATGGAAGCAACTATACGGACTAGGTCCGGAACCTGAGGATCATCCTCATAGGTGCCAAGAAAGCATATGTCCTAGAAGGACCGCTAGGTGAAGCACCCATCCCATAGAACCAAGACGTTATGAACGCTTGGCAGTCATGTGATGATGATTACTCCCTCGTTCAGTGCGGAATGCTTTACAGCTTAGAACCGGGGCTCCAAAAGCGTTTTGAGCAACACGGAGCATACGAGATGTTCGAGGAGCTGAAAATGGTTTTCCAAGCTCATGCCCGGGTCGAGAGATATGAAGTCTCCGACAAGTTCTATAGTTGTAAGATGGAGGAAAATAGTTCTGTCAGTGAGCACATACTCAAAATGTCTGGGTTGCACAACCGCCTGTCCCAGCTGGACATTAACCTCCCGGACGAGGCGGTCATTGACAGAATCCTTTAGTCGCTCCCACCGAGCTACAAGAGCTTTGTGATGAACTACAATATGCAGGGGATGGAGAAAACCATTCCTGAAGTACTTTCAATGCTGAAGTCGCCAGAGGTAGAAATCAAGAAAGAACATCAAGTGTTGATGGTCAATAAAACCACCAAGTTCAAGAAGGGCAAGGGTAAGAAGAACTTCAAGAAGGACGACAAGGATGTTGCCGCGCCTGGTAAGCCAGTTGCCGGGAAGAAGTCAAAGAATGGACCCAAGCCTGAGACTGAGTGCTTTTATTGCAAAGGGAAGGGTCACTGGAAGCGGAACTGCCCAAAATACTTAGCGGACAATAAGGTCGGCAACACTAAAGGTATATGTGATATACATGTAATTGATGTGTACCTTACCAGTACTTGTAGTAACTCCTGGGTATTTGATACCGGTGCCGTTGCTCATATTTGTAACTCACAGCAGGAGCTGCGGAATAAGCGGAGACTGGCAAAGGATGAGGTGACGATGCGCGTCCGGAATGGTTCCAAGGTCGATGTGATCGCCGTCGGCACGCTGCCTCTACATTTACCCATGGGATTAGTTTTAAACCTCAATAATTGTTATTTAGTGCCAAGTTTGAGCATGAACATTGTATCTGGATCTCGTTTAATACGAGATGGCTACTCATTTAAATCCGAGAATAATGGTTGTTCTATTTATATGAGAGATATGTTTTATGGTCATGCCCCGATGGTCCATGGTTTATTCTTAATGAATCTCGAACGTAATGTTACACATATTCATAGTGTGAATACCAAAAGATGTAAAGTTGATGATGATAGTCCCACATACTTGTGGCACTGCCGCCTTGGTCACATTGGTGTCAAGCGCATGAAGAAGCTCCATCCTGATGGACTTTTAGAGTCTCTCGATTATGAATCATTTGACACATGCGAACCATGCCTCATGGGCAAAATGACCAAGACTCCGTTCTCCGGAACAATGGAGCGAGCAACCAACTTATTGGAAATCATACATACTAATGTGTGTGGTCCAATGAGCGTTGAGGCTCGCGGAGGATATCGTTATGTTCTCACTCTCACTGATGACTTAAGTAGATATGGGTATGTCTACTTGATGAAACACAAGTCTGAGAACTTTGAAAAGTTCAAGGAATTTCAGAATGAAGTAGAGAATCAACGTGATCGAAAAATAAAGTTCTTACGATCAGATCGTGGAGGAGAATATTTAAGTCATGAATTTGGTACGCACTTAAGAAAATGTGGAATCGTTTCACAACACACGCCGCCTGGAACACCTCAGCGTAATGGTGTGTCCGAACATCGTAATCACACTCTATTGGATATGGTGCGATCTATGATGTCTCTTACCGATTTACCGCTATCATTTCGGGATACGCTCTAGAGACAGCTACATTCACTTTAAATAGGGCTCCGTCTAAATCCGTTGCGACGACACCGTATGAATTATGGGTTGGGAAGAAACCTAAGCTGTCGTTTCTAAAAGTTTGGGGATGCAATGCTTATGTCAAGAAACTTCAACCTGAAAAGCTCGAACCCAAGTCAGAAAAATGCGTCTTCATAGGATACCCTAAGGAAACCATTGGGTATACCTTCTACGTTAGATCCGAAGGCAAGATCTTTGTTGCCAAGAACGGATCCTCTCTGGAAAAAGAGTTTGTCTCGAAAGGAGTAAGTGGGAGGAAAGTAGAACTCGATGAAGTACTACCTCTTGAACCGGAGATTAGTGCAGCTCAGGAAAATGTTCCTCTGGTGCCTACACCGACTGGAGAAGAATTTAATGATGATGATCAAGGTACTTCGGATCAAGTTGCTACTGAACTTCGTAGGTCCACAAGGACACGTTCCACACCAGAGTGGTATGGCAACCCTGTCCTGGAAATCATGTTGTTGGACAACGGTGAACCTTCAAACTATGAAGAAGCGATGGCGGGCCCAGATTCCAACAAATGTCTTGAAGCCATGCAATCCGAGATAGAATCCATGTATGAAAACAAAGTATGGACTTTGACAGACCTGCCCGATGATCGGCGAGCGATAGAAAACAAATGGATCTTTAAGAAGAAGACGGACGCGGATGGTAATGTTACCTTCTATAAAGCTTGACTTGTCGCTAAGGGTTATCGGCAAGTTCAAGGGGTTGACTACGATGAGACTTTCTCTCCCGTACCGAAGCTAAAGTTCGTCTGAATCATGTTAGCAATTGCCGCATACTATGATTATGAGATATGGCAGATGGACGTCAAAATGGCATTCCTTAACGGCTATCTTAAGGAAGAACTGTATATGATGCAGCCGGAAGGTTTTGTCGATCTAAAAAGGCTAACAAGGTATGCAAGCTCCAGCGATCCATTTCTGGGCTGGTGCAAGCATCTCGGAGTTGGAACATTCACTTTAATGAGATGATTAAAGCGTTTGGGTTTGTGCATACATATGGAGAAGCCTGCGTTTACAAGAAAGTGAGTGGGAGCTCTGTAGCATTTCTCATATTATATGTAGATGACATACTTTTGATGGGAAATGATATAGAACTTTTGGACAGCATTAAGGCCTACTTGAATAAGTGTTTTCGAATGAAGGACCTTGGAGAAGCTGCTTACATATTAGGCATCAAGATCTATAGGGATAGATCGAGACGCCTCATAGGTCTTTCACAAAGCACATACCTTGATAAGATATTGAAGAAGTTCAAAATGGATCAGTCCAAGAAAGGGTTCTTGCCTATATTGCAAGGTGTGAGATTGAGCTCGGCTCAATGCCCGACCACGGCAAAAGATAGAGAAGAGACGAGTGTCAACCCCTATGCCTCAACCATAGGATCTATTATGTATGCCATGCTGTGTACCAGACCTGATGTAAACCTTGCCGTAAGTTTGGTAGGAAGGTACCAAAGTAATCCCGGCAAGGAACACTGGACAGCGGTCAAGAATATCCTTAAGTACCTGAAAAGGACAAAGGACATGTTTCTCGTCTATGGAGGTGACGAAGAGCTCGTCGTAAAGGGTTACGTTGATGCTAGCTTCGACACAGATCTGGATGACTCTAAGTCACAAACCGGATACGTGTATATGTTGAATTGTGGAGCAGTAAGTGGTGCAGTTGTAAGCAGAGCGTCGTGGCGGGATCTACATGTGAAGCGGAGTACATGGCAGCCTCAGAGGCAGCACATGAAGCAATATGGATGAAGGAGTTCATCACCGACCTAGGAGTCATACCCAATGCGTCGGGGCCAATAACTCTCTTCTGTGACAACCCTGGAGCTATTGCCCTTGCCAAGGAGCCCAGGTTTCACAAGAAGACCAGGCACATCAACCGTCGTTTCAACTCCATCCGTGAAAATGTTCAAGATGGAGACATAGATATTTACAAAGTACATACGGATCTGAATGTCGCAGATCCGTTGACTAAACCTCTTCCGCGAGCAAAACATGATCAACACCAGAACTCTATGGGTGTTCGATTCATCACAGTGTAACTAGATTATTGACTCTAGTGCAAGTGGGAGACTGTTGGAAATATGCCCTAGAGGCAATAATAAAAGGATTATTATTATATTTCCTTGTTCATGATAATTGTCTTTTATTCATGCTATAATTGTATTATCCGGAAATCGTAATACACGTGTGAATACTTAGACCACAACATGTCCCTAGTGAGCCTCTAGTTGACTAGCTCGTTGATCAACAGATAGTCATGGTTTCCTGACTATGGACATTGGATGTCATTGATAACGGGATCACATCATTAGGAGAATGATGTGATGGACAAGACCCAATCCTAAGCATAGCACAAAGATCGCGTAGTTCGTTTGCTAGAGCTTTTCCAATGTCAAGTTTCTTTTCCTTAGACCATGAGATCGTGTAACTCCCGGATACCGTAGGAGTGCTTTGGGTGTACCAAACATCACAACGTAACTGGGTGACTATAAAGGTGCACTACAGGTATCTCTGAAAGTGTCTGTTGGGTTGACATGGATCGAGACTCGGATTTGTCACTCCGTATGACGGAGAGGTATCTCTGGGCCCACCCGGTAATGCATCATCATAATGAGCTCAAAGTGACCAAGTGTCTGGTCATGGGATCATGCATTACGGTACGAGGAAAGTGACTTGCCGGTAACAAGATTTAACGAGGTATTAGGATACCGACGATCGAATCTCGGGCAAGTAACGTACCGATTGACAAAGGGAATTGTATACGGGGTTGCTTAAATCCTCGACATCGTGGTTCGTCCGATGAGATCATCGAGGAGCATGTGGGAGCCAACATGGGTATCCAGATCCCGATGTTGGTTATTGACCGGAGAGTCGTCTCGGTCATGTCTACATGTCTCCCGAACCCGTAGGGTCTACACACTTAAGGTTCAGTAACGCTAGGGTTGTATGAATATGAGAATGCAGCAAACCGAAAGTTGTTCGGAGTCCCAGATGAGATCCCGGACGTCACGAGGAGTTCCGGAATGGTCCGGAGGTAAAGAATTATATATAGGAAGTGCAGTTTCGGCCAACGGGAGAGTTTCGGGGGTCACCGGTATTGTACCAGGACCACCGGAAGGGTCCCGGGGGTCCACCGGGTGGGGCCACCTATCTCGGAGGGCCCCGTGGGCTGAAGTGGGAGGGGAACCAGCCCCTAGTGGGCTGGTGCGCCCCCCTTGGGGCCCCCTGCGCCTAGGGTTGGAAACCCTAGGGTGGGGGGCGCCTCCACTTGCCTTGGGGGGCACTCCACCCCCCTGGCCACCGCCCCCCATGGGAGATCCCATCTCCAGGGCTGGCGCCCCCCCAAGGGGCCTATATAAAGGGGGAGAGGGAGGGCAGCCGCACCCTGACATCTGGCGCCTCCCTCCCCCCTTGCTACACCTCCTCCTCCCGTAGTCGCTTGGCGAAGCCCTGCCGGAACTCTGCTGCATCCACGACCACGCCGTCGTGCTGCTGGATCTTCATCAACCTCTCCTTTCCCCTTGCTGGATCAACAAGGAGGAGACGTCACGCTGACCGTATGTGTGTTGAATGCGGAGGTGCCGTCCGTTCGGCGCTAGGATCTCCGGTGATTTGGATCACGACGAGAACGACTCCCTCAACCCCGTTCTCTTGAACGCTTCCGCACGCGATCTACAAGGGTATGTAGATGCACTCCTCCCTCTCGTTGGTAGATGAACTCATAGATTGATCTTGGTGAACGTAGGAAAATTTTATTTTATGCAACGTTCCCCAACACCTGCGTCTTCCAGAGGATGAAGTTCCTTCTTGCAAGCTTCTCAGATGGCGACGAACCGAGGTTGAGGGCGACGCCGGCTGAGGAAGGCATGGAGACGATGATGTGTGATCTAGGGTTTTGGTTTGTGGCTAGATGTATGGGAAGAGGTGGCTCTGATGACCATGTAAGATCGTAAGCGTTCCTACTCCCTCGAGGGGAGCCGCGTTGGGTTTATATTGATGTGTGGCCGAAGCCTTGCATTGGCATACAAGGAGAGATACAAGAGTTTGAATAGAACTAGAGATAAGGAAAGAGGTTGAGATTACAACAATATATTCTAACAAAACTTTGTAAAAATTATTGCTTTAAGTTACAAATGTGAAGCATCCCAACGACATCACCATGACCTGTTGAACAAAAGTGCATCATGTAGTTCTAGTCACACAATAAGTACCGACGTTTTTAGCTGGAACAATTTTTTTGAAAGACCCAGCATACTGTTGGCATTCATTCATAGAGCGGAAGAGAGTGATAAACAATGTTTGATCAAACGATTAGGTGGGTGAAAGAAATGAGAACCAATAAATAAAATGCCTTTTGGCGGAGATTGGGCTAAGGGTAGCTGGAAAAAATTTGGAAGGCATCTCATGCAGCAGTACAACAAAGCAGTTTCTTTGGTAGACCACACATGATAGCTTGGCGACGAGGCTAGGCATCAAAAGGAGGGGAATGGATCCTGAAGGTGACTACATGAAGAGTAATAATGATGGCAGTTTCTTACTGGCATCATCAGACAGAGGCTCAAGCTTCATGATCAGGGATATAGTACAAACGATAATGCGGTTGGTTCGGGAGAGGAAAGTTGTGTTATCTTCAATATCTTATGCATGTTGAGGCAGAGGTGTGACTACTACTCCACATGCTATCCTTGGATGCCAGAGCTCGCTGTGACGAAAATGATCATGCAAACAGATGCTAAGAATTGGCGAAAGCTATCACATGGACAAATCAAGACATGGCGCCTAGTGGTGCACTATTTCAGGTGATCAAAGCTCTTATATATATTTGTTATGGGTTAAAATAAAGTACTGTCCTAGACTTTGTAATAAAGTTGCAAAATACCTTGTGACATTAGGTGCGAAGATGGACGATGAACCCCAAGCTGTATGGCCGAGCGGTGCTTCTACCTTCGACTGAGAATTGGTAGCCAGTGATATTGGCGTAATTTTTAGTGGTATGGACGTAAAAACATGGAGCGCGGAAATTACGGAGCCCGTGTCAAGGCGATTGTGAGGCGACCCATGGTTGCAAGCGGAGAGAGATCACCGACGGCGAGATCTATGGATCAGGTCTGAATTAGAGAGGGAATAGGAGGAGATAAGGATCTGCGTGAGGTCGTGGATCCCTTGGGCATGCGGGAAGCATGGCTTCGGACGATGAAAGCGATCGCCCAGATCGCCGCAGAAAGGAAGAATATCGACAGGAAATTGGGAGGGGATGGAAGTAAGAGCTTGGATCCGAATGGAACCGCATTGGAGCAAATCAAAAGCATACTGCATGCCATGAAGGAGGATCTTGCTCTAGGTCTAGGGGGGAAAGATATCAGCCACATACAGCAGGAGTCGCCTAGTCTTGGCGAGAAGGATCTGCCTGATAAGGGAGATGGGATCTTAGTTTTGCAGAAGGAGGAAGGAGATCGGAGTATGAGGACAGATCAAATCAATACAGAGGAAGAACTCCTGGGACCAAATCCCCTAGGGAGGTCTATAAAGAGCGAGGGTTTGGTTTTCGTTGCCTCCCACTCCACCACAGCCTCTCTGAACAGTTCATCACCAATCCCTATGGCGAACAAGGACTCCGGGAAGGACAAGGCCCCCATGGATGATGCCCCTGCAGCTTTCCGCCCCTCAAGCGGACAGAACCTTGCTAGGCTGCTGAGCAGGGGGAGACCTCTCGACAGGGAGAGAGGGCGAGCTTGAGGAGGCTGGGAGCCGGCAGGGACATTATTGCCCCTAGGTTCCCGATCCACCTTGACCCCAGGGCCGATGCTGTCGTGGAGCTGGACCTGACTAAGGAGCATGAAGCAATGAGGACGAGATGGATCGCTGTGGGGCTGTTCTTATCGCCCCTGCCCTACAACAATGAAGGCCTCTTCGGCGAGCTCAATGGCAAATGGGGGCTCCGCGGTAGGATAGACTACAAGCCTCTAAAGAGCAATCGCTTCCTCTTGGAGTTTGAGAGGGAGGGAGATCGTTGTTTCATCCTCAACAACAGCCCCTGGACACATCAGGGGACGCCTTCCTGATGGTGACGGTGGACGGAGGTGCACGCTAGGGCGAAGTGGAGGTCGCCCACATGCCCATCTGGGTGCGCATCCACGACGTGCCTCCGATCATGCTGGACAAGGGAGTCGCCTGGAAACATGGAACTATGCTTGGAGAAGTCCTAGAGGTGGATACAAACAACAGTGATAATATTTGGGGTGACTTTATCAGGGTTCGTATTAACCATGATGTAGATGAGCCCCTCCGATGTAGGATCAAGTCTCATGATAAGCCTAAGAATGAGCTGTTTTTCTTAGAGGTTAAGTATGAGAGGGTGCCACGCTTCTGTGGCTTTTGTGGGTTTCTAGGGCATAGCCAACGCGACTGTAAGATGCCGGAGGACCTCCAAGAGATGAGGTTCACGGCAACAATGTGTGCCTCCCCTTACAAGAAAAGCAATAGTAGGGGTGGCTATGTTGCCCCAGTAGCATCTAGTGCTCGGCATTGGCTCAGCTTAGGGAAGGATATCGCTCATGAAAGGCAGCAGGACCTGGCCAAGCCGGGCCAAGAAAGGATTCCAGAGGAGATCCTATCTAACCCCCTGGTGCAGGCAGCGATCTCTGCTGTCAGCAAACTCAGGATGTCAAATGAGGACGAATAGGCCAAAGTTCAGAGGACGGCTTCTCCAACGCTCCCGCTTGTTGGGGACACGTCAGGCAGAGACGACATCCATCTATCTCTCAGTCTGTCCCAGGCTAACCAAGAGGCGAACCTGCAGCAGGCGCAGTCTGAATCTGGGTCGGTGGGAGACCAAGAAACCATAGAAAAGCCAGGGGATGCTGCCCCCTTGGTCAATCTTGACCTTAGGCTGGCGCAGGCACCTGGCTTGGCGACAAGGGAGGAGAGCCCCGCTGTGGTAACAGAAGCCGGAAGGGCTGATGAGGCGGTGGATGATCTGGTGTTTCCCCCTGGTTTTGGGCCGACCCCGCATTTCACCCAGCATGAGGTAACCTGGACGGTGGAAGGACTACTTAGTCGCATGGTGATCAAGGACAGCAGGTCAAGGAAGAGAGCTGGACAGGCGAGCTCAGTCCTGGGCAAGTGAGGTGGGCATGACAAGGTGATGACTGAATCGCTCTCAGCAACAGAGGCAGAAGGGGGTCCAGAGAAGATCAAGAAGGTGTGTGCTGTTACTATGGTGCAAGAGGGCACAGTGGAAAGCAAGGTAGCAGTCGGGCCAGGGGCTCCGGACGACCGGGTGGGTGCCAATGACGGCACCCGCCAGGAGCCATGACGATCTTGAGCTGGAACTGTCGAGGCCTCTGGCAACCTCGAACAGTTCAAGAACTAGTGTGACTCGTGCACACGTACAAGCCCAAGCTCGTCTTCCTAACTGAAACTCGGCAGAATAACAAGTACGTCTCAAAACTAAAGTGGAGGTTGGGCCTCCGTCACTGTATCATGCAACCAGGCACTAGAAAAGGTGTCGGCATTGCCCTCTTTTATGATGAGAGTGTGGAAATAAAAAAATATTGTCGTGGGGACGAGGTATATCGATGTGTTGGTCCGTCTTAATCCTAATGGCCCCCAATGGAGAAGTACTTTTGTGTATGGTGAACCTAAAGCTCATGAGCGTCATCACATGTGGACTTTGTTGAGAAGAATCAAGGATACTAGTAGTTTGCCTTGGCTAATGAGGGGAGATTTTAACGAGACCATGTGGCAGTCAGAGCACTACTCGGCCGGTAGCAAACAGGTCGGAGATATATATGGAAAATTTTCGTGAGGTTTTGTCGGTTTGCAATCTCTTTGGCCTGGGTTTTAAGGGACCAGGCTGGACCTACAACAACAAACAGCAAGGTAAAAACAATGTTCAGGCCAGGCTGGACATATTTGTTGCCTCTCCATCATGGCCTGACCTTTACAGTAATGCCTCAGTTGAGCACATTTGTTCCTCAAGATCGGATCACCTACCAAGTTTGTTGTGGGTGGGTAGTAGAAAAGAGTGGAGGCCGGTGGAGCAGCGAAGCCAATGTATCTTTCATTATGAACAGATGTGGGATAGGGTGGAATGGCTCCAGCCAACCATTGCTTTTTCTTGCGTTAAAAATGGTCCGACAGAGAATTTACAGAAGTTAGGAGAAAAGGTGCAGAGCATGCGGAAGGACCTAAAGGATTTGTCAATTCATGACTTTGGTTTGGTTACAAGGAAAACATCGGACATCTGAAAAAGGCTTAATAGAATTTGGTGCTTACCACCCACTCCTGGACTGGAGATGGAAGCTACAAAATTAGCAAAAGAGCTAGATGAGTTGCTCCTCGGGGAGGAGATTATGTGGAGACAAAGATCTAGAGCAACCTATCTACGGGAAGGGGACATGAATACAAAGTGGTTTCAGCGAAAAGCTACATGGCGTTAGAAGAAAAACTCCATACAAAAGCTACATGATACTAGTGGTAAGTGGGTTGAGGAAAAGAGTGGATTACATGCGATTACAAACTGTTTTTTCAAGAGTCTGTACGTGAGTAATATAGGCACCAACCCTACAGACATTCTGGATTTAGTGGTCGCTTGTGTTAACGAGGACATGAACAGGACCTTAATCAAGACATACTCTGATGCGGAAATTGGGGATGCACTTTTCCAAATTGGCCCATTAAAAGTTCCAGGTCCTGACGGCTTTCCGGCTCGGTTCTTTCAAAGAAATTGGGGTGACATTAAGGAGGATTTGATCAGAAGTGTTCGTGGTTTCTTTGTTGAGGGGGTCATGCTAGAAGGAATAAATGATATGGTGATCGCGCTCATCCCAAAAGGAAAGGACCCTCAGTGCCTCAAGGACTATAAACCTATCAGCTTGTGCAGCGTCATCTATAAAGTGATCTCGAAATGCCTCGTGAATCGGCTTCGCCCTTTACTAGATGAGATCATATCTGAGACTCAAAGTGCTTTCATTCCTGGTAGAATGATTACAGATAATGTCATCATCGCTTTTGAATGCTTCCATAAGATTCAACATTATAGGAAGGAGAAGGACAACTATTGCGCCAACAAGCTGGACCTAGCCAAGGCTTCTGATAGGGTGAACTGGGATTTCTTGGAAGGTGTACTCTATAAAGTTGGTTTTTGCAGTACTTGGATAAAATGGGTGATGGTATGTGTCAAGTCCGTGAGATACTCGGTTAAATGCAATGGTGAGCTTCTGGAGCTGTTTATACCCTCTCGAGGTCTGCGTCAAGGGGATCCTCTAAGACCTTATCTATTCCTCTTTGTTGCTGATGGTCTGGTGCTCTTGCTTAAGAAGGAGTTGGCCGCGAATAACCTCAATCCAATTAAGATTGCGAGGAACAGCCCGGGCATCTCTAATCTTCTGTTTGTGGATGATAGGTTGATATTCTTTAAAGCCGTGCTGGCACAAGCAGAAACGATCAAGAGGGTCCTAGACACCTTCCAAAAGTGCACAGGACAACTTCTTAGCTCTAATAAGTGCTCCCCCCTTTTCAATGAGTCTGTCCTAAGGAGACCAGAGAGGAAATCAAAAACATTCTGGGGTTGGTGTCTGAAACCTTTGAGAGCAAGTACCTAGGCCTGCCAACTCCTGAGGGGAGGATGAAGGATGATCAGTTTCAGCCAATCCTTGATAGATTTGGTAAGAGATGCAATGACTGGTCAGAGAAATTTAGGTCATAGGCTGCAAAGGAAGTTCACATGAATTCTGTTGTGCAAGCCCTCCCAACTTTTACCATGAGCGTCTTTATGCTCTCTAAAGGCTTCTGCGATAAATATGAGAAGATGATCCGGGATTTCTGGTGGGGTGACGAAGAGGGACATAGGAAGGTTCATTGGATGTCTTGGGAACGCATGATCAAGCCTAAGAGAGTGGGGGGGGGGGGTTTCAGAGACATGCACTTGTTTAATCAAGCACTTCTCACTAAACATGGATGGAGACTCATTCAGAATCCTGATAGCATATGTGCAAGAGTCTTAAAGTCTAAGTACTACCCAAATGGTAACCTTCTGGATATGGTTTTTGCATATGATGCATCCCCAGTCTGGAGAGCCATTGAGTTTGGGCTGGAATTGTTGAAGAAGGGTCTGATTTGGCGTGTGGGAGATGGAAGAAATATCCAAATCCAAAGGGACCAATGGATCCCAAGAAAAGAAGGCCTTATGACAGCCACCTTTGTTAGAAGATCCATGATTAGATGGGTTAACCAACTCATGGAGCCGGACAGGAAAGAATGGAATGAAACTCTCATCACACAGATTTTCCATCCCTTCGATGCTGATGAAATCTGCAAACTTAGCATCCCGTCGTCTGAGGTTGGCAACTGTATTGCTTGGCACTATCAGAAGAATGGCATTTTCTCAGTCAAGAGCCCGTACAATCTCGCTGCTGCTTACCAGGATAAGTTGTCTCATAGCCCATCATGTTCCACTAGAGACCCAAATGACCGTAGCATATGGGATCTCATATGGAAAGCAAAAGTCCCTGGGAAAGTCCGCATCTTTGCGTGGAGGATTGCCACTAATACACTTGCCACAAAGAAAAACAAGTGGAAGAGGACCCTAGAAGTTGATGCCACATGCAGTATATGTGGTAACGGAGTGGAAGACGAGCACCATGCGGTTATAGTGTGTATGAAGAGAAGAGCCTTACATGCTGCTATGAGAGAAATCTGGAGTCTACCAGCCGAAGGCAAGCTTCGCTATATGGGCGAGGACTGGCTGCAAGTCGCTCTGGACACTGAATGCGAGGAGGTGCACGCCAAATTGCTGCTGCTACGCTGGCATTGCTGGCATCACAGAGAGGACTGCGTGCGCAAGGATGGGAACAAACCAATCAGAAACTCTGTTCTTTTCCTAAAGCAATAGGAGGAGGACCTTAGCTATGCGGACCGAATAGTTGACACCCCAAAAGGACTCATGAATGCTATGATTCGGGCCGGAAACCATCTGAGATAACCTGCCAATCAGAGAGACAAGTGGACAGCGCCTGGTCGTGGAGTGGCCAAAAGCAATACCGATGCAGCATTTAACTTGGAGACGGGGGAGCGTGCTGCAGGTGTGGTTGCTCGAGATTCGAGACTATAGGGGCATGGTTTACCTGTCTATCTGCAAAAGGCTGCCGATCTGTAGCAGTGTGGATGATGCGGAGGCACGAGCTGCTCTGGTCGGGCTCCAAACCATGAGAAGATACTATAATGGTGAAGTGGTGCTTGAAATGGATAACCAAAACATCATCTCAGAGCTGACCTCTCTGCAGACGCCCCAGACAGCATGTTATGGACTAATCATGGACATAAAAAAGGCGATGACAGGCTTTGCTGCAAGCAGGATTTAGCATGCTAATCGAAAACTGAATGGGCTGGCACACGGGCTAGCGGCGCTGGCCAGGAGTACGGTCGACCAATGCAGACGTCCCGAAGAGTCTACGATCTCTGAAGGTGTTCGAATGTAGTGCTTCTTCTGAGTAGTCATCTACTCTGATCTCAAAAAAATAAAATAAAAAATAAAACCACTCCTTGAATAAGACATTGATTCTCGTACCATGTTCAACATAAGGTAAATGTTCCCCAAAAAAATATAAGGTAAATGTTTACAATCAGCCAGCCGGCCGACATACGGCCGGTCGCTTCGTTGCGCAACGCGCTAGAATGTGGGCCCTATGCAACAGCTCACCCACCGCTCGCTACAGGTGCACCTTATCTCCTCCTTCACCCGACACACTCGTTCCCCACGTGATAGCCCACAAGTATAGGGGATCGCAACAGCTTTCGAGGGTAGAGTATTCAACCCAAATTTATTGATTCGACACAAGGGGAGCCAAAGAATATTCTCAAGTGTTAGCAGTTGAGTTGTCAATTCAACCACACCTGGATAACTTAGTATCTGCAGCAAAGTATTTAGTAGAAAAGTAGTATGATAGTAATGGTAACAGTGGCAAAAGTAAAGATAGCAGTTTTGTAGTAATTGTAACAGTAGCAACGGAAAAGTAAATAAGCAAAGCACAATATGTGAAAAGCTCGTAGGCATTAGATCAGTGATGGATAATTATGTCGGGTGCGATTCCTCATGTAATAGCTATAACATAGGGTGACACAGAACTAACTCCAGTTCATCAATGTAATGTAGGCATGTATTCCGAATATAGTCATACGTTCTTATGGAAAAGAACTTGCATGACATCTTTTGTCCTACCCTCCCGTGGCAGCGCGGTCCTAGTGGAAACTAAGGGATATTAAGGCCTCCTTTTAATAGAGAACCGGACCAAAGCCTTAACACATAGTGAATACATGAACTCCTCAAACTACGGTCATCACCGAGAAGTATCCCGATTATTGTCACTTCGGGTTTGTCGGATCATAACACATAATAGGTGACTATAGACTTGCAAGATATGATCAAGAACTCAGATATATTCATGAAAACATAATAGGTTCAGATCTGAAATCATGGCACTTGGGCCCTAGTGACAAGCATTAAGCATAGCAAAGTCATAGCAACATCAATCTCAGAACATAGTGGATACTAGGGATCAAACCCTAACAAAACTAACTTGATTACATGGTAAATCTCATCCAACCCATCATTGTCCAGCAAGCCTACGATGGAATTACTCATGCACGGCAGTGAGCATCATGAAATTGGTGATGGAGGATGGTTGATGATGACGACGGCAATGAATCCCCTCTCCGAAGACCCGAACGGACTCCAGATCAGCCCTCCCGGGAGAGATTAGGGCTTGGCGGTGGCTCCGTATCATAAAACACGATGATACTTTCTCTCTGAATTTTTCTCTCCGTGAAACGGAATATATAGAGTTGGAGTTGAGGTCGGTGGAGCATTAGGGGGCCCACGAGATAGGGGGGTGCGCCCAAGGGAGGGGGCGCGTCCTCCACCCTCGTGGACAGGGTGTGGGCCCCCTGGCCTTGATTCTTTCGCCAGTATTTTTTATATTTTCAAAAAGTTATCTCCGTGGATTTTCAGGTCATTTCGAGAACTTTTGTTTTCTACACAATAAACAACACCATGGCAGTTCTGCTGAAGACAGCGTCAGTCTGGGTTAGTTTCATTCAAATCATGCAAGTTAGAGTCCAAAACAAGGGCAAAAGTGTTTGGAAAAGTAGATACGTTGGAGACGTATCAACTCCCCCAAGCTTAAACCTTTGCTTGTCCTCAAGCAATTCAGTTGATAAACTGAAAGTGATAAAGAACAACTTTTACAAACTCTGTTTGCTCTTGTTGTTGTAAATATGTAAAGCCAACATTCAAGTTTTCAGCAAAGATTATAAACTAACCATATTCACAATAACACTTAGGTCTCATATTTACTCATATCAATGGCATAATCAGCTAGCCAGCAATAATAGTAAATCTCGCATGACAACACTTTCTCAAAACAATCATAATATGATATAACAGGATGGTATCTTGCTAGCCCTTTCTGAGACCGCAAAACATAAATGCTCTTTAAAGATCAAGGACTGACTAAACATTGTAATTCATGGTAAAAGAGATCCAGTCAAGTCATACCCAATATAAACTAATAGTAATGAATGCAAATGACAGTGTGCTCTCCAACAAGTGCTTTTTAATAAGAAGGATGATGACTCAACATAAAAGTAAATAGATAGGAGGTGCCAGAGCTCGATTTTAAAATAGAGATGAATAACATATTGAGCGGCATACTTTCACTGTCAACGCAACAACTATGAGATGGCGATATCTTCCATGCTACATACATTATAGGAGGTTCCCAAACAGAATGGTAAAAGTTTATACTCCCCCACCACCAACAAGCATCAATCCATGGCTTGTTTTAATTATTTCGATTTGCTTTGATCTTTTTGATCATGGGACTGGGCATCCCGGTTATCAGCCATTTTCTCATGAGTGAGGAGCGGAGTCCACTCCTCTTGAGAATAACCCACCTAGCCTGGACGATACAGACAGTCCTAGTTGAAACATGAGCTTCTCGAGCATACAAAATAGAATTTCATTTGAAGGTTTGGAGTTTGGCACATACAAATTTACTTGGAATGGCAGGTAAATACCGCATATAGGAAGGTATGATGGACTCATATGGAATAACTTTGGGGTTTATGGAATTTGGATGCACAAGCAGTATTCCCGCTTAGTACAGGTGAAGGCTAGCAAAAGACTGGGAAGCGACCAACTGAGAGAGCGACAACAGTCATGAACATGCATTAAAATTAATTTACACCAAGTGCAAGCATGAGTAGGATATAATCCACCATGAACATAAATATCATGAAGGCTATGTTGATTTGTTTCAACTACATGCGTGAACATGTGCCAAGTCGAGTCACTCAATTCATTCAAAGGAGGATACCATCCCATCATACCACATCATAACCATTTTATTAGCATGTAGGCACGCAAGGTAAACCATTATAAACTCTTAGCTAATTAAGCATGGCATAAGCAACTATAATCTCTAAATGTCATTGCAAATATGTTTACTTCATAATAGGTTGAATCAGGAGCGATGAACTAATCATATTTACAAAAAAAAAGAGGTCGAGTTCATACTAGCTTCTCTCATCTCAATCAGTCCATCACATATCGTCATTATTGCCTTTCACTTGCATGACTGAACGGTGTGTATAATAATAATAGTGCACGTGCATTGGACTAAGCTGGAATCAGCAAGCATTCAATTCAACAGAGAAGACAAAGTAATATGGGTTCTAAGTTAAATCAACAATCATGCATATGAGAGCCACTAGACATTTTCATTATGGTCTTCTCCTCTTGACCCCCAAAGAAAAGAAAAGAAAACTATTTACATGGGAAAGCTCCCAACAAGTAAAAAAAGAATGAGAAATCTTTTTGGGTTTTCATTTTAATTACTACTACAAGCATGGAATTTAAACTAACTAATTTTTTCTTAAGGTTTATCAAACACACAAGAAGAAAGCTAGAAAAAAATTAAACTAGCATGGATAATATAATGAAAGGGTATGAGCACCGGCAACTAGAATAGTGTGTGAACATGAATGTAAAGTCGGTGAGAAATACGTACTCCCCCAAACTTAGGCTTTTGGCCTAAGTTGGTCTAATGCCAAGGATCGCGGCTACTCTCCCCGGTGTACTGAGGACTATTATCTGGATATCACTGGCTAGCGATCTCCTCCGGATCCCACTGGTAAGATGATGGATGATAAGGATCCAGTGGAGGTTCCGGCTCAGGCTCTAGAGCGGATGTCTGGCCTCGATGAGCGTACACCGCTTCCGGCAAGACAAGATAATCATCTGCAGTTAAATCAAACAACAAAGGTGCAGGCAGGGTAATAATCTCATTGCGTTTCTTATTAAATCTCAGGTTATACAGAAGCATCTTATCTTTGTTGTCAACAATAAACTCATGCGCCACCATGCTCCTGTAATCTAAAAAGGAAAGAGGCAACATTGTCTCCTCTTGCTCATAATGCCTAATAGGTGTCTCAAAATGTTTAGCAAGCGTGCAGCATAGATACCTCCAAAAACGGGGCCCTTTGTACGGTTCAGGCTTAGCCGTTTAGCAATAACGACACCCACACTAAAACTGTTATCACCAAACAAGGCATGGAACAGAATAATAATATAAGGAACACTGAAGTTTCCACTGTTTCCATGACCAATTAAGCATCGACTAGCAAATATGGCAAAGTAGCATAAAACAGGAAATGTATGCTAGTGATTCTCGCATCGGAACCCTTCTTCGAATCCCCTACAGTAATTGTGTTAACAAAACCATCCACATCTTTACGATGTGGTTCATCTAAGCTGCCCTCAAAGGGTATTCTACATACCGCGCAAAAATTATGTAACGACATTTCCTTGAACTCATCATATAAATGAAATGATACTGAAGGAGGTGAATGCTTGGGATAATAATAAAAGTTTTGCACGAAAGTATTGGTGAGTAAGAGATACTAATTGATCCGGTCGTGGAGGAAGTTGGTGAGGCCCGCATTTTCAGCCAAAGAATAAAAGTCTTCATAAATCCCAGCTTCTCTCAAGAAATTATCATAAGGCCATTCACACGGCCGTACTTCCGCTACGCGAGGAAGATTATACTTGGCCTTTTCCTTCTATTTAGCTTGTTTATGCTTGGAGCCTTGGCTAGAAGAGCCCCTCAAAAATCCCCTTATCATTTTCTGAAAATTCTGAAATGTTTAGTAACTTCAAAATAAAAGTGAATCAAACTAAACAAGATTGATAGCAACTACTCTCACAAGTGCCTAGAGCCTATATCATGCATTAGAATTACTTGGGACCTCATAAATTTGACATGCAAGCTCAAGAACAGGGTCACCTATGCAGCAAAAATTTGCAATGAATAAAGCACTAGAACAAAAACTAATTGGACCAAGGGAGGAGTCACATACCAAGCAACAATCTCCCAAAGTAGTTTTGTGAATGGAGCTTTGAGCAAGGAGATCGAAAATCGCAGCAAAATGTGCTAGAACTCGTGCTTGAGCTGGATGGTGATTTTTTTTGGGAGGAAGATGGAGTGTGTGGGTGCAGGAATAAGTGGAGGGGGGCCACCGTGGGCCCACAAGACAGGGGGTGCGCCTAGGAGGTGTGGGCACACCCTCCACCCTCATGGCCAGGTGCTTGCCCCCCCCCCCTGCAGTGTTCTCAGTGCCTAAAATCCTCAAATATTTCATAAAAATCATACTAAACTTGCAGGGCATTTGGAGCACTTTTATTTTCGGGATATTTTTTATTGCACGGATAAATCAGAAAACAGACAGATAATACTATTTTTCTTTATTTATTATAAATAACAGAAAGTAAAAAGAGGGTACAGAAGGTTGTGCCTTCTAGTTGCATCCATCTCATGATCATCAAAATGAATCCACTAATAAGGTTGATCAAGTCTTGTTAACAAACTCATTCCGAATAACACGGAACCAGAGAAATTTTGAATAACACTAGGTTACCTCAACAGGGATATGAACATCCCCAACAAGAAGAATATCATACTTTTTCTTGACAGTAGGAAGAGGAAATTCAAAACCTCCAATAATGATAGTTGGAACTTTTCCAATAGAATTGATGCTATGAACTTGAGGTTGTTTCCTCAAGAAGTGTACCGTATGCTCATTACCATTAACATGAAAAGTGACAATGCCTTTGTTGCAATCAATAACAGCCCCTGCAGTATTCAAAAAGGGTCTACCAAGGATAATCGACATACTATCGTCCTCAGGAATATCAAGAATAACAAAGTCCGTTAAGATAGTGACATTTGCAACCACAACAGGCACATCCTCACAAATACCGATGGGTATAGCGGTTGATTTATCAGCCATTTGCAAAGATATTTCAGTAGGTGTCAACTTATTCAATTCAAGTCTATGATATAAAGAGAGAGGCATAACACTAACACTGGCTCCAAGATCACATAAAGCAGTTTTAACATAGTTTATTTTAATGGAGCATGGTATAGTTGGTACCCCTGGATCTCCAAGTTTCTTTGGTATTCCACCTTTAAAAGTGTAATTAGCAAGCATGGTGGAAATTTCAGCTTCCGGTATCTTTCTTTTATTTGTAATGAAATCCTTCATATATTTAGCATAAGGATTTACTTTAAGCATATCAGTTAAGCGCATACGTAAGAAGATAGGTCTAACCATTTCCGCAAAGCACTCAAAATCCTCATCATCATTTGTCTTGGATGGTTTAGGAGGAAAGGGCATGGGTTTCTGAACCCATGGTTCTCTTTCTCTACCGTGCTTCCTAGCAACAAAATCTCTTTTATCATAACCTTGATTCTTTGATTGTGGGTTATCAAGATCAACAACAGGTTCAATATCTACATCATTATTATTGCTAGGTTGAGCATCAACATGAACATTATCATTAACATTATCACTAGGTTCATGTTCATCACCTGATTGTGTTTCAGCATCAAAGATAGAAATATCATTGGGATTCTTAGGTGTGTCTATAACAGGTTCACTAAAAGCATGCAAAGTCCTATCATTTTTCTTTTTCTTCTTTTTAGAAGAACTAGGTGCCTCTAAATTATTTCTCTGAGAATCTTGCTCGATTCTCTTAGGGTGGCCTTTAGGATATAAAGGTTCCTGAGTCATTCTACCAGTTCTAGTAGCCACTCTAACAGCAAAATCATGTTTATTATTTAATTCATAAAGCAAATCACTTTGAGATTTAAGTACTTGCTCACCTTGAGTGGTAACCATAGAAGCATATTTGCTAATGGTTTTAAGTTCACCTTTAACTCTAGCCATATAATCACTCAAGCATCCAATCTCGAAAGCATTATTCTTTAATTCTCTACCAACATAAGCATTAGAACTTTCTTGTCTAGCCATAAAGTCATCAAATTCATCTAAGAAATGGCTATGGAATTTAGTAGACGGGATTTCAACTTTATCATATCTATAGAGAGAGTTTACCTTTACTACCTGTGTTGGGTTACCAAGACAATGTGTTTCTTCGACAGGCGGTAAATTAAGACCATGTATTTCTTCAATAGGAGGTAAATTCTTAACAACTTCAGCTTTTATACCTTTTTCTTTCATTGATTTCTTTGCCTCTTGCATATCTTCAGGACTGAGAAATAGAACACCTCTCTTCTTCGGAGTTGGTTTAGGAATAGGCTCAGGAGTTGGCTCAATTAGATCAGGAATTGGCCCAGGAAGAGTCCAATTATTTTCATTAGTCAACATATTATTCAATAGTAATTCAGCTTGGTCGACTGTTCTTTCCCTGAAAACACAACCAACACAACTATCCAAGTAGTCCTTGGAAGCATCGGTTAGTCCATTATAAAAGATATCAAGTATTTCATTTTTCTTAAGAGGATGATCAGGTAAAGCATTAAGTAATCGGATAAGCCTGCCCCAAGCTTGTGGGAGACTCTCTTCTTTGATTTGCACAAAATTATATATTTCCCGCAAGGCATCTTGTTTCTTATGAGTAGGGAAATATTTAGTAGAGAAGTAATAAATCATATCCTGGGGACTACGCACACAACCAGGATCACAAGAATTAAACCAAGTTTTAGCATCATCCTTTAATGTGAAAGGTAATATCTTAAGGATATAATAATAGCGAGACTTCTCATCATTAGTAAACAGGGTGGCTATATCATTTAACTTGGTAAGATGTGAAGGAAATATGCCCTAGAGGAAATAATAAAGTTATTATTTATTTCCTTATTTCATGATAAATGTTTATTGTTCATGCTAGAATTGTATTAACCGGAAACATAATACATGTGTGAATACATAGACAAACATAGTGTCACTAGTATGCCTCTACTTGACTATCTCATTAATCAAAGATGGTTAAGTTTCCTAACCATAGACACGAGTTGTCATTTGATTAACGGGATCACATCATTAGGAGAATGATGTGATTGACTTGACCCATTCCGTTAGCTTAGCACTTGATCATTTAGTATGTTGTTATTGTCACTCCGATTGTCGAAGAGGTATCTCTGGGCCCACTCGGTAATGCACATCACTATAAGCCTTGCAAGCATTGTAACTAATGAGTTAATTACAGGATGATGTATTATAGAACGAGTAAAGAGACTTGCCAGTAACGAGATTGAACTAGGCCGGAGATATCACGGCTGGAAAGCCCTATATGCTGCGGATGAAGTTCGGGGATCCTAAGTATGCTCCGTTGGACCGGAAGTGGAGTGCGGCGAACACTTATCTGGATTTGGCGGCGAGTGCTTCGGATGTGACCGAACACTTCCGGGGTCTATATGACCACGAATTGGAAGAACTTTTTTGGCCGCAGTTCCACAATACAGAGCGCCCACTTTCGGTATCCGATCGTCTGGCCGCATGGGCGGAGTTGAACAGGTTATCTGGACTCGCCATGAAACATGTCGTGAGTCATCTGTGGCCGAAAGGGCCTGAGCCGAAGAGTTATTTTAGCTTGGTGTGGTGCCGCATATTGATGCAATGAAGAGGTCAGCGTGCATAGAGGGTGCATAGATGGCTCTTGCCCGTGTCAAGACATAATGGGCGGAGATGAAGGCCAGTGTTGTTGCATCCCAGAATTCGGACGAAAGCTGAGTACCTGTCGAGCACTATTTTGAGGAAGTTCTGCAGGGCGCTCGTTTAATAGAGACGCAGTGCTCGAAGGATGTTATGTTCGAATAACATGTACTATTGTAAAACAATGTTTTGATGGAATATAAAAGCTTTTTATACTTGTGCTTTCAAGAATTAGAATACCTCCTGTGCGACCGTTAATGTATATGTGTATATAACCTGAAAGGTGACAGTCCTTGGCTTCAGCCCCCACGCATATAGTGCGCGGGTGTTCGCAAAAGGCGCATTTTCACACTTCCAACGACTTGGTCCTATAAAGGAGGTGATAGCGCAGCGAACTAGGCAACCGGACTATAATGCTTTATCACTTTCACTTAGCCATAGGAGTTTGACAGTGGGGCTACTGAATATCCCCTAGGGGCACCGCGCTCGCCCGAATTCGGGGTGCATGTGTGCCTGACTGGGAAACGGCTCTTCGTTAATGTGGAGGAATCCTAAAGATTCCGGCAAGTCATCGAGTGGTTGACCAGTCTCTCGCTATATCATGACAGTCAGTTTTTGGCTTTCTCTACTGAGGTGCTCGCCTGGCCGAACCGGGGCAGAATCGTAGTAGTTCTCCTGGTGCCGCCTTAGCCGATAGAGCGGAACATAAGGTAGCAAAACACAGGAGCTGGGCAAACCCAATATTTGACCAAAGACATGATTCGGAGCTGATGCATATAAGGCCAAACTCGCGACGCCGAACACTCCCTAAGGTATTCGGTCTTTATGAAAACGGGCCAAACAAAAGCCCTTGGTAAGAACCCCCGGTGTCCAGGTACGCACAAAATTCTGGTGTGGCCACATGCCAAGACACCAGCCTCCTCCTCGGTTATAGAAAAAAACCAGGGGATGTTATCAACAAGAGACAGTAAAAAAGGTTTACACAGGGTCTTAATCTGAAAAGAATCCTTGAAACGGGTCCCTACTGCACGTCTGCGCCTGTGTCTCCGTTGTGCCGTATCCTGGACGGGTGTAGCATGGTGTTCGTTTGTAAAAGAGAGGAACTTAGTTGAAAAAAATCATGCGAGAAATCTATGTTAAAATAAACAAAGTATAATACAGAAAATGGGTAGAATTGAGCTTTATTGTCTCTTGGTGTAAATGCGCGGAGCCCCTTGTATAGGGGTATGCGGCTATTAAGCCTTTGTATGTTTACGTCGGGCCATGTCTGGGGTCTTGAACGACCTATTTAGGTGCTCTAACTAGTAAAGCTGGTTTGGTGTGCGGCTGTCAAGGCAGCCGCACCATCGCCCGCGCTCGTGGAACACTCGATATTTCCCAGTTGTGCTTGATAGCTACTTATGAATGGGGCGATGTGGAAGGTTAGCTTTTCGCTTCGGAAGTTGTCGGGGGAGCCGAACATAACTTCTAACAAGAGGGAACCCATACAATGGGTATCTGGGCCTGGCGTGACACCTTGAAAGGAAGTGTTGCCATGGTGAATTATTGCTGGGTTTATCCCCATTTTGCCGATTGTGTCCTGATATAGCAGGTTTAGATCACTGCCGCCGTCCATTAGGACTTGTGTAAAGTGGAATCCGTCAATTATCGGATCTAAGACCAGGGCAGTCCAGCCTGCGTTCCGGCTACCTCTACAGTAATCCTGATGATCGAAGGTGATTGGTTGTAACAACTAGTGGCGGGACTCCTATGGTACAGGCCGTATGGCGCGTATCTCCGTAGGTGCCACTCTGTTCTTCCCTTTTGTCACATGAAGTGAATTTACTATTTTGACTTCTTGCGGGAACTTCTTTTGTTCTCCGGTGCTCTGCTTGTGGGGTTTGTCGTCATCCTCGCTTGGTATGTCGAGCCCCTTGTGTTCGGCGTTGAGTTTGTCGGATTGCTTGAAGACCCAACAATCTCTGTGGGTGTGGTTTGCAGGCCTCCCGGGAGTACTGTGGATTTGGCATATTTTGTCCAAGATTTTGTTGATGTTAGATAGCTCGTCCCTATTATCTTTGGGGGGCGGCTTTTTTTGATTCTGCCGAGAGCTTTTGAATCCGGCGTTGACTGCCATGCTCTTCAGGATGTTATCCTTGATCCGGCGCTGTTCCTTGCTACGACGCGGTTTCCCGTTTCCATCTCTGACTTCGGATGTATTTGGGTTGCTGGTGCTGCTTCTTGCCAACCAGCTATCCTCTCCTGCGCAAAAGCGGGTCATGAGGCTTGTCAATGCGGCCATGTTCTTGGCTTTTCTTGGCCGAGGTGTCTGGCGAGCCATTCATCTCGAACGCTATGTTTGAAAGCTGCTAGGGCTTCGGCGTCTGGACAGTCGACTATCTGATTCTTTTTAGTAAGAAATCTGTTCCAGAGTTTCCGGGCTAACTCTCCGGATTGTTGAGTTATATGACTTAGATCGTCTGCATCCGGAGGTCGGACATAGGTCCCTTGAAAATTTGCCCGAAAAAGCATCCTTGACTTAGATTGTTGAGTTATATGACTTAGATCGTCTGCATCTGAAGGCTTTGAAGCCAATGCCGGGCTGGCCCTTTGAGCTTCAGGGGTAAGTATTTTATGGCGTGGAGGTCATCTCCTCTAGCCATGTCTATGTGGAGGATATAATCCTCAATCTAGACTCCAGGGTCTGTTGTTCCGTCGTATGCCTCTATGTTTACGGGCTTGAATCCACTGGAAATTCATGGTCCAGCACCTCATCAGTGAAACATAGGGGATGTGCGGCGCCCCTATATTTGGGTGTGCCGCGATGTTCAGATATTTGTTGTGTTGCATTGCTTACTAGAGCTTGCTTTCTTGGCCCGTAGATAGATGTGGTTGGGCCGTCTTTTTGATGTGAATCCTTCTGCGGATCGCGTGCCGGATTGAATGCGACGCCCTTTGCTGCTCTATGTCGGTCATGGGGTCGTCTATCCGACCTAGTGGCTTCCTTGTTTTTCGACTGTGGGAGCTCTAAGGCCTCCTCATCAAATTGCGGTAGTAATTTTCTCTTCGGATAGCTCTTTGTGTGGTGACTGTCGCCGTACTTGTGTGTGGTGTTGAGTACTTCGCCCCATCTGATTCTGCGTGCATCTTCCGCTGTTTGGAGCTTCTGCTTCTGCTTTCTCAGGCAACGCGCAGTGGCGACGAGCCTTTGGTGGAGGTTCTTCTGCTCCAGCGACTTGTCCGGCGTGAGGTCGTCCGGGCTATTATCTTCGCCGGGGACGGGTTGTTCGGTTTGTTTATCCAAGTTGCCCTGTTCGGACGGTTGCTCGACGACATGTTCTCTATGGCTGGGTCTCTGTCGAGGTGGGGATTGGCGCGGCGCTTACGCCACCACTTTGATTACTTTTCAAGGGAACGATCCCTTGTTGGGCCCTTTTGATCCTCGTTGTTGTTTCTTTTAAGTGTGTCCACCATGCATACATCGTGGGATGAGGTGGTTGTCCAATGCCCTATAGGCGCTGGTTCTTGGTCGTCTTCTTCATCGGCATCCATACCGTCGATGTCTTCGGAGTCAAAGTCGGGCGTGTCGGTTAAATCTTCGTCAGTGGCTACGAAGTGGGTGGTGGGTGGGTTTCGAATTTCTTCGTCGTCCGCATCCCAACCTTGCTGATCGTAGTCCGGCCAGGGCTCTCCTGATAAAGAGAGAGACTTTAGTGAACTCAGGATGTCGCTGAAGGGCGAGTGCTGAAAGATGTCCGCTGTGGCGAACTCCATGATCGGCGCCCAATCGGGTTCGATCGGCAGGGGCGCGGAAGGGTCGGAGTCTGGAAAGGAGTTCGGCACTTTGGAGTCGCGAGCTTCGCGAAGGACAAGACTGGTGTTCGGCTCGATTGCCGTAGAGATTGCAGCCTCCGAGGCGGTGTCCAGCCGCCCGTCCTCGATCGGCGCAGTCGGCTCTGAGCTAAGGGTCGGAGCGGACACCTGAGCGGCCCTCTGGGCACCGTCCGGCGGCAGAGCTAGATCATGCCCATCGTGACAGTGCGGCGCGCTCGGCTGTGGCTCGAATCCGTCGAAGATCAAGTCTCCGCGGACGTCAGCCGTGTAGTTCAAACTTCCAAATCTAACCTGATGGCCAGGGGCGTAGTTTTTGATCTGCTCCAGATGAAGTGAATTGGCCCGCAGTGCAAAGCCGCCGAATACGAAGATCTGTCCGGGGAGAAAAGTCTCGCCCTGGACCGCGTCGTTGTTGATGATCGGAGGAGCCATCGGGCCTAAAGGTGACGACACAGAGGAACTATCAATGAAAGCACCAATGTCGGTGTCAAAACCGGCGGATCTCGGGTAGGGGGTCCCAAACTATGCGTCTAGGCGGATGGTAATAGGAGATAAGGGACACGATGTTTTTACCCAGGTTCGGACCCTCTCAATGGAGGTAAAACCCTACTCTTGCTTGATTAATATAGATGGTATGGGTAGTACAAGAGTTGATCTACCACGAGATCAGACAGGCTAAACCCTAGAAGCTAGCCTATTGTATGATTGTTGTTCGTCCTACGGACTAAAACCCTCCGGTTTATATAGACATCGGGGAGGGCTAGGGTTACACAGAGTCGGTTATAATGGGAGGAGATCTACATATCCGTATTGCCAAGCTTGCCTTCCACGCCAAGGAAAGTCCCATCCGGACACGGGACGAAGTCTTCAATCTTGTATCTTCATAGTCCGGGAGTCTGGCCAAAGGTCATAGTCCGGCAATCCGGACACCCCCTAATACAGGACTCCCTCACCGCCTCTCCGGATCTTGTACGGGAGAGGGGCGATTAGGTTTTTGGGTAGCGACTACGCGACTGCTCGCTTCTGTTCATCTACGTCCGCATCACCTTCGTCATCACTATGTCGACCGACACCGACCGTGCCGCCGATGAGAAGGCCGAGGCCGACAAGAAGTCCGCGGAGGATGTCGCGGCTGCTGCCACCGTCACCGCCGCCGCATGGCCGATTGGAGGGCATACATCGCTTATCCCTCTCGTGTTTCTTTCTGTTGTAGCAGTACTAGCGATATGTGTAGATGTTTCTACTATGTGCATAGTACATGCTCTGTATCAGTGTGTTATCAATGTTGTCCATGTCATGCTAATGATTTATTCATGGATTAATTTAATCGGAAAACTGCCTATTTACTCATCAGTTGGCGGGGAGTGGCGTTGTGCCGGGGCCAACCGGCATCAGGGTCTAATGTACATTGCACAAACATTTCAATTTACTAAATGAATCACATAGTAATTAGTAAGTAGCAATCATTTATGATCACACACAACAAATGAATCAAGTTCAATTTAAATGGGGAATTTGAGGATTTACCCTACCTTTTCTTGCACTTCTAGGATTTGCCCTCCCTTTCATTGACATTAATCCTTTGCCACAGCTTTGACAGAAACTTGATGATTTGCCCTTGGCAAGATGGGCCCACTGTAAAATGTCCAAACTGCCCCTGCCCTGCTCAGTCCACCCCGACCGAACACATCTCTTGGCGGGAAGACATGTGGCGGAGATGGAGCTCCCGGCGTCGCTGTTGCTCCGGCGCCCGTGGTCGTGGCTCTGCACCGGCTGGCCTTGTTGCTCATCCAGCGTGGAAAATCTGGGCGTCTCCAAGCACGACACTGGAGGTGAGCGCAGATGAGGTGACGTCAAGGTAGGACGCGGCGGCCGGGCTCGACCTACAGCCATTGGTCTGCTCATGGAGCACCTGCTTGGGGAGCGGCGGCTCCTCGAGGTGGACAGCCAGGGATGTCTGCCTGAGCATGCTTGTGTGCGTGCGTGCATGCTCTAGCACCTGGGCGCCCCGGTGTTGCTGCTACTACTGATGCATGCACAAAGAAGGACGTTGTTGTTCAAGCTCGCTCCCATCGCCGAGCTCGCCATGGACAGCCACCACCGTCCCCGGCTCAAATTGTGGATGGCACCCTCCGCGCGCCACATCCAGCATGATCCCTTGCTCCTTTCATGGGGAGCTCGCTAGAGATGCTTGACTCGTCTATAGGTGTTTTGCTCTCGACTGGTCTATAGGTGTTACGCTTTGCCCGAGGAACTCGCCCATAGACGAACGCTGGAGATGCGCCTCGAGCAGGTGTCATTGTAGAGGATGGAGGAGGACGTGGGGAGAGGAGGAGGAGCGTCAGCTCATAGCCCGCACCGTAGCATGTGGGGAGGAGCAGCAGTGGCTTGGCATCGGAGCATGGGAAGAGGAATAGTAGCAGCAGAACACGGCAGCAGGTGGGCTGCGGGACAAACAGATAAGGAAGAAGGGCATTTGTGTCATCCAATTTGTAGTGTAATCTCAAACCGGGTAGAAAGGGCAAATCATCAAAGTTTTAGCAAATGTGTGGCAAAAGATCAATGTCAATGAAAGGAAGGGCAAATCCTAGAAGTGCAAACAAAGGTGGGGCAAATTCTCAAATGCCCCAATTTAAATTTACAAGCAATCACAGAATAATCTTCAATTTTGTTTAGAAAATAGAAACGGAGGGAAAGAATAGATGCAGTACATTTTGGTTGTTGAGGAACGGAGATCGGACTGCTGGATGGTGCTGCCGTCGCGCCAGGGAGGCCCGAGGACGATGGCTGAAGCCTGGAGGGAGCTGCCGGCTGCCGGCTGCTGCCGTGCTCGGGAGGCCGAAGGCGGACTGGTGGCGTGGCGCCTGGCGGAGCCACGGAGCAGAGGGCTGGGCGCCGGAGGCCGAGGTAGGGGAGTGAGATGGCCATATGGAGGGGAGGGGAGGGACCGAGGGAGAGGCAGGAGAGGGCCGGCCGCCGCCGCCAGAGCCTTCAGCTAGCGCTAGGTTGGGGAAAAGGTTGGAATCGAAGAAGGGAACGCCTGACCAGACACCACGTCGCTCGTGTGTTTGGGCTCATGGGCCAACGGCCTAGTCACTTTCTACCTTATAATATATGTAGTATTTTTTTTGCACAAAACTCTTTGGTAGTCCGCGCGTAAAAAGAGAAATGGCCGGCAACAAGCTCACCCACACGCCGAAGAATTATAGTCGCATATAAAACGTCTTCAAATCATCTCTAAGTTAATTAAAATTATATAGCTATTTTCTAAATGTCCAATTATAAGCAAAAGTTTGTGGCGCCCTATAAACGTCTTAAAAAGTGTCTTTAGCTTGCTAGTGTTCATTGGCGTAGAGACGAAGACAAATAGCATCTCAGAAAAAGCGACCATACAAGCCGTTTTTGTTGTAGTGATGTCATCAACATATATAAGCACAAAAATGACCATCCCTGCCTTGTTATAAATAAACAAGAATGTATCAGGCTTGGAGGCAAAGAAGCCAAGATATTTCAACTGTAAGCTCAATCTGAAGTACCATGCTCTAGGTGCTTGTTTTAAATCATAGAGTGCTTTGTCAAGCTTGCAAACATAATGTGGTAGCTTCTTACTCACATATCCAGGTGGTGTCTCATAAACACTTCCTCTTTCAGAACGCCATGCAAAAACGCATTTTGTACATCTAGCTGTCTTAGGCTCCATCCCTTGGATACAGCAATGGCTAACAAAAGTCTGATAGTTGCAGCTTTCACAACAGGACTAAAGGTGTCCTCATAATCAATACCATAACATTGTTTAAAGCCCTTTGCAACTAGACGTGCCTTATATCTGTCAATGGAGTCATCTGCCTTCTTCTTAATTTTGTACACCCATTTGCAATCAATGATCTTTTTACCTTTCTGATCTGGTACAAGATGCCAGGTTTTGTTCCTCATAAGTGCAGAATATTCCTCATCCATAGCTTTTCTTCCATTTAGGATCATGAAGTGTATTGTTCAACGTTATTGGCTCTCCTGAAATACACAACATTCCATATGGTATATTCCCATATTTTCTTATTTTAGGATTTCGTATACCTTTATGTAGCCGAGTCATAATCCGTGAAGAAGCCGCTGGCTGAACCGCTGGAACACTGGCCACAGAAGATCCGGGAGAATCTACATGCGCTGACGCAGCAGGCGAATTTGTTGCCTCATGCACAGGAGATCCTGTGGTCGCTGATGTGGCTGCCTCCTCTATATGCACACGGGTGGCAACCGACCGAGCCGGCGTAGCGGATCCGCTGCCCGACCATGGCTACAGGCGCACGCAGGGCGAGGGGGATTCCACCCCACTGTTGGTCCCGCCTGTCGCTGTCGTGGTGGCATAGGGTTGGCCCGACCGCAGGTCGGGGCTACAGCTGGCGCTCACGCGATCCGAGGAGGTCTACTTACGGGATGCGAGGAATGGACGCGCATATGAGTATCAGGCGCCGCCGGATCATCTTCGTTACCCGCGCCAGGTTCGTCCTCTTCTCCACCATGCAATATTGGGTCAAATTGAGCTATATTGTCGAGATTTTGATCATTTTGAGCACCGTTTTCTCCAGGGACCTGCACAGGCAATAGAGAAGAACTAGTAGCAGCAGAAATATCATCACATTGATTAGTACGATCATCGCCCCCATGATCAAAAGACCGAAGATGTGAAGGGAGAAGAAGAATTTCTTTGCGGAGAAGTGCACCGACTTTGGGATGAAGAGAGGCAAAGGGAAACACAGAATCATCAAATACAACATCTCTGGATATGTAGACCCTACCAGTAGGAACATCAAGGCATTTAACCCCTTTATGCATGGGGCTATAGCCTATAAAGACACACTTTTTTGAGCGGAAAGCGAGTTTGCGTGTATTGTAGGGTCTGAGATTGGGCCAACATGCACAGTCAAAAATACGAAGAGATGTGTAATTGGGTATGACACCAAGGAGTCGTGTAATGGGTGTTTCAAGTTTGATAACTTTACTTGGAATCAAATTGATAAGATATGTGGCAGTTAAGAACGCTTCATCCCAAAATTTAAGTGGCATGGATGCATTTGCTAGCAATGCTAGTCCGATATCAACTATGTGACGGTGCTTTCTTTCAGAAGATCCGTTTGTTAGTGAGCATGAGGGAAAGAGACATGATGTGATATACCAAGCTTTTGGAAGAAAGAGTTTAATTTTTCATACTCACCACCCCAGTCAGTTTGCATAGCAATGATCTTGGAGTTCAGTTAGCGTTCAACATGATTTTGGAAATTGATAAAGACTTGGAATACATTATACCATTTCTTCAATAAGTAAATCCAAGTAAATTTACTAAAGTCATCAATGAAACTTACATAATAGAAAAATCTACCAACTGAAGTGGGAGTTGGCCCCCATACATCTGAAAATATAAGTTGTAGAGGAGCAGTAGACACACTAGTAGAGATGGGGTAAGGTAATTGATGACTTTTTGCTTGTTGATACGGATCACAAACTGACTCAATACTATTCTCATAAGAGAGTTTATTTTTGCTAAGAACATATTTAACTATAACTGAAGATGGATGACCTAAACGACTATGCCACCTTGAGGATGATGGCTTGGTGACAATGCTTGCTTGCTTATTGGACCAGGAAGATGATGGTGATGATATGAGTGGGTAGAGGGCCTCCCTCGCACCGTCCTCTAAGAATGATTCTCCTTGTTCTCAAGTCCTTAACCAAGAAAAAATAAGGGTAGAATTTTATAAGAACATTGTTATCAAGAGTGAATCTATGAACGGAAACACGATTTTTGGATGTTTGAGGAACATGCAAGACATCTTTCAAGACTACCAATGTGTGTGATATTCATACCATAACCGCTTGCCGTGCGAATTTGGTTGCCTCCGTTGTATTTCTCCCGCATCGTCAACTTGTCAAGTTCTCATGTGATGTGATTTGTTGCTGCACTATCGGTGTACCAATTGGTGTCCACGCCATAGGAGACAGCATGCACCTCCTTCTCTTCTTGCTCGTTCTCTTCATAGCGCCACCAATAAACATGTGCACCTCCTGGATGATGCTTGTAGCATATCTAACATTCAGGATAGTCATGTTGCTGCTCACGCACCCGTTGTTGCTGTTGTTGTCGAGGGCGTCCGCTGAAGCCGCCGCCTCCATTGGTAGGAGAGGGCTGGCGATCACCGCGGTCACCATGGTCGCACCCCGTTCCTCCCGCCCGGGAGACCTGCCGCGGGACTGGCCATGACCTCTATAGACCGCGTTTGCAGATGAATGAAAACTGCCCGAAGACGAGTCGCCTAGCATCTCCATCCTTTGATCGAAGGCAGAGATTTGAGCAAAGAGGTCGTCCGTGGTGATAGTGTTCTTGATAGCGCAGATCGCCGCCACCGCAGAGTCGTAGTCGCGGTCCAGGCCTGCAAGGATGTAATCCACCATCTCCGGATCAGAGACGGGACGACCAGCAGCAGCTAGTTCATCCCCAAGACTCTTCATCTTCTCCATGTACGCCGAGCTTGACATGGAGCCCTTCTTGGTGTGGTGATTGCAATTCTCAGATTGGTAATCCAAGACTGCGATTGTGAGGCGAAGAGGTTTGTGACTATTGTCCAGAACTCAGAGGTCAAATCCTTCCTGACGACCTGCGCAAGAATCTCTGGAGACATGGAGTTGAGGAGATATGAAAGGACCTACTGATCTTTGGCGATCCATGGCCCGTACAAAGGGTTCGGCTCTAGGGTTGTAGCCTTGTCCACCTTTGTGACCTCCACCATCTTGGGCGGAGCGGCGTTAGAGTTGTCGAGGAGCCCCGTAACCTGCGCACCTCGCAGGGTGGAAGAACCTGCTGTTGGAAATATGCCCTAGAGGCAATAATAAAAGAATTATTATTATATTTCCTTGTTCATGATAATTGTCTTTATTCATGCTATAATTGTATTATCCGTAAATCGTAATACACGTGTGAATACTTAGACCACAACATGTCCCTAGTGAGCCTCTAGTTGACTAGCTCATTGATCAACAGATAGTCATGGTTTCCTGACTATGGACATTGGATGTCATTGATAACAGGATCACATCATTAGGCGAATGATGTGATGGACAAGACCCAATCCTAAGCATAGCACAAAGATCGTGTAGTTCGTTTGCTAGAGCTTTTCCAATGTCAAGTATCTTTTCCTTAGACCGTGAGATCGTGTAACTCCCGGATACCGTAGGAGTGCTTTGGGTGTACCAAACGTCACAACGTAACTGGGTGACTATAAAGGTGCACTACAGGTATCTCCGAAAGTGTCTGTTGGGTTGACACGGATCGAGACTGGGATTTGTCACTCCGTATGACGGAGAGGTATCTCTGGGCCCACTCGGTAATGCATCATCATAATGAGCTCAAAGTGACCAAGTGTCTGGTCACGGGATCATGCATTACGGTACGAGTAAAGTGACTTGCCGGTAACGAGATTGAACGAGGTATTGGGATACCGACTATCGAATCTCGGGCAAGTAATGTACCGATTGACAAAGGGAATTGTATACGGGGTTGCTTAAATCCTCGACATCGTGGTTCATCCGATGAGATCATCGAGGAGCATGTGGGAGCCAACATGGGTATCCAGATCCCGTTGTTAGTTATTGACCGGAGAGCCGTCTCGGTCATGTCTACATGTCTCCCGAGCCCGTAGGGTCTACACACTTAAGGTTCGGTGACGCTAGGGTTGTATGAATATGAGAATGCAGCAAACCGAAAGTTGTTCGGAGTCCTGGATGAGATCCCGGACGTCACGAGGAGTTCCGGAATGGTCCGGAGGTAAAGAATTATATATAGGAAGTGCAGTTTCGGCCATCGGGAGAGTTTCGGGGGTCACCAGTATTGTACCGGGACCACCGAAAGGGTCCCGGGGGTCCACCGGGTGGGGCCACCTATCCCGGAGGGTCCCGTGGGCTGAAGTTGGAGGGGAACCAGCCCCTAGTGGGCTGGTGCGCCCCCCTTGCCCCCCCCCCCCCCCGCGCCTAGGGTTGGAAACCCTAGGGTGGGGGGGCGCCTCCACTTGCCTTGGGGGGCACTCCACCCCCCTGGCCGCCGCCCCCCTTGGGAGATCCCATCTCCAGGGCCGGCGTCCCCCCAGGGGGCCTATATAAAGGGGGGGAGAGGGAGGGCAGCCACACCCTGACATCTGGCGCCTCCCTCCCCCCTTGCTACACCTCCTCCTCCCGTAGTCGCTTGGCGAAGCCCTGCCGGAACCCTGCTGCATCCACCACCACGCTGTTGTGCTGCTGGATCTTCATCAACCTCTCCTTTCCCCTTGCTGGATCAAGAAGGAGGAGACGTCACGCCGACCGTACGTGTGTTGAACACGGAGGTGCCGTCCATTCGGCGCTGGGATCTCCGGTGATTTGGATCACGATGAGAACGACTCCCTCAACCCCGTTCTCTTGAACGCTTCCGCACGCGATCTACAAGGGTATGTAGATGAACTCCTCTCTCTCGTTGCTAGATGGACTCATAGATTGATCTTCGTGAAGTAGGAAAATTTTATTTTATGCAACGTTCCCCAACAGTGGCATCATGAGCTAGGTCTATGCGTAGTTCTCTATTGCACGAGTAGAACACAAATCTGTTGTGGGCGTAGATGTTGTCAACTTTCTTGCCACTACTAGTCTTATTTTGCTTCAGCGGTATTGTGGGATGAAGCGGCCCGGACCGACCTTACACGTACACTTACGTGAGACAGGTTCCACCGACTGACATGCACTAGTTGCATAAGGTGGCTAGCGGGTGTCTGTCTCTCCCACTTTAGTTGGAGCGGATTCGATGAAAAGGGTCCTTATGAAGGGTAAATAGAAGTTGACAAATCTCGTTGTGGTTATTCGTAGGTAAGAAAACGTTCTTGCTAGAGCCCTATTGCAGCCACGTAAAGGATGCAACAACAATTAGAGGACGTCTAACTTGTTTTTGCAGCAATTGTTTTGTGATATGATATGGCCAAAAGTTGTGATGAATGATGAATGATATATTGTGATGTATGAGATCATGTTCTTGTAATAGGAATCATGACTTGCATGTCGATGAGTATGACAACCGGCAGGAGCCATAGGAGTTGTCTTAATTATTGTATGACCTGCGTGTCAATGATTTAACGCCATGTAATTACTTTACTTTATTGCTAAACCGTTAGCCATAGTAGTAGAAGTAATAGTTGGCGAGCAACTTCATGGAGACATGATGATGGAGATCATGATGATGGAGATCATGATGATGGAGATCATGATGATGGAGATCATGATGATGGAGATCATGGTGTCATGTCGGTGACAAAGATGATCATGGAGCCCCGAAGATGGAGATCAAAGGAGCTATATGATATTGGCCATATCATGTCACTACTATATAATTGCATGTGATGTTTATTATGTTTATGCATCTTGTTTACTTAGAACGACGGTAGTAAATAAGATGATCCCTTATAATAATTTCAAGAAAGTGTTCCCCCTAACTGTGCGCCGTTGCTAAAGATCATCGTTTCGAAGCACCACGTGATGATCGGGTGTGATAGATTCTTACGTTCACATAGAACGGGTGTAAGACAGTTTTACACATGCAAAAACACTTAGGGTTAACTTGATGAGCCTAGCATGTACAGACATGGCCTCGGAACACAGAGACCGAAAGGTCGAACATGAGTCGTATGGAAGATACGATCAACATGGAGATGTTCACCGATGATGACTAGTTCGTCTCACGTGATGATCGGACACGGCCTAGTCGACTCGGATCATCTAACACTTAGATGATTAGAGGGATGTCAAATCTAAGTGGGAGTTCATTAAATAATTTGATTAGATGAACTTAATTATCATGAACTTAGTATAAAATCTTTGCAAAATATGTCTTGTAGATCAAATGGCCAACGCTCATGTCAACATGAACTTCAACGCATTCCTAGAGAAAACCAAGCTAAAAGATGAAAGAAGCAACTATACGGACTAGGTCCGGAACCTGAGGATCATCCTCATAGCTGCCAAGAAAGCATATGTCCTAGAAGGACCGCTAGGTGAGGCACCCATCCCATAGAACCAAGACGTTATGAACGCTTGGCAGTCACGTGCTGATGATTATTCCCTCGTTCAGTGCGGCATGCTTTACAGCTTAGAACCGGGGCTCCAAAAGAGTTTTGAGCAACACGGAGCATACGAGATGTTCGAGGAGCTGAAAATGGTTTTCCAAGCTCATGCTCGGGTCGAGAGATATGAAGTCTCCGACAAGTTCTATAGTTGTAAGATGGAGGAAAATAGTTTTGTCAGCGAGCACATACTCAAAATGTCTGGGTTGCACAACCGCCTGTCCCAGCTGGACATTAACCTCCCGGACGAGGCGGTCATTGACAGAATCCTTTAGTCGCTCCCACCGAGCTACAAGAGCTTTGTGATGAACTACAATATGCAGGGGATGGAGAAAACCATTCCTGAAGTATTTTCAATGCTGAAGTCGCCAGAGGTAGAAATCAAGAAAGAACATCAGGTGTTGATGGTCAATAAAACCACCAAGTTCAAGAAGGGCAAGGGTAAGAAGAACTTCAAGAAGGACGACAAGGATGTTGCCGCGCCTGGTAAGCCAGTTGCCGGGAAGAAGTCAAAGAATGGACCCAAGCCTGAGACTGAGTGCTTTTATTGCAAAGGGAAAGGTCACTGGAAGCGGAACTGCCCCAAATACTTAGCGGACAATAAGGCCGGCAACACTAAAGGTATATGTGATATACATGTAATTGATGTGTACCTTACCAGTACTCGTAGTAACTCCTGGGTATTTGATACCGGTGCCGTTGCTCATATTTGAAACTCACAGCAGGAGCTGCGGAATAAGCGGAGACTGGCAAAGGACGAGGTGACGATGCGCGTACGGAATGGTTCCAAGGTCGATGTGATCGCCGTCGGCACGCTGCCTCTACATTTACCCATGGGATTAGTTTTAAACCTCAATAATTGTTATTTAGTGCCAAGTTTGAGCATGAACATTGTATCTGGATCTCGTTTAATACGAGATGGCTACTCATTTAAATCCGAGAATAATGGTTGTTCTATTTATATGAGAGATATGTTTTATGGTCATGCCCCGATGGTCCATGGTTTATTCTTAATGAATCTCGAACGTAATGTTACACATATTCATAGTGTGAATACCAAAAGATGTAAAGTTGATAATGATAGTCCCACATACTTGTGGCACTGCCGCCTTGGTCACATTGGTGTCAAGCGCATGAAGAAGCTCCATCCTGATGGACTTTTAGAGTCTCTCGATTGTGAATCATTTGACACATGCGAACCATGCCTCATGGGCAAAATGACCAAGACTCCGTTCTCCGGAACAATGGAGCGAGCAACCAACTTATTGGAAATCATACATACTGATGTGTGTGGTCCAATGAGCATTGAGGCTCGCGGAGGATATCGTTATGTTCTCACTCTCACTGATGACTTAAGTAGATATGGGTATGTCTACTTGATGAAACACAAGTCTGAGAACTTTGAAAAGTTCAAGGAATTTCAGAATGAAGTAGAGAATCAACGTGATCGAAAAATAAAGTTCTTACGATCAGATCGTGGAGGAGAATATTTAAGTCATGAATTTGGTACGCACTTAAGAAAATGTGGAATCATTTCACAACTCACGCCGCCTGGAACACCTCAGCGTAATGGTGTGTCCGAACATCGTAATCACACTCTATTGGATATGGTGCGATCTATGATGTCTCTTACCGATTTACCGCTATCATTTCGGGGATACGCTCTAGAGACAGCTACATTCACTTTAAATAGGGCTCCGTCTAAATCCGTTGCCACGACACCGTATGAATTATGGTTTGGGAAGAAACCTAAGCTATTGTTTCTAAAAGTTTGGGGATGCGATGCTTATGTCAAGAAACTTCAACCTGAAAAGCTCGAACCCAAGTCGGAAAAATGCGTCTTCATAGGATACCCTAAGGAAGCCATTGGGTATACCTTCTACCTTAGATCCGAAGGCAAGATCTTTGTTGCCAAGAACGGATCCTCTCTGGAAAAAGAGTTTCTCTCGAAAGGAGTAAGTGGGAGGAAAGTAGAACTCGATGAAGTACTACCTCTTGAACCGGAGAGTAGTGCAGCTCAGGAAAATGTTCCTGTGGTGCCTACACCGACTGGAGAAGAATTTAATGATGATGATCAAGGTACTTCGGATCAAGTTGCTACTGAACTTCGTAGGTCCACAAGGACACGTTCCACACCAGAGTGGTATGGCAACCCTATCCTGGAAATCATGTTGTTAGACAATGGTGAACCTTCGAACTATGAAGAAGCGATGGCGGGCCCAGATTCCAACAAATGTCTTGAAGCCATGCAATCCGAGATAGAATCCATGTATGAAAACAAAGTATGGACTTTGACAGACTTGCCCGATGATCGGCGAGCGATAGAAAACAAATGGATCTTTAAGAAGAAGACGGACGCGGATGGTAATGTTACCTTCTATAAAGCTTGACTTGTCGCTAAGGGTTATCGGCAAGTTCAAGGGGTTGACTACGATGAGACTTTCTCTCCCGTACCGAAGCTAAAGTCCGTCTGAATCATGTTAGCAATTGCCGCATACTATGATTATGAGATATGGAAGATGGACGTCAAAATGGCATTCCTTAACGGCTATCTTAAGGAAGAACTGTATATGATGCAGCCGGAAGGTTTTGTCGATCCTAAAAAGGCTAACAAGGTATGCAAGCTCCAGCGATCCATTTCTGGGCTGGTGCAAGCATCTCGGAGTTGGAACATTCGCTCTAATGAGATGATTAAAGCGTTTGGGTTTATGCAGGCATATGGAGAAGCCTGCGTTTACAAGAAAGTGAGTGGGAGCTCTGTAGCATTTCTCATATTATATGTAGATGACATACTTTTGATGGGAAATGATATTGAACTTTTGGACAACATTAAGGCCTATTTGAATAAGTGTTTTTGAATGAAGGACCTTGGAGAAGCTGCTTACATATTAGGCATCAAGATCTATAGGGATAGATCGAGACGCCTCATAGGTCTTTCACAAAGCACATACCTTGATAAGATATTGAAGAAGTTCAAAATGGATCAGTCCAAGAAAGGGTTCTTGCCTGTATTGCAAGGTGTGAGATTGAGCTCGGCTCAATGCCCGACCACGGCAAAAGATAAAGAAGAGATGAGTGTCAACCCCTGTGCCTCAACCATAGGATCTATTATGTATGCCATGCTCTGTACCATACCTGATGTAAACCTTGCCGTAAGTTTGGTAGGAAGGTACCAAAGTAATCCCGGCAAGGAACACTGGACAGCGGTCAAGAATATCCTTAAGTACCTGAAAAGGACAAAGGACATGTTTCTCGTCTATGGAGGTGACGAAGAGCTCGTCGTAAAGGGTTACGTCGATGCTAGCTTCGACATAGATCTGGATGACTCTAAGTCACAAACCGGATACGTGTATATGTTGAATCGTGGAGCAGTAAGTGGTACAGTTGTAAGCAGAGCGTCGTGGCGGGATCTACATGTGAAGCGGAGTACATGGCAGCCTTGGAGGCAGCACATGAAGCAATATGGATGAAGGAGTTCATCACCGACCTAGGAGTCATACCCAATGCGTCGGGGCCAATAACTCTCTTCTGTGACAACACTGGAGCTATTGCCCTTGCCAAGGAGCCCAGGTTTCACAAGAAGACCAGGCACATCAACCGTCGTTTCAACTCCATCCGTGAAAATGTTCAAGATGGAGACATAGATATTTGCAAAGTACATACGGATCTGAATGTCGCAGATCCATTGACTAAACCTCTTCCGCGAGCAAAACATGATCAACACCAGAACTCTATGGGTGTTCGATTCATCACAATGTAACTAGACTATTGACTCTAGTGCAAGTGGGAGACTGTTGGAAATATGCCCTAGAGGCAATAATAAAAGGATTATTATTATATTTCCTTGTTCATGATAATTGTCTTTTATTCATGCTATAATTGTATTATCCGAAAATCGTAATACACGTGTGAATACATAGACCACAACATGTCCCTAGTGAGCCTCTAGTTGACTAGCTCGTTGATCAACAGATAGTCATGGTTTCCTGACTATGGACATTGGATGTCATTGATAACGGGATCACATCATTAGGAGAATGATGTGATGGACAAGACCCAATCCTAAGCATAGCACAAAGATCGCGTAGTTCGTTTGCTAGAGCTTTTCCAATATGAAGTATCTTTTCCGTAGACCATGAGATCGTGTAACTCCCGGATACCGTAGGAGTGCTTTGGGTGTACCAAACATCACAACGTAACTGGGTGACTATAAAGGTGCACTACAGGTATCTCCGAAAGTGTCTGTTGGGTTGACACGGATCGAGACTCGGATTTGTCACTCCGTATGACGGAGAGGTATCTCTGGGCCCACACGGTAATGCATCATCATAATGAGCTCAAAGTGACCAAGTGTCTGGTCATGGGATCATGCATTACGGTACGAGGAAAGTGACTTGCCGGTAACAAGATTGAACGAGGTATTAGGATACCGACGATCGAATCTCGGGCAAGTAACGTACCGATTGACAAAGGGAATTGTATACGGGGTTGCTTAAATCCTCGACATCATGGTTCATCCGATGAGATCATCGAGGAGCATGTGGGAGCCAACATGGGTATCCAGATCCCGATGTTGGTTATTGACCGGAGAGTCGTCTCGGTCATGTCTACATGTCTCCCGAACCCGTAGGGTCTACACACTTAAGGTTCAGTGACGCTAGGGTTGTATGAATATGAGAATGCAGCAAACCGAAAGTTGTTCGGTGTCCCGGATGAGATCTCGGACACCACGAGGAGTTCCGGAATGGTCCGGAGGTAAAGAATTATATATAGGAAGTGCAGTTTCGGCCATCGGGAGAGTTTCGGGGGTCACTGGTATTGTACCGGGACCACCGGAAGGGTCCCGGGGGTCCACCAGGTGGGGCCACCTATCCCAGAGGGCCCCGTGGGCTGAAGTGGGAGGGGAACCAGCCCCTAGTGGGCTGGTGCGCCCCCCTTGGGGCCCCTGCGCCTAGGGTTGGAAACCCTAGGGTGGGGGGGCGCCTCCACTTGCCTTGGGGGGCACTCCACCCCCCTGGCCGCCGCCCCCCTTGGGAGATCCCATCTCCAGGGCCGGCGCACCCCCAAGGGGCCTATATAAAGGGGGAGAGGGAGGGCAGCCGCACCCTGACATCTGGCGCCTCCCTCCCCCCTTGCGACACCTCCTCCTCCCGTAGTCGCTTGGCGAAGCCCTGCCGGAACTCTGCTGCATCCACGACCACGCCGTCGTGCTGCTGGATCTTCATCAACCTCTCCTTTCCCCTTGCTGGATCAACAAGGAGGAGACGTTACGCTGACCGTATGTGTGTTGAATGCGGAGGTGCCGTCCGTTCGGCGCTAGGATCTCCGGTGATTTGGATCACGACGAGAACGACTCCCTCAACCCCGTTCTCTTGAACGCTTCCGCACGCGATCTACAAGGTTATGTAGATGCACTCCTCCCTCTCATTGCTAGATGAACTCATAGATTGATCTTGGTGAACGTAGGAAAATTTTATTTTATGCAACGTTCCCCAACACTTGCATCTTCCAGAGGATGAAGTTCCTTCTTGCAAGCTTCTCAGATGGCGACGAACCGAGGTTGAGGGCGATGCCGGCTGAGGAAGGCATGGAGACGATGATGTGTGATCGAGGGTTTTGGTTTGTGGCTAGATGTATGGGAAGAGGTGGCTCTGATTACCATGTAAGATCGTAAGCGTTCCTACTCCCTCGAGGGAAGCTGCGTTGGGTTTATATTGATGTGTGGCCGAAGCCTTGCATTGGCATACAAGGAGAGATACAAGAGTTTGAATAGAACAAGAGACAAGGAAAGAGGTTGAGATTACAACAATATATTCTAACAAAACTTTGTAAAAGTTATTGCTTTAAGTTACAAATGTGAAGCATCCCAACGACATCACCATGACCTGTTGAACAAAAGTGCATCATGTAGTTCTAGTCACACAATAAGTACCGACGTTTTTTGCTGGAACAATTTTTTTGAAAGACCCAGCATACTGTTGGCATTCATTCATAGAGCGGAAGAGAGTGATAAACAATGTTTGATCAAACGATTAGGTGGGTGAAAGAAATGAGAACAAATAAATAAAATGCCTTTCGGCGGAGATTGGGCTAAGGGTAGCTGGAAAAAATTTGGAAGGCATCTCATGCAGCAGTACAACAAAGCAGTTTCTTTGGTAGACCACACATGATAGCTTGGCGACGAGGCTAGGCATCAAAAGGAGGGGAATGGATCCTGAAGGTGACTACATGAAGAGTAATAATGATGGCAGTTTCTTACTGGTATCATCAGACAGAGGCTCAAGCTTCATGATCAGGGATATAGTACAAACGATAATGCGGTTGGTTCGGGAGAGGAAAGTTGTGTTATCTTCAATATCATATGCATGTTGAGGCAGAGGTGTGACTACTACTCCACAAGCTATCCTTGGATGCCAGAGCTGGCTGTGACGAAAATGATCATGCAAACAGATGCTAAGAATTGGCGAAAGCTATCACATGGACAAATCAAGACATGGCGCCTAGTGGTGCACTGTTTTAGGAGATCAAAGCTCATATATATATTTGTTATGGGTTAAAATAAAGTACTGTCCTAGACTTTGTAATAAAGTTGCAAAATACCTTGTGACATTAGGTGCGAAGATGGACGATGAACCCCAAGCTGTATGGCCGAGCGGTGCTTCTACCTTCGCCTGAGAATTGGTAGCCAGTGATATTGGCGTAATTTTTAGTGGTATGGACGTAGAAACATGGAGCGCGGAAATTACGGCGCCCGTGTCAAGGCGATTGTGAGGCGACCCATGGTTGCAAGCGGAGAGAGATCGCCGACGGCGAGATCTATGGATCAGGTCTGAATTAGAGAGGGAATAGGAGGAGATAAGGATCTGCGTGAGGTCGTGGATCCCTTGGGCCTGCGGGAAGCATGGCTTCGGACGATGAAAGCGATCGCCCAGATCGCCGCAGAAAGGAAGAATATCGACAGGAAATTGGGAGGGGATGGAAGTAAGAGCTTGGATCCGAATGGAACTGCATTGGAGCAAATCAAAAGCATACTGCATGCCATGAAGGAGGATCTTGCTCTAGGTCTAGGGGGAAAGATATCAGCCACATACAACAGGAGTCGCCTAGTCTTGGCGAGAAGGATCCGCCTGATAAGGGAGATGGGATCTCACTTTTGCAGAAGGAGGAAGGAGATCGGAGTATGAGGCCAGATCAAATCAATACAGAGGAAGAATTCCTGGGACCAAATCCCCTAGGGAGGTCTATAAAGAGCGAGGGTTTGGTTTTCGTTGCCTCCCACTCCACCATAGCCTCTCTGAACAGTTCATCACCAATCCCTATGGCGAACAAGGACTCCGGGAAGGACAAGGCCCCCATGGATGATGCCCCTGCAGCTTTCCGCCCCTCAAGCGGAAAGAACCTTGCTGGGCTGCTGAGCAGGGGGAGACCTCTCGGCAGGGAGAGAGGGCGAGCTTGAGGAGGCTGGGAGCCGGTAGGGACATTATTGCCCCTAGGTTCCCGATCCACCTTGACCCCAGGGCCGATGCCGTCGTGGAGCTGGACCTGACTAAGGAGCATGAAGCAATGAGGACGAGATGGATCGCTGTGGGGCTGTTCTTATCGCCCCTGCCCTACGACAATGAAGGCCTCTTCAGCGAGCTCAATGGCAAATGGGGGCTCCGCGGTAGGATAGACTACAAGCCTCTAAAGAGCAATCGCTTCCTCTTGGAGTTTGAGAGGGAGGGAGATCGTTGTTTCATCCTCAACAACAGCCCCTGGACACATCAGGGGACGCCTTCCTGATGGTGACGGTGGACGGAGGTGCACGCTCGGGCGACATGGAGGTCGCCCACATGCCCATCTGGGTGCGCATCCACGACGTGCCTCCGATCATGCTGGACGAGGGAGTCGCCTAGAAACTTGGAACTATGCTTGGAGAAGTCCTAGAGGTGGATACAAACAACATTGATAAGATTTGGGGTGACTTTATCAGGGTTCGTATTAACCATGATGTAGATGAGCCCCTCCGATGTAGGATCAAGTCTCATGATAAGCCTAAGAATGAGCTGTTTTTCTTAGAGGTTAAGTATGAGAGGGTGCCACGCTTCTGTGGCTTTTGTGGGTTTCTAGGGCATAGCCAACGCGACTGTAAGATGCCGGAGGACCTCCAAGAGATGAGGTTCACGGCAACAATGTGTGCCTCCCCTTACAAGAAAAGCAATAGTAGGGGTGCCGACCCCGCGTTTCACCCAGCATGAGGTAACCTGGACGATGGAAGGACTGCTTAGTCGCATGGTGATCAAGGACAGCAGGTCAAGGAAGAGAGCTGGATAGGCGAGCTCAGTCCTGGGCAAGTGAGGTGGGCATGACAAGGTGATGACTGAATCGCTCTCAGCAACAGAGGCAGAAGGGGGTCCAGAGAAGATCAAGAAGGTGTGTGTTGTTACTATGGTGCAAGAGGGCACAGTGGAAAGCAAGGTAGCAGTCGGGCTAGGGGCTCCCGACGACCGGGTGGGTGCCAACGACGGCACCCGCCAGGAGCCATGACGATCTTGAGCTGGAACTGTCGAGGCCTCTGGCAACCTCGAATAGTTCAAGAACTAGTGTGACTCGTGCACATGTACAAGCCAAGCTTGTCTTCCTAACTGAAACTCGGCAGAATAACAAGGACGTCTCAAAACTAAAGTGGAGGTTGGGCCTCCGTCACTGTATCATGCAACCAGGCACTAGAAAAGGTGTCGGCATTGCCCTCTTTTATGATGAGAGTGTGGAAATAAAAAAAGATTGTCGTGGGGACGAGGTATATCGATGTGTTGGTCCGTGTTAATCCTAATGGCCCCCAATGGAGAGGTACTTTTGTGTATGGTGAACCTAAAGCTCATGAGCGTCATCACATGTGGACTTTGTTGAGAAGAATCAAGGATACTAGTAGTTTGCCTTGGCTAATGAGGGGAGATTTTAACGAGACCATGTGGCAGTCAGAGCACTACTCGGCCGGTAGCAAACAGGTCAGAGATATATATGGAAAATTTTCGTGAGGTTTTGTCGGTTTGCAATCTCTTTGGCCTGGGTTTTAAGGGACCAGGCTGGACCAACAACAACAAACAGCAAGGTAAAAACAATGTTCAGGCCAGGCTGGACATATTTGTTGCCTCTCCATCATGGCCTGACCTTTACAGTAATGCCTTAGTTGAGCACATTTGTTCCTCAAGATCGGATCACCTACCAATTTTGTTGCGGGTGGGTAGTAGAAAAGAGTGGAGGCTGGTGGAGCAGCGAAGCCAATGTATCTTTCATTATGAACAGATGTGGGATAGGGTGGAATGGCTCCAGCCAACCATTGCTTTTTCTTGCATTAAAAATGGTCCGACAGAGAATTTACAGAAGTTAGGAGAAAAGGTGCAGAGCATGCGGAAGGACCTAAAGGATTGGTCAATTCATGACTTTGGTTCGGTTACAAGGAAAACATCGGACATCTGAAAAAGGCTTAATAGAATTTGGTGCTTACCACCCACTCCTGGACTGGAGATGGAAGCTACAAAATTAGCAAAAGAGCTAGATGAGTTGCTCCTCGGGGAGGAGATTATGTGGAGACAAAGATCTAGAGCAACCTATCTACGGGAAGGGGACATGAATACAAAGTGGTTTCAGCGAAAAGCTACATGGCGTTAGAAGAAAAACTCCATACAGAAGCTACATGATACTAGTGGTAAGTGGGTTGAGGAAAAGAGTGGATTACATGCGATTACAAACTATTTTTTCAAGAGTCTGTACGTGAGTGATATAGGCACCAACCCTACAGACATTCTGGATTTAGTGGTCGCTTGTGTTAACGAGGACATGAACAGGACCTTAATCAAGCCGTACTCTGATGCGGAAATTGGGGATGCACTTTTCCAAATTGGCCCATTAAAAGTTCCAGGTCCTGACGGCTTTCCGGCTCGGTTCTTTCAAAGAAATTGGGGTGACATTAAGGAGGATTTGATCAGAAGTGTTCGTGGTTTCTTTGTTGAGGGGGTCATGCTAGAAGGAATAAATGATATGGTGATCGCGCTCATCCCAAAAGGAAAGGACCCTCAGTGCCTCAAGGACTATAAACCTATCATCTTGTGCAACGTCATCTATAAAGTGATCTCGAAATGCCTCGTGAATCGGCTTCGCCCTTTACTAGATGAGATCATATCTGAGACTCAAAGTGCTTTCATTCCTGGTAGAATGATTACAGATAATGTCATCATCGCTTTTGAATGCTTCCATAAGATTCAACATTATAGGAAGGAGAAGGACAACTATTGAGCCAACAAGCTAGACCTAGCCAAGGCTTATGATAGGGTGAACTAGGATTTCTTGGAAGGTGTACTCTATAAAGTTGGTTTTTGCAGTACTTGGATAAAATGGGTGATGGAATGTGTCAAGTCCGTGAGATACTCGGTTAAATGCAATGGTGAGCTTCTGGAGCTGTTTATACCCTCTCGAGGTCTGCGTCAAGGGGATCCTCTAAGCCCTTATCTATTCCTCTTTGTTGCTGATGGTCTGGTGCTCTTGCTTAAGAAGGAGTTGGCCGCGAATAACCTCAATCCAATTAAGATTGCGAGGAACAGCCCGGGCATCTCTAATCTTCTGTTTGCGGATGATAGGTTGATATTCTTTAAAGCCATGCTGGCACAAGCAGAAACAATCAAGAGGGTCCTAGACACCTTCCAAAAGTGCACAGGACAACTTTTTAGCTCTAATAAGTCCCCCCCCCCCTTTTCAATGAGTCTGTCCTAAGGAGAACAGAGAGGAAATCAAAAACATTCTTGGGGTGGTGTCTGAAACCTTTGAGAGCAAGTACCTAGGCCTGCCAACTCCTGAGGGGAGGATGAAGGATGATCAGTTTCAGCCAATCCTTGATAGATTTGGTAAGAGATGCAATGACTGGTCAGAGAAATTTAGGTCATACGCTGCAAAGGAAGTTCACGTGAATTCTGTTGTGCAAGCCCTCCCAACTTTTACCATGAGCGTCTTTATGCTCTCTAAAGGCTTCTGCGATAAATATGAGAAGATGATCCGGGATTGCTGGTGGGGTGACGAAGAGGGACATAGGAAGGTTCATTGGATGTCTTGGGAACGCATGATCAAGCCTAAGAGAGCGCGCGGGGGGGGGGGGGGGGGGGGTTCAGAGACATGCACTTGTTTAATCAAGCGCTTCTCACTAAACATGGATGGAGACTCATTCAGAATCCTGAAAGCATATGTGCAAGAGTCTTAAAGTCTAAGTACTACCCAAATGGTAACCTTCTGGATATGGTTTTTGCATATGATGCATCCCCAGTCTGGAGAGCCATTGAGTTTGGGCTGGAACTGTTGAAGAAGGGTCTGATTTGGCGTGTGGGAGATGGAAGAAATATCCAAATCCAAAGGGACCAATGGATCCCAAGAAAAGAAGGCCTTATGACAGCCACCTTTGTTAGAAGATCCATGATTAGATGGGTTAACCAACTCATGGAGCCGGACAGGAAAGAATGGAATGAAACTCTCATCACACAGAGTTTCCATCCCTTCGATGCTGATGAAATCTGCAAACTTAGCATCCCGTCGTCAGAGGTTGGCAACTGTATTGCTTGGCACTATGAGAAGAATGGCATTTTCTCAGTCAAGAGCCCGTATAATCTCGCTGCTGCTTACCAGGATCAGTTGTCTCATAGCCCATCATGTTCCACTAGAGACCCAAATGACCGTAGCATATGGGATCTCATATGGAAAGCAAAAGTCCCTGGGAAAGTCCGCATCTTTGCGTGGAGGATTGCCACTAATACACTTGCCACAAAGAAAAACAAGTGGAAGAGGACCCTAGAAGTTGATGCCACATGCAGTATATGTGGTAACGGAGTGGAAGACGAGCACCATGCGGTTATAGTGTGTATGAAGAGCAGAGCCTTACGTGCTGCAATGAGAGAAATCTGGAGTCTACCAGCCGAAGGCAAGCTTCGCTATATGGGCGAGGACTGGCTGCAAGTCGCTCTGGACACTGAATGCGAGGAGGTGCACGCCAAATTGTTGCTACTACGCTGGCATTGCTGGCATCACAGAGAGGACTGCGTGCGCAAGGATGGGAACAAACCAATCAGAAACTCTGTTCTTTTCCTAAAGCAATATGAGGAGGACCTTAGGGATGCGGACCGAATAGTTGACACCCCAAAAGGACTCATGAATGCTATGATTCGGGCAAGAAACCATCTGAGATAACCTGCCAATCAGAGAGACAAGTTGTCGTGGATTGTCACGGCAGATGTCCTTAGTGTCAGGACTTAGTCGGGAGGCCAACACATCTATGTGGTAGCTTGAGAGGGGTTGAGGGAATCGAGAGACGCAACACAAGACAGGGATTTAGACAGCTTCGGGCCCCGGGAAACATCATTCGGTAAAAACCCTACATGCTGTTTGAGGCTAGGTCTCATTATCATCACGAGGGAGTCGCCGTAAACCGGCTCTCCTCTTTGTGTCTAGCCCTAAGATTGTTTCTTCTTGCTTGTAGCTTGTAGTTTCTAACTTCTAACCTGTCCCTCTTTGGGGAGCCCTGCCCCTACTTAAATGTGTTGAAGGGGCGGGTTACATGTGGTGTCCTATTAGGATTAGGACTAGTCTATCTCTAAGACAAACCGGATACAAGTCCTAGTCTTAACTCCTTGTAAGGCAAATATTCCTTTCAACTTAAACCGGCCCACCATAGTTGAACCGACCTTCATGAACTGCCCGTTGGGCCACCGGGTCTTGTTGCTCCTCTGGCCCGCCTACCGGATTACCAATGAGCTGTAAACCGTCTGGTCTGTGCTGGTCGCCGGTGAATCGCCAAGTCCGGCCGGTTTATCCTTCCGGTCGGTTTACACTGCGGGGCATATCCCCGACATTAGCCCCCAAGTTTAGCTTGGATTTATACATGGTAAACTTATGCTGCAAAATAAACACCAGAACAATTTTGACAGGTTGTGCTCCGGGTTAAAAATTCTTGTGGACCGACACTGGTCATCCTTAAGTCCTTGTTATTTACTCCTTCTAGAAAATCCAGGTCAATAACCAGCTTCATAGTCAAATTGCTGCCGTTGGTTTCTCATAGAAAAACATTGTGAAGAATAATCCACTTGAATCGGCTTCCAAAGCGCCGGTTTAAGAAATATTGGTCTTGAAATACTCATCTGATATTCAGCCGGCTTGAAGATGCAGAACTTGCCGGTTTATCATTGCCAAGAATTGTCGGGTTATAAAAACTGATAATTCCAGGTCATGATTGTTGCAGACACCGGTTCATGATTGTTGCCAACACCGGTTTATGATTATTGATGACACCGGGTTGCAGCCACAGGGTCAAAATGATTGGTGACGCCGGGTCAATCTAGTTTGCTCAAACAGAGAATTTGAAAATATTTCCTGGATAATAATATAATACCTGTAGCCCCCAAGTGCCGGGTTGTCCTGCTTGCAGCAACCTGGGACTTGTAATTGTCTTATACTCATAAAAACTTCAACCAGTGTAGCCCCCAAGGGCCGGGTCATTATGCAATAATGAGCAGGGACTTTGTAAATATAATCATGTAAACTTTGAATAGCAATGGTGTAGCCCCCAAGGGCCGGCTCAGTAAGATAATATTGAGCTGGGACTTGACATATACTTCAATAAAAATAACATCATATGATGTAACCCCCATCATGGGACTTGAATCCACATCCACAAGTTTAAGAGCCTTGTGCTTTACGAACTAAGCAATGTACCCTTCAATATAATGGATAAAAAGCTTTGTACCTTTGACAGGAGCAATTGGCAGCCCCCAAGTATCATGGTGCATGCTTGCAGCGACATGAGACTTGCATATAACCTCAATTTGAATAATGTAGCCCCCAAGTGTCGGGTTGTAAGCCCGCAGCAACTCGGGACTATTCCTTCAATTGTAAAATAAAAGCCATATCCATTGATAACATAATATCCATTGCGCTAAAGCGACTTTGAAAACCTCAATCATAATATTAATAACCATAATAAAAATCCAGCCATGTTGGCTATTCAAGATAATATAATCCGGTATGAAACCTTATTCATCCAATATCAATCATAATGAAAATTCAGCCAAGTTTGGCTATTTGAATAATATAACCCAATCATTTATAAGCGCATGATTCCAATGGCGCAATCCAAATATATACTGGCGACGTATAATCCAAAGCCAGGCCGGTTTAATAAACACCGGATAATTTCCCATCATATACTGGCGACTTATCGTCTTAAAGCCAGGCCGGTTTAATAAACACCGGATAATTTATAATCACGCTTTATTCAACCTGTTTCTGCATACAACAAGTTTAAAGTGTCCTGGCGGTTTACCGCCGGACGGGTCATAATGCCCAACATATAACCCAGGTTTATAACCAAGGCTGCACTTAAGCATAATCAAATATGAAATATATCATACCTGTGACATTGAATCACATCATTGGTTTACCAACTTTATGTAGTAAGGGTGATAATCCCAATCTTGAGTACTGATTGCCGGTTTATGATAAAACCGTACCGGGTTGTGATAGACACCGGATTATCCATATATAATACTGGCGACTCATAGTCAAACCAGACCGGGCTGACAGTCTCCGGATTATAACTTGATCGTGTACTGACAACTTGTAATTGAAAGCCAAGCCGGGTTGATGAACACCGGTTTACTCCATAATAAGATGGTAACATAAAATCAAAAAATCAAACCGGGCAAATAGTCTTCAGACTAAGAATTGACCGTGTTCCGTCAATCGACAATCGAACCGGTCTGCGAATTTTGTCGGTTTAAGAACGCAACAAAGAAGAAATATTTATTAAAGAAAATTTCAAGCAAAGGCAATGATAAAACCGTTTGCAAAAATATGCTATACTGAGCTGATCAGATGGTGTTACCATGGTCAGACAGGACCAAGCCCCCAATAGGAGTGACAATGATTCAAGTCAGCCAGGTCCCCAAATGATATGTGGCGTATATGCCAGATCAAGAGGCGTGGCAATGGTTCGGGTTCGACCAAGCCCCCAAGTGATTTTGTGGCCTTAGGCCGACCAAGAGGCGTGACTGGTTCAGACTTGACCATGTCCCCAAATGATCTGGTGGCTGTCGCCTATCAAAAGGTGTCGCGTTGGTTCGGACATGACCAAGGCCCCCAGTGATATATAAAGCAAATTTCAAGGGGTAAACCGGAGGCCTCTTTAAAACAGAACCACTCCATGTAACCACGCATGATATAAAAAGAACAGAGACCCCACTTTATGAAGCAGAAGCCCCCATATGATCAATAATATGTCAGGCCAATCAAGGCAGGATACCCATGTTTGAACCGCGCATCATGGCAGCAGGTCCTCTTCGGCAATTTTTAACTTTTTGCAAGAGATAAATTCTTCTTTGACCGGGATCTTGAACCGGATATGGAGAACTTCAAATCTTTGTGGGAGACATCTTTCCCTTGATCCGGATTTTAAACCAGAATCTTCATTTTCAGCCAGAAATTTTCTGATGGCCTTTCAACTCGAACTTGCGAGAAGTTAATTCCTTTTTGAACCGGACATTTTTAAACCGGATTTGAGCGCTTGAGAGCTTCGTGGGAGAATATACTTCCCTTGAACCGGATTGTAAATCGGATACTTGAGAGCTTCAGTGAGACTGACTTCCATTGAGCTGGATTTGAAACCGGAATCCTTTCTGATGATCCGGAACTTCTTCATTGAGCCAGGATTTTGTAACTGTCATATACTTACTAAGCCGGAAGTTTTGACGGCATTTAAATTTTCATCCATATGGTAATAGCCTCCGGGACCGGGTTATCTTTCCCTCCAACGTCCTGGGGTTCTTGACTTCACTGAAAACCGGCACATTTGCTGAGACTGAAAACCGGCAACATTTGCTGAGTCATATTACTATAGCCCCCGAGTCTCAAGGTGACTCGAGGAGTTGACTTGAGATTCTCCATATTTGACCGTGATATAAACCGGCATAACTTGTATATCATTGGTGTTGACAGCACGATGTGAATCCACAAAAGGTTGAGGTGACTGTGGCGGGTTATAAATGATCCCGTATGAACCGTGTCAGCAACTCGGCCAATGGTTCCTTCCAACTGGCAATTTGAAGTTAACCAAAACTGTAGTGGCGGCGACTTGTCCACCTGCCTATTGAGCCATCCAGTGTAAATGGCGGTTGATGATAATTTGCCTCCAATTTGAAAGAAAACCGGGCTACACAAGCTGTGACTTGCTCATATCCAATAAACAGCTAATGCGGACAGGTGCGGCCCGGTATGTCGATGTAGACCATGCTGTGAGAGACGGACGACAAGGATGACCGCAACATCAGAGGCGGCACAGATAAATGAATCAGCCGCGGCATTGTAAGCCGGTACAGATGTGTAAATCGGCCGTATGTTGATGTAGACCGGACTACAGGGGACGACGGCCTGTGCACGCTTTATTGGGTAATTCGCACGGTCCTGACAAATTGATGCGCACTGGATCGCGATATAAACCGGCATGGGTTATCCAATAGCTCAGCGATATAATAATCCCTTTTTGCAATAGACAATTTGTCCTGCATTGGAAAACTTGCAAGCCAGAGTAATTGCTCTTTTTAAAAGAATATATATATATAATATAAAAATATAATGGATGGATTTCACCTGATATGTTAGCCAAAAAATATCCATCGCGGAGTTGATAATCACCACGGTGAAACTGAAATCAATCACGGATGAGTCGGCCATGCGAGCAGACGAATGAATCGGCCACGGTATGGTAAACCGGTGCAGACGAGCGAGTTGTCCTCCGTGTTGTAAACTGGCGCGGATGCATGAACCGGTGGCCAGGGCGGACGGGCGAGTCGTCCGTGATGTTGTAAGGTGGCACGGACGGGCGAGTTGGACGGCGTGTTGATGTAAACCGGGTCCGCAGAGGCGGCGTCGGACAGCAAGTCAATCGCGAGCACGCTCCCGGCAAGGGCGGCGACTTGCGCGCGTCCATTCAACAGGTAATACGTCACGGATTATCATCAGGCGGAACATTATCAGCCCGTGCTCCATACCGTGGTATAAACCACATTTGTAGTGAATAATTATCCTGATTTTTATTTATCGGATGAACGTGAATACTGGGATCAAAACATATCAAAATGTCTGATGTCTCCACGTGACCTCCTCTTGTCTTAATCTCTCACGGAGGACTTGGTTGAAGTGCCAGCAGGTGCACGTACTTGAGCTATAATGATCTTCTTTTAAATCTGTCCAGGCCCCAACTACCCTGCCACCCGTGTTGCATCTTGTCTCCGCATCTTTCTCTGTGTACCATGGGTATTGGCACATCCCGTTCCTCTCTGCATCTTATATTGTTTTCTCCAACTCTCGGTCCTACTGACCGCGCGCAGAGGCGGAACGAGGAGGAGCTCGGGCGCAGGCGTCAGTGGCGGTTTAAAGTTTAAGCGGAGCAGTGGGTTGCTGGGAGAGCAGCGGCGGATCGACTCACACACAGCGGGGCGAGTCCGTGCTGACCCGGCAGCGCATCGAGAAGAGGTGAACCGGCGACAGCGAGTCGTGGAAGATTGGCGACTCGCGGTGGCGCAGTCCGGCGCGTTAGTGGTCGAGGGCAGAGCGGACCGCTCGTGGTTGAGGGCGGAACAGACCGGAGCCGGCGCATGCTGATAGGTGGTTGGGCGCGGTGAGGGAGATGCTTCGAGTGGCGATGCGGAGGCAACCCGGCCGCGGGCGGAGGCAACCCTGGTGGGAACCCGGAGCCGGCCGGTGCGGTGATGACGAGCGGGCGGCCGAGTCGCGCAATGAATGGTGGTGGTGACGAGGACCGCGCGCGCGCGGAGGGGCTGGTGTCGCGGGTACGCAGCAGAGCAGTGACGGCGCGCTGGCCATAGCCGCACTGCCACAGCACAGGCGAGACGGGTTGCGGACTCCCGAACAGTTGTTCTGACCTCTGAAGACTCTCCCTCATGGCGTTGATTTTCTGAATAAGTATGCCAAGAGCAGCGTTGGATCGGCCTGTTGCACCTTTTCTGAATAAGTGTGCATATGCCAGCCCGTGAATCGTCTGTGTAATTTTCTAGGGCTCATTGTACATTAACCGGGAAACTTGATTTGGCAATCGTTGTTCATCGGCTGGGGAGCGATGGCCTCCCTGTGTTCATCGCCGTTTTAATCCTCCTGCAGCGTACTCAGCCGGGTCAGTGGTGGAGCGGGAGACCCGGAAGTAGATCTCAGATGGCCACACCATCGAACCGACGAAGCAGCTTGTTTGCAGAAGCCATATCACCGGGTCAGCGGGCGCACCGGCGGATTAATCGCTGTTCAAGGGCGAGTCCATGGATGGAACTGCAGATGTGAGGAAGGTAGGTACGACAGCGGCTCGACGCAAGGGCCGCACCAGGAGGCTCCTTGGCCATGCAAGGCCGGCGACTTGGCGATTCAGGGGAAGCTTGGCGCAACAGTGACTCGGACCGGAGGTGGAGTCCATACCAGTCACGGGTCGTGGCCGTCTTCTCCGGGTTGTGTACGCGGTTGCCTCTGGTTCTTTTTGTCTTATCTTTTGTTTTGATCCGTCAGACGTAAGGCTTAATCAACTTCCAAACAGTGTCCAATCCCTCACCTGATCCAATACTTTAATCGGGACCTGGCTTTTGGCATTTTGATGCTTTGCTTCCATCAAATCCGTCCCATTAATGCTGAACAAAGCGGCGACTCTAACCATGCTGGTTTTTGGCGAGTTACAGATTCAGATTGAACTTTAAATCTCACAAATCTTCAAATCTGCATCGATGTACATGACCCTGATGCAAATCCTTTCAAACCAGCTTTTCTTCGTTCAGAAAATTGCGAACATCTCAATCCCTAGGAGAGATCCCTCCAAAAACTCAACACCACCATGCGCAGGCCCCACGGTGGGCGCCAACTGTCGTGGATTGTCACAGCAGATGTCCTTAGTGTCAGGACTTAGTCGCGAGGCCAACGCATCTATGTGGTAGCTTGAGAGGAGTTGAGCGGAATCGAGAGACGCAACACAAGACATGGATTTAGACAGCTTCGGGCCCCGGGAAACATCATCCGGTAAAAACTCTACATGCTGTTTGAAGCTAGGTCTCATTATCATCACGAGGGAGTCGCCGTAAACCGGCTCTCCTCTTTGTGTCTAGCCCTAAGATTGTTTCTTCTTACTTGTAGCTTGTAGTTTCTAACTTCTAACCTGTCCCTCTTTGGGGAGCCCTGCCCCTCCTTATATATGTTGAAGGGGCGGGTTACACGTGGAGTCCTATTAGGATTAGGACTAGTCTATCTCTAATACAAACCGGATACAAGTCCTAGTCTTAACTCCCTGTAAGGCAAATATTCCTTTCATCTTAAACCGGCCCACCATAGTTGAACCGGGCTTCATGAACCGCCCGTTGGGCCACCGGGTCTTGTTGCTCCTCTGGCCCGCCTCCCGGATTACCAATGAGCTATAAATCGTCTGGTCTGTGCAGGTCGCCAGTGAATCGCCAAGTCCGGCCGGTTTACACTGCGGGGCATATCCCCGACACAAGTGGACAGCGCCTGGTCGTGGAGTGGCCAAAAGCAATACCGATGCAGCATTTAACTTGGAGACGGGGGAGTGTGCTGCAGGTGTGGTTGCTCGAGATTCGAGACTATAGGGGCATGGTTTACCTGTCTATCTGCAAAAGGCTGCTGATCTGTAGCAGTGTGGATGATGCGGAGGCACGAGCTGCTCTGGTCGGGCTCCAAACCATGAGAAGATACTATAATGGTGAAGTGGTGCTTGAAATGGATAACCAAAACATCATCTCAGAGGTGACCTCTCTGCAGACGCCCAAGACAGCATGTTATGGACTAATCATGGACATAAAAAAGGCGATGACGGGCTTTGCTGCAAGCAGGATTTAGCATGCTAATCGAAAACTGAATGGGCTGGCACACGGGCTGGCGGCGCTGGCCAGGAGTACGGTCGACCAAGTGATGATTGCAGACGTCCCGAAGAGTCTACGATCTCTGATGGTGTCCGAATGTAGTGCTTCTTCTGAGTAGTCATCTACTCTGATCTCAAAAATATAAAATAAAAAATAAAACCACTCCTTGAATAAGACATTGATTCTCGTACCATGTTCAACATAAGGTAAATGTTCCCCAAAAAAACATAAGGTAAATGTTTACAATCAGCCAGCCGGCCGACATACGGCCGGTCGCTTCGTTGCGCAACGCGCTAGAATGTGGGCCCTATGCAACAGCTCACCCACCGCTCGCTACAGGTGCACCTTATCTCCTCCTTCACCCGACGCACTCGTTCCCCACATGATAGCCCACAAGTATAGGGGATCGCAACAGCTTTAAAGGGTAGAGTATTCAACCCAAATTTATTGATTCGACACAAGGGGAGCCAAAGAATATTCTCAAGTGTTAGCAGTTGAGTTGTCAATTCAACCACACCTGGATAACTTAGTATCTGCAGCAAAGTATTTAGTAGCTAAGTAGTATGATAGTAATGGTAACAGTGGCAAAAGTAAAGATAGCAGTTTTGTAGTAATTGTAACAGTAGCAACGGAAAAGTAAATAAGCAAAGCACAATATGTGAAAATCTCGTAGGCATTAGATCAGTGATGGATAATTATGTCGGGTGCGATTCCTCATGTAATAGCTATAACATAGGGTGACACGGAACTAACTCCAGTTCATCAATGTAATGTAGGCATGTATTCCGAATATAGTCATACGTTCTTATGGAAAAGAACTTGCATGACATCTTTTGTCCTACCCTCCCGTGGCAGCGGGGTCCTAGTGGAAACTAAGGGATATTAAGGCCTCATTTTAATAGAGAACCGGACCAAAGCCTTAACACATAGTGAATACATGAACTCCTCAAACTACGGTCATCACCGAGAAGTATCCCGATTATTGTCACTTCGGGTTTGTCGGATCATAACACATAATAGGTGACTATGGACTTGCAAGATAGGATCAAGAACTCAGATATATTCATGAAAACATAATAGGTTCAGATCTGAAATCATGGCACTTGGGCCCTAGTGACAAGCATTAAGCATAGCAAAGTCATAGCAACATCAATCTCAGAACATAGTGGATACTAGGGATCAAACCCTAACAAAACTAACTTGATTACATGGTAAATCTCATCCAACCCATCATCGTCTAGCAAGCCTACGATGGAATTACTCACGCACGGCAGTGAGCATCATGAAATTGGTGATGGAGGATGGTTGATGATGACGACGGCAATGAATCCCCTCTCCGAAGACCTGAGCGGACTCTAGATCAGCCCTCCCGGGAGAGATTAGGGCTTGGCGGCGGCTCCGTATCGTAAAACGCGATGATACTTTCTCTTTGATTTTTTCTCTCCGTGAAACGGAATATATAGAGTTGGAGTTGAGGTCGGTGGAGCATTAGGGGGCCCACGAGACAGGGGGGGTGTGCCCAAGGGAGGGGGCGCGCCCTCCACCCTCGTGGACAGGGTGTGGGCCCCCTGGCCTTGATTCTTTCACCAGTATTTTTTATATTTTCCAAAAGTTATCTCCATGGATTTTCAGGTCATTTCGAGAACTTTTGTTTTCTACACAATAAACAACACCATGGCAGTTCTGCTGAAGACAGCGTCAGTCCGGGTTAGTTTCATTCAAATCATGCAAGTTAGAGTCCAAAACAAGGGCGAAAGTGTTTGGAAAAGTAGATACGTTGGAGACGTATCAACTCCCCCAAGCTTAAACCTTTGCTTGTCCTCAAGCAATTCAGTTGATAAACTGAAAGTGATAAAGAAAAACTTTTACAAACTCTGTGTGCTCTTGTTGTTGTAAATATGTAAAGCCAACATTCAAGTTTTCAGCAAAGATTATAAACTAACCATATTCACAATAACACTTAGGTCTCATACTTACTCATATCAATGGCATAATCAGCTAGCGAGCAATAATAATAAATCTCGCATGACAACACTTTCTCAAAACAATCATAATATGATATAACAGGATGGTATCTTGCTAGCCCTTTCTAAGACCGCAAAACATAAATGCTCTTTAAAGATCAAGGACTGACTAAACATTGTAATTCATGGTAAAAGAGATCCATTCAAGTCATACCCAATATAAACTAATAGTAATGAATGCAAATGACAGTGTGCTCTCCAACGGGTGCTTTTTAATAAGAAGGATGATGACTCAACATAAAAGTAAATAGATAGGAGGTGCCAGAGCTCGATTTTAAAATAGAGATGAATAACATATTGAGCGGCATACTTTCACTGTCAACGCAACAACTATGAGATGGCGATATCTTCCATGCTACATACATTATAGGAGGTTCCCAAACAGAATGGTAAAAGTTTATACTCCCCCACCACCAACAAGCATCAATTCATGGCTTGTTTTAATTATTTCGATTTGCTTTGATCTTTTTGATCATGGGACTGGGCATCCCGGTTATCAGCCATTTTCTCGTGAGTGAGGAGCGGAGTCCACTCCTCTTGAGAATAACCCACCTAGCATGGAGGATACAGACAGCCCTAGTTGAAACATGAGCTTCTCGAGCATACAAAATAGAATTTCATTTGAAGGTTTGGAGTTTGGCAAATACAAATTTACTTGGAATGACAGGTAAATACCGCATATAGGAAGGTATGGTGGACTCATATGGAATAACTTTGGGGTTTATGGAATTTGGATGCACAAGCAGTATTCCCGCTTAGTACAGGTGAAGGCTAGCAAAAGACTGGGAAGCGACCAACTGAGAGAGCGACAACAGTCATGAACATGCATTAAAATTAATTTACACCAGGTGCAAGCATGAGTAGGATATAATCCACCATGAACATAAATATCATGAAGGCTATGTTGATTTGTTTCAACTACATGCGTGAACATGTGCCAAGTCGAGTCACTCAATTCATTCAAAGGAGGATACCATCCCATCATACCACATCATAACCATTTTATTAGCATGTAGGCACGCAAGGTAAACCATTATAAACTCCTAGCTAATTAAGCATGGCATAAGCAACTATAATCTCTAAATGTCATTGCAAATATGTTTACTTCATAATAGGTTGAATCAGGAGCGATGAACTAATCATATTTAAAAAAACAAAAAAGGTCGAGTTCATACTAGCTTCTCTCATCTCAATCAGTCCATCACATATCGTCATTATTGCCTTTCACTTGCATGACTGAACGGTGTGTATAATAATAATAGTGCACGTGCATTGGACTAAGCTGGATTCAGCAAGCATTCAATTCAACAGAGAAGACAAAGTAATATGGGTTCTAAGTTAAATCAACAATCATGCATATGAGAGCCACTAGACATTTTCATTATGGTCTTCTCCTCTTGACCCCCAAAGAAAAGAAAAGAAAACTATTTACATGGGAGAGCTCCCAACAAGTAAAAAAAGAATGAGAAATCTTTTTGGGTTTTAAACTAACTAATTTTTTCTTAAGGTTTATCAAACACACAAGAAGAAAGCTAGAAAAAAATTAAACTAGCATGGATAATACAATGAAAGGGTATGAGCACCGGCAACTAGAATAGTGTGTGAACATGAATGTAAAGTCGGTGAGAAATACGTACGCCCCCAAACTTAGGCTTTTGGCCTAAGTTGGTCTAATGCCAAGGATCGCGGCTACTCTCCCCGGTGTACTGAGGACTATTATCTGGATATCACTGGCTAGCGATCTCCTCCGGATCCTACTGGTAAGATGATGGATGATAAGGATCCAATGGAGGTTCCGGCTCAGGCTCTAGAGCGGATGTCTGGCCTCGATGAGCGTACACCGCTTCCGGCAAGACAAGATAATCATCTGCAGTTAAATCAAACAACAAAGGCGCAGGCAGGGTAATAATCTCATTGTGTTTCTTATTAAATCTCAGGTTATACAGAAGCATCTTATCTTTGTTGTCAACAATAAATTCATGCACCACCATGCTCCTGCAATCTAAAAAGGAAAGAGGCAACATTGTCTCCTCTTGCTCATAATGCCTAATAGGTGTCTCAAAATGTTTAGCAAGGCGTGCAGCATAGATACCTCCAAAAACGGGGCCCTTTGTACGGTTCAGGCTTAGCCATTTAGCAATAACGACACCCACACTAAAACTGTTATCACCAAACAAGGCATGGAACAGAATAATAATATCAGGAACACTGAAATTTCCACTGTTTCCATGACCAATTAAGCATCGACTAGCAAATATGGCAAAGTAGCATAAAACAGGAAATGTATGCTAGTGATTCTCGCATCGGAACCCTTCTTCGAATCCCCTACAGTAATAGTGTTAAGAAAACCATCCACATCTTTACGATGTGGTTCATCTAAGCTGCCCTCAAAGGGTATTCTACATACCGCACAAAAATTATGTAATGACATTTCCTTGAACTCATCATATAAATGAAATGATACTGAAGGAGGTGAATTCTTGGGATAATAATAAAAGTTTTGCACGAAAGTATTGGTGAGTAAGAGATACTAATTGATTCGGTCGTGGAGGAAGTCGGTGAGGCCCGCATTTTCAGCCAAAGAATAAAAGTCTTCATAAATCCCAGCTTCTCTCAAGAAATTATCATAAGGCCATTCACACGGCCGTACTTCTGCTACGCGAGGAAGATTATACTTAGCCTTTTCCTTCTCTTTAGCTTGTTTATGCTTGGAGCCTTGGCTAGAAGAGCCCCTCAAAAGTCCCCTTATCATTTTCTAAAAATTCTGAAATTTTTAGTAACTTCAAAATAAAAGTGAATCAAACTAAACAAGATTGATAGCAACTACTCTCACAAGTGCTTAGAGCCTATATCATGCATTAGAATTACTTGGGACCTCATAAATTTGACATGCAAGCTCAAGAACAGGGTCACCTATGCAGCAAAAATTTGCAATGAATAAAGCACTAGAACAAAAACTAATTGGACCACGGGAGGAGTCACATACCAAGCAACAATCTCCCAAAGTAGTTTTGTGAATGGAGCTTTGAGCAAGGAGATCGAAAATCGCAGCAAAATGAGCTAGAACTCGTGCTTGAGCTGGATGGGGATTTTTTTTTGGGAGGAAGATGGAGTGTGTGGGTGCAGGAATAAGTGGAGGGGGGCCACCGTGGGCCCACGAGACAGGGGGTGCGCCTAGGGGGTGTGGGCACACCCTCCACCCTCGTGGCCAGGTGCTTGCCCCCCCCCCCCCCCCCCCGTGCAGTGTTCTCAGTGCCTAAAATCCTCAAATATTTCATAAAAATCATACTAAATTTGCAGGGCATTTGGAGCACTTTTATTTTCAGGATATTTTTTATTACACGGATAATTCAGAAAACAGACAGATAATACTATTTTTCTTTATTTATTATAAATAACAGAAAGTAAAAAGAGGGTACAGAAGGTTGTGCCTTCTAGTTGCATCCATGTCATGATCATCAAAATGAATCCACTAACAAGGTTGATCAAGTCTTGTTAACAAACTCATTCCGAATAACACGGAACCAGAGAAATTTTGAATAACACTAGGTTACCTCAACAGGGATATGAACATCCCCAACAATGAGAATATCATACTTTTTCTTGACAGTAGGAAGAGGAAATTCAAAATCTCCAATAATGATAGTTGGAACTTTTCCAATAGAATTGATGCTATGAACTTGAGGTTGTTTCCTCAAGAAGTGTACCGTATGCTCATTACCATTAACATGAAAAGTGACATTGCCTTTGTTGCAATCAATAACAGCCCCTGCAGTATTCAAAAAGGGTCTACCAAGGATAATCGACATACTATCGTCCTCAGGAATATCAAGAATAACAAAGTTCGTTAAGATAGTGACATTTGCAACCACAACAGGCACATCCTCACAAATACCGACGGGTATAGCGGTTGATTTATCAGCCATTTGCAAAGATATTTCAGTAGGTGTCAACTTATTCAATTCAAGTCTATGATATAAAGAGAGAGGCATAACACTAACACCGGCTCCAAGATCACATAAAGCAGTTTTAACATAGTTTATTTTAATGGAGCATGGTATAGTTGGTACCCGTGGATCTCCAAGTTTCTTTGGTATTCCACCTTTAAAAGTGTAATTAGCAAGCATGGTGGAAATTTCAGCTTCCGGTATCTTTCTTTTATTTGTAATGAAATCCTTCATATATTTAGCATAAGGATTTACTTTAAGCATATCAGTTAAGCGCATACGTAAGAATATAGGTCTAACCATTTCCGCAAAGCACTCAAAATCCTCATCATCATTTGTCTTGGATGGTTTAGGAGGAAAGGGCATGGGTTTCTGAACCCATGGTTCTCTTTCTCTACCGTGCTTCCTAGCAACAAAATCTCTTTTATCATAACCTTGATTCTTTGATTGTGGCTTATCAAGATCAACAGCAGGTTCAATATCTACATCATTATTATTGCTAGGTTGAGCATCAACATGAACATTATCATTAACATTATCACTAGGTTCATGTTCATCACCTGATTGTGTTTCAGCATCAAAGATAGAAATATCATTGGGATTCTTAGGTGTGTCTATAACAGGTTCACTAGAAGCATGCAAAGTCCTATCATTTTTCTTTTTCTTCTTTTTAGAAGAACTAGGTGCCTCTAAATTATTTCTCTGAGAATCTTGCTCGATTCTCTTAGGGTGGCCTTTAGGATATAAAGGTTCCTGAGTCATTCTACCAGTTCTAGTAGCCACTCTAACAGCAAAATCATGTTTATTATTGAATTCATCAAGCAAATCACTTTGAGATTAAGTACTTGCTCACCTTGAGTGGTAACCATAGAAGCATATTTGCTAATGGTTTTAAGTTCACCTTTAACTCTAGCCATATAATCACTCAAGCATCCAATCTCGAAAGCATTATTCTTTAATTCTCTACCAACATAAGCATTAGAACTTTCTTGTCTAGCCATAAAGTCATCAAATTCATCTAAGAAATGGCTATGGAATTTAGTAGACGGGATTTCAACTTTATCATATCTATAGAGAGATTTTACCTTTACTACCTGTGTTGGGTTACCAAGACAATGTGTTTCTTCGACAGGCGGTAAATTAAGACCATGTATTTCTTCAATAGGAGGTAAATTCTTAACAACTTCAGCTTTTATACCTTTTTCTTTCATTGATTTCTTTGCCTCTTGCATATCTTCAGGACTGAGAAATAGAACACCTCTCTTCTTCGGAGTTGGTTTAGGAATAGGCTCAGGAGTTGGCTCAATTAGCTCAGGAATTGGCCCAGGAAGAGTCCAATTATTTTCATTAGTCAACATATTATTCAATAGTAATTCAGCTTGGTCGACTGTTCTTTCCCTGAAAACACAACCAACACAACTATCCAAGTAGTCCTTGGAAGCATTGGTTAGTCCATTATAAAAGATATCAAGTATTTCATTTTTCTTAAGAGGATGATCAGGTAAAGCATTAAGTAATCGGATAAGCCTCCCCCAAGCTTGTGGGAGACTCTCTTCTTTGATTTGCACAAAATTATATATTTCCCGCAAGGCAGCTTGTTTCTTATGAGTAGGGAAATATTTAGTAGAGAAGTAATAAATCATATCCTGGGGACTACGCACACAACCAGGATCACAAGAATTAAACCAAGTTTTAGCATCATCCTTTAACGAGAAAGGTAATATCTTAAGGATATAATAATAGCGAGACTTCTCATCATTAGTAAACAGGGTGGCTATATCATTTAACTTGGTAAGATGTGAAGGAAATATGCCCTAGAGGAAATAATAAAGTTATTATTTATTTCCTTATTTCATGATAAATGTTTATTGTTCATGCTAGAATTGTATTAATCGGAAACATAATACATGTGTGAATACATAGACAAACATAGTGTCACCAGTATGCCTCTACTTGACTATCTCATTAATCAAAGATGGTTAAGTTTCCTAACCATAGACATGAGTTGTCATTTGATTAACGGGATCACATCATTAGGAGAATGATGTGATTGACTTGACCCATTCCGTTAGCTTAGCACTTGATCATTTAGTATGTTGCTATTGTCACTCCGATTGTCGGAGAGGTATCTCTGGGCCCACTCGGTAATGCACATCACTATAAGCCTTGAAAGCATTGTAACTAATGAGTTAATTACAGGATGATGTATTATAGAACGAGTAAAGAGACTTGCCGGTAACGAGATTGAACTAGGTATTGAGATACCGACGATCGAATCTCGGGCAAGTAACATATCGATGACAAAGGGAACAATGTATGTTGTTATGCGGTTTAACCGATAAAGATCTTCGTAGAATATGTGGGAGCCAATATGAGCATCCAGGTTCCGCTATTGGTTAATGACCGGAGACGTGTCTCGGTCATGTCTACATAGTTCTCGAACCCGTAGGGTCCGCACGCTTAAAGTTCGATGACGGTTATATTATGAGTTTATGTGTTTTGATGTACCGAAGGTAGTTCAGAGTCCCGGATGAGCTCAGGGACGTGACGAGGAGTCTCGAAATGGTCGAGACGTAAAGGTCGATATATTGGACGACTATATTCGGACATCGAAAAGTTTCCGAGTGATTCAGGTATTTATCGGAGTGCCGGGGGGTTATCGGAAACCCCGGGGAACTATTGGGCCTACATGGGACATAGGGAAGAGGGAAGGAAGCCCACAAGGCGCAGCTGCGCTCCCTCCCTATAGGGGGTCCGAATTGGACTAGGGAGGGCCCCCCCTTTTCCTTCTCCTTTCCCTCTCCTTCCTTCCGCCTTCCTTTTCCTAGTTGGACTAGGAAAGAGGGGAGTCCTACTCCTACTAGGAGGAGGACTCCTCCCCTCCTTGGTGCGCCCCAAGGCTTGCCGGCCTCCCCCTTGCTCCTTTATATACGGTGGCAGGGGGCACCTCTAGACACAACAATTGATCCTTGAGATCTCTTAGCCGTGCGCGGTGCCCCCTCCACCATATTCTACCTCGATAATATCGTAGCGGTGCTGAGGCGAAGCCCTGTGTCGGTAGAACATCATCATCGTCACCACACCGTCGTGCTGACGGAACTCTCCCTCAAAGCTCGGCTGGATCGGAGTTCGAGGGACGTCATCGAGCTGAATGTGTGCTGAACTTGGAGGTGTCGTGCGTTCGGTACTTGATCGGTCGGATCGTGAAGACGTACGACTACATCAACCGCGTTGTGCTAACGCTTCCGCTTTCGGTCTACGAGTGTATGTGGACAACACTCTCCCCTCTCGTTGCTATGCATCACCATGATCTTGCGTGTGTGTAGGATTTTTTTTTGAAATTACTACGTTCCCCAACAATGGTATAAGAGCCAGGTTTTATGCGTTGATGTTATATGCACGAGTAGAACACAAGTGAGTTGTGGGCGATACAAGTCATACTGCTTACCAACATGTCATACTTTGGTTCGGCGGTATTGTTGGATAAAGCGGCCCGGACCGACATTAGGCATACGCTTACGTGAGACTGGTTCTACCGACGTGCTTTGCACATAGGTGGCTGGCGGGTGTCAGTTTCTCCAACTTTAGTTGAACCGAGTGTGTCTATGCCCGGTCCTTGAGAAGGTTAAAACAGAACTAACTTGACGAACTATTGTTGTGGTTTTGATGCGTAGGTAAGAACGGTTCTTGCTAAGCCCGTAGCAGCCACGTAAAACTTGCAACAACAAAGTAGAGGACGTCTAACTTGTTTTTGCAGGGCATGTTGTGATGTGATATGGTCAAGACGTGATGCTATATTTTATTGTCTGAGATGATCATGTTTTGTAACCAAGTTATCGGCAACTGGCACGAGCCATATGGTTGTCGCTTTATTGTATGCAATGCAATTGCCCTGTAATTGCTTTACTTTATCACTAAGCGGTAGCGATAGTCGTAGAAGTAATAGTTGGCGAGACGACGACAATGCTACGATGGAGATCAAGGTGTCGCGCCGGTGACGATGGTGATTGACGGTGTCCTGGACTAGGGGGTACTCAACGCGTCGTCTCCCGATCAGTTGGATTGGGCCGAGGACCCCCATGGCCGTATACTCATGGGCCAGTCCGGACAGCTGTCGCATACAAGGAAGAATCCACAAGACTTAGCGATCAAGACAAGGACTCCTCCCCCCCACCGGTGTATTCGGCTAGGACTCTTGTTATCCTAGGCCTCTGGTGCATTATATAAACCGGGGCCAGGTTAGTCGATAGACATATACAACAACAATCATATCATAGGCTAGCTTCTAGGGTTTAGCCTCTACGATCTCATGGTAGATCAACTCTTGTAATACTCATATCATCAAGATCAATCAAGCAGGAAGTAGGGTATTACCTCCATAGAGAGGGCCCGAACCTGGGTAAACATCGTGTCCCCTATCTCCTGTTACCATCTGCCTTAGACGCACAGTTCGGGACCCCCTACCCGAGATCCGCCGGTTTTGACACCGACATTGGTGCTTTCATTGAGAGTTCCGCTGTGTGATCGGCAAAAGGTCGATGGCTCGCCTGCAGATCAACTGCGACTTCGGCATCTTCGTCACCAGCTCGACTGGTCACCTTGGTTCGACCAAGGACTGCGCCCTACCTCCGATCATCATCCTTGGATGAGGGCCTTCATCAACATCAGCTCCGATCTCTATCAAGATCATGGAGGAATCATTCAGGGAGCTCGGGGGTTCAACGTCAACATTGCCTTCAGGCGACCGTGCTGTTTTTTCGGACATCAAACTTGTATCCGCCGCCACCGCCTCCTCGAGTGTCGCCTAAACGATTACTTCGGTGGAATTATGCGTAATTAAGTCTACAACAACCCTGCAGAAATTTCGTCGAGTTCCGATGGAGGAATCTCCAGCAATCTCTGATATACCGGAGCCCTGTTGAATCTGGACGAAAATCCGGACGAGTTTAGGGCGTGGTATCCAGCATCAAGATCGGTCCTTTGGAAGATCCAACCGTTGATTTGCTGCGGAATTCCCATACCTACCACCTGCCAAAAATTCAGCTCGATCTGACCGTCCAAACTCCGGGAAACTTCCGATTAGTGCATCACTTTTTGAATCTACTTTCTGCGCGAGAACGAATCCGACCCGAATTCATCTTCTTTATGAACAAGATATTGGACATCCTTTTTGAAGGAAGTTTTTGTATGGGGTGTTGTGTTTTATTCTCAAACACATCCCAGTAGTACTAAAAGTATTCTTGCAATACGAACTTCACCGTCGCGCCGGTGTCAAACCAGCCCGACAACATCACTCCACAGCGGCCGACCTGCATTAGACACGTCGTCGCTTTGTTGAGCCGAGCTCAATTTCTTCGAATCATCATCTCGGCCAGCCGAACAATAGTTCGGCATCCCGAAGGATAAATCGTCACCAACGTCGCCGCCCCACGGATTACACGGAGCGGGCACACCTGCATCGCCACACGGTCACTTCATCAAGCCGGCATCGACCACGTCACGACCTGCATCGCTGGACCGGGGCTTCATCATCTCTTCATTAACCTACTTCGGAGACTTCGGTGTCGCTGGCCGACCAGCTCTGTCACGTTAGCTGGACCGAGAGCTTTGCCTCGGTGAGCCAACCTTTGTCAGCATCGCCACGCCGTTGCTTTATCGCCCATCAGGCGATAGGTGTGCGGATCGAGTCCCAATTTTGGGAATCACCTTTCTTCGGATTGCTACAACAAATAAGCTAGGTGCTATTAATCCTAGTATTTTTTGCTTGTTAGGGTTCATTTTTCCCAATGAATTATTACTCTGGTTTGTCCGTCATATGTACGCAGGTCTATCAAATGGTGGCCGCATTAACGACGGTCGCATGGTGGTTCGGTCAGTTTCCATACATAGTCCGGCGAATGCCGCATCCGGAACTCGAACCGACCTGTGAATTCAGGCCTTGCCATGCCTTTACCGCATCACGCCGCCGCCCTGCATCGACATTGACTTCGGCGCCAGGCCATATTTCTTTTATTACTCACTTGGCATAAACTATTTGTTATGCATCGGGTTTTTTTTATTTTTATTATTATTACTATTATCTCCGGTTTGCACTACTTTTTGTGCACAGGAAAATGATCCAGCCGGACTATATCCTTTGGCGTCACCACGGCTGGACGGGGGGCTTCGTCAACACTTCACTACCCCATGCCGGGGACTTCAGCATCACCCTGCCGTCTTGCATTGTCCGTGCTATGTCACCACTTCGGAGTGCCGAGCTCTTTGCTCCTCCACCTCGGGACCGGCTCGGGGATGGAACCTTGTCCCGCATCAAGCTCGGACCGCGTCATCAATACCGAACACATTAACCAGCTAAGTTGTCTTCATGCTCAAAGTTTTAAATTTTTAACTTGTGTTCGGTTCGGCCAAGCATTATAACTTTTTGGAAAAAAGTTGCTTGTAAAAATTTTCTTGTCCAAACTTTGTTTGTGACACACAAATTCAAATACCCCGTTTACTTGGGGGCTTCCTTCATGAAGCTTTTTCCTCTTGCATATGGTTATACTTGTACGGCTTCGTTCCTTGTTCGTGTATTACGCCACAATATGCACCATATTGACTTAAGCGATTTGCAAGCTGGGTTGCCTGGCTCCTGTGCTTACCCCTATGTTCCCGATTGTTCGTCTAGGGAGTAAAGGGAGCACCTCTGCGATTGTCACGATCGGGTCACCCGAGCCAGACCTCAGACTGGGTGAAGCCGAAAGCTAGCACTCTTATTGTTTTCATTCATGGTCGGCACACAACGGAACTCATGAGTACAAAAAATCTATTACACAAGTCTCATAATAACAATGAGCACCGAAGAAAGGTATCGGTGGGGGTACTATTTTCTTTGAAGATGCTTCTTACACTTCGCAGTAATATAGCATAAGTTCCCTGAGCGTGCTTTGTCTGTTACAGCCTTATGGCCTGATTGCCTGGTTATTGGAAACACCGTCGATATTCTCGACAGATGGAGTACATAACACTTTTCGGTCCTTGACCGAAGAGGGAGAAGCCAACGGTCGGTTAAGACGTGTTTAAAGTTCGATTGAACATAGATATGATATAAGTACTTCGGTACATGCAATCATTCTTTTACCCAAGTCACTTGGGGGCTCTTAAATTTATATGAGCCGTTTTATGATAAGTGTTTTTCTTCTTAGTAGTTGCAAAGTTTTTATTATTATTTATCACTCCTTTTTTCAACACAAGTGTGCGGTCACTAGCCGGGGAGCCTAATTTCTCTCTCAAAGCTGCTAGAGTTTAGTTTGCTAAACTGGCCTAGTAAGAAGTACTCCACCTTCAGGATAGGAGGTTGAAACCATAGGCTGACCCGCTTGGAGTTTTGAGATAGGATGTGTCATGTTAAAGCACGGCAGAAGCACCTTTTTTTCTCTAAAGTCCAATTTTCGGAGTGGCACCGAACACTTGATCTAGTTCGGACATTAACCTTTTGAATAAGTTTTTTTGGCTTTTCGAGCCCATGGAACTTTTAAACTATTTGTGTGTTTTCAGCACAAGTCTCGCAGTGCAACGCCGGACACCTTTAGAGATTCGGCAAAAACATTCTCGGATATTGCTATATATGCATCGGTTTCGAATTGTGTCTTCGGTCAATAGTTGGGTTGCCCGGCTCCTGCGCTTGCCTCCTATGTTCCGCTTTGTTCGGCTAGGTGTGCAAAGGGAGAACCACTGCGATTGTGCTTCCAGCTCACATGGTTAAGCACCTCAGTGGAGAAAGCTGAAAACTGACTGTCACAATAAGCGTAAACTGGTCGGCAATCCGATGACGGTGTTAAACGACGGGCCATTCATAACAATGGCCGAAGTGTTTACGGCTTGACCTCGACTGTCGCCGAACACTACCGGGGGCTATTAACTCGCCTCCCAAACTAAATCCTCGATATTTTGCTCTTACATTGGAGCTGAGGTTTCATGATCATGCTTAGCATGACAACCCAAAGAAAGGAACCGATAGCGGGACTATTTTCTTTGGAAGACATTTCTTCTGTTAAACAGTAATATAACATGTCTCTCCGCGTACCTTTGTTTATAAAACCGTATGGCCAGATTGCCTTGTTTGTTGTAAATCTTTGCCCTCATAAACGCTTTATAAAGTAGGACAAACACTCCTCGGCTATTGGCCGAGGAGGTGGAAGCCGATGGTCGATCAACAAAGTTTTGTATAATGCAGATCCGAGCATTAATGACGTGAAGTACTTGGATACATAGAGTCATTACACATAATTTGTAATTTTATTAGGGATATCGATCCTTAATTCGGCCTCCCGTGCCCACATTAAGGCTCGGGGGCTACTGGGCTTCGGGCTTATTATTTACAAATATTAAAGGGGCACATCGATCCGCTGATCTGGTGTTGCCACTCGACCAGTGTCTCGGGGGCTACTGCATTGCCTGTTCTATGCAGAAAATTTTAAGTGCAATACAGTTTCCGAGGAGATTTTGATCCTCAGGTTGGTCGGCCGCACCCAACCTGAGTCTCGAGGACTGAGCATGCCGCTTTTTGTGTCCCGAAGTATTCTGCCGAGCTAGGACTTGATCCTCAGACCGATTTTTCAAATCAACCTGAGTCTCAGCGGCTACGGGGATCAGCGGTCTTATGTCATCCTTCATGTGCATCTCGGGTTTTAGATCGATACCCACCTTGAGAGCTACTGGCTATGTATCTCGGCAGAGAATAAATTGCACCGATCAAAAATATTGACAAAAATCGGCCCACATTCGGGTAGGTGCACCACCTCAGAAGCAGTTTGGCATAAAGCTCGGGCGCTAGTGGCTGACTCCATAGAGGGCATTTCCGGCATTAAGCTCGGCTAAACTCCTTCAAACTTCTTTGAACCAAGGTGATTTACGACACCTCGGATACAGTCCGATGTTGGAGCTCGGATACATAGTCCGCCGTTGGAGCTTGGATACAGTCAGGCGTTGGAGCTCGGATACATAGTCCGGTGTTGGAGCTCGGATACATTCCGGCGTTAGAGCCGGGAAGTAGTCTAGCATTGGTGCTCGGCTGCAAGAGATACCTTGAATGCAGTCCGGCGTTAGAGCTCAGAGGCAAGAGGACATTGCCTCCCGGGAACAACTCCGAACCCGAGGTGTGGCATAAAAATAACAAGGCATTGATAAAGGCCAGAAACTTAAAGGGGCTCCTCGGATACCCAACGTGTAAACTCGTCGAATGCATTTCGGCGATCCTCAAGATAGAAGATGAGAAGATTTGTTGAACCAGTTTTCAAGACCGGCAACCGAAGATGAAGAACAGTTCGGAAGAATCGAGGAGCGTCCCTAACTTGAAGACCGGTTCAGGGGGCTACTGACGGTGTCCTGGACTAGGGGGTACTCAACGCGTCATCTCCCGATCAGTTGGATTGGGCCGAGGACCCCCATGACCATATACTCATGGGCCAGTCGGACAGCTGCCGCATACAAGGAAGAATCCACAAGACTTGGCGATCAAGACAAGGACTCCTCCCCCACCGGTGTAATCGGCTAGGACTCTTGTTATCCTAGGCCTCTGGTGCATTATATAAACCGGGGCCAGGCTAGTCGATAGACATATACAACAACAATCATATCATAGGCTAGCTTCTAGGGTTTAGCCTCTACGATCTCATGGTAGATCAACTCTTGTAATACTCATATCATAAAGATCAATCAAGCAGCAAGTAGGGTATTACCTCCATAGAGAGGGCCTGAACCTGGGTAAACATCGTGTCCCCTGTCTCCTCTTACCATCTGCCTTAGACGCACAGTTCGGGACACCCTACTCGAGATCCGCCGGTTTTGACACCGGCAGTAATCATGACGGTGCTTCGGAGATGGAGATCACAAGCACAAGATGATGACGGCCATATCATATCACTTATATTGATTGCATGTGATGTTTATCTTTTATGCATCTTATCTTGCTTTGATTGAAGGTAGCATTATAAGATGATCTCTCACTAAATTTCAAGTTAAAAGTGTTCTCCCTGAGTATGCACCGTTGCCAAAGTTCGTTGTGCCCAGACACCACGTGATGATCGGGTGCGATAAGCTCTACATCCATCTACAATGGGTGCAAGCCAGCTTTGCACACGTAGTATACTCAGGTTAAACTTGACGAGCCTAGCATATGCATATATGGCCTCGGAACACTAAGACCGAAAGGTCGAGCGTGAATCATATAGTAGATATGATCAACATAGTGATGTTCACCACTGAAAACTACTCCATTTCACGTGATGATCGGTTATAGTTTAGTTGATTTGGATCACGTGATCACTTAGATGATTAAAGCAATGTCTATCTAAGTGGGAGTTCTTAATTAATATGATTAACTAAACTTAAATTTATCATGAACTTAGTCCTGGTAGTATTTTGCAACATATGTTGTAGATCAATAGCTCATGTTGTTGCTTTCATATGTTTATTTTGATATGTCCTAGAGAAAACTGTGTTGAAAGATGTTAGTAGCTATGATGCAGATTGGATCCATGATCTGAGGATTGTCCTCATTGTTGCACAGAAGAATTATGTCCTTGATGCACCGCTAGGTGATGGACCTATTGCAGGAGCATATGCAGACGTTATGAACATTTGGCTAGCTCAATATGATGACTACTTGATAGTTTAGTGCACCATGCTTAACGGCTTAGAATCGGGACTTCAAGCAAATACCCGAGTTTTGAACGTCATGGGCCATATGAGATGTTCCAGGAGTTGAAGTTAATATTTCAAGCAAATACCCGAGTTGAGAGATATGAAGTCTCCAACAAGTTCTATAGCTAAAAGATGGAGGAGAATTGCTCAACTAGTGAGCATGTGCTCAGATTGTCTGGGTACTACAATCGCTTGAATCAAGTGGGAGTTAATCTTCCAGATAAGATAGTGATTGACAGAGTTATCTAGTCACCATCACCAAGTTAGTAGAACTTCGTGATGAACTATAGTATGCAAAGGATGACGAAAACGATTCCCGAGCTCTTCGCGATGTTGAAATCAATGAAGGTAGAAATCAAGAAAGAGCATCAAGTGTTGATGATTGACAAGACCACTAGTTTCAATAAAAGGGCAAAGGGAAAGAAAGGGAAACTTCAAGTAGAATGGCAAGCAAGTTGTCACTCCCGTGAAGAAGACCAAAGCTGGACCAAAGCCTGAAACTGAGTGCTTCTGCTGCAAAGGAAATGGTCACTGGAAGCGGAAATACCCTGAATATTTGGTGGATAAGTAGGATGGCAAAGTGAACAAGGGTATATTTGATATACAGGTTATTGATGTGTATCTTACTAGTGTTTATAGTAGCCCCTGGGTATTTGATACTTGTTCAGTTGCTAAAAAATAGTAATTCGAAATAGGAGTTATAGAATAAACAGAGACTAGTTGAGGGTGAAGTGACGATGTGTGTTGGAAGTGGTTCCAAGATTGGTATGATCATCATCGCACACTCCCTATACTTTCGGGATTAGTGTTAAACCTAAATAAATGTTACATGAATAAAACCTTCAATGGTCATACACCCAATAAAAATAGTTTGTTAGATCTCGATCGTAGTAATACAAATATTCATAATATTGATGCCAAAATATGAAAAATTGATAATGATAGTGCAACTTATTTGTGGCACTGCCCTTTGGGTCATATCGGTGTAAAGCGCATGAAGAAACTCCATTAAGATGGACTTTTGGAATCACTTGGTTATGAATCATTTGATGCTTGCGAACCGTGCCTTTTGGGCAAGATGACTAAAACTCCGTTCTCCGGAACAATGGAACGAGCTACTGACTTGTTGGAAATAATACATACCGATGTATGCAGTCTAATGAGTGTTGATGCACGTGGCGAGTATCGTTATTTTCTAACCTTCACAGATGATTTGAGCAGATATGAGTATATCTACTTAATGAAGCACAAGTCTGAAACATTTGAAAAGTTCAAAGAATTTCAGAGTGAAGTGGAGAATCATCGTAACAAGAAAATAAAGTTTCTACAATCTGATCGTAGAGGAGAATATTTGAGTTACGAGTTTGGCATTCATTTAAAACAATGTGGAATAGTTTCACAGCTCACACCACATGGAACACCACAGCGTAATGGTGTGTCCGAACATCGTAACCGCACTTTATTGGATATGATCCGATCTATGATGTATCTTACCGATTTACCACTATCATTTTGGGTTATGCATTAAAGACAGCTGCATTCACTTTAAATAGGGCACCATCAAAATCCGTTGAGACGATGCCTTATGAACTGTGGTTTGGCAAGAAACCAAAGTTGTCGTTTCTTAAAGTTTGGGGCTGCGATGCTTATGTGAAAAAATTTCAACCTGGTAAGCTTGAACCCAAATCGGAGAAGTGCGTCTTCATATGATACCCAAAGGAAACTATTGGGTATACCTTCTATCACAGATCCAAAGGCAAGTTATTCGTTGCTAAGATGGATCCTTTCTAGAGAAGGAGTTTCTCTTGAAAGATGTGAGTGGGAGGAAAGTAGAACTTGATGAGGTAATTGTACCTTCTCCCGAATTGAAAAGTAGATTATCACAGAAATCAGTTCTAGTGATTCCTACACCAATTAGTGGGGAAGCTAATGATAATGATCATGAAGCTTCGGATCAAGTTACTACCAAACCTCGTAGGTCAACCAGAGTACGCTCCACACCATAGTGGTATGGTAATCCTATTCTGGAGTTCATGTTACTTGACCATGATGAACCTACGAATTATGAGGAACCGATGATGAGCCCAGATTCCGCGAAACGGCTTAAGGCTATGAAATCTGAGATGGGATCCATGTATGAGAACAAAGTGTGGACTTTGGTTGACTTGCCCGATGTTCGGAAAGCCATAGAAAATAAATGGATCTTCAAGAGGAAGACAGACGCTGATAGTAGTGTTACTATCTACAAAGCTAGACTTTTCGAAAATGGTTTTGACAAAGTTCAAGGTGTTGACTACAATGAGATTTTCTCAACTGTAGCGATGCTTAAGTCTGTCCGAATCATGTTAGCAATTGCCACATTTTATGAAATCTGGCAAGTGGATGTCAAAACTGCATTCCTTAATGGTTTTCTTAAAGAAGAGTTGTATATGATGCAACCAGAAGGTTTTGTCAATCCTAAAGGTGCTAACAACATGTGCAAGCTCCAGCGATCCATCTATGGACTAGTGCAAGCATCTCAGAGTTGGAATATATACTTTGAGAAGTTGATCAAAGCATATAGTTTTATACGGACTTGCAGTAAAGCCTGTATTTGCAATAAAGTGAGTGGGAGCACTACAGCCTTTCTGATAAGTATTTGTGAGTGACATATTGTTGATCAGAAATGATGTAGATTTTTTCTGGAAAGCATGAAGAAGTGTTTGAAAGGAGTTCTTTAAAAGAAAGACCTCAGTAAAGCTACTTACATATTGAGCATCAAGATCTACTGAGACAGATCAAGACGCTTGATAAGATTTTCAATAAGTACATACCTTGACAAGATTTTGAAGTAGTTCAAAATGGAACAGTCAAAGAAAGAGTTCTTGCCTGTGTTGCAAAGGTATGAAATTGAGTAAGACTCAAATCCTGACAACGGTAGAATACAGAAAGAAAATGAAAGTCATTCCCTATGCCTCAGTCATAGGTTCTATAAAAGTATGCCATGCTATGGACCAGACATATTGTATACTATGCCCTGGTTTGGCAAGGGAGTACAATGGTGATCTAGGAGTAGATCACTAGACATTGGTCAAAATTATCCTTAGTGGAATAAGGATATGTTTCTCGATTATGGAGGCGACAAGAGGTTCGTCGTAAAGGGTTACGTCGATGCAAGATTTGACACTGATCCAGATGACTCTAAGTCTCAATTTGGATACATATTGAAAGTGGGAGCAATTAGCTAGAGTAGCTCCGTACAGAGCATTGTAGACATAGAATATTTTTGCAAAATACCTACGGCTCTGAATGTGACAGACCCGTTGACTAAACTTCTCTCACGAGCAAAACATGATCACACTTTAGTACTCTTTGGGTGTTAATCACATAGCAATGTGAACTAGATTATTGACTCTAGTAAACCCTTTGGGTGTTGGTCACATGACGATGTGAATTATGGGTGTGAATCATATACAGATATGAATATTGATGTTAAATCACATGGCGATGTGAACTAGATTATTGACTCTAGTGCAACTGGGAGACTGAAGGAAATATGCCCTAGAGGCAATAATAAAGTTATTATTTATTTCCTTATTTCATGATAAATGTTTATTGTTCATGCTAGAATTGTATTAACCGGAAACATAATACATGTGTGAATACATAGACAAACATAGTTTCACTAGTATGCCTCTACTTGACTAGCTCATTAATAAAAGATGGTTAAGTTTCCTAACCATAGACATGAGTTGTCATTTGATTAACGGGATTACATCATTAGGAGAATGATGTGATTGACTTGACCCATTCCGTTAGCTTAGCACTTGATCATTTAGTATGTTGTTATTGTTTTCTTCATGACTTATACATGTTCCTATAACTATGAGATTATGCAACTCCCGTTTACCGGAGGAACACTTTGTGTGCTACCAAACGTCACAACGTAACTGGGTGATTATAAAGGTGCTCTACAGGTGTCTCCGAAGGTACTTGTTAGATTGGCGTATTTCGAGATTAGGATTTGGCACTCCGATTGTCGGAGAGGTATCTCAGGGCCCACTCGGTAATGCACATCACTATAAGCCTTGCAAGCATTGTAACTAATGAGTTAGTTATAGGATGATGTATTATGGAACAAGTAAAGGGACTTGCCGGTAACGAGATTGAACTAGGTATTGAGATACCGACGATCGAATCTCGGGCAAGTAACATACACATGACAAAGGGAACAACATATGTTGTTATGCGGTTTGATCGATAAAGATCTTCGTAGAATATGTGGGAGCCAATATGAGCATCTAGGTTTCGCTATTGGTTATTGACCGGAGATGTGTCTCGGTCATGTCTACATAGTTCCCGAACCCGTAGGGTCCGCACGTTTAAAGTTTGATGACGGTTATATTATGAGTTTATGTGTTTTGATGTACCGAAGGTAGTTCAGAGTCCCGAATGAGATCGGGGCATGACGAGGAGTCTCGAAATGGTCGAGACGTAAAGATCAATATATTGGACGACTATATTCGGACATCGGAAAGGTTCCGAGTGATTCGGGTATTTATCGGAGTGCCGGGGGGTTATCAGAAACCCTGAGGGGACTATTGGGCCTACATGGGCCATAGAGAAGAGGGAAGGCAGCCCACAAGGGGCAACTGCGCCCCCTCCCTATAGGGGGTCCGAATTGGACTAGGGAGGGGGGGGGGCGCCCCCTTTCCTTCTCATTTCCCTCTCCTTCCTTCCCCCTTCCTTTTCCTAGTTGGACTAGGAAAGAGGGGAGTCCTACTCCTACTTGGAGGAGGACTCCTCCCCTCCTTGGTGCGCCCCAAGGCTGGCCGGCCTCCCCCCTTGCTCCTTTATATACGGGGGCAGGGGGGCACCTCTAGACACAACAATTGATCCTTGAGATCTCTTAGCCGTGTGCGGTGCCCCCCTCCATCATGGTCTACCTTGATAATATCATAGCGGTGCTTAGGAGAAGCCCTGCGTCGGTAGAACATCATCATCGTCACCACGCCGTCATGCTGACGGAACTCTCCCTCAAAGCTTGGCTGGATCGGAGTTCGAGGGACGTCATTGAGCTGAACGTGTGTTGAACTCGGAGGTGCCGTGCGTTCGGTACTTGATTGGTCGGATCGTGAAGACGTACGACTACATCAACCGTGTTGTGCTAACGCTTCCGCTTTCGGTCTACGAGGGTACGTGGACAACACTCTCCCCTCTCGTTGCTATGCATCACTATGATCTTGCGTGTGCGTAGGAATTTTTTTGAAATTACTATGTTCCCCAACAAGATGTGCCACAACAGTTTCAGATTCATAGCCATAAAAAGGATCAGATTCAACCAAAGTAATAATCTTAGGATCAACAAAGAATTCATAATCCTTATCAGTAACACAGATAGGTGAAGTAGCAAAAGCGGGGTCATGTTTCATTCTAGCATTAAGGGATTGCTTCTTCCATTTAGCTAATAACTTCTTAAGATCATATCTATCATTGCAAGCAAAAATAGCTCTAGCAGCTTCTTCATCCATAACATAATCCTCAGGAACAACAGGCAATTCATAATTAAGAGGAGAACCTTCATCATCACTATCATCAATAATTTCATCTTCAATAATTTAATTCTCTCTAACCCTAGCAAGTTGTTCATCAAGATATTCACCTAGTGGCACAGTAGTATCAAGCACAGAAGTAGTTTCATCATAAGTATCATGCATAGCAGAAGTGGCATCATCAATAACATGCGACATATCAAAATTCATAGCAGTAGCAGGTTTAGGTGTCGCAAGCTTACTCAAAACAGAAGGAGAATCTAGTGCAGAGCTAGATGGCAGTTCCTTACCTCCCCTCGTAGTTGAGGGGAAAATCTTAGTTCTTGCGTCTTTCAAGTTCTTCATAGGGATCACCAGATATAAATCCCAAGTGACTCAAAGAATAGAGCTATGCTCCCCGACAACGGCGCCAGAAATTAGTCTTGATAACCCACGAGTATAGGGGATCGCAACAACTTTCGAGGGTAGAGTATTCAACCCAAATTTATTGATTTGACACAAGGGGGGCCAAAGAATATTCTCAAGTTTTAGCAGCTGAGTTGTCAATTCAACCACACCTGGATAACTTAGTATCGGCAGCAAAGTATTTAGTAGCAAAGTAGTATGATAGTAATGGTAACAGTGGCAAAAGTAAAGATAGCAGTTTTGTAGTAATTGTAACAGTAGCAACGGAAAAGTAAATAAGCAAAGCACAATATGTGAAAAGCTCGTAGGCATTGGATCAGTGATGGATAATTATGTCGGATGCAATTCCTCATGTAATAGCTATAACATAGGGTGACACAGAACTAGTTCCAGCTCATCAATGTAATGTATTCATGTATTCCGAATATAGTCATACGTGCTTATGGAAAAGAACTTGCATGACATCTTTTGTTCTACCCTCCCGTGGCAGCGGGGTCCTAGTGGAAACTAAGGGATATTAAGGCCTCCTCTTATTAAAGAACTCGACCAAAGCATTAACACATAGTGAATACATGAACTCCTCAAACTACGGTCATCACCGAGAAGTATCCCGATTATTGTCACTTCGGGGTTGTCGGATCATAACACATAATAGGTGACTATAGACTTGCAAGATAGGATCAATAAGTCACATATATTCATGAAAATATAATAGGTTCAGATCTGAAATCATGGCACTTGGGCCCTAATGACAAGCATTAAGCATAGCAAAGTCAAAGCAACATCAATCTCAGAACATAGTGGATACTAGGGATCAAACCCTAACAAAACTAACTTGATTACATGGTAAATCTCATCCAACCCATCACCGTCCAGCAAGCCTACGATGGAATTAATCACGCACGGCAGTGAGCATCATGAAATTGGTGATGGAGGATGGTTGATGATGACGACGACGACAAATCCCCCTCTCCGGAGCCCCGAACGGACTCCAGATCAGCCCTCCCGAGAAAGATTAGGGCTTGGCGGCGGCTCCGTATCGTAAAACACGATGAAACTTTCTCTCTGATTTTTTTTCTCCGTGAAATGGAATATATAGAGTTAGATTTTAGGTCGGTGGAGCGTCAGGGGGCCCATGACACACGAGGCACGCCCAGGGGGAGGGGGCGCGCCCCCCACCCTCGTGGACAGGGTGTGGGCCCCCTGGCCTTGATTCTTTCGCCAGTATTTTTAATATTTTCCAAAAGTTATCTCCGTGGATTTTCAGGTCATTCCGAGAACTTTTGTTTTCTGCACAATAAACAACACCGTGGCAGTTCTGCTGAAAACCGTCTGGTCTGTGCAGGTCGCCAGTGAATCGCCAAGTCCGGCCGGTTTACACTGCGGGGCATATCCCCGACACAAGTGGACAGCGCCTGGTCGTGGAGTGGCCAAAAGCAATACCGATGCAGCATTTAACTTGGAGACGGGGGAGTGTGCTGCAGGTGTTGTTGCTCGAGATTCGAGACTATAGGGGCATGGTTTACCTGTCTATCTGCAAAAGGCTGCTGATCTGTAGCAGTGTGGATGATGCGGAGGCACGAGCTGCTCTGGTCGGGCTCCAAACCATGAGAAGATACTATAATGGTGATGTGGTGCTTGAAATGGATAACCAAAACATCATCTCAGAGGTGACCTCTCTGCAGACGCCCAAGACAGCATGTTATGGACTAATCATGGACATAAAAAAGGCGATGACGGGCTTTGCTGCAAGCAGGATTTAGCATGCTAATCGAAAACTGAATGGGCTGGCACACGGGCTGGCGGCGCTGGCCAGGAGTACGGTCGACCAAGTGATGATTGCAGACGTCCCGAAGAGTCTACGATCTCTGATGGTGTCCGAATGTAGTGCTTCTTCTGAGTAGTCATCTACTCTGATCTCAAAAATATAAAATAAAAAATAAAACCACTCCTTGAATAAGACATTGATTCTCGTACCATGTTCAACATAAGGTAAATGTTCCCCAAAAAAACATAAGGTAAATGTTTACAATCAGCCAGCCGGCCGACATACGGCCGGTCGCTTCGTTGCGCAACGCGCTAGAATGTGGGCCCTATGCAACAGCTCACCCACCGCTCGCTACAGGTGCACCTTATCTCCTCCTTCACCCGACGCACTCGTTCCCCACATGATAGCCCACAAGTATAGGGGATCGCAACAGCTTTAAAGGGTAGAGTATTCAACCCAAATTTATTGATTCGACACAAGGGGAGCCAAAGAATATTCTCAAGTGTTAGCAGTTGAGTTGTCAATTCAACCACACCTGGATAATTTAGTATCTGCAGCAAAGTATTTAGTAGCTAAGTAGTATGATAGTAATGGTAACAGTGGCAAAAGTAAAGATAGCAGTTTTGTAGTAATTGTAACAGTAGCAACGGAAAAGTAAATAAGCAAAGCACAATATGTGAAAATCTCGTAGGCATTAGATCAGTGATGGATAATTATGTCGGGTGCGATTCCTCATGTAATAGCTATAACATAGGGTGACACGGAACTAACTCCAGTTCATCAATGTAATGTAGGCATGTATTCCGAATATAGTCATACGTTCTTATGGAAAAGAACTTGCATGACATCTTTTGTCCTACCCTCCCGTGGCAGCGGGGTCCTAGTGGAAACTAAGGGATATTAAGGCCTCATTTTAATAGAGAACCGGACCAAAGCCTTAACACATAGTGAATACATGAACTCCTCAAACTACGGTCATCACCGAGAAGTATCCCGATTATTGTCACTTCGGGTTTGTCGGATCATAACACATAATAGGTGACTATGGACTTGCAAGATAGGATCAAGAACTCAGATATATTCATGAAAACATAATAGGTTCAGATCTGAAATCATGGCACTTGGGCCCTAGTGACAAGCATTAGGCATAGCAAAGTCATAGCAACATCAATCTCAGAACATAGTGGATACTAGGGATCAAACCCTAACAAAACTAACTTGATTACATGGTAAATCTCATCCAACCCATCATCGTCTAGCAAGCCTACGATGGAATTACTCACGCACGGCAGTGAGCATCATGAAATTGGTGATGGAGGATGGTTGATGATGACGACGGCAATGAATCCCCTCTCCGAAGACCTGAGCGGACTCTAGATCAGCCCTCCCGGGAGAGATTAGGGCTTGGCGGCGGCTCCGTATCGTAAAACGCGATGATACTTTCTCTTTGATTTTTTCTCTCCGTGAAACGGAATATATAGAGTTGGAGTTGAGGTCGGTGGAGCATTAGGGGGCCCACGAGACAGGGGGGGTGTGCCCAAGGGAGGGGGCGCGCCCTCCACCCTCGTGGACAGGGTGTGGGCCCCCTGGCCTTGATTCTTTCACCAGTATTTTTTATATTTTCCAAAAGTTATCTCCGTGGATTTTCAGGTCATTTCGAGAACTTTTGTTTTCTACACAATAAACAACACCATGGCAGTTCTGCTGAAGACAGCGTCAGTCCGGGTTAGTTTCATTCAAATCATGCAAGTTAGAGTCCAAAACAAGGGCGAAAGTGTTTGGAAAAGTAGATACGTTGGAGACGTATCAACTCCCCCAAGCTTAAACCTTTGCTTGTCCTCAAGCAATTCAGTTGATAAACTGAAAGTGATAAAGAAAAACTTTTACAAACTCTGTGTGCTCTTGTTGTTGTAAATATGTAAAGCCAACATTCAAGTTTTCAGCAAAGATTATAAACTAACCATATTCACAATAACACTTAGGTCTCATACTTACTCATATCAATGGCATAATCAGCTAGCGAGCAATAATAATAAATCTCGCATGACAACACTTTCTCAAAACAATCATAATATGATATAACAGGATGGTATCTTGCTAGCCCTTTCTAAGACCGCAAAACATAAATGCTCTTTAAAGATCAAGGACTGACTAAACATTGTAATTCATGGTAAAAGAGATCCAGTCAAGTCATACCCAATATAAACTAATAGTAATGAATGCAAATGACAGTGTGCTCTCCAACGGGTGCTTTTTAATAAGAAGGATGATGACTCAACATAAAAGTAAATAGATAGGAGGTGCCAGAGCTCGATTTTAAAATAGAGATGAATAACATATTGAGCGGCATACTTTCACTGTCAACGCAACAACTATGAGATGGCGATATCTTCCATGCTACATACATTATAGGAGGTTCCCAAACAGAATGGTAAAAGTTTATACTCCCCCACCACCAACAAGCATCAATTCATGGCTTGTTTTAATTATTTCGATTTGCTTTGATCTTTTTGATCATGGGACTGGGCATCCCGGTTATCAGCCATTTTCTCGTGAGTGAGGAGCGGAGTCCACTCCTCTTGAGAATAACCCACCTAGCATGGAGGATACAGACAGCCCTAGTTGAAACATGAGCTTCTCGAGCATACAAAATAGAATTTCATTTGAAGGTTTGGAGTTTGGCAAATACAAATTTACTTGGAATGACAGGTAAATACCGCATATAGGAAGGTATGGTGGACTCATATGGAATAACTTTGGGGTTTATGGAATTTGGATGCACAAGCAGTATTCCCGCTTAGTACAGGTGAAGGCTAGCAAAAGACTGGGAAGCGACCAACTGAGAGAGCGACAACAGTCATGAACATGCATTAAAATTAATTTACACCAGGTGCAAGCATGAGTAGGATATAATCCACCATGAACATAAATATCATGAAGGCTATGTTGATTTGTTTCAACTACATGCGTGAACATGTGCCAAGTCGAGTCACTCAATTCATTCAAAGGAGGATACCATCCCATCATACCACATCATAACCATTTTATTAGCATGTAGGCACGCAAGGTAAACCATTATAAACTCCTAGCTAATTAAGCATGGCATAAGCAACTATAATCTCTAAATGTCATTGCAAATATGTTTACTTCATAATAGGTTGAATCAGGAGCGATGAACTAATCATATTTAAAAAAACAAAAAAGGTCGAGTTCATACTAGCTTCTCTCATCTCAATCAGTCCATCACATATCGTCATTATTGCCTTTCACTTGCATGACTGAACGGTGTGTATAATAATAATAGTGCACGTGCATTGGACTAAGCTGGATTCAGCAAGCATTCAATTCAACAGAGAAGACAAAGTAATATGGGTTCTAAGTTAAATCAACAATCATGCATATGAGAGCCACTAGACATTTTCATTATGGTCTTCTCCTCTTGACCCCCAAAGAAAAGAAAAGAAAACTATTTACATGGGAGAGCTCCCAACAAGTAAAAAAAGAATGAGAAATCTTTTTGGGTTTTAAACTAACTAATTTTTTCTTAAGGTTTATCAAACACACAAGAAGAAAGCTAGAAAAAAATTAAACTAGCATGGATAATACAATGAAAGGGTATGAGCACCGGCAACTAGAATAGTGTGTGAACATGAATGTAAAGTCGGTGAGAAATACGTACGCCCCCAAACTTAGGCTTTTGGCCTAAGTTGGTCTAATGCCAAGGATCGCGGCTACTCTCCCCGGTGTACTGAGGACTATTATCTGGATATCACTGGCTAGCGATCTCCTCCGGATCCTACTGGTAAGATGATGGATGATAAGGATCCAATGGAGGTTCCGGCTCAGGCTCTAGAGCGGATGTCTGGCCTCGATGAGCGTACACCGCTTCCGGCAAGACAAGATAATCATCTGCAGTTAAATCAAACAACAAAGGCGCAGGCAGGGTAATAATCTCATTGTGTTTCTTATTAAATCTCAGGTTATACAGAAGCATCTTATCTTTGTTGTCAACAATAAATTCATGCACCACCATGCTCCTGCAATCTAAAAAGGAAAGAGGCAACATTGTCTCCTCTTGCTCATAATGCCTAATAGGTGTCTCAAAATGTTTAGCAAGGCGTGCAGCATAGATACCTCCAAAAACGGGGCCCTTTGTACGGTTCAGGCTTAGCCATTTAGCAATAACGACACCCACACTAAAACTGTTATCACCAAACAAGGCATGGAACAGAATAATAATATCAGGAACACTGAAGTTTCCACTGTTTCCATGACCAATTAAGCATCGACTAGCAAATATGGCAAAGTAGCATAAAACAGGAAATGTATGCTAGTGATTCTCGCATCGGAACCCTTCTTCGAATCCCCTACAGTAATAGTGTTAAGAAAACCATCCACATCTTTACGATGTGGTTCATCTAAGCTGCCCTCAAAGGGTATTCTACATACCGCACAAAAATTATGTAATGACATTTCCTTGAACTCATCATATAAATGAAATGATACTGAAGGAGGTGAATTCTTGGGATAATAATAAAAGTTTTGCACGAAAGTATTGGTGAGTAAGAGATACTAATTGATTCGGTCGTGGAGGAAGTCGGTGAGGCCCGCATTTTCAGCCAAAGAATAAAAGTCTTCATAAATCCCAGCTTCTCTCAAGAAATTATCATAAGGCCATTCACACGGCCGTACTTCTGCTACGCGAGGAAGATTATACTTAGCCTTTTCCTTCTCTTTAGCTTGTTTATGCTTGGAGCCTTGGCTAGAAGAGCCCCTCAAAAGTCCCCTTATCATTTTCTAAAAATTCTGAAATTTTTAGTAACTTCAAAATAAAAGTGAATCAAACTAAACAAGATTGATAGCAACTACTCTCACAAGTGCTTAGAGCCTATATCATGCATTAGAATTACTTGGGACCTCATAAATTTGACATGCAAGCTCAAGAACAGGGTCACCTATGCAGCAAAAATTTGCAATGAATAAAGCACTAGAACAAAAACTAATTGGACCACGGGAGGAGTCACATACCAAGCAACAATCTCCCAAAGTAGTTTTGTGAATGGAGCTTTGAGCAAGGAGATCGAAAATCGCAGCAAAATGAGCTAGAACTCGTGCTTGAGCTGGATGGGGATTTTTTTTTGGGAGGAAGATGGAGTGTGTGGGTGCAGGAATAAGTGGAGGGGGGCCACCGTGGGCCCACGAGACAGGGGGTGCGCCTAGGGGGTGTGGGCACACCCTCCACCCTCGTGGCCAGGTGCTTGCCCCCCCCCCCCCCCCCCCCCCGTGCAGTGTTCTCAGTGCCTAAAATCCTCAAATATTTCATAAAAATCATACTAAATTTGCAGGGCATTTGGAGCACTTTTATTTTCAGGATATTTTTTATTACACGGATAATTCAGAAAACAGACAGATAATACTATTTTTCTTTATTTATTATAAATAACAGAAAGTAAAAAGAGGGTACAGAAGGTTGTGCCTTCTAGTTGCATCCATGTCATGATCATCAAAATGAATCCACTAACAAGGTTGATCAAGTCTTGTTAACAAACTCATTCCGAATAACACGGAACCAGAGAAATTTTGAATAACACTAGGTTACCTCAACAGGGATATGAACATCCCCAACAATGAGAATATCATACTTTTTCTTGACAGTAGGAAGAGGAAATTCAAAATCTCCAATAATGATAGTTGGAACTTTTCCAATAGAATTGATGCTATGAACTTGAGGTTGTTTCCTCAAGAAGTGTACCGTATGCTCATTACCATTAACATGAAAAGTGACATTGCCTTTGTTGCAATCAATAACAGCCCCTGCAGTATTCAAAAAGGGTCTACCAAGGATAATCGACATACTATCGTCCTCAGGAATATCAAGAATAACAAAGTTCGTTAAGATAGTGACATTTGCAACCACAACAGGCACATCCTCACAAATACCGACGGGTATAGCGGTTGATTTATCAGCCATTTGCAAAGATATTTCAGTAGGTGTCAACTTATTCAATTCAAGTCTATGATATAAAGAGAGAGGCATAACACTAACACCGGCTCCAAGATCACATAAAGCAGTTTTAACATAGTTTATTTTAATGGAGCATGGTATAGTTGGTACCCGTGGATCTCCAAGTTTCTTTGGTATTCCACCTTTAAAAGTGTAATTAGCAAGCATGGTGGAAATTTCAGCTTCCGGTATCTTTCTTTTATTTGTAATGAAATCCTTCATATATTTAGCATAAGGATTTACTTTAAGCATATCAGTTAAGCGCATACGTAAGAATATAGGTCTAACCATTTCCGCAAAGCACTCAAAATCCTCATCATCATTTGTCTTGGATGGTTTAGGAGGAAAGGGCATGGGTTTCTGAACCCATGGTTCTCTTTCTCTACCGTGCTTCCTAGCAACAAAATCTCTTTTATCATAACCTTGATTCTTTGATTGTGGCTTATCAAGATCAACAGCAGGTTCAATATCTACATCATTATTATTGCTAGGTTGAGCATCAACATGAACATTATCATTAACATTATCACTAGGTTCATGTTCATCACCTGATTGTGTTTCAGCATCAAAGATAGAAATATCATTGGGATTCTTAGGTGTGTCTATAACAGGTTCACTAGAAGCATGCAAAGTCCTATCATTTTTCTTTTTCTTCTTTTTAGAAGAACTAGGTGCCTCTAAATTATTTCTCTGAGAATCTTGCTCGATTCTCTTAGGGTGGCCTTTAGGATATAAAGGTTCCTGAGTCATTCTACCAGTTCTAGTAGCCACTCTAACAGCAAAATCATGTTTATTATTGAATTCATCAAGCAAATCACTTTGAGATTAAGTACTTGCTCACCTTGAGTGGTAACCATAGAAGCATATTTGCTAATGGTTTTAAGTTCACCTTTAACTCTAGCCATATAATCACTCAAGCATCCAATCTCGAAAGCATTATTCTTTAATTCTCTACCAACATAAGCATTAGAACTTTCTTGTCTAGCCATAAAGTCATCAAATTCATCTAAGAAATGGCTATGGAATTTAGTAGACGGGATTTCAACTTTATCATATCTATAGAGAGATTTTACCTTTACTACCTGTGTTGGGTTACCAAGACAATGTGTTTCTTCGACAGGCGGTAAATTAAGACCATGTATTTCTTCAATAGGAGGTAAATTCTTAACAACTTCAGCTTTTATACCTTTTTCTTTCATTGATTTCTTTGCCTCTTGCATATCTTCAGGACTGAGAAATAGAACACCTCTCTTCTTCGGAGTTGGTTTAGGAATAGGCTCAGGAGTTGGCTCAATTAGCTCAGGAATTGGCCCAGGAAGAGTCCAATTATTTTCATTAGTCAACATATTATTCAATAGTAATTCAGCTTGGTCGACTGTTCTTTCCCTGAAAACACAACCAACACAACTATCCAAGTAGTCCTTGGAAGCATTGGTTAGTCCATTATAAAAGATATCAAGTATTTCATTTTTCTTAAGAGGATGATCAGGTAAAGCATTAAGTAATCGGATAAGCCTCCCCCAAGCTTGTGGGAGACTCTCTTCTTTGATTTGCACAAAATTATATATTTCCCGCAAGGCAGCTTGTTTCTTATGAGTAGGGAAATATTTAGTAGAGAAGTAATAAATCATATCCTGGGGACTACGCACACAACCAGGATCACAAGAATTAAACCAAGTTTTAGCATCATCCTTTAACGAGAAAGGTAATATCTTAAGGATATAATAATAGCGAGACTTCTCATCATTAGTAAACAGGGTGGCTATATCATTTAACTTGGTAAGATGTGAAGGAAATATGCCCTAGAGGAAATAATAAAGTTATTATTTATTTCCTTATTTCATGATAAATGTTTATTGTTCATGCTAGAATTGTATTAATCGGAAACATAATACATGTGTGAATACATAGACAAACATAGTGTCACCAGTATGCCTCTACTTGACTATCTCATTAATCAAAGATGGTTAAGTTTCCTAACCATAGACATGAGTTGTCATTTGATTAACGGGATCACATCATTAGGAGAATGATGTGATTGACTTGACCCATTCCGTTAGCTTAGCACTTGATCATTTAGTATGTTGCTATTGTCACTCCGATTGTCGGAGAGGTATCTCTGGGCCCACTCGGTAATGCACATCACTATAAGCCTTGAAAGCATTGTAACTAATGAGTTAATTACAGGATGATGTATTATAGAACGAGTAAAGAGACTTGCCGGTAACGAGATTGAACTAGGTATTGAGATACCGACGATCGAATCTCGGGCAAGTAACATATCGATGACAAAGGGAACAATGTATGTTGTTATGCGGTTTAACCGATAAAGATCTTCGTAGAATATGTGGGAGCCAATATGAGCATCCAGGTTCCGCTATTGGTTAATGACCGGAGACGTGTCTCGGTCATGTCTACATAGTTCTCGAACCCGTAGGGTCCGCACGCTTAAAGTTCGATGACGGTTATATTATGAGTTTATGTGTTTTGATGTACCGAATGTAGTTCAGAGTCCCGGATGAGCTCAGGGACGTGACGAGGAGTCTCGAAATGGTCGAGACGTAAAGGTCGATATATTGGACGACTATATTCGGACATCGAAAAGTTTCCGAGTGATTCAGGTATTTATCGGAGTGCCGGGGGGTTATCGGAAACCCCGGGGAACTATTGGGCCTACATGGGACATAGGGAAGAGGGAAGGAAGCCCACAAGGCGCAGCTGCGCTCCCTCCCTATAGGGGGTCCGAATTGGACTAGGGAGGGCCCCCCCTTTTCCTTCTCCTTTCCCTCTCCTTCCTTCCGCCTTCCTTTTCCTAGTTGGACTAGGAAAGAGGGGAGTCCTACTCCTACTAGGAGGAGGACTCCTCCCCTCCTTGGTGCGCCCCAAGGCTTGCCGGCCTCCCCCTTGCTCCTTTATATACGGTGGCAGGGGGCACCTCTAGACACAACAATTGATCCTTGAGATCTCTTAGCCGTGCGCGGTGCCCCCTCCACCATATTCTACCTCGATAATATCGTAGCGGTGCTGAGGCGAAGCCCTGTGTCGGTAGAACATCATCATCGTCACCACACCGTCGTGCTGACGGAACTCTCCCTCAAAGCTCGGCTGGATCGGAGTTCGAGGGACGTCATCGAGCTGAATGTGTGCTGAACTTGGAGGTGTCGTGCGTTCGGTACTTGATCGGTCGGATCGTGAAGACGTACGACTACATCAACCGCGTTGTGCTAACGCTTCCGCTTTCGGTCTACGAGTGTATGTGGACAACACTCTCCCCTCTCGTTGCTATGCATCACCATGATCTTGCGTGTGTGTAGGATTTTTTTTTGAAATTACTACGTTCCCCAACAATGGTATAAGAGCCAGGTTTTATGCGTTGATGTTATATGCACGAGTAGAACACAAGTGAGTTGTGGGCGATACAAGTCATACTGCTTACCAACATGTCATACTTTGGTTCGGCGGTATTGTTGGATAAAGCGGCCCGGACCGACATTAGGCATACGCTTACGTGAGACTGGTTCTACCGACGTGCTTTGCACATAGGTGGCTGGCGGGTGTCAGTTTCTCCAACTTTAGTTGAACCGAGTGTGGCTATGCTCGGTCCTTGAGAAGGTTAAAACAGAACTAACTTGACGAACTATTGTTGTGGTTTTGATGCGTAGGTAAGAACGGTTCTTGCTAAGCCCGTAGCAGCCACGTAAAACTTGCAACAACAAAGTAGAGGACGTCTAACTTGTTTTTGCAGGGCATGTTGTGATGTGATATGGTCAAGACGTGATGCTATATTTTATTGTCTGAGATGATCATGTTTTGTAACCAAGTTATCGGCAACTGGCACGAGCCATATGGTTGTCGCTTTATTGTATGCAATGCAATTGCCCTGTAATTGCTTTACTTTATCACTAAGCGGTAGCGATAGTCGTAGAAGTAATAGTTGGCGAGACGACAACAATGCTACGATGGAGATCAAGGTGTCGCGCCGGTGACGATGGTGATTGACGGTGTCGTGGACTAGGGGGTACTCAACGCGTCGTCTCCCGATCAGTTGGATTGGGCCGAGGACCCCCATGGCCGTATACTCATGGGCCAGTCCGGACAGCTGTCGCATACAAGGAAGAATCCACAAGACTTGGCGATCAAGACAAGGACTCCTCCCCCCCACCGGTGTATTCGGCTAGGACTCTTGTTATCCAAGGCCTCTGGTGCATTATATAAACCGGGGCCAGGTTAGTCGATAGACATATACAACAACAATCATATCATAGGCTAGCTTCTAGGGTTTAGCCTCTACGATCTCATGGTAGATCAACTCTTGTAATACTCATATCATCAAGATCAATCAAGCAGGAAGTAGGGTATTACCTCCATAGAGAGGGCCCGAACCTGGGTAAACATCGTGTCCCCTATCTCCTGTTACCATCTGCCTTAGACGCACAGTTCGGGACCCCCTACCCGAGATCCGCCGGTTTTGACACCGACATTGGTGCTTTCATTGAGAGTTCCGCTGTGTGATCGGCAAAAGGTCGATGGCTCGCCTGCAGATCAACTGCGACTTCGGCATCTTCGTCACCAGCTCGACTGGTCACCTTGGTTCGACCAAGGACTGCGCCCTACCTCCGATCATCATCCTTGGATGAGGGCCTTCATCAACATCAGCTCCGATCTCTATCAAGATCATGGAGGAATCATTCAGGGAGCTCGGGGGTTCAACGTCAACATTGCCTTCAGGCGACCGTGCTGTTTTTTCGGACATCAAACTTGTATCCGCCGCCACCGCCTCCTCGAGTGTCGCCTAAACGATTACTTCGGTGGAATTATGCGTAATTAAGTCTACAACAACCCTGCAGAAATTTCGTCGAGTTCCGATGGAGGAATCTCCAGCAATCTCTGATATACCGGAGCCCTGTTGAATCTGGACGAAAATCCGGACGAGTTTAGGGCGTGGTATCCAGCATCAAGATCGGTCCTTTGGAAGATCCAACCGTTGATTTGCTGCGGAATTCCCATACCTACCACCTGCCAAAAATTCAGCTCGATCCGACCGTCCAAACTCCGGGAAACTTCCGATTAGTGCATCACTTTTTGAATCTACTTTCTGCGCGAGAACGAATCCGACCCGAATTCATCTTCTTTATGAACAAGATATTGGACATCCTTTTTGAAGGAAGTTTTTGTATGGGGTGTTGTGTTTTATTCTCAAACACATCCCAGTAGTACTAAAAGTATTCTTGCAATACGAACTTCACCGTCGCGCCGGTGTCAAACCAGCCCGACAACATCACTCCACAGCGGCCGACCTGCATTAGACACGTCGTCGCTTTGTTGAGCCGAGCTCAATTTCTTTGAATCATCATCTCGGCCAGCCGAACAATAGTTCGGCATCCCGAAGGATAAATCGTCACCAACGTCGCCGCCCCACGGATTACACGGAGCGGGCACACCTGCATCGCCACACGGTCACTTCATCAAGCCGGCATCGACCACGTCACGACCTGCATCGCTGGACCGGGGCTTCATCATCTCTTCATCAACCTACTTCGGAGACTTCGGTGTCGCTGGCCGACCAGCTCTGTCACGTTAGCTGGACCGAGGGCTTTGCCTCGGTGAGCCAACCTTTGTCAGCATCGCCACGCCGTTGCTTTATCGCCCATCAGGCGATAGGTGTGCGGATCGAGTCCCAATTTTGGGAATCACCTTTCTTCGGATTGCTACAACAAATAAGCCAGGTGCTATTAATCCTAGTATTTTTTGCTTGTTAGGGTTCATTTTTCCCAATGAACTATTACTCTGGTTTGTCCGTCATATGTACGCAGGTCTATCAAATGGTGGCCGCATTAACAACGGTCGCATGGTGGTTCGGTCAGTTTCCATACATAGTCCGGCGAATGCCGCATCCGGAACTCGAACCGACCTGTGAATTCAGGCCTTGCCATGCCTTTACCGCATCACGCCGCCGCCCTGCATCGACATTGACTTCGGCGCCAGGCCATATTTCTTTTATTACTCACTTGGCATAAACTATTTGTTATGCATCGGGTTTTTTTTATTTTTATTATTATTACTATTATCTCCGGTTTGCACTACTTTTTGTGCACAGGAAAATGATCCAGCCGGACTATATCCTTTGGCGTCACCACGGCTGGACGGGGGGCTTCGTCAACACTTCACTACCCCATGCCGGGGACTTCAGCATCACCCTGCCGTCTTGCATTGTCCGTGCTATGTCACCACTTCGGAGTGCCGAGCTCTTTTCTCCTCCACCTCGGGACCGGCTCGGGGATGGAACCTTGTCCCGCATCAAGCTCGGACCGCGTCATCAATACCGAACACATTAACCAGCTAAGTTGTCTTCATGCTCAAAGTTTTAAATTTTTAACTTGTGTTCGGTTCGGCCAAGCATTATAACTTTTTGGAAAAAAGTTGCTTGTAAAAATTTTCTTGTCCAAACTTTGTTTGTGACACACAAATTCAAATACCCCGTTTACTTGGGGGCTTCCTTCATGAAGCTTTTTCCTCTTGCATATGGTTATACTTGTACGGCTTCGTTCCTTGTTCGTGTATTACGCCACAATATGCACCATATTGACTTAAGCGATTTGCAAGCTGGGTTGCCTGGCTCCTGTGCTTACCCCTATGTTCCCGATTGTTCGTCTAGGGAGTAAAGGGAGCACCTCTGCGATTGTCACGATCGGGTCACCCGAGCCAGACCTCAGACTGGGTGAAGCCGAAAGCTAGCACTCTTATTGTTTTCATTCATGGTCGGCACACAACGGAACTCATGAGTACAAAAAATCTATTACACAAGTCTCATAATAACAATGAGCACCGAAGAAAGGTATCGGTGGGGGTACTATTTTCTTCGAAGATGCTTCTTACACTTCGCAGTAATATAGCATAAGTTCCCTGAGCGTGCTTTGTCTGTTACAGCCTTATGGCCTGATTGCCTGGTTATTGGAAACACCGTCGATATTCTCGACAGATGGAGTACATAACACTTTTCGGTCCTTGACCGAAGAGGGAGAAGCCGACGGTCGGTTAAGACGTGTTTAAAGTTCGATTGAACATAGATATGATATAAGTACTTCGGTACATGCAATCATTCTTTTACCCAAGTCACTTGGGGGCTCTTAAATTTATATGAGCCGTTTTATGATAAGTGTTTTTCTTCTTAGTAGTTGCAAAGTTTTTATTATTATTTATCACTCCTTTTTTCAACACAAGTGTGCGGTCACTAGCCGGGGAGCCTAATTTCTCTCTCAAAGCTGCTAGAGTTTAGTTTGCTAAACTGGCCTAGTAAGAAGTACTCCACCTTCAGGATAGGAGGTTGAAACCATAGGCTGACCCGCTTGGAGTTTTGAGATAGGATGTGTCATGTTAAAGCACGGCAGAAGCACCTTTTTTTCTCTAAAGTCCAATTTTCGGAGTGGCACCGAACACTTGATCTAGTTCGGACATTAACCTTTTGAATAAGTTTTTTTGGCTTTTCGAGCCCATGGAACTTTTAAACTATTTGTGTGTTTTCAGCACAAGTCTCGCAGTGCAACGCCGGACACCTTTAGAGATTCGGCAAAAACATTCTCGGATATTGCTATATATGCATCGGTTTCGAATTGTGTCTTCGGTCAATAGTTGGGTTGCCCGGCTCCTGCGCTTGCCTCCTATGTTCCGCTTTGTTCGGCTAGGTGTGCAAAGGGAGAACCACTGCGATTGTGCTTCCAGCTCACATGGTTAAGCACCTCAGTGGAGAAAGCTGAAAACTGACTGTCACAATAAGCGTAAACTGGTCGGCAATCCGATGACGGTGTTAAACGACGGGCCATTCATAACAATGGCCGAAGTGTTTACGGCTTGACCTCGACTGTCGCCGAACACTACCGGGGGCTATTAACTCGCCTCCCAAACTAAATCCTCGATATTTTGCTCTTACATTGGAGCTGAGGTTTCATGATCATGCTTAGCATGACAATCCAAAGAAAGGAACCGATAGCGGGACTATTTTCTTTGGAAGACATTTCTTCTGTTAAACAGTAATATAACATGTCTCTCCGCGTACCTTTGTTTATAAAACCGTATGGCCAGATTGCCTTGTTTGTTGTAAATCTTTGCCCTCATAAACGCTTTATAAAGTAGGACAAACACTCCTCGGCTATTGGCCGAGGAGGTGGAAGCCGATGGTCGATCAACAAAGTTTTGTATAATGCAGATCCGAGCATTAATGACGTGAAGTACTTGGATACATAGAGTCATTACACATAATTTGTAATTTTATTAGGGATATCGATCCTTAATTCGGCCTCCCGTGCCCACATTAAGGCTCGGGGGCTACTGGGCTTCGGGCTTATTATTTACAAATATTAAAGGGGCACATCGATCCGCTGATCTGGTGTTGCCACTCGACCAGTGTCTCGGGGGCTACTGCATTGCCTGTTCTATGCAGAAAATTTTAAGTGCAATACAGTTTCCGAGGAGATTTTGATCCTCAGGTTGGTCGGCCGCACCCAACCTGAGTCTCGAGGACTGAGCATGCCGCTTTTTGTGTCCCGAAGTATTCTGCCGAGCTAGGACTTGATCCTCAGACCGATTTTTCAAATCAACCTGAGTCTCAGCGGCTACGGGGATCAGCGGTCTTATGTCATCCTTCATGTGCATCTCGGGTTTTAGATCGATACCCACCTTGAGAGCTACTGGCTATGTATCTCGGCAGAGAATAAATTGCACCGATCAAAAATATTGACAAAAATCGGCCCACATTCGGGTAGGTGCACCACCTCAGAAGCAGTTTGGCATAAAGCTCGGGCGCTAGTGGCTGACTCCATAGAGGGCATTTCCGGCATTAAGCTCGGCTAAACTCCTTCAAACTTCTTTGAACCAAGGTGATTTACGACACCTCGGATACAGTCCGATGTTGGAGCTCGGATACATAGTCCGGCGTTGGAGCTTGGATACAGTCAGGCGTTGGAGCTCGGATACATAGTCCGGTGTTGGAGCTCGGATACATTCCGGCGTTAGAGCCGGGAAGTAGTCTAGCATTGGTGCTCGGCTGCAAGAGATACCTTGAATGCAGTCCGGCGTTAGAGCTCAGAGGCAAGAGGACATTGCCTCCCGGGAACAACTCCGAACCCGAGGTGTGGCATAAAAATAACAAGGCATTGATAAAGGCCAGAAACTTAAAGGGGCTCCTCGGATACCCAACGTGTAAACTCGTCGAATGCATTTCGGCGATCCTCAAGATAGAAGATGAGAAGATTTGTTGAACCAGTTTTCAAGACCGGCAACCGAAGATGAAGAACAGTTCGGAAGAATCGAGGAGCGTCCCTAACTTGAAGACCGGTTCAGGGGGCTACTGACGGTGTCCTGGACTAGGGGGTACTCAACGCGTCATCTCCCGATCAGTTGGATTGGGCCGAGGACCCCCATGACCATATACTCATGGGCCAGTCGGACAGCTGCCGCATACAAGGAAGAATCCACAAGACTTGGCGATCAAGACAAGGACTCCTCCCCCACCGGTGTAATCGGCTAGGACTCTTGTTATCCTAGGCCTCTGGTGCATTATATAAACCGGGGCCAGGCTAGTCGATAGACATATACAACAACAATCATATCATAGGCTAGCTTCTAGGGTTTAGCCTCTACGATCTCATGGTAGATCAACTCTTGTAATACTCATATCATAAAGATCAATCAAGCAGCAAGTAGGGTATTACCTCCATAGAGAGGGCCTGAACCTGGGTAAACATCGTGTCCCCTGTCTCCTCTTACCATCTGCCTTAGACGCACAGTTCGGGACACCCTACTCGAGATCCGCCGGTTTTGACACCGGCAGTGATCATGACGGTGCTTCGGAGATGGAGATCACAAGCACAAGATGATGACGGCCATATCATATCACTTATATTGATTGCATGTGATGTTTATCTTTTATGCATCTTATCTTGCTTTGATTGAAGGTAGCATTATAAGATGATCTCTCACTAAATTTCAAGTTAAAAGTGTTCTCCCTGAGTATGCACCGTTGCCAAAGTTCGTTGTGCCCAGACACCACGTGATGATCGGGTGCGATAAGCTCTACGTCCATCTACAATGGGTGCAAGCCAGCTTTGCACACGTAGTATACTCAGGTTAAACTTGACGAGCCTAGCATATGCATATATGGCCTCGGAACACTAAGACCGAAAGGTCGAGCGTGAATCATATAGTAGATATGATCAACATAGTGATGTTCACCACTGAAAACTACTCCATTTCACGTGATGATCGGTTATAGTTTAGTTGATTTGGATCACGTGATCACTTAGATGATTAAAGCAATGTCTATCTAAGTGGGAGTTCTTAATTAATATGATTAACTAAACTTAAATTTATCATGAACTTAGTCCTGGTAGTATTTTGCAACATATGTTGTAGATCAATAGCTCATGTTGTTGCTTTCATATGTTTATTTTGATATGTCCTAGAGAAAACTGTGTTGAAAGATGTTAGTAGCTATGATGCAGATTGGATCCATGATCTGAGGATTGTCCTCATTGTTGCACAGAAGAATTATGTCCTTGATGCACCGCTAGGTGATGGACCTATTGCAGGAGCATATGCAGACGTTATGAACATTTGGCTAGCTCAATATGATGACTACTTGATAGTTTAGTGCACCATGCTTAACGGCTTAGAATCGGGACTTCAAGCAAATACCCGAGTTTTGAACGTCATGGGCCATATGAGATGTTCCAGGAGTTGAAGTTAATATTTCAAGCAAATACCCGAGTTGAGAGATATGAAGTCTCCAACAAGTTCTATAGCTAAAAGATGGAGGAGAATTGCTCAACTAGTGAGCATGTGCTCAGATTGTCTGGGTACTACAATCGCTTGAATCAAGTGGGAGTTAATCTTCCAGATAAGATAGTGATTGACAGAGTTATCTAGTCACCATCACCAAGTTAGTAGAACTTCGTGATGAACTATAGTATGCAAAGGATGACGAAAACGATTCCCGAGCTCTTCGCGATGTTGAAATCAATGAAGGTAGAAATCAAGAAAGAGCATCAAGTGTTGATGATTGACAAGACCACTAGTTTCAATAAAAGGGCAAAGGGAAAGAAAGGGAAACTTCAAGTAGAATGGCAAGCAAGTTGTCACTCCCGTGAAGAAGACCAAAGCTGGACCAAAGCCTGAAACTGAGTGCTTCTGCTGCAAAGGAAATGGTCACTGGAAGCGGAAATACCCTGAATATTTGGTGGATAAGTAGGATGGCAAAGTGAACAAGGGTATATTTGATATACAGGTTATTGATGTGTATCTTACTAGTGTTTATAGTAGCCCCTGGGTATTTGATACTTGTTCAGTTGCTAAAAAATAGTAATTCGAAATAGGAGTTATAGAATAAACAGAGACTAGTTGAGGGTGAAGTGACGATGTGTGTTGGAAGTGGTTCCAAGATTGGTATGATCATCATCGCACACTCCCTATACTTTCGGGATTAGTGTTAAACCTAAATAAATGTTACATGAATAAAACCTTCAATGGTCATACACCCAATAAAAATAGTTTGTTAGATCTCGATCGTAGTAATACAAATATTCATAATATTGATGCCAAAATATGAAAAATTGATAATGATAGTGCAACTTATTTGTGGCACTGCCCTTTGGGTCATATCGGTGTAAAGCGCATGAAGAAACTCCATTAAGATGGACTTTTGGAATCACTTGGTTATGAATCATTTGATGCTTGCGAACCGTGCCTTTTGGGCAAGATGACTAAAACTCCGTTCTCCGGAACAATGGAACGAGCTACTGACTTGTTGGAAATAATACATACCGATGTATGCAGTCTAATGAGTGTTGATGCACGTGGCGAGTATCGTTATTTTCTAACCTTCACAGATGATTTGAGCAGATATGAGTATATCTACTTAATGAAGCACAAGTCTGAAACATTTGAAAAGTTCAAAGAATTTCAGAGTGAAGTGGAGAATCATCGTAACAAGAAAATAAAGTTTCTACAATCTGATCGTAGAGGAGAATATTTGAGTTACGAGTTTGGCATTCATTTAAAACAATGTGGAATAGTTTCACAGCTCACACCACATGGAACACCACAGCGTAATGGTGTGTCCGAACATCGTAACCGCACTTTATTGGATATGGTCCGATCTATGATGTATCTTACCGATTTACCACTATCATTTTGGGTTATGCATTAAAGACAGCTGCATTCACTTTAAATAGGGCACCATCAAAATCCGTTGAGACGATGCCTTATGAACTGTGGTTTGGCAAGAAACCAAAGTTGTCGTTTCTTAAAGTTTGGGGCTGCGATGCTTATGTGAAAAAATTTCAAGCTGGTAAGCTTGAACCCAAATCGGAGAAGTGCGTCTTCATATGATACCCAAAGGAAACTATTGGGTATACCTTCTATCACAGATCCAAAGGCAAGTTATTCGTTGCTAAGATGGATCCTTTCTAGAGAAGGAGTTTCTCTTGAAAGATGTGAGTGGGAGGAAAGTAGAACTTGATGAGGTAATTGTACCTTCTCCCGAATTGAAAAGTAGATTATCACAGAAATCAGTTCTAGTGATTCCTACACCAATTAGTGGGGAAGCTAATGATAATGATCATGAAGCTTCGGATCAAGTTACTACCAAACCTCGTAGGTCAACCAGAGTACGCTCCACACCATAGTGGTATGGTAATCCTATTCTGGAGTTCATGTTACTTGACCATGATGAACCTACGAATTATGAGGAACCGATGATGAGCCCAGATTCCGCGAAACGGCTTAAGGCTATGAAATCTGAGATGGGATCCATGTATGAGAACAAAGTGTGGACTTTGGTTGACTTGCCCGATGTTCGGAAAGCCATAGAAAATAAATGGATCTTCAAGAGGAAGACAGACGCTGATAGTAGTGTTACTATCTACAAAGCTAGACTTTTCGAAAATGGTTTTGACAAAGTTCAAGGTGTTGACTACAATGAGATTTTCTCAACTGTAGCGATGCTTAAGTCTGTCCGAATCATGTTAGCAATTGCCACATTTTATGAAATCTGGCAAGTGGATGTCAAAACTGCATTCCTTAATGGTTTTCTTAAAGAAGAGTTGTATATGATGCAACCAGAAGGTTTTGTCAATCCTAAAGGTGCTAACAACATGTGCAAGCTCCAGCGATCCATCTATGGACTAGTGCAAGCATCTCAGAGTTGGAATATATACTTTGAGAAGTTGATCAAAGCATATAGTTTTATACGGACTTGCAGTAAAGCCTGTATTTGCAATAAAGTGAGTGGGAGCACTACAGCCTTTCTGATAAGTATATGTGAGTGACATATTGTTGATCAGAAATGATGTAGATTTTTTCTGGAAAGCATGAAGAAGTGTTTGAAAGGAGTTCTTTAAAAGAAAGACCTCAGTAAAGCTACTTACATATTGAGCATCAAGATCTATTGAGACAGATCAAGACGCTTGATAAGATTTTCAATAAGTACATACCTTGACAAGATTTTGAAGTAGTTCAAAATGGAACAGTCAAAGAAAGAGTTCTTGCCTGTGTTGCAAAGGTATGAAATTGAGTAAGACTCAAATCCTGACAACGGTAGAATACAGAAAGAAAATGAAAGTCATTCCCTATGCCTCAGTCATAGGTTCTATAAAAGTATGCCATGCTATGGACCAGACATATTGTATACTATGCCCTGGTTTGGCAAGGGAGTACAATGGTGATCTAGGAGTAGATCACTAGACATTGGTCAAAATTATCCTTAGTGGAATAAGGATATGTTTCTCGATTATGGAGGCGACAAGAGGTTCGTCGTAAAGGGTTACGTCGATGCAAGATTTGACACTGATCCAGATGACTCTAAGTCTCAATTTGGATACATATTGAAAGTGGGAGCAATTAGCTAGAGTAGCTCCGTACAGAGCATTGTAGACATAGAATATTTTTGCAAAATACCTACGGCTCTGAATGTGACAGACCCGTTGACTAAACTTCTCTCACGAGCAAAACATGATCACACTTTAGTACTCTTTGGGTGTTAATCACATAGCAATGTGAACTAGATTATTGACTCTAGTAAACCCTTTGGGTGTTGGTCACATGACGATGTGAATTATGGGTGTGAATCATATACAGATATGAATATTGATGTTAAATCACATGGCGATGTGAACTAGATTATTGACTCTAGTGCAACTGGGAGACTGAAGGAAATATGCCCTAGAGGCAATAATAAAGTTATTATTTATTTCCTTATTTCATGATAAATGTTTATTGTTCATGGTAGAATTGTATTAACCGGAAACATAATACATGTGTGAATACATAGACAAACATAGTTTCACTAGTATGCCTCTACTTGACTAGCTCATTAATCAAAGATGGTTAAGTTTCCTAACCATAGACATGAGTTGTCATTTGATTAACGGGATTACATCATTAGGAGAATGATGTGATTGACTTGACCCATTCCGTTAGCTTAGCACTTGATCATTTAGTATGTTGTTATTGCTTTCTTCATGACTTATACATGTTCCTATAACTATGAGATTATGCAACTCCCGTTTACCGGAGGAACACTTTGTGTGCTACCAAACGTCACAACGTAACTGGGTGATTATAAAGGTGCTCTACAGGTGTCTCCGAAGGTACTTGTTAGATTGGCGTATTTCGAGATTAGGATTTGGCACTCCGATTGTCGGAGAGGTATCTCAGGGCCCACTCGGTAATGCACATCACTATAAGCCTTGCAAGCATTGTAACTAATGAGTTAGTTATAGGATGATGTATTATGGAACAAGTAAAGGGACTTGCCGGTAACGAGATTGAACTAGGTATTGAGATACCGACGATCGAATCTCGGGCAAGTAACATACACATGACAAAGGGAACAACATATGTTGTTATGCGGTTTGATCGATAAAGATCTTCGTAGAATATGTGGGAGCCAATATGAGCATCTAGGTTTCGCTATTGGTTATTGACCGGAGATGTGTCTCGGTCATGTCTACATAGTTCCCGAACCCGTAGGGTCCGCACGTTTAAAGTTTGATGACGGTTATATTATGAGTTTATGTGTTTTGATGTACCGAAGGTAGTTCAGAGTCCCGAATGAGATCGGGGCATGACGAGGAGTCTCGAAATGGTCGAGACGTAAAGATCAATATATTGGACGACTATATTCGGACATCGGAAAGGTTCCGAGTGATTCGGGTATTTATCGGAGTGCCGGGGGGTTATCAGAAACCCTGAGGGGACTATTGGGCCTACATGGGCCATAGAGAAGAGGGAAGGCAGCCCACAAGGGGCAACTGCGCCCCCTCCCTATAGGGGGTCCGAATTGGACTAGGGAGGGGGGGGGGCGCCCCCTTTCCTTCTCCTTTCCCTCTCCTTCCTTCCCCCTTCCTTTTCCTAGTTGGACTAGGAAAGAGGGGAGTCCTACTCCTACTTGGAGGAGGACTCCTCCCCTCCTTGGTGCGCCCCAAGGCTGGCCGGCCTCCCCCCTTGCTCCTTTATATACGGGGGCAGGGGGGCACCTCTAGACACAACAATTGATCCTTGAGATCTCTTAGCCGTGTGCGGTGCCCCCCTCCATCATGGTCTACCTTGATAATATCATAGCGGTGCTTAGGAGAAGCCCTGCGTCGGTAGAACATCATCATCGTCACCACGCCGTCATGCTGACGGAACTCTCCCTCAAAGCTTGGCTGGATCGGAGTTCGAGGGACGTCATTGAGCTGAACGTGTGTTGAACTCGGAGGTGCCGTGCATTCGGTACTTGATTGGTCGGATCGTGAAGACGTACGACTACATCAACCGTGTTGTGCTAACGCTTCCGCTTTCGGTCTACGAGGGTACGTGGACAACACTCTCCCCTCTCGTTGCTATGCATCACTATGATCTTGCGTGTGCGTAGGAATTTTTTTGAAATTACTATGTTCCCCAACAAGATGTGCCACAACAGTTTCAGATTCATAGCCATAAAAAGGATCAGATTCAACCAAAGTAATAATCTTAGGATCAACAAAGAATTCATAATCCTTATCAGTAACACAGATAGGTGAAGTAGCAAAAGCGGGGTCATGTTTCATTCTAGCATTAAGGGATTGCTTCTTCCATTTAGCTAATAACTTCTTAAGATCATATCTATCATTGCAAGCAAAAATAGCTCTAGCAGCTTCTTCATCCATAACATAATCCTCAGGAACAACAGGCAATTCATAATTAAGAGGAGAACCTTCATCATCACTATCATCAATAATTTCATCTTCAATAATTTAATTCTCTCTAACCCTAGCAAGTTGTTCATCAAGATATTCACCTAGTGGCACAGTAGTATCAAGCACAGAAGTAGTTTCATCATAAGTATCATGCATAGCAGAAGTGGCATCATCAATAACATGCGACATATCAAAATTCATAGCAGTAGCAGGTTTAGGTGTCGCAAGCTTACTCAAAACAGAAGGAGAATCTAGTGCAGAGCTAGATGGCAGTTCCTTACCTCCCCTCGTAGTTGAGGGGAAAATCTTAGTTCTTGCGTCTTTCAAGTTCTTCATAGGGATCAGCAGATATAAATCCCAAGTGACTCAAAGAATAGAGCTATGCTCCCCGACAACGGCGCCAGAAATTAGTCTTGATAACCCACGAGTATAGGGGATCGCAACAACTTTCGAGGGTAGAGTATTCAACCCAAATTTATTGATTTGACACAAGGGGGGCCAAAGAATATTCTCAAGTTTTAGCAGCTGAGTTGTCAATTCAACCACACCTGGATAACTTAGTATCGGCAGCAAAGTATTTAGTAGCAAAGTAGTATGATAGTAATGGTAACAGTGGCAAAAGTAAAGATAGCAGTTTTGTAGTAATTGTAACAGTAGCAACGGAAAAGTAAATAAGCAAAGCACAATATGTGAAAAGCTCGTAGGCATTGGATCAGTGATGGATAATTATGTCGGATGCAATTCCTCATGTAATAGCTATAACATAGGGTGACACAGAACTAGTTCCAGCTCATCAATGTAATGTATTCATGTATTCCGAATATAGTCATACGTGCTTATGGAAAAGAACTTGCATGACATCTTTTGTTCTACCCTCCCGTGGCAGCGGGGTCCTAGTGGAAACTAAGGGATATTAAGGCCTCCTCTTATTAAAGAACTCGACCAAAGCATTAACACATAGTGAATACATGAACTCCTCAAACTACGGTCATCACCGAGAAGTATCCCGATTATTGTCACTTCGGGGTTGTCGGATCATAACACATAATAGGTGACTATAGACTTGCAAGATAGGATCAATAAGTCACATATATTCATGAAAATATAATAGGTTCAGATCTGAAATCATGGCACTTGGGCCCTAATGACAAGCATTAAGCATAGCAAAGTCAAAGCAACATCAATCTCAGAACATAGTGGATACTAGGGATCAAACCCTAACAAAACTAACTTGATTACATGGTAAATCTCATCCAACCCATCACCGTCCAGCAAGCCTACGATGGAATTAATCACGCACGGCAGTGAGCATCATGAAATTGGTGATGGAGGATGGTTGATGATGACGACGACGACAAATCCCCCTCTCCGGAGCCCCGAACGGACTCCAGATCAGCCCTCCCGAGAAAGATTAGGGCTTGGCGGCGGCTCCGTATCGTAAAACACGATGAAACTTTCTCTCTGATTTTTTTTCTCCGTGAAATGGAATATATAGAGTTGGATTTTAGGTCGGTGGAGCGTCAGGGGGCCCATGACACACGAGGCACGCCCAGGGGGAGGGGGCGCGCCCCCCACCCTCGTGGACAGGGTGTGGGCCCCCTGGCCTTGATTCTTTCGCCAGTATTTTTAATATTTTCCAAAAGTTATCTCCGTGGATTTTCAGGTCATTCCGAGAACTTTTGTTTTCTGCACAATAAACAACACCGTGGCAGTTCTGCTGAAAACAGCGTCAGTCCGGGTTAATTTCATTCAAATCATGCAAGTTAGAGTCCAAAACAAGGGCAAAAGTGTTTGGAAAAGTAGATACATTGGAGACGTATCACCACACCCCGCTCTCTTTTTCTCAATCCCATCCAAGTCGTGTCAACGTGGACACCACTGACATCCACGGTGATGCGACGGGTGTTGGATACCGGCGGTGACGGGATGCTGGAATGGCGGTGGCGGGTGCTACAACTGCCGATTTCCGGAGCTGCAACGGCCTTGACCGGTGACACGGCTAGAGTCGTAACGACCTTGATCGCTGACATGGGAACGACCCCATCGGTGCTGGAGAAGATGCGCCCAGACGTTGTGGTGCTACATCAAGCAGTAGCAAATGCTGGAACGGTGACACTTTTTTGTTGGAACCGGCCATGGCCATGAAGGGTGTTGGGACGAGCGGTGGCGGTTGCTACATCAGACGAGTCAGATGCTGGAAGCAGCCATGGAATTTGCTGAAACCGGCTTTTTTGGGTGACACAACCGACCACGGAGATTGTTGGGACTGACAGCAACAGGATGCTGGAACCAGCGGTGGTGGATGCTACAACCGCGGGTCGCCAGAGCTTCAGTAGGTGCCGCGCGATGCTACATCCATAGTGTGGTGGTGCTACAAGGTCAATGGTATCCGTGGCCGAATGCTACAACCATGGGGCGGCAAAGCTGCAACTGACACTGCGCGATGCTACCACCATGGGTTGGCTACAATCGTGGCCTGGAGGTGCTACGACGGGGACGGGGGCGTCCGCCGCGAGATGCTATACCTGCGCGTCAAGGAGCTGCAATGGCAAGTCCAGCGACGTCGAGCCGCCGACACTGCGAGGTGTGAGCGCGTGGCAAAGCTTGAGGTGTAGCGTGGCGAGCACAGGGGCAGCGCGATGCGAGGAGGCGGACACATAGATCACACGACTCACATCGGGCTCATTATGCGGCTGGCAGGAGGCCGACCAAAAATTTGGCCGGTCGACCGGCGCCTAGCACTGTTCTCAACATGATCGGTTTGTTGGCATGGAGCAAGAGGTAATTTGTGGGTGCGACTACACGCCAGTCGACTGTTTTTTGGCCTTTGGCCATTGGATGCAGATCAAATGGTTGGCAGACCTTCTTCTTCCTCCACCTTCTTCTTCGCGAGGGCCTAACCGCCTGCGACCATCACCCGTGACCGGCAGCGCTCCCACGCAACCTCGCTGCCCCACCTTGCCCGAAAATCGCTCCCCACCGCCGGTCTTGCCCCCGCCCCCGCCAACCCTCTAGCCCCGCCTGCCTCCGGTTTTTTCTCCAGCCAAGCCCCACCATCGCCCGCCCCCACCCTAAACCCTAAGATAGATAATGGGGTAGCCCTTAGGTGAGCCCCTCCCTTCTCCTTCCCTCACTCTGGTGAACTTTCAAAATCGACTAACCCCAATTTAAAATTCAGTCAACGTCATTTAGCTAAACTGATAATTTGGAGTTGTACTAGGAGAACGCCCGTGCGTTGCTATGGGCTACAACACATATAAATGAATCAAACAAATAATTAAGGTCATCGCCAAGGTCAAAACATCTTTCTCCCTCATACATCCGGATGCGTTAGGACATCAAACGGGCGCCTTGCAGGCTCTCAAAAATTCAACTATTTGGACAATCCGAACTCCTTCAAATTGAGCCCATATGTGGTGGAGAAATGTGATTGTTTGGATTATCTGGCATGTTATCCGTCGCACACGATCCCAACACAAAAACCCCACCCCAAGACACACCCTTTCCCTTTTCCAGGAGCCCTCGGCTTTAAAATTGAATGATTCCCACCTCACCTTACATCCGCACAGACCGCCAAGGAGGAGTCCCTCGCCAATCGCCCCGCTCTCCGCCCTAATACAACCCCACCCTTGTTCTTGCCAATCTGCCACCACCACCAAGTGGGACGCGTGCACCACCCCTGATGCCCTAAGCCAAGAAGGCAGATTCAATGTCTCTTGAGTCATTGCCACATTGTTACATACAGTTGAATATCATGCATTACCACAAACAAAAATATGATGATAGAGGGAGTATTATTCTCCTGAATCTGATACACCACCAAGCCTAACAAAGCAATAGAGTGCACCAAACTCAAAGCTGTTTGTATAAGCAGATTGTCAGATAATTTTGAGGGGTTCGCAGAGAAGCAAATTAAAGCAACATATGCATGTCATAGAAACACACTATCAAATAAACACCATTGTATTCTGAAAGAAAATGCCATGGTACTTACTACTCTTCCAAACTTATTTCTTGATGGAAATACATATATATTGGTGAATACACATCATCTTTATTTTAATCCATATACATTTATTAGACCTGCGAACATGAACTTTAGTTTTGCAGGAGAGAACCTGAGGATGCTATTTTTTGTTAGTAGACATGACATTGCAAACCTAGCTAGATCCCTTCTCTCCAGTTAATGCCATCTGAATTAATCCACGGATCCGTTTTCATCGTGTGTCATTAGGAGGTCCCTTGAAGAAGCACAAGCAGAATACATAACATTTGCATTGCATCCATTTTCCAGAACGACCATGAATATAATAAAATGATAAAATGTGTCCAAAGTCCAAGCTCTAGACAAATTAGACAACTAAGGTGCCTCTATTCTAATTGAGCCTCAGGATAGGAAGTGTAGACAAATACGATGCCTCTATTCTGATTGAGCCTCCAAAAGCAAAGCAACTAAAGCATTGCATATAAAAAATAAACATAGTGATATAGTTTCAGTGCAGTATAACACACCAAACCATTACATATGACCAAATAAAAATTGGAATTGAAGCTTGCTGCACCCCCATTGCCCCCAGCCATATCCAACCCGGCAAGACGTGGTTCATATTCGATAGGTTCGGAGAACAAAATTATCCATAGCACTATAGTACATTACATGCCAATGGTGCATTTTTTAATACTAAACACATCAGTGTTTAGTACGTTTTACGAAAAAAAAGCTACAAAGGTTGTTCACTATAACCAACATACACTGCTTTAACAAAGCATAGGAGTACACTATATAGTTAACTACTTTTTATAGATAGACTTGTCCATTGAACCTAGAACCCGCCACCAATCACTTGAATCCAGGTTTGTGGGTAGAGCTCCGTACCCACATATTTTCTGAGCAGCACAAAAGTCAGGTGAGAATTCAAATCATAAGAAACTGATAAGCTATTGAATATAAGTAGAAGTTTAAATGTTGCTGTTAGGTTTTTTTCACCACAAAGACACAAAATATTCATACAATGGATAAAAACCAATTGGCCAAAAGCAAAACAAAAAGCATAGGCACATAGGAACCTAATCCAACATAATCCGTAGGTATCAATCAAGATATATTAAGCTCAATATGCCTCACTTCTGAGTGAAGTCAAGATCTATTAGGGATCAGTCGAAGCAGCTTCAACACTGCAACTTCCATAGAATGCAGGACCTTGGTCGAAGTTTATCACAATATTTTAGCCTATACCAAGCTTCTGGCGCATGCTCCTATGTTTTAGTTCACACAAGAAAAATTTGTCCAGTAAACTGAACCAAAAAATTAAAGTAGACGTCGAAGACATATTTCAGCAATCGGCACTCCACCGTAATAATAATAGCATGTACTTGCTAGAAAAATATGAACAACTCTTATTAATTTGAATTCTTATAATTCCCCTATTCAAGATTTAAGTAAATAAATATGATGGAAAACAATATTACATGACAGGAAATAACTACAGTTCTAATCCTGGAGAGGCAGAACCCAAATTCGCCCGGTCAAATCTACAGTTAAGTGTCTGACTGTTTTTTATTGAACTAAATCAACTACGAAGAGGAAGAATCAGAATCTTTTAGTGGTAGAAACCATCCAAGGGATACACCGTCGACTACACATCTATCACACGCATGTGCTAGATATTTTACCTAACCGGAGGCTATGAAACAGACGAGGACAGTAATAAACCTATAGTGATACAGAACAGTACATACCAAAAAGAAGGATCAGTCCAAGCTTTCAGTTCAATAGTAAACCCGTAGTAATTTTTCATGCATGTCAAACTGTGCCAAAAACCTTTCTGTATCACTATGGGTTTTTCTAATAGAAACTCAAGTAAATCTCTCTTCGAAGCCGAACTTTTGCTGTGCAACATCAACATTAGAATATCCTTTCATACCGAATGTGCTTTTGTGAGCTCGAGCACCTGTGTGCTCGTTATCTGTGCCACAAGTTCGTCTCAAGATGCACAACCCAAGAAGTATAGGCCCAGGTATGAACTCTGTATTTGATTTATTAGTGTCCTATGGTCCACGTCTGACAATCATCAATCGTTACCCCGTTAGACATGAAGAGCGCGGCTCGGGACGGAGGTAGACGATATGAGCCGTCTTGCAGAAGATTTTGGGCTAACGGCGTGACAGAGTATATCTATGGTGCCCGGTCGTTGACTCGTTGTAGCCACCAACCTTCCCAACACAGCTCATCTTATCCACACCCTACTAAATCCAATCCAAATCCGAACATATCCGTTGTGGCAATTAGTCTTCCATCTTTAGTCTTTCATGTCTACCTCATTGTCGGTCACCGTACGGAACGAGATACAACCGCTCATCCCATGCAGCGACTGCGGCGAGCGGGTAATCACCTGGATCAGCGAATGCAGGGAATCATTTCTACAAGTGCAACAGAGAGATGTAAGTTGCAGATTAAACTGCATTGGTTAATCCAGTCCGATCCGTTTTTAATTATTGTGTGTGCTAATCCTTTTGATTCTGTAGGGTGGGCTTTGTGGATTCATGAGACCGGACGAGGAGTACCAGGCCGAGCTCAATCGCCATTTTTAAGCATGAAGAGCCACTTGCGAAAGGATGTGCCAGCTTTCTATGAAAAAATGCTTGCATGCACCTCAAGGGAGCTCACCAAGTAAGTCAAATTTTAAATTAGCATGGGATTCCAATAGTATATAGTAGCTGAACATCACTGAGAATGATTTGTGATTTGCGAATCGCAGGAAGTGGTTCAAGCACCTGTTACCATACCTGACAGTTTCCGGTTGGAATATTATAACTGATTATTGAAATGTCCATGTGCAGAACCAGTTGTATTACCTCCGACATTCAATCGCGTACGAGGTGATTTTTTGAATAAAGCTGAGCTGCCGGATTTCATGATCGAGGTGTTGTTGTTCCGGTCTGTCTGAAGCTTACACGTATTTCAGTTTGGAAACGCAAGCACGAATGAAAATTTGGAAAACATATTCGTTAAAGTTTGCTAAGTATGTCATGGGTGTTTTGAGTCAGTGATTACAGTTTAGCTTGCACCCATACATTTGGTGTGTAAGACTAAGTGATCACTCTGTTATTTATTTATGTGTAATCCCATGTAATGACACTACGTGCCTTATGTGAGCTGCTTGATGATAAAATGGAACTACTCGATGCTTGTACTGGTTTATATAATGTGTGGTCGACTTCCTGTTGTGTGGTATTCAGTTAAGTTTGGGTGTTCTGTACATGTAAATTCAGTTAAAGTTTGCTCCTGCATGTGGTTGTCGCTAAAGGGCCAGAGCATGTAGAAAGCATCAGTCTGTAAAACTATCTCTGGCTGATCCAAGATGGTGCCATTGAACACTTGGGGTTGTGAGTTGCAGTTAAATTTGGTGTCCCATTCATGAGCCAGTGGGTGTTTTAAGCAAGGGAAAGGGTAATGTGTTTGTGGGATGAGGTTGGAAAATAAATTTGAATATCTGTTGCAGATGTAGTCTATGGATTGTGCAGACTGGCCAAATCATCGGATAGTTGTCGGTCAGTGCGAATGTGTTGGATCTTGGACATGAATGAGCGACTGTATAGATCAGACATAAAAAAGCTCGTGGATGCAAAAAGTATTGACCACAGAGCTTAAGTAAGATACCAAAACATGTGCATGACACAACGCAAGGAGAGAGTATATCAGGGGCAGCAGATTGCTTAACAACAAAGGATATGGTTTGAAACCATGGTCTTTGATAGTACAAATGCTCGGCACATAATTCAAATGTAGCATTAGGGGTACATAAGCTTGCGTTGGGAACACTTATGTTCATGAGATGCTAAGGATATAAATCATCTAGTGGGACATCCCCCATCATGAGATGCTAAGGATATAAATCACCTAGTGGGACATCTTGGGTAATTTAGTACGGCAGCGTTTCAGCTGGTGTCAAATGCTGAGTCTGATGGGGCAAGAACATGCCGAAGTGCCTCACGGGCGAGGGGGCAAAAATTGCCCTGTAGCTTCATGCATTCGTGCAGGGTTTAGCTTGTTGATTTTCATATGTTGTGCTATGCAATGACGCCGACATATACCAGTGAGAACAGAATTTAAGTGAGGGTAACATAATTTACTTTGAGTCAAACATGGGAACATATTGGATGGTTTCATACCTTTGTAATGGGGAGCTTCAACTTGTCCCCGTAGTGAGCACCAATGTCTGCAGCGGGGTAATGAAGCAAAATCAGCAGGTGATCAAAAACTGTTAGTTATTTGCATAGTTTGCAATGTTAATTTTCCCTCACCGAGAAATCGGGTTGAAGTTGGTGCCTCCATGTTAGGTAGGGTGATTCTTCATCGGCTTCCTGGTCAGCCTGGCAACACCGATGGATAATGACAGACATCAGCTCATGGTCAATCATCGTGTCACCCCCAAGCTGTTCCTTCAGCACCACCCCTGCTATCCTTACAAACATAGGATTCTCGTGCACATGTTCCTGAAAAAAAAGGAGAGTTTTAAACGGAAGAATAATTGTCGCAAAAAATAAGCACATGTGCAAAGTACACCATATACTCTGTTTAATCACGTCCAGTGCAAATGCCTACCTAGATAGCTCTTGTGTGGACGCCGAAGTGAAAAACTGTAATATAAGTTCGGAGACTGAAGGCTGAGAGGGTACCGGATGACACCCCTTATCCATAGTTTGCAAGGGTAACATAATTTTCTTCCAGGCAGTTCATCCCACCTCTCACCAAACACAGTGCTACTTCCATCATTGGGAGGTCGATCAACGACTCACTTATTGCATCGAGCGTCTGTTTCAAAGGAAGAAATTTGAGATGCCAAAACCTTTCTCCCATGACTACAGATTGTAAAAATCGTAAGCTTCTCCCAGTGTGTGGAAGCTAGTCCCTAATTTTGGCACAATGACATTGTCACTAGGATGTTCGGCAAACCCCCGGATTGATTTCTCCATTGCTGAAATCCTATTTTGGCATGGCGCTCTGCCTGCTTCAGCCCCAATCCTGACTGTGCATTTGTACCAAAGTGTAACCACAGACTTAGATGGGTCATCATATAATTCTGAACCACACAAAAATGCATAGCTGACCTGAACAAAAACAAATTCAATGTTAAACTTTTCAGTTCTTTTTTCCTTCAGATACAGAGTCATATGTTGTGTTGCCATGCAGGAACAATCACCTATTCAACTAAAAACTTAGGTTCGTTGCTAAACTACACAGGACATGATAGAGCAAAATCAATTAAATAGTCATACATAGACACACGACGCCCTGAACCATAGCTTAAGCAGCTTGCTGAAGAAACCATCAAATGCCACTAGCAGCTACTTTTCATACTGAAATTTGCAGCATTTTAACTACCAAAAAATATCAGCACCAACAAACTGCTTACCTAAACGTCCACCCCGGTACTCTGGGGTCAATCTGCTGCTCTATGGGTTGCTCAGATGATTGTGGTCGATCTCCACCTGGTGTGCCTGTGCAGACACTCCGCCGCACAGATCTGAGACCGTTCTGAACCACCAAAAAAAAACATTGCTCAGTTTAGGCAGTGTAGAATCAGTAAGACTTGGATTCAAATTATGTAACAATATATACCTTAGCGTGGCATTGCTCTGAAAAACAACATCAGGAGTGTCAAGAACAGCAGCCTGCACATAATTATTAGTCCTCTGCTGGCTGAATCACTGTATATTGAACTAATCTGAGTGTAATTCGTCTAGCAGGCCACCTTACCTTGATGAGATTGGTGTAGGAGTCAAACCCTTTGTCGTGGCAGCCTGCACGTAATTATTCGTCTAGCCGGCAGCAACCCCAGGCTGTGGCCGTGGAAGAAGAGGGAGCCCAGGTCGGCGACGCGAGTTGAAGGGAGAGGACCACACCAGGGCCTGGATCCGCCGGTCCTTCTCACCTTCCGGCTCCCGCGGCGAGCAGCGAGTGGCTCCCGCGGGCGGCGGCTGCAGCGGCGAGCGGCTCCCGCGGCTGCTCGGGCTGCGGCTTCCGCGGGCGGCGGCTCCAGCGGCGAGCGGCTCCTACGGCGGCTCCCGCGGCGAAGGGCGGATAAAGGTTGCCGGAGTTTGTGGGGCGGCGAACGGCGCGGGAGGAGGAGGGGGAGGTCGTGCGCGCAGGGGCGAGTGTCGTGAGGAGAGAGAGGTCGGAGAGGGCATGAGGAGGGGGGCTCAACGCCGGGAGAACCACGTCGTCGTGAGGTGGAGAGCCAGATCGGGGATTGGGATGCGACGGCGAGTGTGGCTGGAGGCGGGGAGACGAGGGGTAGCTAGGGTTCGAGGGAGGGAGGGAGCATCGTTCGTCTAATTTTTCACGTTACATGCGAGGGGCCTTGTCCTGGTTAAATTTCATATATTTTTTTAGGACGAAAAAATCCAGTGAAAGTGAGACGAAAATTAACCGACAGAGACTACCGACTACTCCTTCATTAGAAATAGAGATACTATTGCAAAAGAATATGTCTATATTAGATTTCCTAAAAAAAAAGTATGTCTATATTAGAAGGAACACACTCTGGGAAAACACACACACTTCGCTGCACGGCTCCACAAAAACAGAACAACTCGTCCCCATATCCACCACTGGCCGGACGGTGCCGGCGGCGCGACCGGAGGTCGGAGCTCCTCCCGCCCAGATCCCCGTCCCCTCCTCCTCTCCGTCTCTCGGAGTGCGAATCCAACTACACCTAGGCGCCCTTCCTCCTCCGCCGCATCCCGATCTGATGGCCGGATCTCGGAACTGGGCGGATATACCGGACGGGCCGACGGCGCTCATAGCCGACCGCGTCCTCGCGTACGACGTCGCCGACTACGTTCGCTTCCGCGCCGTGTGCGTTCCGTGGCGGCGGTGCTCGGCGGATCCGCGCGCGCACGGCAGCCTCGACCGCCGGTTCCATCCCCGGCGGTGGACCATGCTCCGGGAGGAGCTCGCGGCGCCCAACCGCCGCTCGTTCCTGAACACATCCACCGGCGAGTGCGTCCAGGTGGACCTCCCGGAGCTCCATGACCACACTATGCTCGCCCTCACCCCCGAGGGCCTCCTCGTTCTGCTCCACAAGCTGCAGAATCCATTCACCGGCCACCTCACAGAACTCCCGCCGCTCACCACGCTGGTATCTCCAGCGCACCACGGCAGGCTTATGGCTGGTGTTTACCCTTCCCGAAGGTTGTTCGCAGCGTGGGGCTCCGGCGTTGCCAATGATGATTCCACAGTGGTGCTCTACTTCTACAAGCTCGGCGTGCTTGGCATGGCAAAGCCGAGCGATGACCACTGGACGTTGGTGAAATGCAGATTTAATTCAATGGGAGCACCCTTAATGCTGGCAGGCCGCTTCTATTGCTTTTGCTGGAGCAACGGTGCCATTGTGCTGGAAACCATCGTGGATCAGCCACCACGGCTGGAGGTGGCCTCCGAGCTGAATTTGAGTGGCTCGCCGATTAGGGATAGTGTGCACCTGGTGAACAACTGTGGGGAGCTCATGCTGGTGCACCGTCGGTGTGGACCATTGCCACCGGCGAATAGATTGGGTTATTGGTATGATGCATATCGAGTGGATTTGGACAAACGGACGCTATTCCCGCTCAACAGCTTGGGTGGCGCCGCTGGGCGTGCGGTGTTCATGGGTATGCATTGCTCCCTATCGGTGTCTCTAGAGAATTTCCCTTCCGGTTCCATAACTGCTGACACCATCTACTTAGGCTTTGACGTCCCTGAGAGAGCAGGGTTTAAAGTGGCAGCATATCATCACGCAGATGGAAGCATCGAAGGCGCCAGCAGATATCAGGGTCGCTTGGTGCCACGGCCGCATACTCTTGTTGACTGTCTATCTTTAGCCAATAGTGTCTGACGAGCTATCCCATTTCCTTGATGCTTAGCCATGCATGGATGCGCGATATGTACTCCTGTATCCCATTTGGTTAGCTAGTATTTGAGTCTCTGTATCTAGCTAGAGTTATGTATGGATGACTGCTTCTCCTCTGCACGCTTTGTTGCTGAGTTTCATTTGAAGGTGCGCACATACAGATTTGTATGCATGTTATCGAGAGAAGAAGTGTGTTGCACTCTTTTACACTAGTCCAAGTATTTGCCTAATTAGTTTGTGGCTTTGGCAAAAGGCAAAGCAACTTTCTTGCATTGGACTCTTTTCTTTTGTTGGGGCTTGTTATGCTGTGCCCCAAGCTGAACCCTCACTTTTGCACTTGCTACTACCTCTCTTTCTTGCCTTGGACGTGAACTTCTGATGTTGTTGGATGCTTGGTGCTTGTGCTTTATAATATAAAGCAGGGGGAAACCCTTTTTCGTGAAAGGCAAAGTAACTTATTATTTCCTCTGTTGGAAATGTTTTGCTCTGGGGTGACTTTGTGAGATCTTCGGAAGATGGTTAGTTAAAAAACAAACCTCTATATGCCCTTTACCATGGTTTATATGACATTTGTAAGCAAATGAGTTTTCTGGTAATAAGTTACTCCTTCCTGCCTTCTTTTAATTGGACCTTGAGAAGATTCGTAACCTGGTCCTCATCACACACGCACCATGAAGTTATTTTGTTAGTATAGATTTGATATTAGTCCACTTTGCAAATTTGTCGTCTCAGCGATTTCTATGATCAGGTTAGTGTTCATTGTCACTTGACTTTGTTAGGTTAAACTTCAATATGTTTATTTTAGTAAGCTTAGCAAAATATCTATGTAAATTCAGAGCTTTCTTTGGACATCAGATCAAGTGGGTTTAGTTGTTTAGATTGAGTACGTTTGTTTGTCACGTTAGGAGCTTTTTTTAATTACTTTGCACGAATTTGCAGTTCCCCAGTTCAAGGATTTTGCCCATGCCTGAAATACGCTTCACAATATTCAGTGTTTAAGTTAAGAAGATGCAAGAGAATGTGTATTTTCATTTATCTCGTTTGGAACTTCACTTCCCTATTCAATTTGCAGGTTTCTATTTGTGTTGTTAGTTCCTATGTGGACCTTCCTAAGCAATATATGAGTTACCATTATTCACGAGAACCCCAACCTAGTAGTTTGTGGAGCCAAGTATTTCTTGATAGCAAAGCGGAAGCAGGCAACACTGGCTATTATAGGTGTTCAGGAGCACCACTTCTTCAGAAGCTGGATGGATTTAACATTGACAACCCTGGACTTACTACGAATGGCTATATGACTTTATGTGGCTGGTCAGCAATATGTAAAATGTTTGGCCTCCATTTTTAAGGTAGTTTTGCTTACTTCACATAATTCCCTTCCCCTCTCAGAGATAAATATTCATGTTTGCTCCATATGTCATACTCTTGGCTTTGTATGGTACTAGACCTCAGTGGGTCTCATATGACTTGATCAACTGCAAAACTACAGAAGTTGTTGCCAATAAATCTTTATTTATGTCTAGCAGGGCCCGAGCTCTTCCATGATGTGAATGTCTCACCGTTTTCATCATCCAACACACGATCCCAATTTTTGGTTGCTGACAGCAGTCAGGCAATTTGTTAAAAGTTTCTGAATATGAATTAAGTTATAGATACTGCACTTGTATATTATTGTTTCTATTATATATTCAGCCAGAAGAGAAACAGTCATGGGCAACAATATGTTACTGGGCATCCAAGTTGATCCATCTACTACCCCTATAAAAGAAAGAGAGGGCAGAGAACCAAATCATCCCACCCATCCATCAGCAAAATCCAATGGTCCTTAATCCTTCGGTGTTTAAGGCTGCAAACCACACATTAAGCACTCCAATCCATCGATCGCTAATCTGTCCCTCAGTTAAAAAAAATGATTGGCCCGCACGACAGCACGACCTCCTCTTCCTCCCGCGTTGTTCGCCTCCCGCACGACTTCCTCCTCCTCCCGCACCGTTCACCTACTGCAGCCTCGCGCCGCCTTTACCGCATGAGCCACTCCGCCGCACCCTTCGCCGCCTCCTGCAGCCGCAGCCTCGCCGCGCCCTTCACCACCGCCTCACCGCGGGAGCCACCACAGGTAGCCCGCCGCGGGGGGAGCCTCCACGGGTCTCCGCCTCCCCAGCAGTGGGAGCCGCACCGCCGCGCCCTTCGCCACCTCCTGCACTCGCGCCCTTCGCCGCGGGTCGCCGCCGCCCAAGCCGCAGCTTGGCCTCCGCCACGCCGCCACTCCGCCTCCGCCACGCCGCTCAATTCATGCAAGTAAGTTTCTTTTACACTTTCAACCAAAGGGCAGGGGATTTCCTATTGCTGAATTGTACATGTGATTTTGTTCATGCCTTAAGGTTCTATAATCCTACATTAGGGTTCTGCGCAGGGGATTTTGTTCATGCATGACTCACTGTACAATAGGAATTGTAGAGAATTCATAAACAATAAAAGTTTTCTGCTTGGGTCAAAATTACTCAAATATCAGTCTTTTTAATGTTTAGTTATTTAATTGAGCAAAAACCTACATGTAGTACTTTCTGGAGCAGCCTCCCCTTATACAATTATGACCTTCTATTGATAGACAATGTTCCATAGCTGCCGGTATGAGCTTCATGTATTCTGCTGATTCATAAGAGGTTCACCTGGTGCAAATGATGAGGACCTTGGAATCCTAGCACGGGGATTTCTACGCCATGGAGTTAATATATAATCTGAAATATAATATAACAAGAAGGAAATCCATCTTGTTAAGTTTCCTCCACCATGGAGTTTGAGTTAAAAAAACACATTGTAGTTTGAATTAAAAAAACACATGTTTCGTTGTTTCAAGAGATTGATACATGGGCTGTGAGCAAGCAATATATTTTGAAATGAAAGGTAGATCTATTTTGACTCAATCTCATCCGGCCTCTAACTCATTCGCGTCGCACGCAACTCAGCCGTCGCCGTTTCTCCCACGGAAGACTAGGCCAAGGACCTCGATCCGTGGCGAGCGTTGAGGTGCTGTCATCATTGTTCGTTGCGGAAGGAGTGTGGTCTGCAGTTCTGTACAGGACCATCCAACACTCTGTCGATGTCGCCCTCTCCTCGCATGGCCGCCTACCAAGGTGAGGTCCATCTCCTGAACATTCCTCCATCGGTTCTGTGCGGCTACTCGAGGATGCATCCCCGCGGTTGTCGTCGGCGTCAAGCTTGGAGGGAGCCATCCCTCTTGGCCCTCATCTGCCTCGCCCTCGCGGCCCGTGGCCCGCATCCCTGCGGTCCTCTGGTCCTGCTCACGGACCCCACATCTTCCCTTGAGACGAGATGAACCGTGCCTGCCTAGGGTTTTCGCCACCATTGGAGAGAGGCGGGGAACAGAACCAGAGCGAGATGGTAGTGTGCTGGCCTTTCGATCTGTTTCTCAATTGGATCTGCGTGGGTGTGGCTGATGCTCGTGCTGATGATGATTTGGCAGGCCGATAGGCTACTTGGGAAACTCCTCGTCATGGGCGGCAGGACCATGGTACAGCCGTACAGGCCTTTGCCAAGCCATCGTCAGTGAGTGCTTCCTCTGCCCCTCTGTAAACTTTTATTGGCTGCTTCCCCTGAAAATGTGATTCCATGGTAGTAAAGTATTTGTTTGTCGCTTGTTGCTAGGAAGGATAACTATAGTTTGAGAATTTTGCAACTCTTCCAAGATATGAATATCCGGCTTACAATTGTCGTATGCAAAAGATGCTTCTTTTACTCCTTTTGAAAACTGTGTGGTGGTGAAATGATGGTAATAGGATTTATTTTAGGCTTGATGGGCATAGTCAGAAAGTTTGTTATCTTCCACTTTACTTGTGTGAAAATGAGTCAGAAAGTTTGTTATTTTGAAAACTATTAAACTGAAAATGAGTGAAGCCAGAAAGTTTGTTATCTTCCACTTTACTTGTGTTTGTTCTTTCCATGTATGATTATCATTTTGTATTGAAGGATGTATACTAATGATTCATTTAGCAGCCTTAATAATCATTTGATTAAATGATTCAAAACTCAATTCATCTTTGCTCCGTTAGGCCCACGAAGCCATGAGTTGATGCGCTGAACAAAATCCTTTCCCACGAGCTAGCAGCTTTTTTTTCTCTTCATCTATGGTTGTCCAAATATCCTGCAGCTTTCTGTAACGGAAATTTGCATATGACAGAATGAAATTATTTAGATATAGCTGTGAAATGTTAATCTGTTTGACAAAATAATGGCATCTACAATAGTTCTGCACGGTGAAATTAAGAATAATGCCTGTGAATTCTGACGATTTTCAATAGTTCTAATGTATGTTAACTTTATAAAATACTCCATCTGTAAAGAAATATAAGAGCGTTTATATCTTAACCACTTTTTATTGATAGCCCTAAAAAATTCTTTCTATTGGGTGAGACACCATAGATTTGTGTGAGCGCTAATTGTGTACTGGTCAATTAGACTTAGTAAAGTAAAACATGATTCTGCAGTTAACTATGTCACCCTATTAGTAATCCACACCAGCCCTGTAGGTAATTGGGTCATCACGCAAGCAGAACCTGAATATAGGATAAGTAGTGCATTGTGCAAAACTGCAATTATCTATTTTTTAGCATAAGAAAAGTTTAAAGAGAACAATACTTGCTAATGGACAGTACTGAATGAGTGTTACATGCTACAAGTTTGGCGTAAGTATATCGGCAGGAGTGCTCTAGAGTGTCCCACTGTATTAAGAATTTTTACCCCTCCAATAAAAGATCTATTGGTGATAAATATTTCCTATTGAGACAAATCTTCTACTGTTCTTTTGTTGAATGCATACAAGGCATCCTGCAGCTTCTCTGCTTGGAAAATAAATGCTCTGCTTGGTACACTCATGACATTAGACCTTTCAGCTCAAGTTAGAGATTTTCATGTGATGGTTCTGTACAGTATATTTTTTAGGGTGCTTCCTATTTGGATATGATGTGCTTTAGTTGGATTGTCTAAAAAGATTGAATATTCATGTAAACGTATTAGTTTTAGTTTGTTTATTTAGTTGCAGTTGCAAAAAAGATCGAACATTACCATAAATATGTTAGATCTCCTTTGCATTCACACAAAAATGTAGCCCAATGAAATCTCAACTATATATGTTGCAACCATGTTATGTCAAGTTCTCATTCCTTTGATAGTTTTTAGGAGCACGGGGCAGAGGAGCGGAGGCCTGGGGCGCACGGGGCAGAGGAGCGATGGCGCGGTGGTTGCGCATGTGGAATGTTCGTGAGGACAAAGAGGTACAGATTTCTAGTGGCTAATTGGTTGGATTAATTAACTGTGCGCTTAATGTATGTTTGGGGGGGATTTTAACACCTTCAAAACTATTAACATTTCTTAACATTCTGTCATGTTTAACAGGCGGACTTGCTTGCCTTTTGGAGTTGGTTGGCACTCCAAATGCGATATTTAACATCTTGCTAGTGTACCATTGTCGTCAAGTTATATTCAAAAGTTTGACTCTGTTTGTTAGATATCTTTCATACACCTTTTCACTTTACATCTGTAAAACTAGCATAGAATGGGTACAAATTGGTTTGATGGAGAATGATATGTCGTAAGAGTAAGAAAGCAGTATCATTTTTATCTAAAAGTGTCGCTTCTTGCAGGTATGAAGAAGTAACTCTACCAGGGAACATCATGGATATGGAGATGGAGCACCCATGCTTTTCATAGATATAGATACTGATACTGTCAGGTTCCGGGGAAGGTAATCATTGTCAGTGTGCAATCTGGAAGTTGAACCGTGATTGAATACATAGCAAGGGCTTTTGCGTCATAGTTACTATGACTTACGACATGGATTGTCTTTCCTGTCTCCTAGCTTCTGTCTGAACTGCTTGCACTCGTCTTGACAAGGATTTGGATGAACAGTATGCCAATGTCAACCTAGATGATGGTGACTTGTTCTGCACTGAGCATCGTCATCAAGGTATTTTTTTTCCTGCACACAGAAATTAAAATGTGTAGTGATGGATGAAAATGGAACCTAAATTGAAATGTTATTAGCTTGAAAGACACTTCTATGCACAAATAGTTTCTACCAGCGACCTCCATAAGTGAAGCACAAACCTTGGTTAATACGATAATAAACTATTGGCGGACGGAAACCAATAGCTGGGATTTGTTGGAACCAGAAACTTCAACTTGTAATGTACTTTCACCGTCAACTGCTAAGCCATTGATTGTTTAGTATTTATACCTGAGCATTAGGTTTGTGTAGATTATATCGTTAGGTATAATTTTGGCTTACAAACATGCTTTGAACTGAGATGTGTCCATCTGCCTGCAGCTCCAAGATCCATATAGCAGACAGGTTAGAAGAAATAAAATCGACCTTCTGCAAAAAAGAAAATGAATTGTGCTAAGTTGTGATGATGTTGATGGGAGAAATTATTCATGACAAGTATCTCGTAATTACAAGTTTCTCTTAGACTATTGTGTTACATGTCTGTAATGGGATATGTTGAGATATCACAATTGTGGGTTGCTATATTTTCACGTGGAAGTTTATCTGGCGAAGCTCTGTGCTTCATGTATGCGAGCTTTCCACCAGTATTAGTTTTATGTATATTCAAGTGTTGCATCAAGTATTATGCTCTCTTGCTTTTACCCAATTGATAAGAACTTTATGTTGGGTATTGTCAATGCAATGCTCTGTCCTGATCAATCAACTTGAATCAATACCTGGTGCAAACAAAATTCTTTTTGCGTATTTTAATTCTCTCGTATGTTTGTAATATTAGTGGAGACGTGCATTTGCACGTGCAAGCTTACTAGTATCGAAGAAATCTTCTTGACAAGAGAATTGGCCAAAAGGTGTAACGGCAAACTGAATAAAGGCAAGGTGATGAAAGATGGATCATCATTCAACATAAGTTCCTTCCGTTATTTTTCCAGATTAAGGCAAAAAACAGTTAACAGGTCATATGTGCACTAGGATCTATATGAGTTCGAGAGGATCAGGAGGTTGATACACATGCAGATGTGTTTCAGACCCTCTTGATGTGGTAGAAGCTTGAGGCTCAGATGAGGTCGTAATATTACGTCTTGTCGAGTTTATGGTATGTGTATCCTTATCCTTACCATCACATTGTTGTGGTAGTGTACATATAAGCAATTACCAGTACATGATAATTATCAGATATTTCAAAACAAACATGTTTGCTAAGGCATCCGAAAAATGCTTTACAGGTAACTGACGCTACTTGACTGTTAGTAGCCCTCCTTCTTAATGAACTGAGATCGAATCCTTGAAGCTCAGCTGTCAGTCCAAGAATCGCTTATGAGAAGTGTTCTCCTTTTTTTAGTAGTAGCTTGAATGCTTGTTTTCTGGAAACCATTGACTAAGTAGAATATATCAATATATGAGCGTCTGGCGAGCGAAACCTGTAGCTGCAAAGCTAAGGCCGTGTTCTCCTTTTTTTTTTTGAACTTCATCTACGATTCCTTTTATTTTTTGAGAAAACACCCAGAATATATTAAGCAGGAATAGTAGAGTTTACATGGCCCCGGGCCCCAGAAACCAGGTATTATGCGCATCGACATTTGAATCCCTTCCTTAATGACGAAAAGAAACTTCACTAGCTTCACCCTTTAACCTTCGTATCTCCTTGATAATCATTGCATTCTCGCCCATTGATCCTTATTCGATGCTTCTTATAACATTTTCACTGTCCGACGCAATAACCGCCTTTGCTCTTCCTTTTACTCTCTCATGGAAGAAACAGAAATATCCGCAATTCGTACCTCGGCCTGCAGTACTTCGTGGGCCATATCGGCAATCCAGTACAGGCTTTCCTCGGCCCGGATTCCCTTTGCTCTTCCTTTTACTGTCTCGTACAAGCTTGCCCGCTTATTCTACCGCTCCGCTGTGTCTGGGGACAGCAGCTACACTACTGGGATGGACGTGTCCACCATTGGAGTCAACCGGCATTGGCATGAGATGGCGGCCCAACCGCCATACCCTATCATGCTGTAACAAACATCAACCTTCTTCAGAGGCTCCTTGCTATGGGCGGTCTCCGAGGATTTGCTTGGATATGTTGCATGGTGTTTCCTTCGCTTCGGCTTGGAGGACGAGGAGTTGTGGTCACGCCTCTGCCTCCCTATCACCCAACGTCCGATAAGACCATGACTAATTTTCTTGGACTGTGTCGGGAACTAGTTGTAGCTCGTGTGGGTGCCACAGTCGACATATGGACGTGCAACTGCACTAACCATCCGAAATGGGATATGCGCTGCAAAGTCAGTGCCATGGAGTTCGGGTTAGCGTCTCTGTCTCCCATTGTAGTGTTTGATTGTGTCATCATGTTCAAAGACAAACTATTGTGTTGTCTTGAACGTTGTTCGCATGAAGGAGTTGAGATATCGTAATCCAAACACATGCGCGGTTGAACTTGAGCACGTAAGGTTGCGTTTCTCCTCCTTTGATGTAATCCCGTATGCCCAATTCTAATTGCAGTCTAGGTGAACATCCTACTTGATTTCATTGCTTTTAGCAACCCATTGCATAACCCTCAAAAAAAAAAGCAACCCATTGCATATGCTACATGATGTTGAACTGCAAAAACATTTTATATTATGGTATAGAGGTAGTATTACTGAGTCACTGCTAAGAACCATACAAGTTTTATGCAAATACTAAATGGATGAGCAGATATTTGATCAATCTGTTGTTGATTTCTACCGAAAACAGTTTCTAAGTTGACTGAGCTATAGACACTTCTATTTTATTCCATTGGAAGTTACTGTACACATTTCAGGAAATGCACTCAGGCTTACCTTAAACAAACAACACTAACCATTCAAATAAAACCTACGCAACATCAATGGCACCACCTTGGCCATGCTTGGCCGGTCAGATGCATTTGGGTTGCTGCAAGCCAGCCCAAGAAGTAGCAGGCGAATGGCGCCATCGGCATCAAACTCTTGTGTGGAAATGACTCTATCGTCCACCGCTTGGAGCAACCTTCCCTCCTGGTGAACCCACCAGACCCAGTCGGTGAGCGGTTGAAGCGTCGCATCATCATGGCTGGCAGCAAGTGCCCGTTCTCCGGTGACGATCTCTAGGACCAGCACCCCAAAGGCGTATACATCAGTCTTGCGAGTGGCCTTGTGGCAGACTGAGTACTCTGGCGCGATGAAGCCCCAGGTGCCGGCGACACCCACGTCTGTGTAGGAGTTCTTATTCAAGGTGACAATGCGGGCAAGGCCGAAGTCACCAAGGCGACCACGAAAGGCAGAGTCGAGCATGATGTTGCTCGCTTTGATGTCGCGGTGGAGCACCATGTGTTTGTGCTCGTGATGCACGTAGTGAAGACCTGCGGCTATATCCATGATGATGTTGTACCGGGTATTCCATCCTAGGATGCGGTGCTGGAGCGGAGCGTTTTGCTCGAAGAGGTGCTGGTCCACGCTGCCATTGAGCATATATTCGTAGATAAGCAGGAGCTCGCCTTTCTCGTAACACCAACCTGGAACATCATGTTATAGCAACCGGACATGTTAAAACAACAATCCTATTGGTACGTACTACTAGCTACGACATAATATTTACATACTGTGAGAGGAAATGCGTGGGATAAAAAATGTGGAACTAACGGCCATCTATTTGAACTAGCATGTAGGAATTTCGTAAAACTAATTCGTAGAAATAACACCGCTCATGTTAAAATTATGTGAACAGAAGTGCTAGACCTACGAAAAGTATCTACCCTTAAATTTCAGAGTGGGCCCGCACCCCAACTAATGACGAATGGAAAGCTGCCAAATCCACCCCGTACCCCCCCCCCCCCCCCCTCCCAGTACGTAGGTGTAGCAAAGCTCTCATGTGAATATGAGTACTATTTTTCTCTAGGCGACTAATGTATCTCTAGTATATCCCAGTCGATTTCAGTAAGGATTTTATTGAAAATTTTAACTTTAAGGCATTTCAATTTCTAAATCCATAGTTTTCTCAGTTCGGTTTCTAAAAACCATACTCTGGTTTCTCAAATACTGTAAAGAACACGGTATTGAGGATCTTCGATTTAACGTTGTGGTAATTGTTGAAAACAAACACATCAAAGTTATTTAAATGGTGGTTTCTACAAGAACCATAGTTTGCACAAAATACTTCAAAAAAAAAAGTGGGCTCCCAAATGCAGCCTTAATGTTGTAAAGTGAGGTGTACAGCTAGCAAGTCTCCTCGATAAAGCGAGTAGTTTGAAAGTCTTCCTCGACATATACCCAATAAGTTTTACGGACACTATATTGTTTCTTTAAAACAAAGCTTACAACTTAGCCCTCAATAGGTTAGATTCGATGTGGTGGAACCTACTACCTGAATTCAAGTTCTAGACTTAGCACAGATTCTTGTTTGTATGGATTTATTCTAGACTTCCACTATTATTCTTCCAGTGGTATAGCGTGCCCATCAACCAATGGCAAATAGAGGTACAAATTAGATGGTGGGTTCAAAGTTAACTGTGATTAGACTAAACATTTAGGAAACCACTTGTAACTCTGTCTCCTCATTCCCAATTCCCCAAACATATTTATCTTCAACCAAAATTTAAATTTGTTTTAAAAAATAGCCATTATCTCCTAACCTCTAGTGAAAATAAGCTCAATTTTTTCTGGATTACGGCTAGGTAGTAGTAGTAAAAGAATGGATTTAACTTAATACTACCACTCATCCCAACCAAGTTCCCCAGTTGGTCTATTAACCCGCGGGGATTTTTTGGATGTTAATTTAGATGGAAGTGCAGGATTTATCATCTAACAAAAATGCTCCTTCGCATATTTCTTCTTGTCCTTACACTAGTCTAATAACTCACTGAAATTGCCCTTGTTGATGGAAGGGGAAGATTCATCATGAACACGAAAAAAATCATCATGACCTTACACAATCCAATGGTGTAGTTAGAAGGACTTTATAAGATCGATATCTCATTCTCCTTGCTATACACACGGAAATTGGTAGCCATACTTTCCCGTGGAATGTTGAAATCATATCAATCGCCTAACAGTGTTTTGCTAACCAGATTGACTACGAAAATGTTTTACAAAATTAGGCAGACCTGTTGTTCAGTGAGTGTAACCATATTTTGTAAAAAACATCATTTCCAAATCTAGTGGTGCGCAGGTGATGGTTTCATGCTAAGATAGCAACATAAGCAAAAAGTAGCCCTCTTTTCCACACTATATTCCAAGCAATCAAACTTTTCCAAAACCAACCAGGTTGAAAAGATATGCAAATATCACCATCCTTTGTCCTCTTGAATTTATGGAAATGGTTTTTTTGCCAAAAAATAAACTCTTCTCACAACATTCTAATTTTAGGGGCATAATCTTTATTGGTGTTCTAAGTCCCGAATTAGGTATAAGAGTTGGATCAACTTCCAGTATATGTTCTCTAGGTTGGCTTGTACTCTCACCAAATGTGGTACCATTGCTCTCATCAATTGGAGGACCAACACTACTAGGGAAAAGCTTATACACAGGATCTTACCAGTAGCGCGTTTTAAAATAAGGCGCTGCTGCAATGTAGCAGTAGCGCGCTCCAGCAGAACTCGCTGCTGAAATAAAAGTAGCAGTAGTGCGCCTCCTCTAAGCTGCCCTACTGCTATAATTCCCACGACCCCGCCTCGAAGCTAGTTCTAGCAGCAACGCGTTAATTTAAAGTGTGCTACTGCTAGGTAGTTTAGCAGTAGCACCTTTACCTATAGCGCGCTACTGCTAAAACTAGCTATCTCCCACCACCCACGCTCCCCTCTATCCGATCCACTTACACTCACACTCACTCGATCTCCCCCTCAACCGCCCTGCGCCGGTCCTCCCCCGCCGGCCGCCGGCGCCCCCGCCAACCGCCGTCGCCTACCCCTCCCCCTCTGTGCCGCCGTCACTTCCTCCTCCTCGCTAGACTCGGTACCGCCCTCCTCCTCCGTCCTCCCTCGACTCGCCGCCGGCCGGCCCCTCCTCTCTCCGCCCTTCCTCCTCCGTCCTACTCTCTCCTCCATCCTCTAGTCGCCCCTCCTTCTCCCTCCTCCCTCCTCCATCCACAACCCCTCCTCCCTGCTACATTTTGATTTAGTAGGCTAGTTCATATGCAACATTTTGATTTAGTTCATATGATTTAGTTGATTTAGTAGGCTAGTTGATTTAGAACATTTTGTTTTAGTTGATTTAGTAGGCTAGTTGATTTAGTTGATTTATAGAACATTTTGGTTTAGTTGATTTAGTAGGCAAGTTGATTTAATAGGCTAGTTGATTTAGTTGATTTATAGAACATTTTGATTTAGTTGATTTAGTACGCTACTTCATAGCTCTGAAGATTTGGCACCACGTAGCTAGATCTTAGGATTATAATTGTCCATCAAATTGCTTCTCGCGGAAGAAGAATCAAATTGCTTCTCGTGGAAGATTTGGCATTTGCCGGCTAGCTATTTGTTCTATTTTAGAAGGTGTTAGTAAGCTATAAAAATATAACTGAAGAAGAACCAAAAAAATCACATGCTACTGTTTTTCTTTCCTGTGAAGTGGATCGTTAATCCTTTGCTCATATTGCTTTAGGAAAATGGCGCCACCACCACCACCACCACCATGTTGACTGTGCAACTGGCAAGCTGTTTGGCATCTACTTCCAGCCGAGTTTTCGTCATGCGGCGGTAAGAAATTATATGAAATGTAACAACTATTTTATTTTTAGTGTTGGCATTACTACATTGTGTCATTTTGCTTTTTTACACAGATCGTCCATGCAATGTGAGATTGAAATTCAACAAGCTGACATGAGACACTGTGACATTTGAGGCTCCTGGGGGGGTGTATACTACGGAGGTCGAGAAAGGACGCAATATATCGCAGATTGGAGGAGATGGATGGGCCCGTTTCCTCGTTCGCATGAGTCTTATTGGTGGTGAGTTGATTAGCTTCTCCTTCAGAGCAGAAAGACCCAAGATGGCTGTCATTTATACCAACCTAGTGAAAGATGATGAAGATGACGAAGATGATGAAGGTAATGAGGACCCACTCGATGAGGATGATGAGGACCCACTTCATGAAGCCATCGTAGCTCAAAGAATGAGGCTGAGCGAGGAGGAGGTGTGCAACCTATGGGACATAATTCCGCCACGTGCTGACTTTGTTGGGGTGTCATTCGTGACCCGCCTGACAAGTACCATGGTCGTTTGACATGATATGGTATGTTATACATACAAATGCAAATTATCCGATGATATGCTTAGTGTAGAGTCCAATGATATGTTGTGTGGAATCTAGTCGATGATATGCTTTAGTGTAGAGTCCGATGACATGCTTATTAGTGTAGAATCTAATGAACTATTAATAGTGTAGATAATCCATATATACTTATTTGTAAGAGTATGTGCGAGGCTATTTATTAATTGATATATTTTCCTTATTCAGAAATTGGCAAAGAGCCTATCTGTGAGTTATGGTATCGAGCCTGATTAAGAAGGCTCAGCTGGACTACGCCTTACCGCAAGTGGCTCCATCATAACCTGTACTTACCGCATGGATACAGACGGTCGCACACACTTAAACTCGGTTGGGTGGAAGAGATTCCTCGATGGCAAGAATCTTCATGTTGGACATGCCATCCTAATTACTATCAGGAACACCCACCGCCCAGGCTTGAGGATGATGATCGTCTTCGATATCATCTAGAACTACATATGTGTGCGTGGCTATATCATCTAGAACTACATATGATGATCGTCGTTGATATCATCTAGAACTACATATGATGATCGTCGTCGATATCATCTAGAACTACATATGATGATCGTCGTCGATATCACCTAGTACTGCTTGAGTATGCATGTTGACTATATATGAAATTGTTATCTAGTACTCCCTCCGTTCCAAATTACTCATCGTGGTTTGAACTAAAACCACGACAAGTAATTTGGAACGGAGGGAGTTCTACCTAGTACCTATAATGCTTTATGAAATTGATATCTAGTAGTACCTAGTATCTGGAAACTGCAGTTTATTGAAACCAAAATAGGGTAGGAAGCGGGGGGAAAATGATGAAAGATATAGCAGTAGCGAGGGGCTAAGAAACCGCTACAGCTAACTAATAGTAGCGCGTTCTAGAAAAGCGTTGCTGATATAGTAAACCGTAGTAGCGCGGGTGCGCACTGCGCTACTACTAACAGCTAGTTGTAGCGTCGTAGTAGTAGCGCGGCTGCCCGCGCTGCTGATAGCCTCAAGACCGGTGCTACTACTAGGGTTTTCCCTAGTAGTGCAATGCTCTCATTTGGGTTCGCTGCAAAAGTGATTATGCTCATGATAGTTAAGGGAACGATATCTAGATTCAAATTAGTTGTGCAAGGTACGATGCAATGCTCCCGACTCCCCTATCATTCATCGACTCCTGCCTGCTGCTAAGGGTTTGCAAGTCGATACATGCGGTCGTGTGCCACTGGTTGTGTGTAGATGTGTGGGAAACTAGCTGCGGTTGTGGAACAATCGTGTGCATTTTCTTATCCAATTAGAGCAACTCTAGCGTAATCGCCATATTTGCTCAATCGTTATAATAACTGTCAATATGGTGATTTTGACCCATAATGGCACTCTAGCAGAGTCGCCATGCATATGCCTATGGGTGGCCATAATTTATGGATCTCACTTTTGAAACAAGCTCCTAGCATCCAAATATGAAGGTTGTGGAGGCCCCGTTCAGGGCCTGCCCATATCCAACCGCTGGGAGGAAAGTTTCATCTTCTTTCTCCTTGTCCCACGCACGGGATTTGAAGCATACCGGCCTACCACGTACCAGTGATGACGGGAACCCAACCATAATGCCATGGCTGCTCCCTCAGGTTCTCATGGTGGCTCGCCGGATGGATGAAACGTGGCATGATCTCCTGGATTGAGTGTGAGCAGCGCGGAAGGTGCCTTGTGAGCACCCAGGAAGTGTCCGAATAGGTCATGACAGCTCAACGGGAGACGTGACCCGTGAACGCTCGCTGCCAGTCGCCTTAACATCGCCTCCTTAATTGCACCGTCCTCCCCCTTCTCTACCCAATCTCAATGATGCATCCCTTTTCTCTATCACTTGCCTCCAATTGACCACCCACTTCCTCATCAAGGGTAGAACCAAAGGAGCTCCCCCTCATCTTCAATTTTAGGGTGAGGTGGAGGAGGAGAGGACAGATCCCCTTGCCCCATTATGGGCTAAGTTAGTAGAGTCTATTGTGTAGACAAGTTGGTGTGTTTCCTCGTTGTGCAATGATTCCTCCTCCGTGGAGGAATATGACTAGGATGAAGATGAGGATATTGCCATGATCATGCGTGCTATTGTCCGAGGACCAGCTCAGTTTTGGGACCAATATATCGTTTGTACATCCCGACTGTTGTCATGATCTTGCACAATATGGGAAGGGTGGTGTATCCACTTAGGATAGAAGGCTGTATTAAAAAAATTCTTCAAGCTCACCGAGAAATTTGAGTCACATGTACTCATGAAATTCTTCAACAAGATCTCATCAAGGAGTGGCGGAGGTGGAATGTGCAACAAGACCACTAGTTCTATTTCTATCTTTCATGTTACGTTTGATGATCAATTTATTGAATTTGATGACAAATGGTTTCCCCCTGCTTTATATTATAAAGCAACCACACAATACAAGAAGCATGCTGGGGCCGCAGTACAACGAAGCCCAAAAGAAACAAGAGAAAGAAAGAGAAAAAAATGCCGACACCGACAGCTTGACGAAACAAAGAAGACCGGCAACCGCTGGTCCCCTCGGAGATTTCCCACCACGCTCCAAGCACACTGAAGCGTTGTGTACAAAGCAACACCTTCAAGAAGGAAAGCGACAATGCTGCTGCCGCTGCCTGGACAAGTCCTAGGGTTTCCCTCGGTATGCGAAGGGCAGTGAGGAGGGGGTTATACCCAAAGCCCTTCAGGAAGGAACGGCGGTGCCCGCAGGCGTCACCCCATCGATGCCGGATGAGTCAACAGGGATTTCTCATGACTCCCAACCCTTCCAACCCTCGCCACCCCATCGGTGCTGGACGAGTCAACAAGGATTTCTCATGACTCCCAACCCTCGCCACCCCGGATGACCCGAGTGGTCCACCAAACCAACCGCCCACCAACGTGCGCCACCGCGGTCTTGGAATTCACCTCGTCGCCAACCCGAGGCCATCGGCACGAGGCCAAGAAGAAGAAGAAGGGAACAATGAACCCGGGGGCACTAGCAAAGCAGCCGAGCAGGAGGGGACTACCTCCACGCCGGTGCGGAAGCCGACCGGACGCGACATCCGGGACAAACCAGGCCACCATCGTCCCAGTCGGGCCTAGGCCACCACTGGCCCAGATGGGCCCACAAAGTCCTCCCGCCATGCTACAGCACACCGACTGCCAACACCGTCACCGCCGCTCGGAGAACGTTGTCGCCCTGCCTCGACCTCCAGGGAGCCTCGCCGTCGTGTAGAGAGCCGTCAGCCCGCCCGAACCCAGATGGGGCCTAGCGGGCGTCGCCGACCGAGCCCCCGTACCACCGCGCCACCCTGCAGCCAACGGTCTCACTGCCGCGCCTAAGGCACCAGAGGCCGCGGGAACCACCCCAACAGACCGCCCCCAGGAGGAGCCCCCCCCCCCCCCCGCTGCGCGCCTGAAGAAAGACCAGGCTGACGCCGCTAGCACCGCGTGAGCAAGGCCCCGACGGACCGTGGCGGCAGCAAATAGAGAGCATCGGGTACAGACTATGTTGTTGGAAACACCGTTGATATTCTCGACAGATGGAGTACATAACACTTTTCGGTCCTTGACCGAAGAGGGAGAAGCTGACGGTCGGTTAAGACGCGTTTAAAGTTCGGTTGAACATAGATATGATATAAGTACTTCGGTACATGCAATCATTCTTTTACCCAAGTCACTTGGGGGCTCTTAAATTTATATGAGCCGTTTTATGATAAGTGTTTTTCTTCTTAGTCGTTGCAAAGTTTTTATTATTATTTATCACTCCTTTTTTTCGACACAAGTGTGCGGTCACTAGCCGGGGAGCCTAATTTCTCTCTCAAAGCCGCTAGAGTTTAGTTTGCTAAACTGGCCTAGTAAGAAGTACTCCACCTTCGGGATAGGAGGTTGAAGCCGTAGGCTGACCCGCTTGAAGTTTTGAGATAGGATGTGTCATGTTAAAGCACGGCAGAAGCACCTTTTTTTTTTCTAAAGTCCAATTTTCAGATTGGCACCGAACACTTGATCTAGTTCGGACATTAACCTTTTGAATACGTTTTTTGGCTTTTCGAGCCCATGGCACTTTTAAACTATTTGTGTGTTTTCAGCACCAGTCTCGCAGTGCAACGCCGGACACCTTTAGAGATTCGGCAAAAACATTCTCGGATATTGCTATATATGCATCGGTTTTGAGTTGTGTCTTCGGTCAATAGTTGGGTTGCCCGGCTCCTGCGCTTGCCTCCTATGTTCCGCTTTGTTCGGCTAGGTGTGCAAAGGGAGAACCACTGCGATTGTGCTTCCAGCTTACATGGTTAAGAACCTCAGTGGAGAAAGCCGAAAACTGACTATCACAATAAGCGTAAACTGGTCGGTGATCCGATGACGGTGTTAAACGACGGGCCATTCATAACAATGACCGAAGTGTTTACGGCTTGACCTCGACTGTCGCCAAACACTACCGGGGGCTATTAACTGGCCTCCCAACCTGAATCCTCGATATTTTGCTCTTACATTGGAGCTGAGGTTTCATGATCATGCTTAGCATGACAACCCAAAGAAAGAAACCGATAGCGGGACTATTTTCTTTGGAAGACATTTCTTCTATTAAACAGTAATATAACATGTCTCTCCGCGTACCTTTATTTATAAAACCGTATGGCCAGATTGCCTTGTTTGTTGTAAATCTTTGCCCTCATAATGGCTTTATAAAGTAGGACAAACACTCCTCAGCTATTGGCCGAGGAGGTGAAAGCCGATGGTCGGTCAACAAAGTTTTGTACAATGCGGATCCGAGCATTAATGACATAAAGTACTTGGATACATAGAGTCATTACACATAATTTGTGATTTTACTATGGATATCGATCCTTAATTCGGCCTCCCGTGCCCGCATTAAGGCTCGGGGGCTACTGGGCTTCGGGCTTATTATTTACAAATATTAAAGGGGCACATCGATCCCCTGATCTGGTGTTGCCACCCGACCAATGTCTCGGGGGCTACTGCATTGCCTGTCCAATGCAGAAAATTTTAAGTGTAATACAGTCTCCGAGGAGATTTTGATCCTTAGGTTGGTCGGCCGCACCCAACCTGAGTCTTGAGGACTGAGCACGCCGTTTTTTGTGTCCTGAAGTATTCTGCCAAGCTAGGACTTGATCCTTAGACCGATTTTGCAAATCAGCCTGAGTCTCAGCAGCTACGGGGATCAGCGGTCTTATGTCATCCTTCATGGGCATCTCGGGTTTTAGACCGATACCCACCTTGAGGTCTACTGGCTATATATCTCGGCAGAGAATAAATTGCACCAATAAAAAATATTGACAAAAATCGGCCCACATTCGGGGTGGTGCACCACCTCGGAAGCAGTCCGGCATAAAGCTCGAGCGCTAGTGGCTGGCTCCATAGAGGGCATTTCTGGCGTTGGAGCTCGGATACATAGTCCGGTGTTGGAGCTCGGATACAGTCCGGCGTTGGAGCTCGGATACAGTCCGGTGTTGGAGCTCGGATACAGTCCGGCGTTGGAGATCGGATACAGTCCGGCATTGGAGCTCGGATACATAGTCCGGCGTTAGAGCTGGGAAGCAGTCCGGCATTGGTGCTCGGCTGCAAAAGATACCTCGAATGCAGTCTGGCGTTGGAGCTCGGACGCAAGAGGACGTTATCACCCGGGAACAACTTCAAACCCGAGGTGTGGCATAAAAATAACAAGGCATTGATAAAGGCCGGAAACTTAAAGGGGCTCCTCGGATACCTGACGTATAAACTTGTCGAATGCATTTCAGCAATCCTCAAGATCGAGGATGAGAAGATTTGTTGAACCAGTTTTCAAGACCGGCAACCGAAAATGAAGAACAGCTCAGAAGAATCGAGGAGCGTCCCAAACTTGAAGACCAGTTCAGGGGGCTACTGATGGTGTCCTGGACTAGGGGATACTCAACGCGTCGTCTCCCGATCAGTTGGATTGGGCCGAGGACCCCATGGGCGTATACTCATGGACCAGTCCGGACAGCTGCCGCATACAAGGAAGAATCCACAAGACTTGGCGATCAAGACAAGGACTCCTCCCCCACCGGCATATTCGGCTAGGACTCTTGTTATCCTAGGCCTCTGGTGCATTATATAAACCGGGGCCAGGCTAGTCGATAGACATATACAACAACAATCATACCATAGGCTAGCTTCTAGGGTTTAGCCACTCCGATCTCATGGTAGATCTACTCTTGTACTACCCATATCATCAATATTAATCAAGCAGGAGTAGGGTTTTACCTCCATCGAGAGGGCCCGAACCTGGGTAAACATTGTGTCCCTTGCCTCCTGTTACCATTGATCCTAAGACGCACTGCTTGGGACCCCCTACCCGAGATCCACCGGTTTTGACACCGACACCCGGACTCCGATCCAGCAAAGTGTCGGGGGAAGAGTTTCGTCAGCACGACGGCGTGGTGACGATCTTGATGTTCTACCGTCACAGGGCTTCGTCTAAGCACCGCTACGATATTATCGAGGTGGACTATGGTGGAGGGGGGCACCGCACATGGCTAAGAGATCCAAGGGATCAATTGTTGCTGTGCCTAGAGGTGCCCCCCCTGCCCCGTATATAAAGGATCAAGGGGGGAGGGGGCGGCCGGCCTAGGAGGGGGCGCGCCAAGGGGAGTCCTACTCCCACCTGGAGTAGGACTCCCTCCTTCCTTGTTGGAGTAGGAGAAGGGGAAAGAGGGGGAGAGGAAGAAGGAAAAGGGGGCTGCGCCCCTTGTCCAATTCGGACCAGAGGGGGGGCGCAGGCCTCCTTCCTTTTGGCCTCTCTCCTCTATTCCCGTATGGCCCAATAAGGCCCATATACTTCCCGGCGAATTCCCGTAACTCTCCGGTTCTCCGAAAAATACCCGAATCACTTGGAACCTTTCCGAACTCCGAATATAGTCGTCCAATATATCGATCTTTACGTCGCGACCATTTCGAGACTCCTCGTCATGTCCCCGATCTTATCCGGGACTCCGAACTCCTTCGGTACATCAAAACTCATAAACTCATAATATAACTGTCATCGAAACCTTAAGCGTGCGGACCCTACGGGTTCGAGAACAATGTAGACATGACCGAAACACGTTTCAGGTCAATAACCAATAGCGGAACCTGCATACTCATATTGACTCCCACATATATGAGTACTATTTTTCTCTAGGCGACTAATGCAACTCTAGTATATCCCAGTCGATTTCAGTAAGGATTTTATTGAAAATTTTAACTTTAAGGCATTTCAATTTCTAAATCCATAGTTTTCTCAGTTCGGTTTCTAAAAACCATACTCTGGTTTCTCAAATACTGTAAAGAACACGGTATTGACGATCTGTGATTTAAAATTGTGGTAGTTGTTGAAAACAAACACATCAAAGTTATTTAAATGGTGGTTTCTACAAGAACCATAGTTTGCACAAAATACTTCAAAAAAGGTGGGCTCCCAAATGCAGCCTTGAAGTTCTAAAAGTGAGGTGTACAACTAGCAAGTCTCCACGATAAAGCGAGTGGATTGAAAGTCTTCCTCGACATATACCCAATAAGTTTCACGGACACTATATTGTTTCTTTAAAACAAATTTTACAACTTAGCCCTCAATAGGTTAGATTCGACGTGGTGGAACCTACTACCTGAATTCAAGTTCTAGACTTAGCACAGATTCTTGTTTTATGGATTTATTCTAGACTTCCACTATTATTCTTCCAGTGGTATGGCGTGCCCATCAACCAATGGCTAATACAGGTACAAATTAGAGGGTGGGTTCAAAGTTAACAATGATTAAACTAAACACCCTTTTTAGGAGACCACATGTATCTCTGTCTCCTCATTCCAAATTCCCCAAACATATTTATCTTGAACCAAAATTTAAATTTGTTTTAAAAAATAGCCATTATCTCCTAACCTCGTAGTGAAAATAAGCTCAATTTTTTTCTGGATTACGGCTGGTTAGTAGTAGTAAAATAATGGATCTAACCTAATACTACTACTCATCCAAACCAAGTTCCCCAGTCGGTCTATTAACCTGCGGAGATTTTTTGGATGTTAATTTAGATGTGCAGGATTTATCATCTAACGAAAATGCTCCTTCACATATTTCTTCTTGTCCTTACACTAGTCTAATAACTCACTGAAATTGCCCTTGTTGATGGAAGGGGAAGATTCATCATGAATAGGAAAAGATTCATCATGACCTTACACAATCCAATGGTGTAGTTAGAAGGACTTCATAAGATCGATATATCATTCTCCTTGCTATACACACTGAAATTGGTAGCCACACTTTCTCGTGGAATGTTGAAATCATAACAATCGCCTAGCAGTGTTTTGCTAACTAGATTGACTACGTAAATGCTTTTAAAAATTAGGCAGAGCTGTTGTTCAGTGAGTGTAACCATATTTTGTAAAACATCATTTCCAAATCTAGTGGTGCGCAGGTGATGGTTTCCTCCTAAGATAGCAACATAAGCAAAAAGTAGCCCTCTTTTCCACACTATATTCCAAGCAATCAAACTTTTCCAAAACCAACGAGGTTGAAAAGATATGCAAATATCACCGTCCTTTGTCCTCTTGAAATTATGGAAATGGTTTTTTTTGGCCAAAAAATAAACTCTTCACACAACACTTCTAATTTCAGGGGCATAATCTTTATTGGTGTTCTAAGTCCTGAATTAGGTATAAGAGTTGGATAAACTTCTAGTATGTGTTCTCTAGGTTGACTTGTACTCTCATCAAATGTGGTACAATTGCTCTCATCAATTGGGGGACCAATGCTCTCATTTCGGTTCGCTGCAGAAGTGATTATGCTCTTAGTAGTTAAGGGAACGAGATCTAGGTTCAAATTAGTTCGGCAAGGTACGATGCAATGCTCCCGACTCCCCTATCATTCATCGACTCATGCTTGTTGCTAAGGGTTTGCGAGTCGATACATGCGGTCGTGTGCCATTGGTTGTGTGTACATGTGTGTTAAACTGGCTGCGGTTGTGGAACAATTGTGTGCATTTTCTTATCCAATTAGAGAAACTCTAGCGTAATCGCCATATTCTCTCAATCGTTATAATAATTGTTAATATGGTGATTTTGACCCATAATGGCAGTCTAGCAGAGTCGCTATGCATATGCCTATGGATAGCCGTAATTTATGGATCTCACTTTTGAAACAAGCTCCTAGCCTCCAAATATGAAGGTTGCGGAGGCCCCGTATAGGGCCTGCTCCATATCCAACCGCCGGGAGGGAAGTTTCATCTTCTTTCTCCTTGTCCCATGCACGGGATTTGAAGCATACCGGCCTACCACGTAGCAGCAATGACCGGAACCCAACCATAATGCCATGACTGCTCCATCAGGTTCTCATGGTGGCTCACCGGATGGATGAAATGTGGCATGATCTCCAGGATTGCATGTGAGAAGGGTGGAAGGTGCCTTGTGAGCATCCAGGAAGTGTCCGAATAGGTCATGACAACTCAATGGGAGACGTGACCCGTGAACGCCCGCTGCCAATCGCCTTAACATCGCCTCCTTAATTGCACTGTCCTCCCCCTTCTCAACCCAATCTCTATGATGCCTCCCTTTTCCCTCTTACCTGCCTCTAATTGACCACCCACTTCCTCATCAATGGCACAACCAAAGGAGCACCCCTCATCTTCAATTTTAGGGTGAGGAGGAGTAGGAGGAGGAGAGGACAGATCCCCTTGCCCCATTATGGGCTAAGTTAGTAGAGTCTATTATGTAGACGAGTTGGTGTGTTTCCTCATTGTGAAGCTATTCCTCCTCCGTGGAGGAATATGAGTGGGATGAAGATGAGGATATTTCCATGATCATGCTTGCTATTGTCCGAGGACCAGCTCAGGTTTGGGACCAACATATTGTTTGTACATCCAGACTATTGTCATGATCTTGCACAATATGGGAAGGGTGGTGTATCCACTTAGGATAGAAGGCTGCATTAAAAAAAATTCTTCAAGATCAGTTTTGGGACCAACATATTGTTTGTACATCCAGACTGTTGTCATGATCTTGCACAATATGGGAAGGGTGGTGTATCCACTTAGGATAGAAGGCTGCATTAAAAAAATTCTTCAAGCTCACCGAGAAATTGGAGTCACATCTACTCATGAAATTCTTTAACAAGATCTCATCAAGGAGTAGTGGAGGTGGAATGTGCAACAAGACCACTAGTTCTACTTCTATCTTTCATATTACGTTTGATGATCAATTTATTGAATTTGACGACAAATGTTTTTTCCTTGCTTTATATTATAAAGCAACCACACAATACAACAAGCATCCTGGGGCCGCATCACAACCAAGCCCAAAAGAAAACAAGAGAAATAAAGAGAGACAAATGCCGACACCGACAGCTTGACGAAACAAAGAAGACCGGCAACCGCTGCTCCCCTCGGAGATTTTCCACCATGCTCGAAGCACATTGAAGCGTTGTGTACCGAGCAACACCTTCAAGAAGGAAAGCGACAATGCTGCCGCCACTGCCTGGACAAGTCCTAGGGTTTTCCCCGGCATGCAAAGGGCAGTGAGGAGGGGATTATACCCGAATCCCTCCAGGAAGGAACGGCGGTGCCCTTAGGCATCACCCCATCGGTGCTGGACGAGCCGACAAGGATTTCTCCTGACTCCCAACCCTCGCTACCCCGGACGATCTGAGTGCTCCACCAAACCAACCGCCCACCAACGTGTGCCACCACGGTCTTGGAATTCACCTCGTCGCCAACCTGAGGCCATCGGGACGAGACCAAGAAGAGGAAGAAGGGAACAACGGACACGGGGGCACTAGCAAAGCAACCGAGCGGGAGGCGACTACCTCCACGTCGGTGCGGAAGCCGACCGGACACGATATCTGGGGCAAACCAAGCCACAATCGTCCTGGCCAGGCCTAGGCCACCATTGGCCCATATGGGCCCACAAAGTCCCCCCGCCATGCTACAGCACGCCGACTGCCAACGCCGTCATCGTCGCTCGGAGACCTCTGCCGCCCTGCCTCGACCTCCAAGGAGCCTCGCCATCATGTAGAGAGCCGCCAGCCCGCTCGAACCCAGATGAGGCCTAGCGGGCGTCGCCGGCCGAGCCCCCATGCAGCCAAAGACCTCGCCGCCGCACCTAAGGCACCCGAGGCTGCATGAACCACCCCAACGAGCTAGACCGCCGCCAGGAGGAGCCCCCCCCCCCCCCCCCCCCAACGAGCTAGACAGCCTGACGCCGCTAGCACCGCGCGGGCAAGGCCACGACGGACCGCGGCGGCAGCGGCAGGGGAAGAGGAAGGAATCACGGCTGGGGGGGGGGGGGGGGGGGGGAGCGAGCGAACAGAGAGCGTCTGGTACAGACTATGTTCCGTTCTCAATTAATTAAATTTTGGGTTGTATGTTGATGAACTATGTAATAAAAACCATATGATCTCATCCGGAAATTGGAAGAGTTGGCACCTACCAAAGGGGTCTTCCCCACATCGAATCAATGACAAAATAGCTGTATTGAGATTAAGTATTTTTTTTGTTTATCTGTTTCGGATTTATTTGACATGAGTTCGATATTATTTTAGAGAATTGCATATTCGCAATTATGTGTGGTAGAAGTAGAAGCTCAAATTAAGTTATGCTATAAGCAAAAATAAATTTGTCTAACTAAATCTTCTCTCCCCCTCACCAAAAACTGAATTTTGGTAGCCAAAATTTTGGTCTGTTGTTGGAGATGCTCCAAGAAACTAAAACGGTTGTACGGCAAGTTTGTCTGTGAAGCAACTATCATGACCTGGCTTATATCATAAGAAATCAGAAACTTGGTAGTTTTAGCGAACTTAGAGTAAGAACCGTCAACATCTCAAGTACACTTATTTTTCTGGTGTATGATAGAGATTGGAACAACTTGATTGGAATGGGTTCACCTAATGAGAACGACATTTCATTTTGACTCAGTATTATGCTTCTGTATTGACTTATTACTAGGGAAAAAAGGATCAAATTGTTTTCTTTTGAGCAAGTATCTCACCCAGGACCCCGCAAAAAAAAGTATCTCACCCAGGAGTATTATTGCTGGGACATAGACCTAATAATACCTTGAAAAAAATGTTTGATTTATCATGTTTAACATTACTGTAATAAAATCTAATGCGGCCACCGAGTGTAAGAAGACATACCAACGAGCGGCACGATATTTCGGTGGCGCAGGCGGTTGATCACGTCGACCTCTAAGAAGAAGTCGTCGTAGCACTTGTCTCGATTACGTGTGAACTTCTTCACCGCTACCTCCACCAGCTGGCATGTCTTGCCTGACCGGAGACGGAGCGTTCCCCTGTACACTGCGCCGAACCCACCTCTGCCTAGCTTCCTTGCCTCGTCGTAGTTGTTGGTGGCCTTCCTGATCGTCACGTACTTGAACTCCTTGGGCGTGCCCGGAAGCCGCCGAAGAGCCGCCGACAGCTTCAGCTCCATCTTCAGGGCCTTGTACCTCAGGTTGAAGTAGAAGGCCGCGACAGATATCATGATTGCGGTGGCAGCAACAGACCCAAGAACTGCAGGCAGCACAACCTTCCATTGCCGGACGGTTCGGTCATCCGGAAGCTTTTCGACTGTCAAGTTCCAGCTCAGGATACTATGGAGCTCGTGGCCTTCCCCCGTCGACGCCGTGAAACCGATGTATGCTCGCTGGGGGACGTGGCTGCTCATGTTGAGGGGCGCGTCAAGGTAGGCCTTGTCAGGCTTGGGCAGACCATTGACGGCCACGTACACCCATATGTGGTGTCCGAGTCCGTTGTAGTCGATCCACACGGTGTAATCCACTGTCTCCATCAGCGGTGCGAGGGCGATGTTGTCGGGCTGCGGGAGCGAGGACAGCGAGACGACTGCGTCGGAGACGACGCTGCCGATGTCGAGGCCGATGTGGTTGTCATCGGGATCGTACTCGTTCTTGGAGGTGTCGAACTCGATGGCGACGAATCTGCCCGAGGCAGCGGTGGACTTTGAGATGGTGTTGGTGAGACCGAGGAAACCACCCTGGCTGCCTGGCGGAGGGCCGTCGAGGGAGGGGACGATGACGAAAGCAAGGCCGTCGCCTTGTTTTAGCCTCTCCGCTCTGTAGAGGTTCATGGTGAAGGAGGTGTTGAAGGACGCGTCGTGTTTCACCCCGTTGGAATCGACGCCCCAGAGCGTGATGGGTGATGGGAGGAGCACGGAACCTGCTCTGCCCTCCATCCCGATTGTGAGCACGAGGGCTCCCATTGTCATACCTGCGTCCCTAGAATCGCCAATTTGTTTGCGCTATCACCGGGGAAGGAAGGGAAGCTGTAGGAGATGATGTCGTCCCTCTTGTTCTCTTCACAGGTGCACGATGCCGCCCTGGAGCAAGGCATAACCACAGAGCACAGCAACACGGCCATGGTGAAACAGGCAGGATATGGGAATACTTTTGTGGGCATCTTGCAGGAGCCAGGAGCCTAGAACAGGACCGTGGTATGAGCAATGAGACAGATATATATCACAATAATGCAACTAAAATGCTTAGGAATTAGGGATTGTCCAAGGTCGCAAGAGCAGCAGCTCCCTCCCGCTCCCGCTAGGGTTTCCTCCCGCTGCCGCCGGCCTCCAGCGCGCGCCCCAAACCGTCCCGCACCCCCTCCCCCCCCCCCCCCCTCCTCCACCAGCCCCCGGTTCGCTCGCTCGCACCCCCGCGGGCGGCGGGCGAACCCCCCCCCCCCCCCCCCCCCTCTGCTTCCTCTCCTCCACCCCCTTTCCTTCTCCTCCCCCAGCGTCGCCGGCATGGTCCGCCGGGCCCTGCCCGTGCGGCGCTGGCGGCGGCGCGCCGTTCCTGGCCGTTCCTTTCCCGCGCGCCCGTTGAGGGGCGCGGGGGTCCTGTGACGGCGGTGGTGCTGCTCGGGCGGCAGCGGTGTGGCTCACCGGCGATCCCGTGGCCCACGGGTGCCCTTGGCACGGCGACGCGGCCGTTGGTCACGGGCATCGCAGTGGTGGTGGCGGCTGGTGGTGCCCGCTCAGCCGGCCGGGCCGTCGGTGCCTGGCAAGTCCTTGTCGCCGCTCCCGTCCGGCTCCGCGAGAGCGATGGAGGTTGTCCCCTCCCGTCGAGCAAGTTGCGGTTGCCCTCGTGGCCGTTGTCTCCTCCCCTCCCAGGTCTCGTGCTGGCGGCCCCAGTGAGATGGCGATGTTGGTTCAATGACCGTGGTGGCACAGGCTGGTGGGCGGTGGATTGGGTGGTGCATTACGAAGTGTCTGGGGTGGTGGTGGTTGTTTGGGTCGGGAGAAATCCCTCGCGGCTCGTCCGGCTCCGACGCGGTGACGCCTGCGGGCGCCACCGGACCTTCCTGAAGGGCGTCGGGTATACCCCTTCCCCACTGCTCTCCGTGTACCGGGGAAAACCCTAGGATTCGTTCAGGCAACAGCGGCGGCGCCGTCGCATTCCTTCTTGAAGGTGTTGCTTGATACGCGACACTCCGGAATGCTAGGAACGCGGTGGTACTTCTCCGGAGTGTGCAACGGTTGCCAATCTTCGTCACTTAGTTGTCTGCCGGTGTCGGCATTTGTTTCTCTTTTCTTTCTCTTGTTTTTTCTTTTTGAGCTTGGTTATGCTGCAGCCCCAGCAAGTTGGTTGCATGGGTTGATGCTTTATAATATAAAGATGGGGTAAATCCATTATCGTAACTAAAATGCTTAGGCAGGTCTCCGGCGGTCACGGCCGCTAGCTCTTCAAATAGGCTGGGACCCTATCCTCCTTTCGGAAGAAGAAAAATCTTACTTTTGTAGTACTCCTACTAGGAGAACTAGTGGCAAGGGACTAAATCAGGCAAGAGCAACTGATTGATACTATAGCAAGAGGATAATTATTTAGTGTCAATGATGCTTTTATATTATGGAACGGAGGGAGTGGTACATAATGATTTATATGGCATTCGATAGGGTCAATTGAACCCAAGATATACTGCCGACTCTACCCACTTTGCTTGTCCGACAAATTTTTCAAGTGATTTATTATATATTCTTCCATCCAATTAGACCTTTTCTATTACATTTCCCCCCGATGGAACCGCCTCTATCATTTGACACATTGCAGTATGATATTAATTGCTAGCACGAAAGCATACATTAAACCCACACTAACGACACATCATCGGTTCTTATCTTTTGATTCCAATCCCCTGAGCCCTGATTTTTATACTTATTCCTAAAATTTCTTGGTTATTCGATATAGGAGATGGAAAATGCTCGAGTCTAGGAGTGTTTTTGTTTGAGCTTCTGCACTTTTAGGTCAAAAAAATATGAACCCAAACAAACACCGAACAATTGAAAAGTACTTCTTCCAATTGCACTAGGGAGTTGGAAGCATCGAAAAAGGTGCTTCTAGAGCTTATATGGACGAGTATGCTCATAAATGGTGTTATCGAGGAAGAAAACACCACTCAAATTCTTAAATTCACTAAGCTCCCAGTAGTAGGGCGAAGGGCCCATGAGAAAGGTATGGCTTTGGTTTTCAATCAGTAATACGTGTTGATTTTAAAATATTCCATGCTAGCATTTGTAAATTCGCAAACTGTTAAATTTGTAGAGAAAGTGTACTTCTCCGTCTAATCTTAGGAATTACAGAACACTTGGACCCACCTAGGTTTCTAAATGAAACATGTCCATCAGTAAACAACCGATAGATAGTGGCCTGCCATCTGAATGAGCTGAAATTGAGTTCTTCGGCCATCAGTCCCGGAAATCGGCTATAAGACAGAAAATGAATACCCGCATCGGTTTGTTTGTTTCTGAAGGGAAATGCATCCTGCATCACTAATGCCCGGCACAACGGCACTGCAATGCAGCTACAGCAACTTCGCCTTGTGAATCAAATAGTTGATTTGATTACCTCTTTAAGCAATTATTACGACTTTCCGAGCCTCTTTGACGAACAGGTCTTCCACATAAATGTTACAGAGATTTTTCAGAATACAGTTTATCATTGCAGTGAACCATAGCATTGCCATGTCTAAGGTAGCAATATCATAATGTCATGTGTCATACTCAGGACGTAGGAGGGCATGGCAACTGTTTATTAAAATGGCATGACTCTGCCAAAGCGGTGATACAATGTATAGAGTCTCACACCTGTCCGATGTCTAGGCTAGCAATTTTTCTACCAGTAATATGTGTAGATTTTACAATATTTCATCTAAAAATTTGTAAATTTGCAAAATATTACATTTGTAGACAAAGTGTACTACGTCTGTCAAAACTTAGAAACTATAATCAGCTACATGAATTTCGCCAGGCTGAGGGTTATCTTCCTTTTTTTTAAACATCAACTTTGCCTTGCGAAAAACAGTTAATTTGATTACCTCGCCAAACAAACATTATAGCTTCTTTGGTGAACATTTTGCAGAATATGTTCATTTATTGCAGTAAGCCATGATATTGACATGTCTAGCAATATCATAATGTCATGTGTCATACTCAGCAGGATGTACAAGGGGATAGCGATTATTTATTAAGAAAACACAACTTTCTAAAAGTGGTAACGCGATGCATAGTTGCATCGCTTCACACCTACCCGATGCTGGAGGTCGGAAGGAAAAATGTGATAAACTTTTCACTGGAAGCCCTCGTAAACGGCAACAATATAATCGTGGTGGTCTAGTTGGATGGAACAACAAATCCAATCAGACTTTTTTCCGGACAATCAACGGGGGTGCAACCAGCCCAGTAGTATTTTCTCATTGCGTTTAGTTGACCATACTGAAAGCTTGCACAACCTTATATAAATCATTAGATTTAATGCTCATTACATTTTTTTGAGCAACCTTAATTCTCATTAGAGCATCTTCAACAGATGATGCAAATAGGGCAAGTGCCCAATTTACTACTCCCTCCGTCCCAAAACAAGTGTCTCAATTTTATACTAAATTTAGTACAAAGTTATACTAAGGTTAAGACATTTATTTTGAGACGGTGGGAGTATTTTTAAGGCAATTGGACTAAAATAGCTTCATTAGATGATGTATTTGCAAATGGTGCTGCAAAAAATATAGGGCAGCCTCGTATTTTAGCCCAAACTGTCGTATATTTGCAGCAGCCACGCGACTACCGCAAATACTCCTGCAGCCACGGCCTCTGCACGCCGGCGGCGCCCCTGACACTGTCCATCACCACTACGGCCGCGCCGCCTGTGCCGCATCCACGCCCCCTTCATCGATCTGACCCCATTCGGCCTCTACACCACCCCATTCAGCCACCACCCATTAGACAATATCCAACACCGCCATCGCCACACCGCCCTACGCCAAATCCACCCCCCCTTTGGTCGATATAACCGATTCAGCCACCGCTCTCCTCCATATCTGTCACCATTACATCGACCGCCGAGCAGAGGAAACCATCGCTCCGTGAGTAGCAGAGCTTCCGCGACATTTGGCTACTGCAGTTCAGACACTATTGCTGCCAAAATCTCGTGTGACAGGCGGCGGATTTGGCTCGGCACCTATGACACAAAGCTCGCCGCCCGCGCATACGACCTCGCGGCTCGGAGGTTTCGCCAGCCGAGGTCCGAGCTCAACTTCTCTGATGTTCCAAGCGTCAGGGAGGCAGAGTTTCTCGCTCGTGTCCCGCGAAAAGGAGAAGAAAGACCCCCTATTCTTTGAGCAGCGCATGACCTATTGTGATACAACAGCTATGCCAAGGTTCGTGATACATCTCCAACGGATCTATAATTTTTGATTGTTCCATGATATTATATTACCCGTTTTGGATGTTTATGGGCTTTACTTTACACTTTTATATCATTTTTAGGACTAACCTATTAACCGGAGGCCCAGCCCAAATTGTTGTTTTCTTGCCTATTTCAGTGTTTCGAAGAAAAGGAATATCAAATAGAGTCCAAAGGGAATGAAACCTTCGGGAGAGTTATTTTTGGAACGGAAGCAATCCACGAGACTTGGAGTAGACATCAGGGAAGCTTCGAGCTGGCCACGAGGGTCAGGGGCGCGCCCCCACCTTCGTGGGACCCTCGTGGCTCCCCTGACCGACTTCTTTCGCCTATATATGTCCATATACCCTAAAAAATTCGAGGAGCACAATAGATCGGGAGTTCCGCCACCCCAAGCCTCTGTAGCCACCAAAAACCAATCGGGACCCTGTTTCGGCACCCTGCCGGAGGGGGATCCCTCACCGGTGGCCATCTTCATCATCCCGGCGCTCTCCATGACGAGGAGGGAGTAGTTCACCCTCGTGGATGAGGGTATGTACCAGTAGCTATGTGTTTGATCTCTCTCTCTCTCTCTCTCTCTCTCTCTCGTGTTCTTGAGGTAATACGATCTTGATGTATTGCGAGCTTTGCTATTATAGTTGGATCTTATGATGTTTCTCCCCCTCTACTCTCTTGTGATGGATTGAGTTTTCCCTTTGAAGTTATCTTATCGGATAGAGGCTTTAAGGATTTGAGAACACTTGATGTATGTCTTGCATCTTATCTGTGGTGACAATGGGATATTCACGTGATCTAATTGATTTATGTTTTGGTGACCAACTTGCGGGTTCAGTGACATTGTGAACTTATGCATAGGGGTTGGCACACGTTTTCGTCTTGACTCTTCGGTAGAAACTTTGGGGCACTCTTTGAAGTACTTTGTGTTGGTTCAATAGATGAATCTGAGATTGTGTGATGCATATCGTATAATCATGCCCACGGAGACTTGAGGTGACATTGGAGTTTCTAGGTGACATTAGGGTTTTAGTTGATTTGTGTCTTAAGGTGTTATTCTAGTATGAACTCTAGGATAGATCGAACGGAAAGAATAGCTCTTGAATAGATCGATCAGAAAGGATAACTTTGAGGTGGTTTCGTACCCTACAATAATCTCTTTGTTTGTTCTCCGCTATTAGTGACTTTGGAGTGACTCTTTATAGCATGTTAAGGGATAGTTATATGATCTAGTTATGTTATTATTGTTGAGAGAACTTGCACTAGTGAAAGTATGAACCCTAGGCCTTGTTTCCTAGCATTGCAATACCCTTTACGCTCACTTTTATCGCTTGCTACCTTGCTGTTTTTATATTTTCAGATTACAAATACCTATATCTATCATCCATATTGCACTAGTATCACCATCTCTTCGCCGAACTAGTGCACACATACAATTTACCATTGTATTGGGTGTGTTGGCGACGCAAGAGACTCTTTGTTATTTGGTTGCAGGGTTTTCTGAGAGAGACCATCTTCATCCTACGCCTCCCACGAATTGATAAACCTTGAGGGAAATTTGCTATTATCCTACAAACCTCTGCACTTGGAGGCCCAACAACGTCTACAAGAAGAAGATTGTGTAGTAGACATCAAGCTCTTTTCTTGCGCCGTTGCCGGGAAGGTGTGTGCTTGAAGGTATATCTTTAGATATTGCAATCGAATCTTTTAGTTTCTTGTTTTATCACTAGTTTAGTCTATAAAAGAAATCTACAAAAAAAATGGAATTGAGTTTGCCTCATATGCTTCATCTTTTTAATATCTTTCGTGAGTATGATGGAAAGGAAAATTGTGCTCAAGTGCTAGAAGAAGAAATCTATAGAATGTTTGGCACTAAATCTTTGAATGATGAGCATGATTGCATTGTTATTAGTATGAACTCTTTGAATATCCATAGTACTAATTATGATTGCACTAGTCATGATGAAAATGTCTCTTATAAGCATGTCAACTTTTGTGGAATACATAGAGCTTGCAAGTACACACCAAATAGGGAAGATAGATTTTGCAAGAGGCATAAGTATTTGGAAACTAAATGGTTGCAAGAAAGGCTAGATGATTGTGCTGAAAGATTCAATATTTATCGCCATCCTTCTGAACTTTGCAAAGAACATGGTCATTTAAAGCTCCAATGCTATTTGTTTCATGATCAAATCGTGTCCAAAAATTGTGATAACTTGTTTACCCTTGAGCATCATAAAGAGCTTAGTTTTCTTTAGGGGTATGAAGAAATGAAACGTATAACTAAGGGTATTCCAAAATTTAATCTTGATAGATTTTTTGATTTTGATCTAGAAGAAATTTATATGTATTGTGCGGTGAATTGCATTGAAAATCCTTATATTGCCAATTACATAAAGAAAAGAAAACAAATAGAAGATGAAGAGAATACTAATGAAAGGGAAGATACTTCCCAATATCCTCCTATTATTTCTTATGATGAATCAGGCAACGAGGAGGAGCTTCCTATTCAACCAATCTCATTAATAAGGAGCTCAAAGAAGAGGGTTAAACCCACACATGATGCGAAGAAGAAAAAGAAAAGACGGAGAAGCAAAGGTAGGAAGGTATCCCTCTCAAATGATGTTGTTCCTACTACTCATTGTGATGATGATAATTGCTATACTATTGGGGCTACCCATACTATTAATGATGAGAATGATTATGCTTATGATATGAAAAGGCTCAAGCTTGGGGATCCTACATTTAATGAAGATGATATTTTTAGCCTCCCAAGTTTCGATGAGCAAATTTATTACGATGATACCATTCCTCCTATTTATGATGGTTATATTGATGAATGTGGGTTTGGAAGAGTGTCAACTTCAGGAAGTAATGATCCCACTATTTTGGAGGGTGTTGAATCTTATAATATTTATGAAAGTGGATTTGGAAAGGCCATGACTTTATTTAGTGATCAATCTACTAGTTTGGAAGAGGTTTCAATTGATTATGATGAGAACAAAGTTGCTATTTATGATGATTATTGTGATGAAACTTATGCTATAAAAAGTAGTGATGATTATATTTATAAAACTTGTCATGATTATGATTACCCTTTTTCTGAACATTACTCTTTTAATATGGAAACAATTTATAGTATTCAAGTCTCTTATGATACTCCCACTATTCCGAATGAGAAGAATTTTGCTTATGTGGAGAGTAGTAAATTTTCTATGCAAGTAGATCATGAAAAGAATGCTTTAGGTGATGGTTATATTGTTGAATTCATTCATGATGCTACTGAAAATTATTATGAGGGAGGAACATATGCTTGTTGGAATTGCAATAATATCAAGTCTCCTCTCTATGTGCGTAAAATCTTAAAGTTATGCTTGTTTTGCCTTCCTATGCTAGTTGATTATTGTTCCCATAAGTTGTTTGCTCAAAAAATCCCTATGCATAGGAAGTGGGTTAGGCTTAAATGTGCTAGTCATATTATTCATGATGCTCTCTTTATGTTTCAATTATTATGTTTTATGTGAGCATCATTGTCATCATCATGCCTAGCTAAAAAGGCATTAAAGAAAAGCGCTTGCTGGGTGACAACCCAATATTTACCTTTACTATTTTTGTGTGTCCACATGATTATTATACTGTAGTAATCATGTTTTATAGCTTTTGTTTCAATAAAGTGCCAAGTAAGATCTTTTGGATAGCTTATGATGATAGTTGTGTTGATCCTGCTGAAAATCAGAAACTTTTGCACCCAGTAAATTAGTTTTGATAATTCACAGAAACGTGATTTTGATATGATTCTTTTTGATATGGATTGGTACACAAATTTCTCAGGTTTTCCTATTTGGTAGAATTGTTGGACATAAATAAGTATTCGAATGATACAGATTACTACAGACTATTCTGTTTTTGACAGATTCTGTTTTCTATGTGTTGTTTGCTTATTTTGATGAATCTATGAGTAGTATCGGAGGGTATGAACCATAGAGAAGTTGGAATACAGTAGATATTACACCAATATGAATTTAGAATCAGTTCACAACAGTATCTAAGTGGTGATTTATTTTCTTATACTAACGGAGCTTACGAGTTTTCTGTTGAGTTTTGTGTTGTGAAGTTTTCAAGTTTTGGGTAAAGATTCGATGGACTATGAAATAAGGAGTGGCAAGGGACTAAGCTTGGGGATGCCCAAGGCACCCCAAGGAAATATTCAAGGACAACCAAGAGCCTAAGCTTGGGGATGCCCCGGATGACATCCCCTATTTCGTCTTCGTTCATCGGTAACTTTACTTGGAGCTATATTTTTATTCACCACATGATATGTGTTTTGCTTGGAGCGTCATTTTATTTTCTTTTGTTTTGCTTTCTATTTTAATAAAATACCAAGATCTAAAATTCTTAAATGTTAGAGAGTCTTCACATAGTTGCATAATTATTCGACTACTCATTGATCTTCACTTATATCTTTCGGAGTAGTTTGTCATTTGCTCTAGGGCTTCACTTATATCCTTTTAGAGCACGGAGGTGGTTTTATTTTGAAGAAATAGATGAACTCTCGTGCTTCACTTATATTATTTTGAGAGTCTTTAGAACAGCATGGTAATTTTCTTGGGTTATAAAATTAGTCCTAATATGATGGGAATTCAAGATGGGTATAATAAAAACTTTCATATAAAGTGCATTGAATACTATGATAAATTTGATACTTGATAATTGTTTTGAGATATAAAGGTGGTAATGTTAGAGTCATGCTAGTTGGGTAATTATGAAATTGAGAAATACTTGTGTTGAAGTTGGCAAGTCCCGTAGCATGCACGTATGGTAAAAGTTGTGTAACAAATTTGTTGCATGGGGTCGGGGGCGCGCGATGGTTAACTCCTACCAACCTCCCCCCTAGGAGCATGCATAGTGGTACTTTGCTTAGAGGGCTAATAAAACTTTTGCAATAAGTATATGAGTTCTTTATGACTAATGTGAGTCCATGGATTATACGCACTCTTACCCTTCCATCATTGCTAGCCTCTTCGGTACCGTGCATTGCTCTTTCTCACCTTGAGAGTTGGTGGAAACTTCACCGGTGCATCCAAACCCCGTGATACGATACGCTCTATCACACATAAACCTCCTTACATCATCCTCAAAACATCCACCATACCTACCTATTATGGCATTTCCATAGCCATTCTGAGATATATTGCCATGCAACTTTCCACCGTTCCGTTTATCATGACACACATCATCATTGTCATATTGCCTTGCATGATCATGTAGTTGACATCGTATTTGTGGCAAATCCACCATGCATAATTTTTCATACATGTCGCTTTTGATTCATTGCCATCCTGGTACACCGCCGGAGGGATTCATATAGAGTCATATCTTGTTCTAGTATCGAGTTGTAATTCATGAGTTTTAAATAAATAGAAGTGTGATGATCATCATTATTAGACCATTGTCCCCTATAAAAAAAGAAAGGCCAAATAAACAAAAGAAAGGCCAAAAAAAATAAAAAAAAAGGCAAAATAAAAAAAGGCCCAAAAAAGAAAATAAAAAAGGGGGACAATGTTACTATCCTTTTCCACACTTGTGCTTCAAAGTAGCACCATGTTCTTCATGATAGAGAGTCTCATATGTTGTCACTTTCATAAACTAGTGGGAATTTTTCATTATAGAACTTGGCTTGTATATTCCAACGATGGGCTTCCTCAGAATGCCCTAGGTCTTCATGAGCAAGCAAGTTGGATGCACACCCACTTAGTTTCTTTTGTTGAGCTTTCATACATTTATAGCTCTAGTGCATCCGTTGCTTGGCGATCCCTACTCCTCATGTTGACATCAATTGATGGGAATCTCCATAGCCCGTTGATTAGCCTCGTCAACGTGAGACTTTCTTTTTTTGTATTCTCCACACAACCTCCACTATCATATTCTATTCCACCAATAGTGCTATATTCATGGCTCGCGCTCATGTATTGCGTGAGAGTTGAAAAAAGCTGAAGCGCGTTAAAAGTATGAACCAATTGCTTGGCTGAAACTAGGGTTGTGCATGATGGGAGTATTTTGTGTGACGAAAATGAAACATAGCCTAACCATATGATTTTGTAGGGATAAACTTTCTTTAGCCATGTTATTTTGAGAAGACATGATTGCCTTGTTAGTATGCTTGAAGTATTACTATTCTTATGTCAATATGAACGTTTTTCTTGAATCATTTGGATCTGAACATTCATGCCACAATAAATAAAATTACATTGAGAAATATGCTAGGTAGAATTCCACATCAAAAATGTTGTTTCTATCATTTACCTACTCGAGGACGAGCAGGAATTAAGCTTGGGGATGCTTGATACGTCTCCAACGTATCTATAATTTTTGATTGTTCCATGCTATTATATTACCCGTTTTAGATGTTTATGGGCTTTACTTTACACTTTTTATATCATTTTTGGGACTAACCTATTAACCGGAGGCCCAACCCAAATTGCTATTTTCTTGCCTATTTCAGTGTTTCGAAGAAAAGGAATATCAAACGGAGTCCAAACGGAATGAAACCTTCGGGAGAGTTATTTTTGGAACGGAAGCAATCCAGGAGACTTGGAGTAGACATCAGGGAAGCTTCGAGCTGGCCACGAGGGTCAGGGGCGCGCCCCCACCCTCGTGGGCCCCTCATGGCTCCCCTGACCGACTTCTTTCGCCTATATATGTCCATATACCATAAAAACTTCGAGGAGCACAATAGATCGGGAGTTCCGCTGCCGCAAGCCTCTGTAGCCACCAAAAACCAATCGGGACCCTGTTCCGGCACCCTGCTGGAGGGGGAATCCCTTACCAGTAGCTATGTGTTTGATCTCTCTCTCTCGTGTTCTTGAGGTGATACGATCTTCTTGTATCACGAGCTTTGCTATTATAGTTGGATCTTATGATGTTTCTCCCCGTCTACTCACTTGTGATGAATTGAGTTTTCCCATTGAAGTTATCTTATCAGACTGAGTCTTTAAAGGATTCGAGAACACTTGATGTATGTCTTGCATGTGCTTATCTGTGGTGACAATGGGATATTCACGTGATCTACTTGATGTATGTTTTAGTGATCAACTTGCGGGTTCAGTGACCTTGTGAAATTATGCATAGGGGTTGGCACACATTTTTGTCTTGACTCTTCGGTAGAAACTTTGGGGCACTCTTTGAAGTACTTTGTGTTGGTTGAATAGATGAATCTGAGATTGTGTGATGCATATCGTATAATCATGCCCACAGATACTTGAGGTGACATTGGAGTATCTAGGTGACATTAGGGTTTTGGTTGATTTGTGTCTTAAGGTGTTGTTCTAGTACGAACTCTAGGATAGATCAAATGGGAAGAATAGCTTTGTGTTATTTTACTAAGGACTCTTGAATAGATCGATCAGAAAGGATAACTTTGAGGTGGTTTCGTACCCTACAATAATCTCTTCGTTTGTTCTCCGCTATTAGTGACTTTGGAGTGACTCTTTGTTGCATGTTGAGGGATTGTTATATGATCTAGTTATGTTATTATTGTTGAGAGAACTTGCACTAGTGAAAGTATGAACCCTAGGCCTTGTTTCCTAGCATTGCAGTACCGTTTACACTCACTCTTATTGCTTGCTACCTTGCTGGTTTTATATTTTCGGATTACAAATACCTATATCTACCATCCATATTGCACTTGTATCACCATCTCTTCGCCGAACTAGTACCCCTATACAATTTACCATTGTATTGGGTGTGTTGGGTACACAAGAGACTCTTTGTTATTTGGTTGCAGGGTTGTCTGAGAGAGACCATCTTCATCCTATGCCTCCCACAGATTGATAACCCTTAGGTCATCCACTTCAGGGAAATTTGATACTGTCCTACAAACCTCTGCACTTGGAGGCCAAACAATGTCTACAAGAAGAAGGTTACATAGTAGACATCAGTTCGCCGAGGCTAATCCGCACCTTGTGGAGGCAGAGCGCGAATACTTCAGTAGGAGGACCGTGAAGCTCAAGAAAGAGGAAGAGGCAGGAATGTTAGTGCATGGTTGGGATCGAGAGTAGTTTTATGATAAGTAGTGTGTCTATCCTCTATGTAATGTTGTTTTCATGTTTGACGTTTGAACTCATGTTTAAGATTGAGAATTTAGTATCTCGAAATACACAATGACCATGTTTATTTTGGTGCCCTATTAATCCACTGCGATCGAACATTTTCTGTTGCCCTAACACTACAAAAAAATACACTTCCATGATGATACGTGTTTGTCACAGTAGGTCACATTTTCTGTCATGCATGTACATCCATGACGATTTTATGACAGAATCAAGATAGTCATACATGTGCTGTCGTAGAAGTGTTCTATGACATTACCAAAATTATCATCACAGAAGTGTCCACTTCCATGACGACAAATCGCGCGTCACAGAAGTTCTTTCGTCAAGGGTGACTGACACGTGGCATCCACCGTAACGGAACACCGTTAAGCTATCGGGTCCGGTTTTGGATCCGATAACCGATTAACAGCCGGGACCAATGGGAAATTTCCACGTGTAAAATTCTGATTGGCCAGAGGGAACACCTGTCAGCTCGTCAGTGGGCCAGATGTCGCCCGTCCATTGGAGGAGACATGCCTATGACACGTCGACACGCGGCTAGGCCCAACAAAGGCCCATATAGGTTAAAAAGGCCGGCCCAGTCAAACGTTTGTAGTACTTACTCAGGTACTAGTGGGCCAGCCCAATAACGGCCTGCTTAATAAAGGCCCATTTATGGCCCGAAGCCAGATTTGGCCCGTTAATTGTTCGCCGAATATTTGGGCCCATTTACGGCCTAAAGCCAGATTTGGCCCGTTAATTGTTCACTGAATATTTGGGCCCAATTATAGCCTAGTGACTTTCGGCCTGTTAGAGGCCCGATATAGACATGGCCCCATTTCAGCTCAGTGTGACTTTCAGCCTGGGAATGGCCCGTGCTGCCCATGGGCCATATATGGTCCGACGGGACATTGGGCCCACTTACGGCCCGTGATAAAGGTGGCAACAGTTAAGCCCAATGTGACTTTAGGCCTGTTAAAGGCCTATCGCATAATTCGGCCCGTTGATACCTGTACTAAGCTTTCGGCCTCTTAAAGGCCCATGATATTAGTGGGCCAACTAAGGCCCGAGATATGTTTCGGCCTGGTAACGGCCCGTGATATAACTGGGCCCAAAAAGGCCCAGTCTACATTTCAGCCTGCTGAAGGCCCGTCGACGACTAGTGAAAATTGAGGGCCAACATGCATTTCGGCCTGCTAATGGCCCAGGGTTTCATCTGGGCCATAACAGGGCAGTTCAATATTCAGCCTGTTAATGGCCCAACGCTACCTGGGCCAAACTAAGTGCTGGGTCCACAAAAGGCCCAACTAAAATATAGGCCGATGTAAGTTGTAGGCCTGGCGCAAAGTGTGAAGGCCCCAATCATTCGGGCCCAAGAAAGATGCAGGCCGGCCGAATTGTGGCCCGCTAAAAAACAGGCCCGTTAGAGGTGAATGTTTTGGCCCGGTCGACTACATCAGATTTTTTTTCCAGATAGCGAATGATGGCAGTAACTAGTAGGAATTAAGAACAAACCTACTATATACAATAAAGAAATTATGGCATAGTAACTAAGAATAAAACTATACTATACAATAAAGGAAGTTCACCACCAGTGATCATAAAGCGCAATGAAGAAGCAGATTACAAAAACCGGGCACCATTGCGGCGTAACAAAATAATACTGAACTGAGACCACTTCCAAGACAGTTCAAGAAAGGTTAGCCTTGCGGGGGAACTGCTGCGCAAGCTGCTGAGCAAGGCTGTGAGACCGGCCTATCATGTCGGTCATAGCTTCCAGGTGTAGCTGTTTAGCGATGAGGTTCTCATTAGTGTTCTCCGCAATGTTTCTTAGAGATAGGACTTCAGGTCGAAGTTGAGTTGTAGAATGCCTTTTTGCTAGAACTTGGGACTGAAGAAGTCGATCTGATTCAGACAACGAAATCTGTGAGCTTGTCTGACTGCTAGTCTCAAGTAACTTGAACACTGCATCAAGACAAGACTTTGGGGTTGTCTCGCTATCTTCAAGATGTTTTGCCTTCTTTGCTGCAATATATGTTGGGTTTGTCTCACAGCCTTCAGCAGACTTGTGCATGCCATCAGGCATATCACCCTAAAACAAAGCAGTGACATGACAGGTTTTGCACGTGTATAAACAAAGATGATAACTGTGCTGTCAGTTCCATCCAATTTCAAATTAGAAAATAAAGAGTAAGTTCAAAATATCAATAGCATAATTTGGCATTGTTCATAATGTGGGGAGCTTCAGCACACTACTGGATTACCATGTCAACATCACAAGCATAGATGAAGGGCAAAGAAAATCATTGTATCTATTTTGGTTAATGTGCATGGCATGTTGTTCATATCATCAGCCACATCAATAAGATAAAACAGGAGATGACAAGGTGCAAACGTGGGCTGCTTCAGCACACACTGGATTATAGATCCACAAAAACAAGCATACATATAGGGAGTATTGAGTAATGTGCATGGTATGAATAAGGAATTTGGTTTTACAAGTAAAACTTAGAACTTACGTTTCTTGCGAACATGCATTTTGGTAGAAACAAAAAACTAAACATCAGTAAACGATTGGGAGTATGAGCAAATTAAACAGCAGCTGAGGATAAAGGCTTTAGAAGGACTGAGTTACATTAACAGTTAAAACCGGCTTTATAATGCCCTTTTCCATGTCAAGGGAAGGATAACTCAAGAATTTCAGCACATAATCTTCTTCATAAGCATTGCATGTACTCTACATTTTGTAGAGAGTAATTATCGATATGATAATACTGGAAGGGATAGAGGATAATTAAGATAAGATGCATATTGATGCTACATAATCAACTACCAATCCCTGAAAATACAAGCGTTATAGGACAAAATGTACTGACAAGAGCAATGACCTACACTTCTGCACTGGCATTGTTTGTGTATTCTACTTGTTGGTAAGATTAAATATAGATCTGTTCTTTTTTAGTAAATGGTGGGCGAGGGAGATAAGATTTAGAATGCTACACAATGAACCAATCCCTCTTCCCATAATACAAGAGTGTTTTGAACACTAGTGTACTGTACAAAATGTGGACGGAGGGAGTAGCTATTAATGTAAGTACAGTGATAGACGACGTTTAGTCCTTACAAGAGGACTGCGGAGCTAAACCTCTTCAAAAGCATTGGGTTGATTCTAAATTTATGTAAGAGTCCATACAAATCTTATAATGTCCACCAAATGGACGATAACAAGGCTAACATGTGCAGTGATGCTACATAATCAAACAGCTAAGAAAGTATGGTCATACATGGCAAGAGGTACTCACAAGAGCAATGTAGTGTGGAGTATAGTTGCAAGATTCTGTGGTCCCTTGAGAATGAATGTTCATCTGCTAACAGTTTTCATACATGTGAGACGTTAAGGCAAATGCAGAAATGTAGTTCAAATTGTGATGTGATATCATAGACAGTACCTTACGCTGCAGCCGAGACCAATGTGTAACAAGATTATTCCAGTCACCGTCGGATAAATGTAGCACTAGAGACTTTACAAAAATTTTGTTTAGAGGCTTGCCATCGAAGTGTGCTTGCCTCAGGTAGGACCGATACTTCATCAACGAGTGCTTGAAAAGCGCAACCAACCCTTGTTCGTCTTCACAATCCAGTTTGCTCCTCACCTATTTAAAAGAATGAAATCTTGTGTCTTCTGTCAGCAGAAACATATGTAGTAATGACCATGAATAACATTTGTACATTACTTACGCTTAAGTTGTGTAGGAAGACTGGAAATTATTCTGTGTCTGCGGTATAATCTTTCCATGAAGAAAAGATGCGCAAAAAGTTCCTGAAAACAATATAAGCTTCGTCTTGTAAACTGGGAAGAAATGGAACATGGGTCCTATTTGCTGCAACTGGGGCTCTCTCTGGTTCGAAAAGGGATTTGGCAACTGGATTTGGTGTACTCTTTGTTGGAATGGGGGTTTTGCATCATAGAGCTGGTGCTATGTGAACTAGCATAATCATACTGTTTGCTGCAGTTGGGATCTGCTGAGTTGGGGCATCAGAAATGACCAACGTAGTAGGGCTAGAGTCTGCTAGAGTTGGGGTGTTTTGTGGGTCAGGTGATATTGCAACTAGACCTAATGGGCTATTTGATTTATCAGGTGCCACTACCTTTTCCAAATACTTTGCTTGTGCTCCTCCATGATCAGCAATCGCCCTCTTCCTTTTGAACGTTTGATACACAAGAACATTTGAATGGATAAATATGGTATGATGACTGATGGAATATGTAGTGAAAATGGATAGGCAGGGCGTATTCACATACACGATGTGTAAACTAAGCTAATGGTAGTTCAACAAAGTAGAAGCAATGCAAAGCATCAGTTGCAAGATATGTGCGACCAATATAACCTTGGAAAGTTAGAGCAAGCACCTCGATGGGTGGATAAGATAGGGCATCTTCCTTTGACTCCTCCACTAAGGAGCTACATTGACTTAGGTCTCCCTCTAGCTCAGAATCACTGTTAGGATCATATTCTGAGCATGAATCTGTAGGTGGAGAGCATTTGCATTGCATTGCATCCAGACTTGATTTCAGTCCCTTAATGCCAAGTTTGACAGCCATGGCATTGTTCTGCTTTATTTTTTTCATGAGCGCAAGCTCATAATCATTATGATGCTGTTCAGAATCTGAGATTCATGAAAACATAAAAAGTAGTCAGATTATCTATGGAATGCATTGCGGACTCAACTCGAAGAGTGTCTCCCTATAAACCCCTGCATATGCAAAGTTCACCCCCCAACCGTGCTGACCAGACCACACACAGAAATACAAACCCCTTATGTCTCTATAACAGACAGACACACATTTGAAAACTGAAGAAGGAACATTAGAATCATATGAAATTCGTATTTGAACAAATAAACTAAGGAATTATGAGTGGCATAATGTTTAGCTTCAAGGGTGGAGTGTTGGCAGTGCGACACAAAGCAAGTAGGCAGATTGTATTCCATGTAAAAGATCAAAGCCTATGTAAAAGTTGGAAATGACACTTTCTTTCTATACAATGCATTGTCCGTTGCCCACACATGATGGAAGAGATCACATAGAGAAATACTATTCACTCATTTCTATGTTTCCAGTATTCAGAAACATGGTGGTCCACCCTAAAAGAATATTGACAACAAATATGACAAGGCAAGAATAGATGTAGTGAATCAATCATTTACTTGTGAGCTTACTAGGACAAGTATGCAGAACTATAACTGTAGTAAGAGACCATCCAAAATTTGAATCAAGAAGTTTGTCTAGCACTTATTGTTTGCAGCTAATCGACGAATAATTGGATATTATATCGAATGAGTAAGAAAGACAAGTAAAATTGTCAACAAACCTAGCTTGCAGTAGTAATCTGGGTCAATGTCACTATGACCAACAATCCAAAATGACTAGTGTCTATTCCGAGGGCCGGAATTTTTAAAACCCTGTGAACTTTACAGGTACTAAATATTACCGAAATACATCTGAACCATTAAGTGTAGGTAGCACTTATCACACAACAAACCCTAATGACAGTCTTGCCTAATGAGTAATGAATCAATTAGAAAATGTGTGATGAGGAGTGGCTGCTGAGTGTTGAGGACATATCTCAGGATAAATCGGGTTGGCTTAGTGGGTGCTGCACGCCTGAGCCCTGAACAAACTTGGAAGGTAGGCACGACGGCGCGCCCGGGCAGCGGTGACGTTGATGGGCGAGCGGCTCCTGACCTCCTGTTAGTCCAGCGTCTCCTGCTAGAGTCATGCCGTCCGGGGACGGCAAGTCTCCGGCGAGGCAGGAGAATGGCGACGAGTAGGATCAGAACAAAGGGGAATCGGGTCTTGGGACGACCCAAAATCCCAGGGTGGGCCGGCCCACCATGGGCACCCTGTAGAGATACGCACCCGAGCGGCGAACATGCATTTTCGAAACTAATTTAGGAACACTTAGGTGACCAATTAAACGACTCTGTTTTAATAATATTAGATTCGTATTTGAACAACTAAGCTTGTTTAGCCTGATGGGTGGAGCAGTGCTATTATGACACGAAGCACGTATTCTGATCGTATAGTGATCATAAAAGGGAGAAACTCTAAGCATTTTTTTAGCAAAAGACGGTTTCCCCTCCGATTTATATTAAACAAACCACCATGGAACCAACATGATCAATTAAACCCTAAGCATGATCAATTAAACTGTATTATGACTGTGTTGTGGCAGATTTGAAGATGCAAACCCGAGAAATGATATTTAGCATCCATTGTTTGCTTCAAACTAAGGACTAAATTCTAAGATCTGAAAAGAAAGTAGAGTAACCAAGTTAAGATCTATTTTTTGGTTGAGATCAAAAAGTTTAGGATATATGAAGTACCACATCTCTTGCAGCGCCGTGTAGGCATCGGGGGTGCGATGACTGTCGGTGGCGTTGAAGCAGGTCTGAGACGGTAGACGGGTGCATTGGGGGATAAGTCCCGTTGCGATGGAAGAGAAGGTCGTGTGAGCGTCCCCGGCAAAGAGGACGACGGCGCCGATGAAGCGAGAGGATGCGATGCAAGGCTCTTTATCCATCGTCGTGGATGAGAAACGTCCATCTCTAGCAGTGGACGACGCGGTCTTGGTAGGTGCTCCAGCATGGTGGGGTACGGTGGCGATGGATGTGGTGGAGGACGGCGGCGATGGATGGGGTGGCAAACGGAGGCTGGTGTGGGGATGGTGTTCTAGCGCGGATGGTGTATGAATGGGAAAATGGAGGGAGAGGTACGGGGAACCATGTTTTTGGGACGCGTCTGTCTGAAATATGGGAAAGTTACGAACTTAGACCCTATTTAAAATTTGGACGTCTCGTCAGTTGGTGATACGACGGTAATCTCGCATCTTGCCAATATTTGCCCAGAGCGATTTCGGGCGAGGAGAGGTTGGTTGGTGCCCATGGTTGGCGCCCACGGTGTATGAACAGGGCTGATAGGTACGTCGGTTGTGTCACGTCTGAGTGAAGTTACAAACCTGCCCCTATTGAAAATAGTTTCCTACATCAATGTCAGCCGAGTCGAGTTTCACTACAAAAAAAGACACATCCGTGACATTTTGGGCCGAACGAATTTTTTTCCTGTCATACATATGACACTTCTATGACGATAATTGTGACAAAACCCGGTATCATCATAGATGTGGTGGCCTCCTACTTCTATGACAAAAAATCATGACATAAAATGGGCTTTTCGTCCTGGGCGGGCCGGAGACGCAGCTGCATGACATTCTTTGGGCCGTCCATGATGGAAAAAACTGTGGTAGAAGCGACAGGGAGGAAAATTTAGGGAGTTGCCGGTTACGGTGGGAGGTCGGGAGCCGAGCGATGCGTGTTTCTCTCGTACACGTACGCGCGTGTGTGCGAGGCGTTGGCTCTAACTGAACCCGAGCAAGGCGTTGGGCTCTAACTGAACCCGAGCGATTGCACTGCAGGCTACGCGTTACTGAACCCGAGTGATCGATCGAATGGCTGTTAACTGAACCAGATGGAGAGATTCCTTCACTACTTCTGCTAACTGAAGGCGATCGATTGGATGAACAGTGAGTGTTGAGGGGGGGGGGGGGTTGGATGAACAGTGAGTGGTGGCGTTGCGTCTGGATGAACAGGACCCCGTGGTGTGGAGGGCTGGATGAACAGTAGACGGTGGAGGGGTGGCCGTGGGGGGGTTGTTGAACAGGACCCCGTGGTGTGGAGGGCTGGATGAACAGTAGAAGGTGGAGGGCTGGATGAATAGTAGACGGTGGAGGGTGGATGAATAGTAGCCGGTGGAGTAGCACGCGGTGGAGGATGGATGAACAGGAGCCCGTGGAGGCTGGAGGAGTCGACGGTAGCCCGTGGAGGCTGGAGGAGGTGGACGGTGGAGATGAACAGTATCCCGTGGAGTCCCATTTTGTGGTACGCCACACCCCTCTCGATGAACAAGGCCGCCGTTTCGACCGTAGGAGGTCCGTTTCCTCCATTTTGCGGTACGCCACACCCCTCCCGATCAACAGGACCCCCATTTCGACCGTAGGAGGTCCGTTTCCTCCGTTTTGCGGTACGCCACACCCCTCCCGATCAACAGGACCCCCGTTTCGACCGTAGGAGGTCTGTTTCCTCCATTTTGCGGTACGCCACACCCCTCCCGATCAACAGGACGCCGTTCTGAACGTGGTCGGTTGAACACAAGGCCGTATCCTCCTTTCTGCGGTACGCCAGGCCTCGTTTCCATCGCCTGTTCCGTCCAAGCCGGTTGGCTCCCACGCGTTCCGTTGCCTCCCGATGAACACGACGCATTTAGTTTCCTCCCCATGAACACGACACATTCCGTTGCCTCCCCATGAACACGACAACGACTCTGTTTCTCTGTTCTGACCCAGCCATGTACGTATGCGCGAGTAGGTGTCCGAGATCCTGCCCGTATGTACGTACGTGCCCATATTTTCTTTCTTGCACCCTCGCTGTACGTATGTGTACATGCTACGTGCGCACCTCTACGACGACACGTGCGCGCCTCTACTACGACACGTGCGCGCCTCTACATCGACCAGTATGTACGTACACGTTCGCGACCAGAATGACAATGCTACGTACGCTTCGACCATGTGGGTCCCGACTGTCACACACTTCCTTGCCTGCGAAGATGTAGCTGGTGGGTCCCAGTAGTCAGGGGGGCGAATCGTTTTTTGCCCGGACGCACTTCCTTGCGTGCGAAGATGTAGCTAGTGGGTCCCAGCAGTCAGGGGAAACATTTTTTCGTGAAATACGGTGGCCCGTCCCGTGGGACCCCGCTGTCAGGTGGAGGAATAATTATTTTGCGCGTAATAAGGAGGCACTTCCTTGCGGCCGCCGTGGACCCAGCTGTCAGCCTCTCCACTCACAGTACTCTTCCGATGGAAGTCGGTCGTTGACCACATTGACCACGCCATGCCGAGAGCACCATGGCAGTGGACGACAGCGAGGCCTAGGAAGGGGACAACGTAGAGCCGGGAAAGACGCAGCAGTGAATGCCCACGCGAAGAGGAGTACGAGGGTGAGGCTGCCGTCGCTGCAGAATAACAGGGGGTGTGGGTGAGTAGAGGGATGGCCTGGCCAGCGGTGGGAGTAGTAGGGGGCGGTGAGGCCTCCGCGGCATCACAGCCGGCCACGGGAGGCAGGAGCACGCGGCACGACCGGCGCTGCTTTTGGCGGCTGGAGCACGAAGACCAGAGGTTGAAGAAGCACTACGACCGTTGGATGGACATCGTACGGTCACTGGAGCTAGAGTCGTTCATATTGACTAAGTTGACAAAGCCATCCGTCCCCGTAAACTTAGTAGGCCCACAAGTCAGCCTCCCACCAAGGTGAGTCCCAACTAGCAGGGGGAATATTCATTTTTTTGTGCGTAATAAGGAGGCATTTCCGGTGGGTCCGAGCTGACAGCGGGGGGAACGTTTTTTCGCGAAATACAGAGAGCCTTCCGGTGGGTCCCAGCTATCAGGTGGAGGAATCATTATTTTGCGCATAATAAGGAGGCATTTTCCTGTGTGGGCCCCTACTGTCAGCCTCTTCCGATGGATGTTGTTTGTTGACCATGTTGACCTCGCCGCGCCGAGAGCACAAACGCGGTGGACGAGGGCGGGCCCCAGGAAGAGAACCACCCGGAGCCGGCGAAGCCACCATAGAGGATGCCCACACTGAGGGGAGAACGAGCGCTGTCTGGTTGGCTGCGGGGTGAGGCTGACGTTGCCCGAAAATAACAGGATGTGTGGGTTGTTAGAGGGATGGCTTGGCGGCAGCACAACCAGCCACGGGAGGAGGGAGCAGGCAGTCCCGCCGGCGCTGGTTTGGGCGGCTGGACCAGGAAGATCAGAGATTGAAGAAGCACGGCGACCGTTGGATGGACATCCAACATTCACTGCTGTGTGTTAACTAAGTTGACAAAGCCTTGCGTATGCGTCAAATTTTTTTTAGGACAGCGACATCGTCAACCTAGTAGGCCCAGAAGTCAGCCTCCAAATCTGTGGAAAACAGCATACAGCCCATTAGCCATTATTTTCAATAATTTACAGCCCATTTGCTAATTCTTAAGGATACTTGAAGCCCATATTATTTTTATTAGCATTACAGACCATATATTCTGGGCACTGCTAAAAAATTCAACAAAATTTTGCATATTTAGGTGGGGTCCGAACTCTTTTAATCACGAAATTTCGAGTCACGTTAAAAATAGTATTCAAAAAATTATATCAAAATAAAATTCAAAAAACAATTCTTCGCAAAAATAATGAATGAAATTTAGAATCTTAACTAGCAAGATGACCGTTCGTTGCACGAAACTTGAAGATGCATTTGTATGAGTAGTTTATCTTGTGGGTGAAAAGATGATATTTTAATGTAATTGGCAGTTGGCTTTGGTTTTTATAAGAGTAGAGAGTAGAGAAATCCTGAAAAAAAATGATATTTTAATGCAATTGTCGGTCGGCTTTGGTTTAAAAATTTACAGCCCATTTCTTACAACTTATATCCTGTTTTTTGGGGAAGCCCATTTCTTATCCCTCCTCGTCTTGAAAGATTTGCATGAGAAAAGCAAGTAGGCCTCGGTTTTGGTATTCTCCAAAAAAAAAAGAACTGGGCTAGCCAATTTCAGAAAGAAAAAATATATCAACTGGGCTCGTCATGTGCTTAATAAAAGAGTAAGCGTGGGCTAGACGGGCCACAGCCATCGCACAACGCGCAGTTGAGCTCCGTCTCTGAAACTGAAAGACAACTGGGCGAGCTGCTGGGTCCCTGGTGTTATCCTCTCGTTGTGTAATTTTCTTGTTTATTGACTACATTGACAATGGCGTGGAACCTAATTGTCAAACAATTAGGAGGAAGTATTGTTTTGGCTTGTAATAACGAGGCACCTGCTTGCGAAATGCAATGACCCTGGTGGGTCCCTACTGTCAGCCTCTCCACGTACAGTCATCTCCTGATTCCTCTTGGTTGTTGACCATGTTGACAAAACCAGACGGCGGCGAGCACAACGAGCTAACCAAGGCGGAGAATGATGGCAAGGCCTCGGACGGGAATGAACAGCAGCCATGGAAGATGCGGCAGTGTAGTGGCAGGTGGAGGGGAGTACGAGGGCAACAACATGCAAGTCAAGCATACAAATGGTACAAAAAGCCCAAGGATTAATTGTTCATCAAATATTTAGACAAAACCCAGATAGAATATGAAAGTAACATCTAACCCGACCACTCTTTTTCGCAGTCACAAACAAATGGATCGGTCTGATCCATAAAATCAACATCCTGTGCAAAAAATATATTATTTCAGGATGTCTACAACTTGTTGTAAATAGAAGCCGAGCACGTTTAGAAGCCCATTTGTCCACCTGAAACTTCTTTTTTTGCTGTTCAACATGTTCGTCCGTGAGAAATCTCTTGCTGTAAAAATTAAGCCTCATGGACAATAGTAACCTCGCATTCAACAGGAAGAATGTGACAAAGCTTCTGTTTGCCTGGTTGGATGCATATCGTCCCATCGTTATTGTCCTCAAACGAATGTAATGAGAACTGAGAAAATCCTTGTGCTTATTATGCCAACTATTGGTTATATGTTTTTCTCCATGTGGTTCTGCCTAAGTAGACATGAAGATTCAAAACAGTTAAGATCTGAAAAAAGAGTATGTCGAATGAACGACAGCTGAACAGTTAATTCTAGTACAATATATACGGGCTTTCAATGTGCATGAAATCATCACCTCTATGTATAAATTCTCCAGAGATCGAAAGCATCGCAGCAAGCCAATAATTATGTCCAGATCAAAACTATACATTCTGATATATATGATCTTGACAGAATCCAGCAGCATTGATAGGCTATCAATGGACGAACTCTTCATTGAGCATATAACATAATATGAGTACACAACGTGTACTCCAAGATGATATAAAACTTATGCGCACAAATGAAAAATGCAGCATATGATTATAAATGTGTAGATAATAATATACGGTACCTGAAAAGGTGAGGAGCCAAACACCAACTCCTTGTGATTATTAAACGGGTCACGAATTACACGCAAGGTCTCCAGTTTGGGCGCAGAGACAACAATTATTTCTGAAGGTGTATAACAATTATCAAGGAGCAACCTTTCAAGTGAAGGGGCATCTTCGATGATGAGCTGCTGTCCTTCAAAACAAATTCCAATGCTTTTAAGGTGAGGCGACTTTATTTGGAGACAACTGATAACGATTTCTATTCCCAAAACAATCAGCAAGCGCTCCAGGGCAGGGCAACTGGAGTGGATGATACTGTGCAGTGAGGCCTCCGACAGATAAACCACGACAAGCGAAAGTTTCTTTTAGCAGTGGGAGTCGAAGCATTTGTACCAGATTGTCTGGTAGATGGCACCGGGCGAAGGTGGTGGTGTGGAGAGAGGAGGAAAACCGCGAGATGGACAACGGTGGTGTGGGCACGAATTCTTGGTATGTTCATGGTATGAAACTTTCGTAGTAATGGTAGAACTCAAACTGCTAGAGTTTTCTGAATTCAGGGGATGTCAGCCAAGCGTCCACCTTGCCGGGTATGGACAACATGTAGCTTGTCGGGATGCAGAGGCATTGAATGGGGCCCTGCTGGTGAGAAGAGACGATGGCTCTGATGAGACCAAATTCAGGAAGGACAGATATCTGACGACAGTCGAGATTGAGGGGCGCGGTGCGCCATAGAGGTCGCCACCAAGTTGAGAGGACTTGTGTGCGGCAGCAATCCTTGGTGGGGAGAAGCGAGATGATCTCCTCAAGGATGATGTCCGGGAGATCGTTGATGCGGTCCACCGGAGATTCTACCGGTTCCTCAGATCCGGGTGGCGGGGGGGGGGGGGGGGGGGGGCTCGCCGCTTCTCCTCATGCTACCGGGTGCGGGATCTACAACCAGCGTCACCGCTGGCGGGAGCCTCATCTTCTTGGCGCTGGGGCCAGCCGATTCCATTTTCCCTGTGGGCGTCGCGCCGAGCTCATGGGTTTGAGAAGAGTAGCCAGAGACGAGCCTAGTGGCAGTGCGAGTGGGGAAGAAGGAGGGCTGGGGATTTCAGTAGGAGTGGAAGAAGAGAAGCAGGCGTTTTCTGTACGAGTGAGGAAGAAGGTGAGCGGGGTCTTCTGGACGAGTGAGGAAGATTGGGGAGCGGGGGGAATTGGGTCGGGAGACGGAAGCGGGAGAGCGAGTTGTTCGTGTTTCTAAGGCCCGCTGCACTAACTACTCGCTTTTTCCCAAGAACCGCTCTCTTCTTTTGTGTTGCTGCAAGACTGGCCATGCATGCAGGATGCATGTGCCCGACGGCCACTGCATGCGCCTGGTTAGTTACTAGGCCTATTTAATAGGGTGGTTATGGAGTAAATTAAGGAGATTTATTTTCTCTGTGTGCATCCACCAAATTAGAGGATGCAGTACTGGATGCAGACACTCACATTAAACTAACATTCAGAAGAACAAAAGTTCAGCATGTCTATGCATCTCAATGATTCACCATACTCTAACCAATATACAAAACTGTGAGAAGGTGTGGAAATAAAGAAAATCGGTTGATGCTTCTCTCAGCAAAGGGCCTCCCTGCGCACACATTAATTTCCTGGGCATGCTTGTTTCTTCTCAATGTTGCGAGCACTTTGAGCATGTTGGCAACTCCACAGCTAGCTAGCTGCCTCATCTTGCAATTGATGCTGACACATTTGCAGCAAACACATGAGGCAATAGAGATGACTCAACATGGGTCCATATTGTGCAGTTCCCCTGATATCATATTCATTGTCCTGAATCTGAAAAGATAGGAAAACAGTAGCTATACTTAAACAGTGTTGCAAAACAGTAGCACATATCAATAGCTCGGCATGACAAACACAATCATCTAGACGAAGGGGACACTACTAGAAAAACCACTACTAATGGCGCACCTAATATGGCCATTAATGGCGCATCTGTGGTGCTCCATTAACAGCACGCCATTAGTAATTTTTACTAATGGCGCACCACCTGGTGCGCCATTAGTATCTGGTATACTAATGGCGCACCGCGGGTGCGCCATTAGTATAGGCCAGCGTGCGCCATTAGTATGCCTCCCAGGGGCCATGTATACCCAGGTGCTTTGGCATACTAATGGCGCACCACCACTGGATGCGCCATTAGTAACCGCGGCATACTAATGGCGCACTGCCCTGTGATGCGCCATTAGTATGCACTGTCATACTAATGGCGCACTGTCATGTGATGCGCCATTAGTATGAATATTAGGTTTTTTTTATTTTTTTATTTTCTGTTTTTGCACAGGTTACAAAATGTATAATTTGACAAAATATAGACAGCACACATCAAAACAGATTCATCGAATACAATAGAAGATTAGTCTTTGAATACAATTCATCATATTAGTCTCCGAATACAATTCATCATATTAGTCTCCGAATTAAAAAGACCGAACAAAGATAGAACATTATATTACAAGTCTCGAGACTGCGAGTAGCGAGTTTGTCTTCACATTACAAGTCGATATCGATCATCTAAAGTACCATCACATAGAAGAGAGCTGCGGTCATCACGATGAGCATCATCACGATGAAACTCGTCTTCATCCGGTTCCTCCAACGCTCCCTCCCCTCTCCCGCTAGATAGCGGGCGTATCTAGATTCGGCCTCGGCCCTAGTGGTGTACCCTTTGTAACTGTTACCGCTGAATCGGTGAACCTGTCTCCGACACTCCTCCCAGTCATCATAGACTCCGGGAACCTTACCCTTGTACACGACATACGTCGGCATCGCTATGCACTAGCCAAACGAAACGTTAGTACCAATTCACAGACAATACATAAGCAATATATAATTATGCAACAGAACGATCGGAAGAGAAAAGCAAGACATTAATAGCATCGATTACATCTAAGTTGAACGACTCTCGAAACCAAAGAGACATACTACAAGTTCATTAAAGTTTAATTACAACATGAACCAATCGATGTTTCAGAACTAGACAACTCGACTCAAGGGACCGGAGCGTGGATGAAGCCGCCGTCTATCGTGGGAGTCATGAAAGAACGGGCGTTGTCATCCTGCATTTGTAGCATTGTGTCGATGTCACTGTTGGACGGTTGATTTCTGAGGTAGAACTGCCCCGAGGTACGAAGGACATCTTGATGGATGATTTCCGCAAACTCCGACTGGATGCGAAAGAATTCTTGTCGGAGGTCCGCGTCCTGGATTGCCGACACGCTCGCGGCCCAATCTTTGAGTTTACTCGGTAGCAGAAGTTGATGATGGTCCCGTACGATCGCCCGCATGTGATGGATGGCGTAGTAGGCACCCTTCTGACCGCCAGGCGGCTGCTTGACGCAGCAGAATGTCGTATTGTGGGAGAACACGTGCTTGCCGTACTTACGAATAGGCCTGGTGAAGGTGCCTCCAGATTGGGCGTAGCCGGGGAGAACATCATCAAGAACCTTCTTGACATTTGTGTAGTCTACGTTCGACTGACGGTCCGGGTCGAAATACGTGGCCATGGAATATTTGGGGCTTAGGAGGATGAGCGTGCAACGTGTGTCACTGCAGAAAACACGGAATGTTAAAAGAAAAACGATCGAAATGTAAGAATTCATATGTTACGGGCCGGTTGAGGGGAGGACTTACTCGGGAAAGTAAGGCACGAGGAAGTTATCCTAATCTTGGTTTGCCAGAATGACGCCTTCGAGGTAAGAACTCGCGACTTGCCGGTCCCCAGCGCTGCCCAAGATCTTGGCACGCATGTAGAAGGGGTCGACTATCACGATGTCCGGGGTCTTGTCGCGAATGATCCGCATCTCCATACTCAGCGAAAATAGCCGAACGAAGGTGTAGTGCAGCGGATGAAGGTTCAACATAGCGTGGATGTCATCAAAACGCAGGACGATCGTACGCCCGATGGAGTTATCCACAAAGCCCTTGCCCTCTGGCACCTTGGCCGTGAAAACCGGGTATGCCACATCCTTCTCCCTAAGACGCCGCTTCTCCAAAGCAAGAACACTGTCATGCAGACTCCGCATAGCACCGGTTGCAGCATTGAGCATATTTGTCGGTAGCATCTCCCTACCCGCCACATGCACCCTCCTCGAGATATCCTGCGGTGAAGGTGGCCCGTCCTGAGCACGGATCGTACTCGGTGCCGGCTGGCTCGCACCCTTATTAGTCTTTCTTTTGCGTGCCTTCTTCTTCTCCTGTAATGGGACCGAGTTCTGCTCACAGACCGCCTTCTTGAGTGTGTTGGGGCTGATAATATTTCGCACCTCGCCTATCTGAGGCTCGGTGATGTCGGCAGCTGGAGGCGTCTCCTGAGAGATGAACGCCAGACGGCGCCTGTTGCAACTTGGCTTCTCCGTGGTACGAGCTAGATCGCACACGTCTTTTGTTGGGTTTGGTTCTTGAGAAGGAGGCCACATGAAGTCGCCATCGTACCCATGCTCGGCAAAGTACTGATCGACGTTGCCAAATGTATCATCGTTGTAGTCGTCGTCGTTCTGATCCTGTGCCATATGCATGTTTGGATCCAGTGGCATAGGGATGTCCGGCACCGTTACGGCGGTCTTGCCATGGGGCCGACTTGGCGCCGGCACGACTGGCGGTGTTGTCTTTGGGGTGGTGTCCCCCGCCCCCAAACGAATCTGGCTCTTCGGCCAAAGCAGGGGCCAGCTCAGGCAGGCGCTGAGGGTCATCACGTCTTCATCGTCGGCCCCGACGGGTCGAATCGGAGGTAACAAGTCGTCGCAGCCTGGCAGCACCCGAGCCAGTTGAACCCTAAACAAGTTGGGTGGCATCTGGGTACCGTGGAACAAGGGGTTGCCCGGTTGAACGATTTTTCCCTTGGAGACATCGACCAACTCGTTGTTCAAGAAGTGGAGGAGAGTGCACGAAACGTCGGCGGCGCCCTGCGAAAACATGTAGGGCGTCAGGGATGCCCAGTCAAAGGCAAGGAGATGAAGTCCTCGGCCGAGAGAGGCTTAATTAGTTACCATGATGATGGCGTCGAGCTCGGCTAATGTCGAGGCACCGCCAACGGCGGGCGTGCAGTTGACGGAGGGGCCGCTTGCTGAAGAGGTGCCGGCCGGCGTACACCCGGGTGCATTAAGCTCCCGTGCCGGCGTCGGAGACACCAATGCCGCCTCGGCCGGAGGCACCAATGGCCCTGCCATCGCATTATGCGAGTTGCTGGCCGTGAAGCTAGGAATCGGGGGCGGCCCCTGTTGGCCGCCCGCAATCCACGCACTCAACCCCGAGATCAAGGTAGGCACAAGGGCGGTGATCATCGCTCCGAGTCGTTGTTCCACTTGCTCTTGGACAATCTCCGGAATCCGCGCCACCTGTGCCTTGAGTTCTTGAACCTCTCGCGCCTGGCTTTCTGAGCTGGTCTTTTTCTCCTTCCGCACACCAGCGGTATAGTATGACCCCCATTTTGTCGACAAGCCTTTGCCGGCCACACGACCAGCCGACGTCGGCTTACTGAGCTTATCCTTGTTCTTCATTACATTCAACCCCCTATTTAGAGTGGTGTCCCAAGGGTTGCTCTTAGTCGACCCCGTGCTACTGCTTTCAGTCGCCTGCGGAAGGAATGTGAACCATTTAGAAATTTGGCTTCATCAATTAGAATGCAACCATATGGAGCTAATTACGCGGGGGTGTATTCCTTACCAGAACAAGCTCAAGCTGCCTGGTCTTCGGATCCGTGGTAAGCTCCTTTGTTTTCGGGTCCTTCTTGTACCGGGCCCTGACAAAGTTCCTGGTCTGCTTGTCACCGTATTTATCGAAGAGGGGCGGTAGGCCTTGCTCGGCACGGTCCGCCTCCTCCTTGTCCCATATAGGCTCCGCCACTCTATAACCGCCGGGACCGAGTGTGTGTTCCCCTATGTTCAGCTCCCGCATTTGTTTCCCCCACTCACTTGATTGGGAGCTTGCGGTGCTCGAGCAATTGATCTTGAAGTCGTTGTAGTCATCTTCGGTGATCGAAGGATTTTTCTCCTTGATCTTCTGATAACTCTCACCTTTCTCGATCATTCTCTTCACATTGCTTTTCCAAGTAGACAGGGCCGTGCTCATCTTCGTGAGGGCAGCATTGTTCACTTTATTCCCTTTGAGGCTTGTGTTTTCAAATTCAGCGGGGAACTTGTATCGTTCGTGCAGCTTCATGAAGAGGAGGTTGCGCAAATTCCCTCGGTCCTTATGCCTAAGGTTCTCGGTGTTGATCGAGACGGTGCTCCGGACAATGCACCCGAGCTGAAGCGAGTACCCCTTGACTATTCGTTCGGGCGCCGTTGGATTCCCGTTGGAGTCCACTTCAGTAACTTCCTCCTTGAGGGTGCGGAGCACGATCGGGCGCCGGTCCTTCCGTTGCCTCTTCGGTTGGCTGCCATCTGTGCGTGCGCCGCCATCATCAGTGGTGGCATCCTCGGTGGCACCATCAGTGGTGGCATCAGTGTGGTCATCCTCGGCGGCACCATCCGTGGTCTCAGGATCGGTGGGGAAGGCGGCGGCCTCATACAAGTGAGGTTGTTCCTCCATCTCCTGGGACAGCTCCCAGAATGCCTTGCCGCCCGAACCCCCGGCCTCATCGTTGTGGGCCATGTTTCTCTCTAAATAGAAACAAAGTTTGGTCAAAAAGTTGGTTATTGTCAAGGAACAAGATCATGGTCTCATCATTTAGGGTTTGTCGACACCGAGGCATCCTAAAATCTAAGCTTTTATCATTGAGGGTTTTTCGACGCCGAGGCACCCTAAAAGCCTAACCTTTCATCATTTCGGTTTTTATCGACACCGAGGCACCCTAAAAGCCATGCACTAGTCACAAGTACGCCGGGGCACTTGATCCTACTTAATTAACTACTAAGATACCCGGATACTGACCTACCTGAGGAAGATTACATATAATTTCATAAGTCCTTGGTTGATTTCCACCTTCGGCTGCACTGCTTGTTTGCTCCTCCACACATGACAGGATCGTTCCGCACTGCATTCAGCAAGTCAACATACGAATAACCTAATTTCATCTTGCGGTGGTCATTGTACCTAGTTACGAATGTAGGAATACCTGGAGCACCATGAGGTTAGCTGACAGCAGGTAGATGCAGCCATATAAATTTTGTGCGGTGCTACCAAAATTGAGGTTTGTATCCCTTCCCGTTATGAGAATTCTTCTTGAAGTTGGTAGAATATGACAACTTGTTCTTTGCATCAAACTTGCCTTTCCCCTGAGATTTGTTCTTGTTGTTTTGGGGCTGGTTGGGCTGGAAGTTCTTCTCGAGTACCATGTGGGCACTAGAAGCTCCCTCGGTGACCCGAGCACGTGTGTCTTTTGCTCTCGCCTTCTCCTCAAAATCAAGAGTGCTAATGAGATCCAAAACAGAAAACTCATGTCTCTTGTTTTTCAGAGAAGTAGCAAAATCGTTCCACGAATGTGGAAGCTTGGCAATGATGGTCCCAGCAAAAAATTTGTCCGGCAACACACACTTAAAGTACTCAAGTTCCTTAGAGAGTGACTGTATCTCATGAGTCTACTGAACAACAGAGCGCTCAACAATCATCTTGTAGTCACAAAATTGCTCCATGACGTACAACTCGTTGCCACTGCCCGAGGGCCCAAACGTGGCTTCGAGCGCAGCCCACATGTCTTTGCCGCTGTCAAACAACATATACAAATCCACAATGGAATCGTCAAGAACACTCAGCAGGGTGGCTTTGAAGAGGGTATCCATGTTCTGAAAAGCTTCCTGCTGTGTAGGATTAAGATCGCCCTCAAGCTTACCCTTAGTGGCGTCATAGCAGTACATGATCTGAAACCAATATATTGCTCTTGTGCGCCACCTTTTATATTGCACCCCCTTAAAAGTAGGCGGCTTCAAAAGCGCAGCAAAACCACTCGGAGTAAATTGCCTGTGATCAGGTTTTTGGATTGGATTGTTGAATATATGAGCAATTTAGTATGAGATTTAATCCGAATTAGCAGTAAATAGATCATGACGACAATTGCAAACATCAAACTAATGATGCGGACTAAACTAGGAGGACAGAATCACATACTGTACAGCGGGAGCAGAACCGATGTGGTTGATGTTGTCACTCATGTCGTTGATGAAGAGGTTACCGAGGTCGGGGAAGAAGGTTGTCGTTGAGGAAGTCGTCGCTGGCAGCAGTCACAGGAGTGTGCTCCCCCAAAACCTGATCGCCCCTCTCCCGTACAGGATCACGAAAGGCGGGGTTCGGAGGACTGCTGTCCCTTCTCGCGGTGCACGCCAGAAGGAGGGCTGGAGAAGAATTGCGTGGCGGCGCTAAGATCTAGAACAGTGCGAAACCATATGATACAGCGGCGGCTAGGGTAGAGCATGTCAGGTCGGAGTATAATAGTAGGCCTTTGGCCGCCAAACCCCACGTCCAAGTCAATAATAGCTTAAAAAAGTCAATAATAGCCCCACCAAGGTTTGTCTAAAAAAACAGAGTAATTAAGGCGTCCGTTAGTCCCTTTAGTATAAATACAATATCATTAATAATGGCCCCACCTTTTGTCTCACAAAGTAGAGTATGTTGGAGTACAACCAGCTACACGTTTACAATCCGCTTCTCTTCTCTCTCCTCTTCTCTCTCCTTCAACTTATCACAAATACTATATTTAAATCCTTATTACCTGCTTATGTCATCTAATTATAGTACTTGCTCTAAAAGTTACTATCCACTGTGTAGTTTGAAATGACGGGCGTGCAGCGGGCTGTGCCCTTGGTTGGCGTGCCGCTTTAATGGCGGAAGGAGTGAGAGGTCGCATCGCCCTGACTTTCCATCAATGTGGAGCGGCGGGCTCAGCTGGCACCGGGCGGGAAGCGCGCGGGGGAGGGGGGAGGGGTTTTTGTTGGGCCAAGAAGGTGAGAAGCCAACTTGGGATCGGTCCGGACGGGGAAATATCATGTGCTCCCATACTCTACATATGACACTAGTCTATGTTACTACTCCCTCCTTTCCGGTTTATAGAGATGTTTAGAGTAACATAGTAATATGTTACAGTACAAGTTACTCCCCACTATGACCAGCCTTTGCCTCTCCCAGTGCTCCACCATGTATAGCTGCTAAGCCTGCCACGTAGGCATAAAATATGATGTGGCACCAATAAACTAAGCACCTATGCATTGAACACTTGAGTTACTAAGCCATTTAATGCACTTAGCACCTCATCTAAAGAGCATTAATAGTATATCCATCTGCTGGCTATAAGCCTACAGCTCATCTTAGCACCTCATCTAAGGAACATTAATAGTATAGTCAACATGTACAAAGTGCCTAGGAGAACATGCTAGAGCTGGCTCTTCATGAAGAGGCCGCTTACCTTCTCTCTCCTCTTCTCTTTCCTCCAACTAAGCAGAAATATACTAGTTTATTCCTTATAGCCCGCTGACTCAGCTCTATTATACTTGCTCTAAGCACATCTAAGCACTTACTAGCACCCCCTTGACTGTGGACCTTGACGGTGTACGTCACCTTGTGTCTCATAATTTTCCTCGTCATCATCTGAGTCCTAGAAGATCTCACCCACATCATCATTAGCATGCAACCGCCTTGATAGACAACGTGCGCAGAAGGAGTAGAGGTGACTAGGGACGCACCACCACCATGTCGTGGGCACTCCGTATGTGCTCGTCTGCGTGCAGCGTGCGTGTTTTTCCATTGGTGCTAGCTCTAAGGCAGTGGCGAATCTAGCACCGAAATGAAAGGTAGGCTCAAAGCATGAAGTCCCTAAGCTTGATTAGCAATGCATTGCAATTCTTGGTTGTAAAACACCTCAGTATATTTGTCAAGTAGTATATTTAGCTGAAATATGATCTTTTGAGGGTAGGCTTAAGCCTATTGAAGCCCTACTAGTAGAATCGCCACTGCTCTAAGGCCGAGGCTGCGGTCGTCTTCGTCTCCGACAAGTAGTTGAGCAACGACGACAAAGAGGTGCTGCAAGAGATGCGTATGCGCCGTTGCGTGCGAGCTTCGTCGTAGCACCACGAACCGGACGTTGCCGTGGATGGGGCATGCCCCTATGCAGCTGAGTGTGTGCGCATGCATGTGTTATTCACGTGCATTCTGCGGCCGAGCATGTGTGCATGCACGTCTTGTGTACGTATGTTGTGCGCTCCATGTTGTGCACGTATGTGCATGAGTTGGATCAGGTGGAGTTAGTGCGTTGGCTTGTGTACATATTTTAGAGTGTAGATTCACTCATTTTGTTTCGTATGTAGTCCCTTATTGAACCATCTAAAAAGACTTATATTTGGGAACGGAGGGAGTATAAAACATCTTCAACTTAGCATCATGATGTACCGTTTCTAGTGGTTAGCGAAAAGTTCATGTTCTTTTAGTTGTTTATAGGTGGGCAGGCGGCAAAAAACAGGGGAAAACGCGCAAGGTTCCTTGCAGACGCTCCACCGCGAGGTTCCTTGCTCCTCCTCGGTCTTCAGGAATCTATGCTCTTCAACTCTTTTCTTTTACGTGAGCTTTGTTCATCCTGTTCCCAACACGCGAGTCATCTAGCATCAAGGTGCACGTGTCATGCAAGAAAATGGAGATAATCAGATAAGACTAGCCAGAATGGAGAGTAACATACACGTATCCCTAGACTATGTTACTACCTCAATAGTGGGTAGTAACATAAGTGTGGTAACATGCTAAACTTCATTTATTAGATTATAGACTCATATTGCATTGGGACATGTGATGTTACAGTAACTAGCTAAGTTACTAGTACTACATCTCTCCTCATTAACTCATTGCCATGTAACCAAATTTGCTGAGTTGGACTCGATGTTACTACCGAAGTTACTCTCACTGTGGCTAGTCTAAGCAGTGCGTAAGTGAGTCGTGCAGGGGGGAAGCGGGGAGAAACCCTTTTCAAGTCGTGCACTTCGATGGCACCTACGCAATATTTTTTCTCCTTGATGGCACGTGAATAGTGCACGTACTCAACAACGGAGCACGTGATGGTAGCAATGCCATGGTCAGCCCTTTTTTGGAGAGAGTACGTACTACTAGTAAATAACTTTGATGTGTCCCGTCAACTCGCAGAACGACGAGAAGCTTGATTACGCCTTCTCCCTCACCAACGCGTGCGCGTTGGCTCGCAGCACGAGGAGAAACTTTTGCTTACAAGCGGTGGACGTGCAGCAGTTCATTTGGTGTCAGATTGCCAGAAGCACTACTGTAGAACCATCGACTTCCAGAAGAGGCGAAGAGCCAAGCGCAAGGTCACCTAATAACCTTAGGCTAGGCGTAGTGGGAGTAACAAAAGTAGAGGTACCTCCTTTTTTATTCTAGAAACAACCACACGCGAATATCAAGGTGCTGGTTACGTAGAACAAATTTCCTGCAGTCCGTGCTCAGCCCTCCTCTATCCCTCTTCTCAGCCAGCCAGCGTACGCGTGGAGCCCATCGTCTGTTTGCTCACATGCAGCCCCACATGTCAGTGAAAAAGCAAGAGGACCCACTCAACCTGCACATCTTTCACCTCGACGTGCTGGTGATGAAAAAAAAATCCAAGAAAGATCTTCGGTGGCCGCTTTTGGAGTTACTCAAGAGTAGTAAGATTCTATTTACAGTTTAACCCAAGATGCACATCTCGTGGCTCCAACTACCACTCTATTTTCTTTCATGACACGACCTGGATGCTGGATGTCCCACGTGTCGGCAAAAGGAGGAAGAACCCGACCAAATCTTCGGTTGTGCTCTCGGATTAGACTAGTTGTGCTAACTTAAATTTTTTATTGTGTACTCCCTCCGTTCCAAAATACTTGACTTCCATTTGTCCAAAAATGGATGTACCTATATACTAAAACATGTCTAGATACATATATATTTTGACAAATAGAAGGCATGTATTGTGCAACGGAGGGAGTACAATCGATGCATGTTTTTGTATTGGGAAGAAGAGTACATCGATATATTGATAGAGCGCAATTTAGTAGATGTTCTATCACTTTTAGCTAGCACAGAGGCTATAGATGAGATTAGTGCACTTGTTGATACTCCTACTTGGTATGCATGTTGCTGCTTAGAGCAGAGAAAAACGGACCGGAGGGAGTACTATAATAGAGGCTAAACATGAGACTAGATGCGAGGAAGCAACGTCTACTTCTTTACACTCGAAGAAGAAAGAAGCACGCAAGAACGAGCCTCCGCAGATCAACAATGAATGTATCAAGAAGGCACTAATCCAACTTACAGGAGTAGTAAAATGTATTCTTGTGGTTCTTGTTTTCTTTGGTCTTGCTTTTCTAGTCAAAATTATCATTGGAGTTCGCGCAAAACGGAGGTCCATTTGGGGTCATGCGTTGCAGTTGGCCTTACAAGTGGGACCAGAGTTAAGGAAACCGACTATCGGCAAACCCCCACCTCGCCCGTCGCGCGATGGCTGAGTTAGAGAAACGATGAGGTTGAAGAGATTGCTCTAGCACGGACTCCAATAAATATGGTGTCAGATGGAAGTCGTGTTGGTGGTGTGTGTCGTACTTCTGGACGTGAATGCTTGTTCTGGCCCATGCCACCCTACTACTCCTACTACTTACTATATAGTAGTAATACTACTAGTATCGAGGATTCGAGGTGCTGGTTACGTAGTAGAGTACAATATGGCTACAGTAAAAACACCCGCACAACGCGCGAAGCATGTGAAGCTAGTACTCCCTCCGCCTCTTTTTGGTTTGCACCTAAGAAAATTCAGTTTTTCCCTCAAAGCTCTGCGCTTTAGCTTCTTTACCCCGCTCTTTCCACTGGTACCCCTCCCATCTGTTCCGCTTTGACTGCATGTGCAGCAGCACTAACTCCCAACTCTCTCTCCCATACCAATCGCCCCTTCCCAAGGCGTGCACATGCAGATAGAGTGACACACATGCACGCATGGAAGAATGAGACGCATGCAGACTTGAAAGAGAGAGAGAGATGCATGCAGCGCGAGAATTCCGGTGTGGGGCAGGCTCAACCAATAGTATGCATGCCTAGAAAAACTAACCCCAGCTTTTCTCAGTAGCACATCAGGGATAGAACTGTCCAATTTCAAACGAAACAATCGCTCCTTGGTATCCTAGCTTCACCTTAGATGCAAACAAAAGAGGACCGGAGGGAGTACAAATAGTGTACTACTATTGTTGATTGGCCTCATCAGATAACCTGTTGCAATGCACGTACAATTATGTATTCAGAAAATATTTTTTTGCCTCGTCGCACCACTCACTCACAGAAGCGACTCGAAAGCCATTCATAAATTTTGTAAGTTTATCACAGGCATATCATTTTGTTACATACAACAGGTCATCAACCCACATCGACAACGAGGATACATTATAAATACTAAATTTTCACCACACAACAAATAACAAGCAATGAAATGAACTTCAACTCAACCATTCCTCGGCGTTGGAAACGCTTCCTTTGAAGCACAAGTGATTCTCTGGGACGGGCCATCAATTGTCGATCTGGAGACCAACGCAGGACTGATCATCCAGGCTGAAGCGGCCTACTATATCAGTACCAGGGTAGGGAACCACCCAAATGTCCGAGGTATAGACACAGTTGCTTCTCATAAATGGTAGTAACGTTGTGTCAACAGCAGTTGGATCACCTTTCACCATCATTGGATAGTTTTGTCCATGGAAGAGCGAATTTTCTCCAAGACTATCAATTCTGTACCAGGGAGAAGGAGTTGGCGCTAGCACACTAGTATCCATCCCGAATACCATGAAACGGGTGTTGGAATAGGTCTGGAGAGTGTGACCATGGGAGACTACACCTGCTTCCTTAGCAGTAACATCATCAGTGGGCTATATACACATGAGAAGAGGTGATCCATCGGAATTAGTTGCGAGGCGCCAAATAGTATATGGGCGCTGCTCGTCCTCATGCTCGTGATCATCACCATCATCATCTCCCCCTTGGTTATAAAAATCTTCAAGTATAGGTGGTGGAATGTTCGCAGGACCTTGGAAACACAAGAAGAAGGTTAATTAGTAAAGGGAAACTTGCTAACCCGCATGCATGTGGATGAAACCATTATAATTACGATGGAAGACAAACGTACCGAAACAACGACTCCATGCAAAAAACAGTGCCACGAGTGGTGGCAGCAAACACAAGGCCCTTGTATTCAATTGCGTCACAGTACTCATCCGTGTACATAAACTGATTTTTGAGCAATATCCATCGAGTCAAACCAGCAAGGACGACAACAAGCTTGTCGAAGATAGCAACAACTTCATAGTTGTTGTAATTCCAAGAACGGTTGGGAACTCGAGAAATTGCTATCTTCCGTAGAAGACAGTCACCATGAACGTGCCTACAATACCAGTGTACAATACCGGTGTGCTCAACCTCTGGGCAGTCTGGTGAGATTTTTGGAAGTGGAACCTGGTCACGGGTGTACACATTCACAATTTCCCACTCGCAGTTGGACCCAATGTAAACAACCCAATCTCCAGTTGCGCCTGCCCAAGCCTTGCCCTCAAGCGATGGCATCTTAACATCATACGTATCATTATCAAGCGGCATCAACTTGCACAGGGCGAGGCCTCCATCGTAGCGGCGCCAGTCATCAGGGTCACAGCGAAGAAGATAGGGGAGATCAAACCGCTCCTTGACTCTTTGGTTCCTTGTAATGATGTTATTAGTTGAGTCAAGAATGGGCTTGAACGAACGTGCCATGCTAGCCGAGGAGATGACGTTGCACCGATCAAGGAGTTCCTCCACCATCTTTCAGATCAGGGCAAGAATAATGGGGTCGTTTCTGTCGTATTCCCTCCACGGAGAAGATGATCGAACAATGGCAGAAGAAAGGGTGAAGGGCTGAAGGAAAATGGAGGAGGCAGAGGAAGAGTGTGCGACAGCAGTTCCAAATCGAGAGGGAAAGGCGAAGAGTCGGTGGGCGGTTGCCAGTTTGCCACGGTTCACGAATGGGCGCCCCGGTCTACACGTCGTTTCGGAAATACTCCTACTACTCGCCGTCGTCTCACTGATATGTTGGAACGGGTCCACATGTCAACGAAACATGGTGTGTAATTTCTCGCGCAAAATGCGATCTGGCCGCGTTGGCCCGAGGTGCCGCATTAGTTTTTTTTAAGTTTGCCACATTAGTTATCGACCTTTATTTTTTTTAACATTCAATCTGAATGGATAGCTCCTGTGGTCATCACATGTGAGTGGATATAGTGATGGTTGATTCGCCCGAGCAACTTATTACTGTGGGAATATGGGAGTACCAGCGGATTCAAGGAACAGAGAAATGATGGTTGCTTCGTCCGAGCAACTTACTGTGGCGAAGGTGGGGCTCTGTGATTTGACTGCTCACTAGTCATTACTACTGCGGTGCAACGACCGAGGTGAATCTTTCCCTGAAGTTTTGTTGTGCACTCAATATTGCTGCATGGCAGGTGGAGCCGGATGAAGGATGTCCAACATGTCGGCGAAACGAAGTTGAATCATTTTTGGCATTGCTATCAATCCTTCAGGATTTATTTATATGTACTCATAATTTTGATGAAATTGTACTGTGATGCTATGAACGTTTCAACACTGGTTCCCACACAAAAAAAGGTTTCAATTTAGGATACATGTGTCTTGCCTCGAGATTATCTCGTTACAACATTCCATCAAATACAAATGAAACTACCATGGCTAATGCATCTCAATTGTTCGCAGATCAGCACCAATATTCACATCACAACTGAAGACAAAGTTGTGAGAAGGTGTACAAATAAAGGAAAAAATATAATTGAGCGATGTTGTTCGTAGGCATGGCTCCATTTCCTTGGCACAGTGTTCATTGCTTGGTAGCTAGTTTCTCCTAGCTCTGTAGCCGAAAAAGAGGTGTATGAAGGACACCACAATCCGATCATTTTGTGCAGCTCCACTAAAATCAGACAGACCATCCCTGTTTGCAAAGATATCCAGTCAGTGTGATTACAATAATAGTGGAACTAGATGATGAAACACAACACACATAAATAGAAGCCGATCACCTCTATGATCTCTCTTTAGGACTAACTTCTTGTTGGAGAAGATTAGGCATGGTGTTGGATGAGGAGGATAGCAAACCCAATCTCCCTTTCCGCAGTCCCACAGAAATGTAAAAACGTTGCCCGTGTGACATTTTGGTGGAACTGCACAAAACACTCTTCAGAAAAGTGATTTGTGCAGTTCACCAAAAGGTCGCAATAGCAACGAGGTGAAAATGGATAGCCCTGTTTGCAACAGGAGGTCGAAAGGAAACAATTACTGCCCAATAACACGAGTTGAAGATACATGCGTCGACAAAAAAGAAGCATGTTCCATGTAAAAAGGGAAAGATAACACATGGTGGTTTATCAAAAATGGTTTGAGGACGAGATTGCAAGAGGGAAAGTACGCCAGCCAAGATACGATATAAGCAAACAACTAAAGAAGATCCACATGCAGCAACGTGGGAAGATGGGCAGTGGAGCAAGGACGGAGGAAGCTGTACCTGAGGGTCGTCAGGATGTTACTAGGAGGGCGCCGGCGGCCGAGATCTGCCCATACTGCGGCAGCGAGCAAGTGGCAAAGGCCCTACCGCGCCGGAGCTTGGTCAGAGAGAACGGCGGGTATCACAGATCAGGACGAGCTGCCTCAACGCCGTCGAACGGAGAGACGATGCACATCCTCCCTTTCCGCCGGCAGACGGGATGCGGTTTGATCACTGACCAACACAGAGAGAGAGAGGCCGCGGCGTCCTTGTGTGAGATTGTGTGACGAGACTCACGAGAGACAAACCCATTTTTCCATTTCCCCCCACGACAATCGTTTTATATTCTAGGCGTGGTACCCGACCCTCCTTCGAGTAAACAACCACTACACACATCAAATTATCACGTGGGCTGCCTTTTCGTACAGAAACGAACTCCACCATGTATCCTCGCGGGTGTGGCCGGGAACGAGATGTGAGTACGGGCGTCCTGCGTGCACTTCTTCTTTAGGTGTAGGTACGTACTTGGTTGGGTGTGAGAGAGATGGTTTGTGCGAAATAGAGGCAATGTGTTGATGATATCTCAATTAGAAAAATGTAACATATGCAATGTGTGTGAAATAGAGTCATGGACGTGAGATATCGATAGAATTGAAAATAGGGATGAAGTGTGTGGCTGCGCGATCGATAAAGAGTGCCATCGAATTTGTGTTTGCCCACGTCAAAGATACAGGGCAGCTGGCCTACTGGAATTTGAGAGGGCAGAGGTGCAGTTCTTCTCCGTGGCATGGATACCTACCTACAAGGTTCGCCTATCGGTGTGTGTCTGTGGGGGGGGGGGGGCAGAGACCGGTCGACTAGTATATGTGTGGGGAAGGAGAGAGACCTAGCTATGTATTGAGGGAGATCGATCGACATCCATGGATATGTGTAGCAGAGGAATAAGGTTGGGAAAAAGACAAAGGTAGAGCGTCGGAGGGTTGGTGGTGGAGTGGCGTCTCACAAATGGTGGGAGAGGCCTGCTAGACAAACGGAGGGTATGAGTGCAATATCAATAAGAGAGGGCGGGGGATGTCTGTCTATCTATGCGCGCGCGTGTGAGAGACGGGTCGGGAGGTATTCAAGGATGATGAGGGGAGAAGATATGGTTGTGGTAAGCATGCGTAACTACATAGGAAGATCAACTGTCGTGTGTCCGAGAAAAGGAGAGACATAACTAGCGAGGTAAGTGTATTGGTGCTTGGTGAAAACAAATTATAGTCGACCTGACTATATGTAGGGAGATCAGTTCATATACACGCCTGCATGTGTTAGAAGCAAATAAGGTCCGGAGAGGCAGAGAGGGGGAGAGGGTGTGTCTAGGAGGTGGTGTGAGAGGCCTACCATGTCAAGGGGGGAGGAGTGTGCGAGCATGTGATTAATGAAAAGAGGGGCGGGAGTGTGCACCTGCGTGGAATCGTATTGGACATATGGGGGCATGGACGGTGAGAAGAGAAGAGGGGAAGTATATATGTGTTTGTTGTAGGCACACTTGGCTAGAGAGGTATATCGACCGATGTGTGCCAGAAAGAAGGAGCCGGGGCCTACACACACCACTGGTGGACGACCTAAAGAGAAATAATGAACGTGCGCGATGGAGGGGACGCTAAGGGTGTGTGAGGGGGGCGGGTGTGTGCATGCACGATAGAAAGTTAGCGCTAGCTAGCTACAAATAGAAGAGGATCGTGAAGGTGTAAAAGACGAACAAAGATCATAATTCATTATAAAAAGGTGGATATAGATAATTGAAGAAGATATCATAATGTAGAACATTGATTATAATTTGGGCTAATGTGTGGCTTTTGCAACTGAGGTCTAAATACTTGTCATAATGTAGGGGGCGGGGCACTATACTTTGTGTGATAAACACGGTGTACGTATGGAACATGGTTTAGATTATGAATATATAGTTAGTACATCAAATGTACTATTATTTGGAATCAACATCAAGTGTATTCAAAAAATAGAATTTGAGTTCATATAGTACACATAGTTCATATCAATCTCTATAGTAATCATGTGGTGTGTTATTAAGGTAATACACGAATGATGGTTGAAGTCGGCAACAATCATGATTGTAGATTCTTATTGAAATAGAGAAATAAATTCAAATTTAGTTCGAATTGCAGCAGTAGTATAGACATTTGGAATGCACTAAAATGTTGGTATGAGTAGCTTTGAATAGCATTTGTATAGTAAAACGGGGCAAGGCTCTCTCTTTGTGTGGTGTGAATAGTTTTATTTTTTTCGTTTTCTTTTTGGTTGAGGGAAGTGCGAATTGATTTGGTACGTACAAGTACAATATTACTACACGTTAGGCTTGTCCCTAAAATTCAACCCGCGTCTTGTTATATCCCGAAAATTCAGATATCGTGCTCCCAAAACTGGCGCCTTCACAACCCGCGCCTTGCTATACCAAAATTACAACGCGCGCGAAAACTCCCTCTATCTGCCTAACCCTGAGCCGAAAGGGCCGCTAGTTCAAATCGATGGGGGGGTACTTTTGTAACACACCCTACATTTTGGACAAGCGCGTCCCTAAGTCATGCTTCACCCCCTCCCATCGCCCCCTTTTCGCCATTCGAAATCCCAGGCCGCCATAACCTCTCTGCTCCAGCCGCGAAACCCCACCCTCCTTCGTCCGCCACGTCACCGCTGCCCAGCCGGAGCCTCTTCCCCGACGACGTCGTCCACCGCAACAGCTCGACGTCCCTCTTCCACCTCCACGGATGAGGATCCGTCATCCATCTCGTTGTCCAGCCGGTTCAGCCGCCCCGTCCTCCACCTCCAAGGAGCTGCTCCGACGATCGCCTCGTCTACCGCGGCTGCTCCATCCCCACAGCGCCGCCTTAACCTGCTCCACCGGAACCGCAGCATCCTCACCGACTCCTCGGACGAAGCCAAGGCCTACTTGGCGCCACCAAAGAGGTTGTACACTCATAGCATCACACCTTCTCGTTAACTCGACCTCCCGGCGCCAACGGTGCTCCATCCCGCACCCCCATGGAGCAGCTACCTTGAAGCCGGCGCCGCGGGACACATCTCCATGGTGGCTCTCCCCCAGTGCGAGGCCCCTTCGGCGGTGGCGTCTATACCAGCCGGATGGGATACTGCTGCTCCGGCTCTCGCTCGATCGCTCGCTCGCCCAGCTGATGCTGCTGCTCTCCCCCTCGCTCATGCTGCTGCTCTGCTCCGATTAAGCCACACTTCAGTCGATTGAATCGACTTTTGGGTCAGTCGATTTTCAGGGGTTGGGGGGGGGGGGCTCACCAGAGTTAAGGAATAACCACCCATAGCGGGGATGGGGACTCGCTGAAGAGGTACCCCACTATCTATCTTAGGGTTCAGGATGGGGGGCGGGGGGCCTAGAGGGCTGGCCGGGGCGGCGGTGGCGAGTTGTTTCGGGGCGGCGAGGCGGCGCTGGGGCCGGCGGTTCGCCCGGTGGTGGCTGGCGGCTCACAGAGGTGCAGGTTGAAGATGAACTGCAGGCCCTCCCTAAACTACATGTCAAGTGCCTCTCTGCTACCATTGCGTTCAGTTTCGACAGTAGCATTCAGATTCCGCAGTAAATTTCAGTTTTGACAGTTAAGTTCAGAGTCAACAGTTTTTACCTTATCTGTTGTAGTCAGGTGGTTTTTGGTGATGTTAATTTTACATCCATATTACATCATCTATTGGAGATGCTATTAGAATCCCACTTGAGATTGACGATGTCTGTCTTGTGCTGCTTCAGCCTTGACGTCTTACGGCTCATCGGAGCTGCTCCAACGACAGAACGATCCATCACAACAGAGCAGTGCCCAGGAAGCCATCTACAGATTCCTCAGATCTTCCTCCACATCTCCGATAGCCACCTCTGCCTCAACTGCTTCAGCGACCAACCTAATGATGCTGAGGTCGACACGGCTACGGCAAAGAGGTTGTACACTTGTTGCATCACTTATTACTATGCATTCACGTCGATCCATTAGGGCTATTTTCACTAGTGGAAAAAGGGCCTTTGGTCGCGGTTCGCAACTGCCATTAGTCGTGGTTGCGCAACCGCGACCAAATAGGCGCGACTAAAGGACCCCCACTTTAGTCGCGGTTGCTTAAGAACCGCGACTAAAGGCCCGTCCACGTGGGCGCCAGGCGGCCGTCGGGGCGGAGGACCTTTAGTCGCGGTTCTTCTGGCCAACCGCGACTAAAGGCCGCCACAGGTTTAGGGTTTTAGCCCCCCCCCCCTAAACCTGTTTTCTGTTTAATTTGTATTGTTTTATTTCTTTTGTGCTTTATTTTAATTTTGAAGGAGTTTCACATATTCTACGGTACTACATACATGCATATGAATGTACAATTTCAAACAAATTTGAAATTAGAACCAAAAAGAATTCAAGAGGAATATACAATATATATTCAATATCATCGGATGACCATATACAATTTTGAACAAGTTTCCATACATAATTTAATGCATATAAAGTTCTACGTCCTCGTAATGGTGTTCTCCTTTAGAATGGAGGACTTCCCTGCTAAACCATCCAGCTAGTTCCTCTTGAAGTGGTCGGAAGCGAGCTTCTGGACTAAGCATCATCCGGAGGTTATTCCTCTGAGCATTGGTATCACTCGGAACCCGCTCAGAGGTGTATCTCCGGATCATCTCACAGACATAGTATCCAGATAGATTGGTCCCCACTGGCTGAATATCCCCAGCATTCTTAGCCTTTGACCTTTTGAATTCTAGCTCTTTTTTGAATTCACCGACCTTTGTATCTACGAACCGTCTCCAAACCCTACGAGGCAAAGAAAATTAAATGAACAAGAGAGTTATTAGTTACTTGATATTAGGAAATGAACGAAATAGGCCGATCGATATAGAGCGCAAATGAATGAAAATAATTACTTCTGCAGCATTCTTCTCATGCCGCCCCAAAGCTTTGGATCCATATTCAGAGAGTCGTGGACGAGACATTCTGAGGTGTCAACTTTAATTACTAGCAGAATCCAGTGAAACCTGCGGACACGATACATGCACAGTACGTCATGCATAACTCATCGATTAGCCGGCCACATACCATGCATGGAGTAAACAAAAGAGAATGTGCTCAAGACAGAAACACTCACCCAAAATGGTAAGGAAATAGAATATCACTTTTGAGTTCCTGCTTTGTAAGAAACTGCCACAGGTCTGCCTCCATGTCGGCGGGGTGATGCTTCAACACATATCCATTAACGATGTGTGGGTCAATGAACCCAACATCATGGATGTTCCTTACTCTGCATTCCTTAATCTTCATTCTGCATGTATAATAGCGGACACAACAATATAGTTAGGACATATATATAGTGCAGGCAATATGAACGAGATGGGGTAGAAATAAATCACTTACAGAACGTAGCAACTGATGATAGATTTGTCGAGCTCGCGCAGATTGAAAAGCTGGAACAATTCACTCAGATGAATTTGTACATAGTAATGTTTGAAGTGATGCTCATATCTAACTTCCGCATAAATATATTCTTTGGCGTTTTTATTTTTTATGTAACCCTTGTACCATTTCAGCAGACCTTTCATTTGTGGAGGTAGATCCTTTTCCTGCGCAGGCTCGACGAGAGGCCCATTCTTCACATATGTAATTACTACCTCCTTCACTGGCGCCTCATCAAGGCCTAACAGTTCACGAAGAGTAATACCTAAGTTGGCCGCTTGTTCTCTGGCACTCGTTACAGTCAATCCATGTGCTGCCGCAGCTGCTATGATATCGGGGTCATCCGGACCGGCGGCTTTCACTATAAGCGGGGCAATCGGTTGTTTACTTTGTTCCCCGAGCTGGGCAACTCATTTCCCGCTTTTTTTACTTTCTAATTCCGTTTTCTCAGCCTCCTCCAAGGCTTTGTTCTCCTGGTTCTCCACCCGCTCTTTCTTCTCCTTCAACATGAGTGCCTTCCTACGAAGTTCACGTGCATAGTCGTCAGGCAGATTCTTCGTGGCTTGGGACGGTGTGCTCAAAAATGACTTAGCCCACTTCTTTTGCTCATCAGAAAATACTGGCTTGGGCTCGGGCTCTCTTTTCTTCTTGCAGTCCGCCTTCCATTTGTCATGATCAGCAGCCGCGGCCGCGACAGTTTCCTCGGCACTACGTTCCCAAGGCCTTGTGGGGAGAGGCTTCAGTGATGGCTCCGGTACCTTTGTGGTCTTAGGTACATAAGGGTCCGGGTTAATAATCCAGGACTGCTTCTGCTTCTTTGCCGGAGGTGGATTGGGGGGCGGCGTCTGATCACCCGCCGGACGAGGACTGGGGGGCGGCGTCTGATCACCCGCCGGACGTTGTGGACTGGGGGGCGTCGGCTGACGTGACGGAGGTGTAGGTGAACCGCCACCACCACCACCACCACCACCACCGCCACCACCACCACCGTAGGGGGGTGGACTTGTTGTCCTTGGCGCCTCGCCTGGAAACTTGATAAACTTCTTTTGCCATAGAATGAAATGGCGCTTGACATGTCCAAGTCTTTTCTCCCCTTCAGGTGTAGCAATGTCAATCTCCAGGTCCTCAAACCCTTGGACTATGTCCTCCACTGTGACACGAGCATAGCCATCTTGAATGGGGTTGTTGTGGTGGAGTGCTCCAGGTAAACATGGTAAAGCACTGCCGATGGCTACCTTCATGGACATGTTCCCGATAGGATAATACAGATGACATTCTTTCATCTCCTTTATATCGTCCACGGGGTAGCGAGGAGGCTCCGGTGCAGTAATTTCGACCACCAGAGGCTCCGGTGCAGTAATTTCGATCGTCGGTGCATCTGCACCAGCCGGTGGGGCCTCCGTGGAAGCCACGCTGCTTCTCCGCTGCTGGCTTCCGAGATCCGCTGGATGATCTTCATGCTGCGCCCGAGCTGCATCTCTTTCGGCTACTAGTACACTCACGGTTTTCTTAATCACATCCATTTCCGATGCCAACCGCGCCACAACATCTGCTTCCCGATCCATCTTTCTCTTACGGCTTCTGTAACCGTACGGGTCATCGTTCTGGGGGAACCCTATTTTCCACGGAATGTGCCCCATGCCTCGTACACGTCCTCCGTGTTCAGGATTCCCGAGGGCTTTTGTCAGCGCGTCGTTCTCTCTGTTGAACTTGATCTTCCCCTCTTGAGCATCCCTCATTGCGTCAATAAGGGCTTGGGTGGGTTTAATTATTTTGCCCCGGTAAACACACTCCCCTGTCTCCGGGTTCAGCGTTCCCCCATGCCCGTACCACCAGCTTTTGGCCCTTGGGTCCCATCCCTCCGTACCTGGACGGATTCCTCGCGCCCTCAGCTCGTTCTCCATCTTCTCCAACCTAGGCACCCAAAGGCGATACCCTCCTGGCCCCATAATATGATTGTACTCCTTCTTAGCCGCATTTTCCTTATTTTTTTTTGATATTTGAATGAACTGCTCCGATTTCTTTTGCTTCACAAATTCTGGCCAATCATGTTTCAGTTTCTCATATTGTCCTTTGAAATCTGGAGTCTTGTTCTGCTTGACAAAGTCACGGGCTAGATTTTGCTTGAATTTCCGGAATGCGTCGGCCATCTTATGGAGAGCGAACTGTTTGACTAGCCTCCTCCTCTCCTTGTTTTCCTCAATCTTGTTACCCTCCTCATCGAATTTGTTGTATTCCGGAGGTAGAACGAAATGTTCCATAAGCTTCTTGAAGCAATCTTTTTTTGTTCTCTTACCGACAAAAGTGAAACCAGCAATTCGTGCCTTCTTTGGCTTATTCCACTCCTGGACGGTGATCGAGACGTTGTCTCTAACAACGGCTCCGCATTGGTTGACAAACTTGGTGGTGTTCTTGCGGGGCTCCAGCTGCCTGCCGGTTGCACTATCGACAACCTCGATGGTGCATGTTTCTCCTTGTTTCATCATCTTGGTTGCGCCACGCTTTGACGACGTACTCGATTGTTTCGACGATCCGGCCGAGGGCTAAAATAAGAAAGAGAGTCGCGCACGTTAGTACACACATATTTATTCAAATCAGTTAGTTTGTATCACCAGAGGCTCAATGTATATATATACCTCGGCGCCGGAGGTGGTTGCTACTTCCATTTGAAGATCGTCGTTTATCGACGTTTGTTCGGCATCATCTTGCTGACGGCGCCCTTCATCTTCACTGTCAAGGTTTAGATAAGAAGAGATATCATCTTCTTCTTGTCCGGTCGGCACAAATAGAATATCGCCGTTTATGATGCCGAACATATGTGCTTCACCGTCCGGATCATAGTTGTCCATAATCGGGTCAGCTCTATCGTCCGCCATTATGTCAGTCCTGAAAACATGTAGTAAAAACAAATTAATTAAGTGAAGAAGGGGGGCGGTGGCGGTGGCGGTGGCGGTACCATAACGCGGTACGAGGTGGTACCGGTGAAGGGGGGAAACATCCGGGAAAGTATTCCCGGTGTTTCGCGTTTTCAGACAGATGGGTCGAAGGGGGAAAGTTGCGTGTTCGCTATGCTAGGGATGCGTGATGGACGAACGGGCTGCGTATCCGGATTCGTCTCGTCGTTCTGAGCAACTTTCATGTACAGAGTTTTCCCATCCGAGTTACGGTTTATTTTCTATTAATTTTCAAAGTTTTGGTTCATTTTCTAATATCCTGATTTAATTTAATTCAAATTATTAAATACAGAAACTGCTATGGGTACACGGAAGTGCACCCAGCAGTGTGTTCATGTGTATATACGTTGAGCGGCGGGCGGCGGCGGGCGGCGTCGAGGGCGAGGGCGGCGGCGGGCGGCGTCGAGGGCGACGGCGGGTGGCGTCGAGGGCGACGGCGGGCGGCGTCGAGGGCGAGGGCGACGGCGGCAGGCCTTCGGCGCGGCAGTCGGAGAAGACGAGAAATGGAGGCGAAGGTTCGGGCCCTTGTATTTATAGCCCCCCCCCCTTTAGTCGCGGTTGGGGAGGCGACCCGCGACTAAAGGGTAACCTTTAGTCGCGGTTGGCCAGACCAACCGCGACTAAAGGGTTTTTTGCGGGTTTTTGCGTTCCCGCGCGGAACGACCTTTAGTCGCGGTTGGCCAGGCCAACCGCGACTAAAAGTATTTCTCAAAATACTTTTTCTTTTTCAAAATCTTAGAAATACAAATAATATATCAAAAAATTCAGAAAAATAAAACTAATTCAATTCAATATGTTAAAAACACAAATATTATATCAAAAAATTAAGAAAAATAAAACTAATTCAATTCAAAATGTTAAAAATACAAATAATATATCAAAAAATTCAGAAAAATAAAACTAATTCAATTCAAAATCTTAAATATTCCAAATTTCATATTATACGCCTAGGCAGGAGTATGACTAAATCACTCAAAATTTCATGTATCATCAATGGTATCTCGAAATATTCGAAAATGGACACCAAACACATCACGGGTAATAAATTATTACACATCATTTCTTCCCTTGTGTCCCTGCTTGCTTACGATTGTGCCGTATCCATGGAGCATCCTCATCATTTAACTTAATGCTTGGGTCGGTGTTCACTTTGAAGGGCGGAATTTCAGCAAACATATTATAATCTTCTGACATGTCTGTCTTGTCCTCCACTCCCACGATGTTTCTTTTCCCTGAAAGAACAATGTGGCGCTTTGGATCATCGCATGATGTACTGATCGTTTTCTTATCTTTCCGTTTCCTCGGTTTGCTACTCATGTCCTTCACATAGAAAACCTGAGCAACATCTTTCGCTAGGACGAATGGTTCGTCAAGGTAACCAAGATTATTGAAATCCACCATTGTCATTCCGTATTGCTGGTCCACCTTTACCCCACCTCCTGTTAGCTTGAACCATTTGCACCGGAACAAAGGGACCTTAAAGGAGGGTCCATAGTCAAGTTCCCATATCTCCTCTATGTAACCATAATATGTGACCTTTTGCCCATTCTCGGTTGCTGCATCAAAGCGGACAGCACTGTTTTGGTTGGTGCTCTTTTTATCTTGGGCGATCGTGTAAAATGTATTCCCATTTATCTCGTACCCTTGGAAAGTCGTTATAGTCGAAGATGGTGTCTTGGCCAACATGTACAGCTGATCTACAACATCATTGTCATTCATTAAATGTTTTCTCAACCAACTGCCGAAAGTCTCCATGTGGGCCTTCCTAATCCAGGATTCAGGCTTCCCCGGGTTGTCCGAGCATAAAATATTCTTGTGTTTCTCAAAGTACGGAGCCACCAAGCTGGAATTGGTCAGTACAGTGTGGTGTGCTTCAGTCAGAGAATGGCCGTCCATACATATCGTTGATTTCCTTCCGATCTTTGCCTTTTCCACTTAGTCTCCTCTCGTGCCGCGATCGAGGAAGACCAATCGGCTTAAGGTCAGGAACAAAGTCAACACAAAACTCAATTACCTCCTCATTTCCATAGCCCTTGGCGATGCTTCCTTCTGGCCTAGCACGGTTACGAACATATTTCTTTAATACTCCCATGAACCTCTCGAAGGGGAACATATTGTGTAGAAATACAGGACCGAGAATGAAAATCTCTTCGACTAGGTGAACCAGGAGGTGCGTCATAATATTGAAGAAGGATGGCGGGAACACCAACTCGAAACTGACAAGACATTGGATCACATCGTTCTGTAACCGTGGTAGAACTTCTGGATTGATTACCTTCTGAGAGATTGCATTGAGGAATGCACATAGCTTCACAATGGCTACTCGAACATTTTCCGGCAGGAGCCCCCTCAAAGCAATCGGAAGCAATTGCGTCATAATCACGTGGCAGTCGTGAGACTTCAGGTTTTGGAACTTTTTCTCTGCCATGTTTATTATTCCCTTTATATTGGACGAGAATCCAGATGGGACCTTCATACTGCTCAGGCATTCAAAATAGATGACCTTCTCTTCTTTGGTCAGAGCGTAGCTGGCACGACCTTGAAACCATTCCGGATGCCGGTCATCAGGGTCTTTCAAACGTTGCTGGTCCTGCCGTGCTTCCTTTGTATCATTTGTCTTCCCATACACGCCCAAAAAGCTTAGGAGGTTCACGCAAATATTCTTCTTAACGTGCATCACGTCGATTGCAGAGCGGACTTCTAGGACTTTCCAATATTCTAGCTCCCAGAATATAGATTTCTTCTTCCACATGGCTGCGTGCCCGTCAGCTCCCTTCGGAACTGATTGTCCACCAGGACCCTTTCCAAAGATGACTTTCAAATCCTTGACCATATCAAATACCTCAGCACCAGTGCGTTCCGCAGGCTTCGGCCGGTGATCTGCCTTGCCGTTGTAATGCTTGCCTTTCTTTCTTACTGGATGAATTTTCGGAAGAAATCGACGATGCCCAAGGTACACGTTCTTCTTACAATTTGGCAAATGTACACTTTCAGTCTCATGTAAGCAGTGCGTGCATGCATTGTATCCCTTATTTGACAGTCCCGAAAGGTTACTAAGAGCATCCCAATCGTTGATGGTTACGAAAAGCAACGCTCGTAGGTCAAATTCCTCTTCTTTGTGCTCATCCCACACACGGACACCAGGTCTGCCCCACAGCTGTAAAAGTTCATCAACTAATGGCCTTAGGTACACATCGATGTCGTTGCCGGGTTGCTTCGGACCTTGGATGAGCACTGGCATCATAATGAACTTTCGCTTCATGCACAACCAAGGAGGAAGGTTGTAGATGCATAGAGTCACGGGCCAGGTGCTATGGCTGGAGCTCTGCTCGCCAAAAGGATTCATGCCATCTGTACTTAGACCAAATCTTATGTTCCTTGCGTCAGCTGCAAAATCTTTGAACTCTCTGTTGATCTTTCTCCATTGCGTTCCATCTGCGGTGTGTCTCAACTCCCCGTCCGACTTACGGTCCTCTTTGTGCCATCGCAACAACTTGGCATGCTCTTTGTTCCTGAACAGACGTTTCAACCGTGGTATTATAGGAGCATACCACATCACCTTGGCGGGAACCCTCTTCCTGGGTTTCTCGCCCTCAACATCGTCACCAGGGTCATCGCCTCTGATCTTATAACGCAATGCAGTGCATACCGGGCATTCATTCAAATTCTCGTATTCACCGCGGTAGAGGATGCAGTCGTTGATGCATGCATGTATCTTCAGAACCTCTAAACCTAGAGGGCAGACAACCTTCTTTGCTTCGTACGTACTGGCGGGCAACTCGTTATTCTTTGGAAACATATTCTTCAACATTTTCAGCAAGTTTTCAAATGCCGAGTCAGCTACACCTGCCTGTGCCTTCCATTTCAGCAAATCCAGTGTGCAGCCCAGCTTTTTCAGACCATCATCGCATCCGGGGTACAACGACTTTCTGTGATCCTCTAACATGCGATCCAAATTCTCCCTCTCCTTTTCAGTTTCGCAGCGTCTCCGTGCATCAGCAATGGTCCAACCAAGATCATCAACGGTCTCATCACGTGCCTCTTCTTCACCTTCACCTTCCCCTTCACCTTCAGCATCCTCCATGAAAGTATCACCGAAATGAGCAAGATAGCTTTCATCGATGAAATCATCCCCTTCTTCATCTTCTTCCATTATAACCCCTCTTTCTCCATGCTTGGTCCAACAATTATAGCTTGCATGAAACCGTGCCGAAGCAGGTGCAGGTGAACTTCTCTTGAGGAAGAGTAACCCTTCTGATTCTTACAGTCAACACATGGACATATAACAAAACCCTTCTGCTTGTTCGCATTAGCCACTACGAGGAAATCTTTCAAACCCGTAGTGAACTCGCGGGAGAGTCGGTTACCGTACATCCATTGCCGATTCATCTGCATTATTATAATATAAAATATATAATTAACCATCATGCATTTGTTAAACTAACTAGCTATAAACAATAGAAATTAAACAATGAACAACACACATGCATATTTTATCAATGACACACATGCATGAAAGGTTCAAGTTGCTAACCGCGATCGAGGAGGAAAAAATAAATGAGGAACCTCAAGTGTGGCTCCAACACTTTATATCATGTTTGTTTCACGCTCTTGGGGCATTTCATCAAACACCTTGTGTGCATAAGAGGAACCAAAAGCAAACCTACACCCCCTTGTGAAGCTTGCGAAGAGAAGTGGCACCAAATGGCTAAGTGAGTGTGCTGAACTGGTATATATAGGGGAGGAGCTTTAGTCGCGGTTGGCCTAGCCAACCGTGACTAAAGGCCTTCGGGCACCTTTAGTCGCGGTTGGCCTGGCCAACCGCGACTAAAGCCCCTCACGTGCACCAGCTGGCCACCGAGCGCCCTGGGCCCAGGCATTTGGTCGCGGTTCGTCTGCCGAACCGCGACTAAAGACTTCATTAGTCGCGGTTCCTACAATTTCGCGACTAATGGGGCTGGACGGAAGCCTCTTTTTCTACCAGTGTTTGTTTCAACAGAAAAACATAGCAATAGGGAATTTTTCCAATGGCACTCTACTATTCAATTATTCATGCATTTTGTTGAAAGGAATGAAGCAAGACATCCACCTGGACCTAATTTTCAAAATCCTATGCATGAAAACAAGACCAAGTGCATTAGTGCCAGAATAACATTCTAACTGTACACGCTTTCATATGGTTACTCTTTATTTTGGCCATGTTTCTTTGCATTCCTCTACTCTTCCAATTCCTGTAAACCAAACACCCAAGTTGACAGAAATCCTGTGTTTACAAATGCTCTATTTACCATGTGCATTTTCCTATCCTATTCCGGTGTTTTTTCTATCCCTGCGTTTTAAGAATCATGCAAGCCAAATGATCCCTTACAGAATAAGTTCAGTTACAGGTATGTGCCAAAGGGAACTTTGTGTGGTTTGTCCTGCTCCTGCCGCGATGTCATCCACCTCACCTGAGCTGCTCCATCGACAGAAGCATCCAACAAACTAGACATCACGACTCCTGAGCGTCTTTCGCCACCTCAGATCTCCTTCCCTACCGTCGGCACCCACCCCAACGGCATCACCATCATCGACTCAGCAGATGAACCTGAGGAGTACACGAGTCCACAAGAGAGGTCACACTCTTTTGTTTCTGCTTATGTTATGCATTGCTTAAACATACCTGCTACTTTATCGTCCTGTTCAGCTCTTGGACACCCAACTCAGGTCCAAATTAATGTTCAAACTTGAGTACTAAATTAGTTGTGGGGCACATATCGAGGCAGCAATGAATAGTATGTCTGTCTAATATCTGGTTCACCTAGGGTATGCCTATGTTGTTCATTTTGGGTGGGAAACAAATAGTAAAACAATCATCATCTGTCTTTTTATTAATTTAAAGCAATCATCAGCATGCTATCATTATTATTGGATCCATCCACTGGTTGTTACCATCACTCTAAATTTCTGCATGCTCTCCTTACATAATCTCACCATATTTTTTCGTATGCATGTCAGATATTGTACACTGTCATGCTGAACATGTAGAGAAAAAGAGAAGAGTTTTGCGCGGCAATAGAGTGTCATGCAGACATCGCTCCATGGTGGGTTCAATGGCAAACCCTCCCCGCCCCTCCCCAGATTGTAATCCAGAGGAAGATATCTGTTCCGAGGCAGATTCAGACGCCGCTGACCACTCCTATTTACCCCCCAATGTGTTTGCTCTACCTTGGCATAATGATTTTATTCATATCATGCATATTTTGCCTTGCAGTGCCTACTTTTGACATCATATATGTCATCTGCTTAGTTTAGACATGTCCTGTAATGCCACTTGTTTAGTTTCTATACCATATATGGGAATTATGCAATCTCATGTCTTTTAGCCAGCCATAGTATATGTGAAATGTGCAATGCCATATTGTTTAACCAGACATCATATATTTGAATGATATCTTGCCCATCCTTTTCTTCATTACATTTCCATTTGTCGACAATGTTTGTACATTAAACTACTATTCCTGTGAATCAGCCATTTGGGTGGGAGATGGAAAAATCTGGAGTGAGAACAAGGCCTTCAGAGCAGAGAGTGCTACCTGTCGAAGCAGATCTCTTGTTGGATCCCGATAGCTCCTCAGAGATGGATTCAGAGACAGATGACCAGTCCTATTCCCCTACTGAGGTGTATGCTCTAACTTGGCACGGTTATACTGCTCATATCATGCATACGGTGTCTTGCGTTGCAGAGTTTAGACATCATATACACAATATTCAACACCATGTTCTTAGTTCAGACATCATATCGAATGCCCTCTGTTTAGCATATAAATCACATATGTGAATTAAATGATGCGATCCTGATTACTTAGATAACATGTAGGTGAATTATGTCATGCGATCCTGTTTAGTTATTCATCATATCTTTGAATTATGTTATGCTATGCTATCCAGTTTAGATAGACATCATATATGTGAAATTATGTCATGCTATCCGTTTTAGTTAAACAATATACATGTCAACTATTTCATGCCCTCTTTTTTCCACACTATCTATTGCATTTGTCTCTCATACAATGTCTGTACATTCAACTATGTTTCCTGTTTATCAGCCATTTGAATTGGAGCGGGTGATGCCAGTATCTAGCGGAATAAAAACATGGTCTTCAAATAAAACAGTGCTACCTCTTGGTGGAGATAGCACCCTGGTTGTACATGCACAAGAACCAGCCCTACCACACATAACCCAAACTCTCGCAGATTGTACCCCTACTGCGATGGATAGAGAACCAGCTTCACCGATCTAACCCCAACCCCAGCCGATAGTAACCCAGTTCCTGTTGACACAGCACCATCTCCACCACAGAGCTCCCAAACAAGAGCAGTTAGTAAGGCAGCTCCAGTGCCCAAAGGGCTAGTACTATCACGGCGAACCCCAACTCCACCAGTTAGTTGAATGTCTGTACATTCAACTATGTTTCCTGTTTATCAGCCATTTGAATTGGAGCGGGTGATGCCAGTATCTAGCGGAATAAAAACACGGTCTTCAAATAAAACAGTGCTACCTCTTGGTGGAGATAGCACCCTGGTTGTACATGCACAAGAACCAGCCCTACCACACATAACCCAAACTCTCGCAGATTGTACCCCTACTGCGATGGATAGAGAACCAGCTTCACCGATCTAACCCCAACCCCAGCCGATAGTAACCCAGTTCCTGTTGACACAGCACCATCTCCACCACAGAGCTCCCAAACAAGAGCAGTTAGTAAGGCAGCTCCAGTGCCCAAAGGGCTAGTACTATCACGGCGAACCCCAACTCCACCAGTTAGTTGAATGTCTGTACATTCAACTATGTTTCCTGTTTATCAGCCATTTGAATTGGAGCGGGTGATGCCAGTATCTAGCGGAATAAAAACACGGTCTTCAAATAAAACAGTGCTACCTCTTGGTGGAGATAGCACCCTGGTTGTACATGCACAAGAACCAGCCCTACCACACATAACCCAAACTCTCGCAGATTGTACCCCTACTGCGATGGATAGAGAACCAGCTTCACCGATCTAACCCCAACCCCAGCCGATAGTAACCCAGTTCCTGTTGACACAGCACCATCTCCACCACAGAGCTCCCAAACAAGAGCAGTTAGTAAGGCAGCTCCAGTGCCCAAAGGGCTAGTACTATCACGGCGAACCCCAACTCCACCAGTTAGTACGCCTATTCCTGTGGAGGAAGCACAACCAGCCAGTCGTAGTTTAGCATCTATAGCATTTGATGTTGTTAAATCGTATGTGCGTATCTTCCCATCTTGGAAATATTATACTGAAGATAAAGGAAAATGCCAGTTGTAGGTGTTTGTCCAGGAGTTATGTGTAAGTAATGTTATTCATGACAATTACTTTGCTTCGTCCCATACATCCTACCTCCATGATGGTTATAATACAGCAAATTTTTCCATTTTTCTCTATAGAGAAGGACCGATTTGGAAACTCAGGATGAGGTAACCTGTGCGAATACGTCTACTATCTTCAAGAATGCTTGGTGGCAGTATCGGAATTACCTGAAGAAAACGTACTTCACCAGAAAAGAAACTCACCAAATTCCCTTACGTTCTTATGTGACACATTTACTGGACGATGACTGGGAACGCCTTGTTCTATACTGGTCCCGAACCAAGAATGGGGTAAGGTCTATGAGCTCATTTTCTATTGTATTATTGCGTCTTACTGTACTCTGTTCATGTAGAACAAGTGCCTAAACCTGAAGAACAACTGTTCTAATTTAAGATTCCATTGCTATCATAGTTCAAAAAAGCGCTAGGCGTTAATTGTGTGTTTTGCCAACGCCTTGCACTTTACTGACCAAAGCGCATGCTTATGCGCAGTTATGCACAGATTAGGCATAGTTATGCGCAATGCGTTTTGCCAACGCCTAGAGCCTAGGCACGCCTTTTTTAACTATCATTGCTTTGCTCTTGTATCAGTGTATTTACTGATACAAACTTATTTTTAAATTGAAGGATCCAATCCAAACTCCAATGGCATAGCAGGTATGTTCACGCATGTTTCTTTAACAGGTTTGCTCTTCTCAATAGCTCTTTTGATTTCAATTTCAATTGTGTATACAGTTGACTTTCATATCATGCACATTACTAGCATCACAACAGAGCCAATAGTGTCGTTGTACATGTAGACCCGTGTACCCATCTGAAATCTTGTTGTGTCGTGTAGTTTCCCATGCTTTGTATTCTTTCACTGCTGCTTTGTCTTGAACTGATATGATTTGAACCGTGTCTCTATTTTTATTTTGCAAGACAATGCAGTGACCATAGGACATAGATATATGTTTGTTTGATGCTTTTATTATGTACTAGTACTTGGCAATAGAAGACTTGGTAGTTTAATCCTGTCCACCTTACTAATGAACTGGATCACCGAAATGAGTTTCATATACTAGTACATGCTAAACTTGTTATGTGTCTGCTTGTTTCTTCTTTTCAAATGCTGACAGAATATTGGGGAAGAGTGCCTTATTAAGCAATGGTACAGGAAGTAATGCAGATACGGTTCAGGATAGTGACACATCCTTGTTGGTATCCAACAAAGCTGATAAAACAGCTAATGAAGACTCTCTTGAAGACAGCAAGACAACCCCAAAGTCCTGTCTTGGTTTAGTGTTCGAGTTACTGGCCACTACCGCTTGCACAAGCTATTCAAACTTACTGTCTGAATCAGTTCAGTTTCTTGAGTCTCAACTACAAGCTGAAAGACATCGATCAGCTGTGATACGACAAGAAGCGGAAGGACTGCGGAAGTCCCTGGAGCATTCAGATGCATACTTTCTGGTGCAACAGCAAGCGTTGGAGGATTTTAGCGCCAAACAGGACAAAGGTAATCAACTTACTAAGCTTATTGCCAGCATGGTGGATACCCATGATAATGTTTCTTGACCTCCTCTGAAGTTGTTTCAGTTATGCTCTTGTTTTGCTGCTGCGTTTATTTGCACTGGTGGCCAATTTTGACGGACAGTGTATGTTATATGCTGCTTTGTTCCCTATATTTGCACTGGTGGCGAACTTTGAGGCCCAGTGGATGTAATATGTGTAATAGCGGTAATAGGCTAGCCTTAGTTGCTTGCTTATTTATTTCCTTATTATCTTGTTTAGTTGTTTGCTTGTAGTCACTGCAGTTCTTTTTCTGTGTTTTTCTAGTGGCCACAATAGCCTATTTTTGGTAACTAGGCCAAAATAATCATGGCAACACATGGACTGTTGTAACCATGGGCCTCCTGCATGCCGTATGATCCATGGGCCTTCGGTCGGCCGTAGGACCATTGGCCTTCTATACGGGCCGTAGGATCCATCGGCCTTCTATACGGGCCTTAGGGATCAATGGGCCTTCTACGGGCCGTAGGGTCCATGGTCCTTCTACGGGCCGTACGATCCATGGGCCTTCTACGGGCCGTTCTATCCATGGGCCTCATACGGGCCGTAGGATCCATGGGCCTTCTACGGGGCGTATCATCATTTCGCCAATCATGGGCCGTACTATTCGTGGACCATAATAGGCCGTATTTGATAACTCTATGAAAACAGCCCAACGGGTTTTTTTGACATGAAAACGGCCCAACGTATTAACAGTCCGCAAACGGGCCGACTGTAATGACGGGCGGAATTTGGCCCACAAGCAGGAAATGAGAGTAACGTGTCGTATGTAACCGAATGCTGCAAGTGAGCCCAAGAATCAATGGGCCCTGAGAAGGCCGAAAGATAACTTGGGCTGGAAACGGCCCAATGGAATAACAGGCTTAATGGGTATAAAGTGATACACTGTTCATTACGGGCCAGTTTCACCCCGGGCCGTTAATGGGCCAAGTATGACAAAGGTCCTCATATGGGCTGAAAGAAGTCATGGGCCACACATGGGCCATAAGTTAAAATGGGCTGAATCATATTGGACGGCCCAGATGATGCTACTGGGCCTAATTCGGATAGGGCGTAACGGGCCCTGGGTTAGCGGGCTGTAAATGGGCTATATGCGAACAGGCCGTTAACAGGCTTTCCGTGGGCCGGCACGCCACCTTTTGACCAAGTCAAACGGGCCGGCCTTTTCACAGGATTGGGCCTCTGTTGGGCCATGACACTTGTCGCCATATCATAGGCGCTTTCGGTCCAATGAGCGGATGACATCTGTCCCAACGGTGAGGCGACACGTGTTTCCTCCAGCCAATGATGATTTTACACGTGGAAAATCTCCATTGGTCGGGGCTATTAACGGGTTATCGGATTCAAAACCCGACCCAATAGCTTAACGACGTTCTGTTATGGTGGATGCCACGTGTCGGTCACCCTTGACGAAAGCACTTCTATTACGCACGATTTATCGTCATGGAAGTGGACACTTCCGTGATGATCATTTTGGTAATGTCATGGAACACTTCTACGACAGCACAGGCATGACAATCTTGATTCTGTCATAAAATCGTCATGGATGTACATGCATGACAACAAACGCGACCTACTATGACAAACACATATCATCACGGTTGTGTATTTTTTTGTAGTGTTTGTTTTGCTGCCCACTGTGTATGAATGGTGAAATGGAGGGAGAAACAGAGGTCTTTCGAACGAGCTTGAATCAAATGTGTTTTGCCGCCCATGTTTGGCGCCCACCGTGTCGGAATGGGCTCAAAGGCGGTCGTGTCATGTCTAATTGAATTTACTAACCTACCCCTATTTAGAGCAGTGGAAATCGGACCGATGGATTGTCCGTGTAATGGGTAGACAGTAATTTCCATCTCCCAAACACTTGACTTCGGGCAGCCGACGTGGGAGTGGACATTTTGCCGCTTCTTTTCAATTTTGGGACAATAAGCATCCACGTTTACCCTGGCAACTAAATTCGAATCCATTTTGTATTCCTATATGAATATTTATAAATCATTCTATGTGTTTTTATATATCTTCAAAAGGACGACAAAGATGTATTCCACTGTCATATATGAATATGGTTTACAAATGTCGATACTCATATTTAGAAGCTAGAATCCAGTTTAAGGTGAATTCGAATATTTGGAACACTTCATGTCCAACTCAAATGTCACACACAACATAATGTGTACTACCATTTAGATATGTACACAAGCGATGTATCAAGATTGAAATACCAAGTCAATCAACCAAGAATGTACAGAAATAACAGACATATAAACACTTATAGTGTATATGGATCAATAATATCAACTAACATAAATAAGCTAGGCCGCTGTACTTTTTTTTGCTACAACATCATCCCTTTTTTAGCCAAGCTACTACAGCATCTTGGCCATTTCCGATGCGTGCCACTTATGGTCCATCTATACTACTATTATTGCTGAATGCAGATTCAGCCCGATTGGCATATTTGTAGGTCTGGCACAGCAATCAAAATGAAATGTCCCCGAGTCTTATCAATTAATACAGACTTGTGCTCAAATAAAATTACAAACCAAAAAACAAAAAACCAAAAACAATTATTACATGATCTCTAAAACAAATGGTTTGATTGATTACATGAACAAACAACACAAAGGTTATTCAATGATGGAAAGAACATTTCACCTTTTATTTACCAAGTGGTAATTTAATTTCCCTTTTTCCTTCAGGACCTTAACAATGTGGTCAGTCTCATCTTGCTTCATTTTGAAATCCACCAAATATTTAATGGTTGTCTTGAGTACTGCTTGTGATTGTGCAGTTTGCTTCCTCAACATGTCAACTTCATCTCTAAGTGCAGAAGTAGAATCTCTTTCTACCACTAGTTTAGCCTCTAGAGCATCAGAAGTTGGCAATTCATAATGCACGATTGGGCCGGTGCCACTGCTGTGGGATGATACAACATCCATGGGGACCTCGCTCTTTGATCTTGGGCTAACCTGTTTTGCCATTAAAGTTCCGATTGAATTCAGAAAAGTTGAAGTTAGCAAAACATCTCAACTGGGAGTTATAACAGCAAACCAGTTAAACAAAACAAGGAATTAAAGAGTTTCAACTGGACACTGAAAAGTAGTTATTAACATCATTGTAACCCGTTGTTGCAACAACAAAGCAGTTAAAGAAACAAGTAGCTATTTAAGTTCAGGCTAACAGGTAATTCTTAATAGTAAGTATCAAACACATAGATAGGCACAATCTATAAGATGATTAACAGGCTGTGGCATTATGTAATCAGTAGCAAACTAAATTAAGCCAAGAAACGTAATTGAACAATTTTGCAATAAGTGGCTAACTAAAATTCTGAGAAGCAGGTAACTGAACTTATGCTAGTTCTTTGTACATGCACACTGCAACTTCTTTTTCGCTTACAAGGTTGTATGAAGGAGTCCATGGCATCAATTGCTTGGATACGCAGTCATAATACTTCTTTCTTCCCACACTGCATTGGTAAGTCGAATGGTTAATCTGGTAAGATGGTGCGTCCTTGATATGTTATATGAGGACATGTAGTCAGACTAGTTGTAGCCACACACATCACACTGGCTTTTACTATATATTTCATGCGATTACTTTTGGCATATCGAGATCTAAGCAATCTACAATAGGATGAGAAGACTGGCATCCTTCACATTATTGGCGAATTCAGTTTAGAAACAAGCAATTCAAGCATTCTGTGGGTAAATCAAAAGCGCCACTGGAATATTTTCACTACCCCAATCATACACGCAAAAAGGGGTGACACCACCATAGGGGCTGATATGGGCGGCCGCCTCGGATGGCTGGAAAGTGTGCACCTAGTTTGAGTCGTCCAGGTTGGCCCAGGCTAGTTTTGTTCGTCCCAAAGCACGAGCAGGCAATGTAAAAAATGAAGAAAAATGTTTCAATTTGGATGGGCCAATAACATAATTGCAAGGCAGGCCCTATAGCAGGCTTGCAGCCCAAACGAGCGCCTCCCATATTGATCGACAACAATAAAAATCCCAATTCATTGGCTCCAACCTCCAGTCTGGTTCGCTCCTAACCTAGCCGCCATTGGACAGACCGACACAACACTTCGTCGTGCCCTCGTTGGAGGGCGGTTGTCGGGCTTGAAGCGAACGGAAGGACGAGAAGATGAAGAACCAACCCTGGGTGTAGCCTGTGTGGGAGGCAGCGGCGGCAGCACGGGCATGACATCGAGCTTGCGCAAACGGACAGTCGCATCTTGCAAGAGTAGCATGCACAACGAGCAGGTACTTCACATCCCTAATTATATCTAATTCAACTCTTCAATTTCTGGCCAATAGTTAAACCTGATGGTGTTGTAAAACTGCTTGTATGTAGGGAATCTATGAGAAAATGAAACAAATTTCTACTTATTTTATAACTCCCCCAATCAATACTGAACTGACTGAATCTGATGTATCCAATGAAGTTTCTGGTGCAAACATAAAAGCTCATGTTGTTCTTGAGCCTGAAGTGTCTAATGAACAGACTATTAATGAAGGATTTGATGCAAACATTTTACATGCACCTGGTGATGAACATATAGTGTCTAATGAGGGATCTAATGCAAGCATTTTGCAAGCTCCCATTGAAGGATTTAGTGTCTAATGATGATCTGCTATGTTGAGAGAGATATAGAGATTTGCAGGCATTAATGACAAGCAAATTATAGTGCATTTTCAAGGTTTGGGGAAACGTCGAGGCCATCTACCAGAAAGTCCCCGTATCATGACAACATAGCATAAATACTTTTCTAATCTGTTGTTTGAAACTATTGGCAAACTTGTGCAGGATAGATATATTGATATGTAGTTTGCGCACTAATTATAGGTGCAATTACACTTTGATATTTTCAGCCAAAGAATGAATAATTCAAGCAGGTACAGACCATGTTTGTAGTCCTTGTACACCATGTTGCATTTTGTGTTTTTTCGTGCTTGCATCATTTAGTGTTTATAATCCGAACTACTTTGGATCATTAGTTGTTTTTCAAAGTGCATGTAGCTTCACATTTCTCAAGTTATGTTGATTTCCGGAGTGCAAGTGCCTTCATATTTTTTAAGTTAAATGTTTGCCCCTGGTAACTTGAATTCATGGATCCGTCACTGCACACAAATCATACACGAATGTCAGTACAAATTAAATGAAATGCAGGGACTTACGCTAGCTCGTTGTACAGGCTCACTGCAGCTCTGCTTACGCTTGGGATGTTCCATGTACAAGTCCATGTTACCACTTGCTTGGATGTGCAGGCCTTGTGCTCCTTGCTTCCCCCTCTGTATTTTTGACATGGCGAATGGTTGATCAAATAAGAGGAATCGACCTTGCGGTTGTACCGGAGGACAGATACTTACAAGGTTATACGGGTGTGCAGGATGTGTACCAGATCCCGTAGCACCGTCATGCTTCGCTAAAATATGGATTTGCTTGTTTCAGATGATATCTCCAAAAGAAATAAGAGTTAAAGTCAGAGGCGTGTAAGCTAAGAGAGCTATGAAAGGATATCCAAACATCGTGAGAACAGTGCACAAGGGAGTGATGTGTGGATACCTAGTTCAGGCCGGCGTTTGGGCATGCTCGCCTAGCTAGAGTGCGGGTCACTTTAGAGCCGTTGAGGGTGACGCACTGGCGTTGGCTGGCCGCGCACGGATGTAGATCTTGAGTGGCAGCGGAGCGCACTGATACGGTGGACGAGACTGTTGGTGAAGCCTCAACGGCCTTGGGGGGTGGAGGTGCGACGATGTGGTTGGTGAAGTAGCCCCGGTGAGCTAGAAGACGACATCGGTGAAGCGCACCTGATGCGGTGGAAGTCGGTGTCTGTAAGGCACGTCAGTTGCGGCGGCCGACATTGTCGGTGGACCACCCGGTGCGGTGGACAAGGGCGTAGATGAGGTAGCTCCGGTGCGGTGGTGAAGCGCGACCATCGTCTTCGTCGTTGTCGTCCGGCACAAAGGTGGGGAAAGAGACGAGACGAGGGGCGATTCGAACTTTTCTTGGGTTGGCGGCGCATTAGGGATTTGAGCAATCTGGGCGTGGAAGGGGACAATGAGCAATCTGGGCGCGGAAGGGGACAATGGAGAAGGGAGATTTTGCAGGGCTGGAATTGGGGCCGCCAGATATTTCAATCCGAAACGTGGAAGCGCAAACTTATTTTGTCGCCGTCCTATTTTTTGGAGGGGGGGGGGGGGAGGGAGGGGGAGGGAGCACTACTAGGGAAAAGCCTATACATAGAATCTTACCAGCAGTGCGCTTTAAAATCAGGCGCTGCTGCTACTTAGCAGTAGCGCTCACTTTAAAACAGCGCTGCTGGTACAAGTTTATCAGTAGCGCGCACACAACAGGACGCGCTACTGCTAAAATTTCCACGATGCCGCGGTGAGGCCAATTATAGCAGTAGCGCGTTGGAACAAAGGGCGCTACTACTAAGGATCGTAGCAGCAGCGCATTTACGCTATAATCTGTACTACTAACGTTACTACAAAAATTTAGTCCCACCTCGCTCCATGAAGAGAGTTTGTACCACCTTAAATATGTTCTTTCTACAACTTTCATAAGCACTTGGTCTTCATTGAACTCTATGTGTAGGATCTGTGGCCGCAATAGGAATCCTCGCCTGTTCCTAAACCAACTCTCGAGGATTCCTATTGACAAATCAGATTGTACACAAAAAGACAATTGATGATCAATGTATTTTTTATGTCTATGTCTAACATAGCAGTAGCGCGTTCTTGGCCGAAGGCGCTACTGATAGGTCATTTAGCAGTAGCGCACTTTGCTATAGCGCGCTACTGCTAAGCCATTCCATCTCCCCGCTCACCTATCCGATCCAGATCACACTCACACACACACACTCGATCTCCCCCTTGTCGCCCCTCCTCTGATCAGCGCCGCCGTCGCCTCATCCTCCTCGCTGGACTCGGTACCGGCCTCCTCCTCCGTCCTCCCTCCACTGGCCGACCCCTCCTCACTTGGCCTTCCTCCTCCATTCTCCCTCCACTCGCCGCCGGCCAGCCCCTCCTCGCTCCGCCTTCCTCCTCCATTCTCCCTCCACTCGCCGCCGGCCAGCCCCTCCTCGCTTCGCCTTCCTCCTCCGTCCTACTCTCTTCTCCCTCCTCGAGTCGCCCCTCCTTCTCCCTCCTCCCTGCTACATTTTGATTTAGTAGGCTAGTTCATATGCAACATTCTGATTTAGTTGATATGATTCAGTCGATTTAGTAAGCTAGTTGATTTAGTTGATTTAGAACATTTTGATTTAGTTGATTTAGTAGGCTAGTTGATTTAGTTGATTCAGTAGGCTAGTTGATTTAGTTGATTTAGTAGGCTAGTTGATTTAGTTGATTTAGAACATTTTGATTTAGTTGATTTAGTAGGCTAGTTGATTTAGTTGATTTAGTAGGCTAGTTGATTTAGTTGATTTAGTAGGCTAGTTGATTTAGTTGATTTAGAACATTTTGATTTAGTTGATTTAGTATGCTACTGGATTTAGTATGCTAGTTGATTTAGTTGATTTAGGATGCTACTGGATTTAGTATGCTACTGGATTTAGTATGCTAGTTGATTTAGTTGATTTAGGATGCTTTGCTCATATTGCTTTAGGAAAATATCACATGCTACTATTTTTCTTTCCTGTGAAGTGAATCATTAATCCTTTGCTCATATTGCTTTAGGAAAATTGCGCCACCACCATCACCACTATGTCGACTGTGCAAGTCAAGGTGCGCCAGTAGCCTTGCAACTGGCAAGCTGTTTGGCATCTACTTCCAGCCGAGTTTTCGTCATGCGGCAGTAAGAAATTAGATGAAATGTAATAAGTATTTTATTTTTAGTGTTGGCATTACTGCATTGTGTCATTTTTCTTTTCTTACACAGACCGTCCCATGCAATGTGAGGTTGACATTCAACAAGCTGATAGGAGACACTGTGACATTTGAGGCTCCTAGGGGGCCGTACACTATGGCGGTCGAGAAAGGACGCAATATGTCGCAGATTGGAGGATATGGATGGGCCCGTTTCCTCGCCCGCATGCGTCTTACTGGTGGTGAGTTGATCAGCTTCTCCTTCAGAGCAGAAAAACCCAAGCTGGCTTTCAACCTGGTGGAAGATGATGAAGATGACGAAGATGATGAAGATGACGAAGATGATGCAGATGAAGAAGATGATGAAGATAATGAGGACCCACTTCATGAAGCCATCGTAGCTCAAAGAATGAGGCTGAGCGAGGAGGAGGTGTGCAACCTATGGGACATAATTCCACCACGTGCTGACTTTGTCGGGGTGCCATTCGTGACCCGCCTGACAAGTACCATGGTCGATCGACATGATATGGTATGTTATACTTACAAATGCAAATTATCCGATGATATGCTTAGTGTAGAGTCCAAAGATATGTTGTGTGGAATCTAGACTTAATAGAAATATATTTGCAAGAGTATGTGTGAGGCTATTTATTAATTGATATGTTTTTCTTATTCAGAAATTGCCAAAGAACCTATCTGTGAGTTGTGGTATCGAGCCTGATGAAGAAGGCTCAGCTGGACTACGCCTTACCGCAAGGGGCTCCATCACCACCTGTACTTACCGCATCGACACAGACGGTCACACACACTTAAACTCGGTTGGGTGGATGAGATTCCTCATTGGCAAGAATCTTCCTGTTGGACATGCCATCCTAATTACTATCAGGAACACCCACCGCCCAGGCTTGAGGATGATGATCGTCGTTGATATCATCTACAACTACATATGTGTGTGTGGCTATGATGATCGTCGTCGATATCATGTAGAACTACATATGATGATCGTCGTCGATATCATCTAGAACTAAATATGATGATCGTCGTCGATGTCACCTTGTACTGCTTGAGGATGCATGTTGAGTATATATGAAATTGTTATCTAGTACTCGTTCGGTTCCAAATTACTCGTCGTGGTTTTAGTTCCAATTTTAACTAAAACCACGACGAGTAATTTGGAACCGAGGGAGTACTACCTAGTACCTATAATGCTTTATGAAATTGATATCTAGTAGTACCTAGTATCTGGAAATTGCAGTTTACTGAAGCTGGAGTGGGGAAATGGTGAAAGATATAACAGCAGCACGGGCGCAGGAAATCTCTATAGCTAACTAATAGCAGCGCGTTCAGGAAACGCGCTGCTGATATAGTCAATAGTAGTAGCGCGGGCACAAACAACACTACTACTAACAGTTAGCTGTAGCGCCTTATTGGTAGCGCGGGTGCCCGCGCTGCTGATAGCCTCAAAACCCGCGCTACTACTAGGGTTTTCCCTAGTAGTGGAGGGAGGGGGTGGGTGGCTGGGTGCTACGCGTTCGTCCGACACACGCGACCACCACGACATGACCCTGGTCTGCCTGGTGCGCCTACATTTGAGAATGCAAATGAATCTTATTTCATTTGCAAACGAATCTATATGTATTACCATGCCCGTGTTTTCCTTGCAATAATTAGTCCTTCGAAATGAGATACTCCCTCCGTTCACTTTTGTAAGTCATTTCAGACAACTTAAAATGAATTGTTTTGCACATTGTCTGAAATGTGTTCGAGGTCTTATAAAAGTGAATAGAGGGAGTACTATAAATTAATTAATGAGGAGTTATTTGAAAAAAATCGAAACGGTATCCACGCTAATGTGGATTAGAGTGTGTGTCACCTAATTAGTTATTTGAATTAGAGTGTGTGTCACGTAGCGATCTCCAATCCTAACGTGGATTTCGCATTTCACTATATCCACGCTACTATTTTAATACAAATTCATATGTATATGATGAACACCATGGTAGTGAGAAAACTTTTGGATTGATTCAAACTTATGACCTACAAAATAACACAACCAATCGAGTCAATGTCAACTTTTCGAAACCTAGTATGGCACAAATTTGAAATAATTACCCATATGCATGGTCCTCGTTTCAAATCTTACAATGCACACCAGATTGAAACATCGATATTAAGTCTCGTACTATCTACATTCAAATGTTGTTTTTAGCCCCCCCCCCCCCCCCCGCACACACGCTACATACTTCCTGTATCGGTCAGTCTTCCTCTCCTAAACACCTTAGGAAACTATCGGTTTCCAACACACGTTCATTCTTTCTCTCCATGTTTCGATCTCTAAATCTCTCAAATACGCAACCCCCTTTTTCCACTCTATTACCAAATGTATTTACCTCACACACCCACCATTGGAGCCCATGCCGAGCTCTCTCTCTCCCTCTCCCTCCCAACCTCTCATGCTAAATACATGCATTGCCTATCTAGCCCCCCAACCTATTAAGCACTGCATTGGTTTTCCCTTTAAGAGGAAAGGGTGATGCAGCAAAGTAGCGTAAGTATTTTCCTCAGTTTTTGAGAACCAAGGTATCAATCCAGTAGGAGCCTCCTCAAAAGTCCCACACACCTACACAAACAAACAAGAACCTCGTAACCAACGCGATAAAGGGGTTGTCAATCCCTTCACGGTAACTTGCAAAAGTGAGATCTGATAGAGATAATAAGATAAGATAAATATTTTTGGTATTTTTATGATATAGATTGGAAAATAAAAGATGCAAATAAAAGTAGATGGAAAACTATATGATAAAAGATAGACCCGGGGCCATAGGTTTCACTTGTGGCTTCTCTCAAGATAGCATAAATATTACGGTGGGTGAACAAATTATTGTCGAGCAATTGATAGAAAAGTGCATAGTTATGAGAATATCTAGGCATGATCATGTATATAGGCATCACGTCCATGACAAGTAGATCGAAACGATTCTACATCTACTACTATTACTCCACACATCAACCGACTCCTGCCTGCATCTAGAGTATTATGTTCATAAGAACAGAGTAACACATTAAGAAAGATGACATGATGTAGAGGGATAAACTCATGCAATATGAGATAAACCCCATCTTTTTATCCTCGATGGCAACAAGATAATACGTGCCTTGCTGCCCTGCTGTCACTAGGAAAGGACACCACAAGATTGAACCCAAAGGTAAGCACTTCTCACATTGCAAGAAAGATCTTCGAAGAGACTTGCAAAGATAACCAATCATACATAAAATAATTCAGAGGAGATTCAAATACTTCTCATATATAAACCTGATCATAAACCCACAATTCATCGGATCTCGACAAACACACCGTAAAAAGAGTTACATCGAATAGATCTCCAAGAAGATCAAGGAGAACTTGGTATTGAGATTCAAAGAGAGAGAAGAAGCCATCTAGCTAATAACTATGGACGCGAAGGTCTTTGGTAAACTACTCACAACTCATTGGAGAGGTCTTGGAGATAATGTAGAGGCCCTCCATGGTCGATTCCCCCTCCGGCGGTGCACCGACGAAGGCTCCAAGATGGGATCTCGCGGATACAGAAGGTTGCGGCAGTGGAATTAGGTTTTCGTAGTGCTCCTGGATGTTTTCAGGGTACGGGAGTATATATAGGAGAAGGAAGTACGACGATTGAGCAACAAGGGGCCCACGAGGGTGGGGGGAGGGCCCACCCCCAGGGGGCGCGCCAAGCACCCTCGTGGCTGCCTCGTTTGCAGCTTGACGTCCACTCCAAGTCTCCTGGATTGCGTTTGTTCCAAAAAGATTGCTCCCAAAGGTTTCATTCCGTTTGGACTCCATTTGATATTCCTTTTCCTCGAAATACTGAAATTGGCAAAAAAAAACAGCAATTCGGGTTGGGCCTTCGGTTAGTAGGTTAGTCCCAAAAATGATATAAAAGTGTAAAGTAAAGCCCATAAACATCCAAAACTGGTAATATAATAGCATGGAACAATCGAAAATTATAGATACATTGGAGACGTATCAACGCACGTTGTCTATCTAGGTCACTCCCTCGAGACTGTCTCACTCTTTCTTCCCCACGGCGGGCCACACTCGCTCAATCTCGCTCTGTTTATCTGAGTCTCGTTTAACCTTGTTTTCTTTCACACACAAATGATATATCTCCCTGTTCCGGCCTCGATCGACACACTCTATACTCTCTCACACAGATTGTCTATCTAGGTCAGTCCATCCAAGCCGCCCCCACTCTTTCGACCTCATGGCGGGCCACGCTCACTCAATCTCTCTCTCTCTCCCTCTCTCTCTCTCTCTCTCTCTCTCTCTCTCTCTCTCTCTATATATATATATATATATATATATATATATATATATATATATACCTCTCTCTCTTTGTATGTCTCGATTGACCTCGCTCTTTCTCAGACAAAAACGATATATCACCATGTTTGAGCCCAATTCGACCTATTCACATTGTATACTCTCTCATGCACATTGTCTATCTAGGTCATTCTCTCCAACCCGTCTCACTCTTTCGATCGCACGACGACCCTATGTGATCGATTGACCTTGCTTCCTCCCACGCACAAAATATATCTACACATCTGTGACTGGATCATCTCTCAAGCTCTATCTTACAGCCCTCACCCTTGCCAAAACCTCAATCGGATAATATCTCTCCAGAGCATATATATCTGTTCAATGAATTTCGTACCACACTCACTTTGTCTCTCTATCTATATGTCTCTCAATTGACCTCGCTTTCTCACACCATATCTTCCACACATTGAAGCTACCTCTCCATCGCTCGCAAAGCCGGAGCTATTTACATTGCAAGGGGCACTCCAACCTTGGGTTAATTTGTGTAGGCATTTATTCTGGTCGGTTTAGATTATATTTTCATAGCATTCGGCCCACAACTACTGCAAACACCGTTGCAACCCCCGCAAATCCCCTAGTTGATTTCCCTCTGGCTCGGTCATCGCTCTCTCGCACGTCCTTTCTCGCCTTCAACGTTGCACCATGGTATTATTGCAAAAAACTCTGTTGTTCTCTTTAATTATTTATAAATAAGCTACAAAACTACACACTGATAGTCCACTTGGAATGGAACAAATTTCGAACCACAAATTAAAGTGCTACAAACTACACACCGAGGGGCCCACATGTCATGAAAAAATTTGGACCGGTATACAAATTAAAAAAATAAAGGACGAGGATCGAACATGCGACCAAGGCCTTCAAGCCGCACGTCAATAGGCAACATACGTAGAACATCAATTTTTGTTGTACCCCCCTTTGTTCACATAATATTTTTATATTACCACAGTCTATTTAATGGATAACATGTAATATTATTTTTAGTACTATTCGCCTACACTTACTAATGGGTTCCATGTGTGCTCTCTCTCTCTCCTCCCCTTCTGCGTTTAAACGCATGGGCAAACACGAAGAACTCACGGGCGATGTTGCCGTTGACCATATCTGGACGCGTTCAGAAGTTACAACACCAGTTTCACGTACTAGCAACACTAGTCGGTGTGTACGTGCAATGCACGTTAATTTGGAAGTATATTAAGTGCATGCAAATATTAAGTAGGACATTATTTACGTGTTATTATGTGATTAGCACTATTTTTGGCATAAAATTAACTGCACGCTAAACGTGTTGAGTGCTCGACATTGAAGGAGTCTAGGTCGTTGGATGACCAGGAATACATGTGGCTTGATGACGTTTTATATTTAATTTGATACGGCTCCAGCAGAAGATTCAACCGATCAAACCATAGATTTCGTTCAGTCTGACTCCGACTTTAAATTATACGACGATCAATCTAAAATAAACATAAATGATAAACGTTCGTATTTTAAGCATGGCAATCCGAAAGCTTTTTCATGGCAAATTTAGATTACGCGGCGGCGGCGGGGCGTCTTGCGGTGGGAAGCGGCTCCTCTGCCGTGCTCTGTGTGTCGTCGGGCCACTAACCAACGGTGACGGCGGCGTCTTGCGCCGTTGTTGGTGTACTCCTGGACGTTGGCCTAGCTTCAAGGAAGCCAAAGTGTTCTAGACTTCAGAGCGAGCCAACTGGCGGGAGGAGGCGACTGGCGTTGGTGCAAGGAAGCGGCCGATGGCGGCCATCCATGCCGCTGAGGGGGGCACTGGCACCCGCACAGGGACATGCGTAGTCAACGGCGCGACGGAGACATTCGTGTGCACAGGCACCGGCACAGGCGCACACGTCAGTGCACGCGCAGGCACATGCGCTGGCAGGTGCACGGGCACCGGCACGGGCGTGCGCGTCAGTGCACGTGCAGGCGCATGTGCTCGCAGGTGCATGGGTGCATGAAAGTCGGCGGGGACCTCGTGGAACCCCGTGGCATCAAGCTCGGTGATGTCTACTACACAACCTTCTTGTAGACGTTGTTGGGCCTGCAAGTGCACAGGTTTGTAGGACAGTAGCAAATTTTCCTCAAGTGGATGACCTAAGGTTTATCAATCCGTGGGAGGCGTAGGATGAAGATTGTCTCTCTCAAGCAACCTTGCAACCAAATAACAAAGATTCTCTTGTGTCCCCAACACACCCAATACAATGGTAAATTGTATAAGTGCACTAGTTCGGCGAAGAGATAGTGATACAAGTGCAATATGGATAGTAGATAAAGGTTTTTGTAATCTGAAAATATAAAAACACCAAGGTAACTAATCATAAAAGTGACCGTAAACGGTATTGCAATGCTAGGAAACAAGACATAGGGTTCATACTTTCACTAGTGCAAGTTCTCTCAACAATAATAACATAGATAGATCATATAACAAACCCTCAACATGCAACAAAGAGTCACTCCAAAGCAACTAATAGCGGAGAACAAACGAAGAGATTATGGTTGGGTACGAAACCACCTCAAAGTTATTCTTTCGGATCGATCTATTCAAGAGTTCGTACTAGAATAACACCTTAAGACACAAATCAACCAAAACCCTAATGGCACCTAGATACTCCATTGTCACCTCAAGTATCGTGGGGATGATTATACGATATGCATCACACAATCTCAGATTCATCTATTCAACCAACACAATGTACTTCAAAGAGTACCCCAAAGTTTCTACCGGAGAGTCAAGACGAAAACGTGTGCCAACCCCTATGCATAGGTTCATGGGCGGAACCCGCAAGTTGATCACCAAAACATACATCAAGTGAATCACGTGAATATCCCATTGTCACCACAGATAAGCACGGCAAGACATACATAAAGTGTTCTCAAATCCTTAAAGACTCAATCCCATAAGATAACTTCAAGAGGAAAACTCAATTCATCACAAGAGAGTAGAGGGGGAGAAACATCATAAGATCCAACTATAATAGCAAAGCTCGTGATACATCAAAATTGTGCCATATAGAGAACACAAGAGAGAGAGAGAGAGAGAGAGAGAGAGATCAAACACATAGCTACTGGTACATACTCTCAGCCCCGAGGGTGAACTACTCCCTCCTCGTCATGGAGAGCGCTGGATGATGAAGATGGCCACCGGTGAGGGATCCCCCTCCGGCAGGGCGCCGGAACGGGGTCCCAAGAGGTTTTTGGTGGCTACAGAGGCTTGCGGCGGAGGAACTCCCGATCTATCTTCGTATTCGATGGTTTTAGGGTATAAGGGAATATATAGGCGAAAGAAGTCGGTCGGGGGAGCCTCGAGGGGCCCACGAGATAGGGGGGCATGCCCTCGTATCCCCTAGCCTCCTCGAAGCTTCCCTGGCTTGTACTCCAAGTCTCCCGGATCATGTTCGTTCCAAAAATCACGCTCCCGAAGGTTTCATTCCATTTGGACTCCGTTTGATATTCCTTTTCTTCGAAATACTGAAACAGGCAATAAAACAGCAATATGGGATGGGCCTCCGGTTAATAGGTTAGTCCCAAAAGTAATATAAAAATGTATAATAAAGCCCGAAATCATTAAAACAAATAATAAAACAACATGAATGCTTCATAAATTATAGATACGTTGGAAACGTATCAACATACCCAAGCTTAATTCATTCTCGTCCTCGAGTAGGTAAATGATAAAAGAAAGAATTTATGAAGTGTGAATGCTAGCAGGTGCGCAAGTTTGATCAATGCTAATTTCAATCACCTTTTCTAGCATGATTATATGTCATAACAGTAGTTCATCTCATAAAACTTCTCACGAACAAGTAACAAGCAATTCACATGTTAAAGCGTAGACCATAAACTTTCTTGAAAACTAGCAAACTATGTTCTCAGTCATCGAACAATTGCACTTCAGCTTATTTTCAGGAAGGGTCTATGTCAGAGCTTTGATTTAGCAAACTTCACATACTCAACTATCATATAGTCTTCCACAATTGCTAAAACTCACGCAATACTAATGGTTATGGAGTTTTAGTTGGACACTAAGAAAGATAGGGACTTATAGTGTTGCCTCCCAACGTATTCACCTTTGGGTGATATCAACAATAATAGTTCATGCTAACTTACATCCAATTGGATATATATGTCAGGATCTTTCCAACACAAGGTGCTTGCCAAAGGATAAAATGAAAAAGGGAAAGGTGAAGATCACCTTGACTCTTGCATTAATTAAAAGACATAAAGTAAAAGATAGGCCCTTCGTAGAGGGAAGCAGAGGTTGTCATGCACTTTTAGGGTTGGATGCACAAAATCTTAATGTGAAAGAACGTCACTTTATATTGCCACTTGTATATGGACCTTTATTATGCAGTCCGTCGCTTTTATTGCTTCCATAACAAGATCATATAAAGCTTATTTTCTCTGCACTAATAAATCATACATATATAGAGAGCAATTTCTATTGCTTGCACCGATGACAACTTACTTGAAGGATCTTACTCAATCCATAGGTAGGTATAGTGGACTCTCATGGAAAAACTAGGTTTAAGGATATTTGGAAGCACAAGTAGTATCTCTACTTGGTGCAAGGAATTTGGCTAGCATGAGGGGGAAAGGCAAGATCAACATGTTTGAATGATCCATGACAATACTTTAACTGAGATGTGAGAAAACATAACCCATTACGTCGTCTTCCTTGTCCAACATCAACTCTTTAGCATGTCATACTTAATGAGTGCTCACAATTATAAAGATTTCTAAGATAGTATATTTATATGTGAAACCTCACTTCCGTCAATATTCTTTCATGAATTGTTCAAATGACCAATACAATGCTTGCTAACCTTCAATAAATTTACAACCTCTACTTCTTAGATGTGAAGTCATTACTCCCCATGGGATAAGCAAATGAGACATATATAATTTCAGATTTATGTCAATCAACTCATTCAACAATTTACTCATAGGATATAAGTGAAGCACACGAGTAAATGACAAACTACTCCAAAAAGATATAAGTGAATATCAATGAGTAGCTAAATAATTATGTAACTATGTTAAGACTCTCTCTCATTAAAGAATTTCAGATCTTGATATTGTATTCATACAGCAAGCAAAACAAAATAAAATGACATTGCAAGGATAGCACAACACATGTGAAGAAGCAAAAACTAAGGCTCAACCGATACTAACCGATAGTTGTTGAAGAAGAAAGGTGGGATGCCTAACGGGGCATCCCCAAGCTTAGATGCTTGAGACTTCTTGAAATATTATCTTGGGGTGCCTTGGGCATCCCCAAGCTTGAGCTTTCGTTTCTCCTTAATTCCTCTCATATCATGGTTTCTCTTTTTATTAAAAAGCTTCATCCACACCAAACTCAACAAGAACTCGTGAGATAGGTTAGTATAACCCAATGCAAAATCTTATCATTTTCTACTATAGCAAATCACTAAAGTTATTATTCAACATTGCATACTAAATGCCTCTGCATATTTAATACTCATATCCTCAAATAGAATCATTAAACAAGCAAGCATATGCAAACAATGCAAACATAACAGCAATCTGCCAAAACAATACAGTCTGTAAATAGTGCAAGAGTATCAATACTTACCTAACTCCAAAAATTATGGGAAAAATACTACACTGTAGAATATTTATCAGAGCTCATTATGCAAAACGTTTCAACATTATATCATGCTCTGACTTTTCTAGGGAATTTTTGCAACAGCGGTAAACTTTCTGTTTTCAAACAGCAACATGTATACTAGCAAAACAAGCATGGCAAAGGCTATCCTTGACATTTTTATTGAAACTAAAGATGCTAAACATTATTCAAAGTAACATCAAGAAAATACTAACAAAATAAAATGACACTCCAAGCAAAACACATATCATGTGGTGAATAAAAATATAGCTCCAAGTAAGGTTACCGATGGATGAAGACGAATGAGGGGATGCCTTCCGAGGCATCCCCAAGCTTAGGATCTTGGTTGTCCTTGAATACTACCTTGGGGTGCCTTGGGCATCCCCAAGCTTAGGTTCTTGCCACTCCTTATTCCATAGTCCATTGAACCTTTGCCCAAATCTTGAAAACTTCACAACACAAAACTCAACAGAAAACTCGTAAGCTCCGTTAGTATAAGAAAATAAAACAACCACTTAGGTACTGTAATGAACTCATTCTAAATTCATATTGATGTAATATCTACTGTATTCCAACTTATGTATGGTTTATACCCTCCGATACTACTCATAGATTCGTCAAAATAAGCAAACAACACATAGAAAACAGAATCTGTCAAAAACAGAACAGTCTGTAGTAATCTGTATCAAATGTATACTTCTGGAACTCCAAAAATCCTACCAAATTAGGAAGTCCTAAGAAATTCGTGTACCAATCCATAGCAAAAAGAATCAGATCAAGATCACGTTTATTTGAATTAACAAAACTAATTTACTGGGTGCAAAAGTTTCTGATTTTCAGCAGGATCAACACAACTATCACCGTAAGCTATCCTAAAGGTCTTACTTGGCACTTTATTGAAACAAAAGCTATAAAACATGATTACTACATTAGCATAATCATGTGGACACACAAAAACAGTAAGGGTAAATATTGGGTTGTCTCCCAACAAGCGCTTTTCTTTAATGCCTTTCTAGCTAGGCATGATGATGGCAATGATGCTCACATAAAAGATAAGAATTGAAACGTAGCGGGAGCATCATGAAGCACATGAATAGCACATTTAAGCCTAACCCACTTCCTATGCATAGGGATTTTGTGAGCAAAAAAACCATGGGAGCAACAATCAACTAGCATAGGAAGGCAAAACAAGCATAAGTTCAAAACTTCACTACTAGGAAAAGGCTTATACATAGAAGTTTACCAGTAGCGTGTGTTTTGGACACCACGCTACTGATAAGTACCAGTAGCGTGTGTTACAAACAGCGCTACTGGTTCAACTTAGCAGCAGCGTTGATTTCTTGGAGGCACGCTACTGGTAAGTGAGCCACACCACACACCCCAGCCAAAAGATAGTAGCAGTGTTGGCACCCTAACACGCGCTATTGTTAAGAAAATAGCAGTAGCGCGTGTCCATAGAAATGCGCTACTGCTACTTCTTCTATGTGTAATCTTTAGCATTTGCATGTTTTTTTGGCAAGCCTATAGCTTGTTTTATGCACCAGTAGATATTTTGGCTGACACACATAGCAGTAGCTCGCTTTGGTAGCCCGCGCTACTGCTATGGTCGCCAGCCAAAATATCTACCACCTCCCCCCCTCTTCTTCCTCCCCCTTTCTTTCTCCGCCCTCCCTCTTGCACTTGCTTGTTCTTCAATGCTTCCCCTCTTCTTTGCCCCTCCTCCCCCCTCCATTAATGCCCTCCCTCCTTTCTCTTCCTTGTTTTTGCCCCTCCTCCCCTTCTCTTATTTGCCCCTCCACCACCCCCTCCATTAATGCCTCCCTCCTTCCTCTTCCTTTCTTTTGCCCCTTCTCCCCTTCTCTGCTTTGCCCCTCCACCACCCCCTCCATTAATGCCCTCCCCCTCCCTCTCATAGCTCTCTCTCTCTCTCTCTCTCCTAGCTTGTTGGAGCTATATTTATGTAGGTACCTCACTATCTAGAGCTACTAGCTAATTATAAGAAGGTGCTCGATATCCCTCTCGACAAATAGGTGAGCAAAAAAAGAGTTGTGCAAGAATGGAAATATGTGTGTTCGCGATTAGGACCGAAACTATGTGCGGTATGAATATATTGAATTGTGTGTGGCATGTGAGCGACATGAGTTGCCTATGTTTTGACGAATTGTCGATTCAGTTCCATTTCAGCGAATTTCGGGCATGTACACTCAATATGTCCTATGTTTAGGGAAGGTCATGCCGAATTTTTGTATGAATTTGACCCATGCATGCATATATACGTGGTTATAATATTTGCTCCGCCCGTAGGTAATCATGAAGGTCAATGGAAGGATGGTGGAAAGATACTGGCAATCCGCTGTGGATGACATGTATTAAAAAAGACTGAGGGATGTTTTATGTCTGTGTCGAAAATGCAAAGGAAGAGTCAGGATCGACCCCTTTAAGGGTGGTAAATTCAAGGCACACCTGCTCATGCATGGTTTCATGCATGGCCATACTCGGTGGATAAGTGAAGAAGATGATGATGATGAGGAGGAGGAGGAGGACATCGACGGGGCAGGAAATAATGACATGGGGCCACCAGACGAAGAGATGACCGATTATGTGCCCGAAGAGGAAGACGACCTCGGAAATGTCGATGGCGAAGAGGCAGTTCAAGGAGGAGAAGACTCGGACACGCCACCGTCTTCGTCACTACTAAGTTCAGCCATGCGGGACCCGCATGTTCGAGACCTGCTTCGCAAGAAGACGACTAGCGATAGAGCTGCTTCTAGAGAGGAGGCCAAACTGGCGCAACTGGAGGTAGACTTGATGACTCCTTTGTATGATGGTTGCAATAATCCCGAGGTGACCCGCTTGAGTTTCAGACTAGAACTTCTAAAGATGAAGGCAAAAAACAAATGTACAGATACAAGCCTGGATGAGCTTCTGAAGTACCTAAAGAAGGTTCTTCCCGCGGGAAGCCTGTGTCCTACTAGTGTCGAGGAGGCAAAGAAAATCATGTGCCCTCTTGATCTGCCACATATTAGATATCACGCATGCATCAATGATTGCATCATATATAAGAACGAGCACGCAGAAAAAACCATCTATCCAAAGTGCAATGCTTCACGATATAAAAAGGCCGGAAAGAAAGCTCCATAGAAAGTTGTATGGTACTTTCCGATCACTCCGCGTCTACAGCGGTATTTCGTAGATCCTAAGGAATCAAAGCTTATGCGCTGGCACGCGGAGAGGGTGAAGCCAGATGACGGAGATGAACCGAAGCTGAGACACCTCGCAGAAGCTAGCCAGTGGAGAGCATTAAATGCTGAATTTGAATTTTTCGCAAATGATCCAAGGAACATCGTGCTTGGCGCTAGTAGTGATAGCATGAATCCATTTGGCAACCAGAACACCAATAATAGCACATGGCCCATGTTTGTATGGATGTACAACCTCCCCCCTAGTTGTGCATGAAGGAAAAATACATACACATGGCTATGCTTATTCAAGGGCCGAGACAACTGGGAAATGATATAAATCTTTATCTCGGGTTATTGAAGGAGGAGTTACAGACCTTATGGACAACGCCAGCCAAGACATGGGATGCAAGCAAAGGAGAGTATTTCCACATGAGAGCCGCGCTGATCATGACGGTGCCGGACTATCTCGGTTACGGCTATCTCTCCGGCCAGGTGTGCCACGGATATTCCGGATGCACGAGGTGCATGGATGATACAACTTCTCTGCAGCTATAGAAAGATGGCGGGTCTTCGAAAGTCGTGTACATGGGGCATCGAAGATGGCTCGAGAAGGATGACCCATGGAGAAAGCATGGAGATCTATTCAATGGTAAGGCTGAGCATCGAGGTCCTCCACGTAAGCGTAGCGGTGCAGAAATATATGAGTTATTGAAGAACTAGGAAGAGTGCCCCTCACAGGGAAAGATGAGGAAAAAGGCGCCGGAGCCCCTGCTGAAGATATGGAAGATGAGGTCTGTTTTCTGGGACTTGCAATACTGGCCCATACTAGACACGCCTCATAGCCTTGATCAAATGCATATCACAAAAAATATCATTGAGAGTTTGCTTGGAACATTGATGAACATGCCGGAGAGGACCAAGGATGGGCCGAAGGCAAGAAAAGACTTGGAATTTTTGAAAATCAGGAAAGATCTCCAAATGCCCGGTAAAAGGTCGTCAGAGGAGACCGAGATGGAGACGGAGATGGAAGATAGGGGCAAAAAAGTAAACAAGAAGGAAGAACAATATTTTTCCCCCTCTTGCTTCACCTTAGATCCGAAGGAGGTCGATTTATTATTCAAGTGCCTTGCTGGAATCAAAGTTAGTTCCAGATACTGTGGGAAGATAAGCAGATATCTGGACACTAAGAAAAAAAGGTTCAGTGGGATGAAGTCTCACGACTGTCATGTGATGATGACGCAGTTACTCCCGGTTGCACTTAGAGGGATTATGGACACACATGTGCGTGTGACGCTTACTGACCTATGCCACTTTTTTGATGCTATCTCTCGAAAGTCGATCAGTGTGAAGCAACTCCATAGGCTACAGGAAGAGATTGTTGTCATACTGAATGAGCTAGAGATGTACTTCCCGCCCGCGTTCTTTGAAGTCATGGTGCATCTATGTGTCCACATCGTGGACGACATCATCGACCTAGGGCCGACATTCCTGCATAGCATGCTGCCATATGCGAGGATGAATGGGGTCATCAAAGGATTCGTTCGTAACATGTCCCATCCAAATGGAAGCATATCCCAGGGATATCTGACCAAAGAGTGCATCTCTTTCTGTGAGAGTTATATGACCAAAGACCCTGTTGTTGGTTTGCCCATCAACAAGCACCGTGGAAGGCTCGAAGGCGAAGGTCACACCAACGGTCATAGGGATGTGAATGTGTTACGCTCGGGCCGACAAAATGACCTTGACAGGGCAAACTTAGTAGTGCTACAACACCTAGATGTGCTAGAAGATTCCGTGACAGTGCATAAAGAGACCATCGCAAAGAAGTACCGTGACCGTGGGGTGCATAGGACGGACGCTGAAGTTATTAGAGAGCACAACTCCACTTTCTTGCGTTGGTTCAAAGAGCGAGTGGCTAATCCCCCGGAAGAGGGTTGTCCGAACGTAACACTCATATACACCTTAGCACATGGCCCCTCGACCAACCTCGCGACTTATCAAGCATACAATATCAATGGATACACGTTCTACACGAAGGAGAAAGATATAAACAGTGATGACCAAAACTCAGGGGTGACGATGGAAGCCATTACCGGGAATGTAATTGAAAGATATTACGGAAGGGTCGAAGAGATATGGGAGCTTAACTACTCTGGATTGCATAGCGTGACGATGTTCCGTGTCAGATGGGCTAAAAATGTACATAGAGAAAACCGACATTTCACTACCATGTGTATACCCGACTCCGATGATAGCGGTACCATCAACGCCATCGTTATACACGTGACACAATGTTTCTTCATAACTGATCCGATCAATCCCAGCCATGTTGTCGTGAGGATAAGAAAAACGAGCATCGCCGGAATGGATGGAGTCGCCAACGAGGAAGACTATGACCAGTACAGTTATCCGATGAGGGAAGATGATGCTGATGACGACGAAACATATGTCAAAAGAAGAATGAAGACTACATTACCTACGAAAGATCGTAATCCCTGGAGAAGGAAAAGGCATGACCATGGGCTCAATTATTCGACAACGAACAAAAGAGGGAAGAAGGTCAGTCTGAAGCGTCGTCGTCGCCCAAGCTGACAAACTAATCCCAAAGTTTGTGCGTGTCTAGCTATTTTGTATACCACCGATAGCGGTCAAATGGTGTAAGATATATATTAAACAAATTATTATCCGGAGGGTAAGAGTGGTATATTGCAAAATGAAAGAAAAACAAAAAAGAAAAGTGCAAATGAAAGAAAAACAAAAAGAAAAAGAAAGGTAGTTTTGCAAACTGAAATGAAAAGAAAAACAAAAAGGAACTAATAAGTTGTGGAAAATGAAATGCAAGAAAAATAAAAAAATAAAAAGAAAAAGAAAAAAAGAAAAAAAAGTTAGCAGTAACGAGTTTTATCCAAGGAAGCGCTATAGCTAAGAAAAAGGAAAATAAAAAAATAAAATAAATAAAGAAAAAAACTAGCAGTTGCGCGTTTTTGCTGGACCAGCGCTATAGCTAAGTAAGCTATAGCACCGGTCCGCTAGCCCCCTCTTTCCTGTCTCTCTCACTCGCTCCGCTCGTTGATCCCCTCTGACGCCACCGCCGCCGCCGCCCCACCCACGCCGCCACCACCGCCAGCCACGCCCATCCTGCCGCCGACACCAGCCCCGCCCCGCCCCGCCCACGCCGCCGACGCCAGCCCCGCCCCGCTCCGCCCATGCCAGCCCCGCCCCGCCCCGTCCCGACCCCCACCCGCTCTGGTATGCCCCCCCCCTCCGTCCCCTCTTCCTTCCTCTCCGACCCCTCAGCCCCGGCTCTCTCTCTCTCTCTGAACCCCTCCCGCTCGCTGCAGATCGGCGACCCCGGCAACCCCGACGCCGGCCACCGACCCCGACCCCTTCAGCGCCTCCCTCCATGAAGCAGCCGACGACGTCCAGCAACGCCAGCGAGCACTAGACAGGTGCCTTTCCCTCCCCTCCCAAGTGTTAGTTAGCTTAATTTAATTGCTGTTAGTGTTAGTTAGTGTTAGTTTGCTTAATTGGATGTTAGTGCTAGTTAGTTAATTGATGTTAGTGTTAGTGTTAGCCCAGTGATAGTTAGTGTTAATATTGATGCATGTGTGCTGCTGCTATTTTTGAAATTCAGTTAGAGCACACTGTCCAGTTACAGAAATATATGAAATTCAATTAGAGCACACTATTCAGTTACAGAAATTTTTGAAATTTTAAGTTAATTGAACATTTAAGTTTTGGTAACTGTGCAAACTTAAGTAAACTGATTCAGTAAATTCAGTTAACTAAATCATGCAATTAACATCTATTGACGGTAAATTCAGTTAACTGAATCATGCATGATTCAGTAAATTCAGTGTGTGTGTGATGATTTGGCTGCTATTGAGATCTTCTATGTAGTGAGATAGATAGCTCTCCTGTGATTCAGTAAATTTTGTATTTAAGAGAGTAGATAGCTCTCCTATGAACATGTATTGAGATCTTCTCGCAATGCTAGGCTTCTTCTTCCTGCTACTAGGATTTGTTGCTCCCCTTTGTTTCCTCGACGGGAGGCCTGCCTTCGAAGCACAGGTGAGTTGTGCTGTTGTTGATCACGACCGTCCACATTTTACTTAGATAATTTTATGTTGCTGTATTATGTTGCTGGAGTGGCCTCTAAGTTTCAGACTTGCCAATCTATGTTGTTGTACTGTTGATTATTAGAGCCGTTGATTATCACTTTTGCAGCACTGTAGAATGCTAGTTATCAATTTTGCAGCTTATGTTGCTGCTACTATGTCTGTGCTTGTTTTGCCAGAAACCGATTGCTAAGTGACCTATGTTTTGCCGGAAATGTTGATTCATTTCCATTCCGATAAATTTTAGGAGCTCTATATGTGCACTTTGTAGCTAAGGTCATGCCGAAATTTTCCGTGAATTTCGGCATGACTTGTGCTAGAAAGTTGGACATATCGAGTGCTTGAGATTTGTCACGACGGGAATGAAACAACATTTCTGGCAAAACAAAGGTCACTTTTTTTGTCATTATTTACTTTATTATATAAATCTCGATAATTAAACGACTACAACATTGAACCCTATGAAACATGACCGACACTGATGAGGCCAGAGGTTCTCACTCCCAATTAGGTTGAGCACACGCCTACCTCGACTTTCTGGCGGATCAGAAGAGATAGGAAGCTGGGTGTCTGGACCGCCTTGTCATGACGGATGACGACGGTGGTGTTCCTAACTATAGCACGGAAGGTGGGACCTCCCAAGCCAGTGAGGGAAAGAAGGAAAAGACGACACGGCGCCCAAATGAGCTCGGCACCGGAAGACTGGTAGTCACGGCGGTGCACCCTGGCGAGTTCGAGCCAATAGAGCTGCGAGAAGTGGCAGTGTGTTACGGCAACCAACTAGCATGCATCCTACGGGATACCGCTAACATCAACACCACAAAAATACAGAAGAATGAATAGTTGAAGAAGCTGCTTCTAACTAGGTTGCATGTAAGATTCCTGTTCCCCAGTCGGAATGACGAAATCGACCCATGGGATGATGATGCCATGAAAAAAATCAACAACAAAGCCCTAGGGAAGTTCAGCAACGCATTGAGCGCTTGGAAAACTAGGGTGAAAAAGGCGATTCAAGTAGACCATGAAACCTATGCCAAGATTGTTGCAGACAATCCAAAAATTACGATAGAGGACTTTGAAAAGTTCAAGGCGACTTGCAACGAAGAAGCTGCCAAGGCCAGGTCGAAGAGAGGCAAGCAGCTGCAGGCAAAGAACATGAGGAACCACCGCCTTGGAAGTCGTGGTTACACGGGAAAGAGGACGGTGTGGGCTAAGGAGGACGCAGAACGTGAACGTCAGGGGATCCCAGTGAAGGAAATATGCCCTAGAGGCAATAATAAAGTTATTATTTATTTCCTTATATCATGATAAATGTTTATTATTCATGCTAGAATTGTATTAACCGGAAACATAATACATGAGTGAATACATAGACAAACAGAGTGTCACTAGTATGCCTCTACTTGACTAGCTTGTTGATCAAAGATGGTTCTGTTTCCTAACCATAGACATATGTTGTCATTTGATTAACGGGATCACATCATTAGGAGAATGATGTGATTGACATGACCCATTCTGTTAGCTTAGCACACGATTGTTTAGTATATTTCTATTGCTTTCTTCATGACTTATACATGTTCCTATGACTATGAGATTATGCAACTCCCGTTACCGGAGGAACACTTTGTGTGCTACAAACATCACAACATAACCGGGTGATTATAAAGGAGCTCTACAGGTGTCTCCAAAGGTACATGTTGGGTTGGCGTATTTTGAGATTAGGATTTGTCACTCCGATTGTCGGAGAGGTATCTCTGGGCCCTCTCGGTAATGCACATCACTTAAGCCTTGCAAGAATTGCAACTAATGAGTTAGTTGTGAGATGATGTATTATGGAACGAGTAAAGATACTTGCCGGTAACGAGATTGAACTAGGTATTGAGATACCGACGATCGAATCTCGGGCAATTAACATACTGATGACAAAGGGAACAACGTATGTTGTTATGCGGTCTAAACGATAAAGATCTTCGTAGAATATGTGGGAGCCAATATGAGCATCGAGGTTCCACTATTGGTTATTAACCGAAGACGTGTCTCGGTCATGTCTACATTGTTCTCGAACTCGTAGGGTCCGCACGCTTAAAGTTACGATGACAGTTTCATTATGATTTTATATATTTTGATGTACCGATGGTTGTTCGGAGTCTCGGATATGATCACGGACTTGACGAGAAGTCTCAAAATGGTCGAGACATAAAGATCGATATATTGGACGACTATATTTGGACAGGGGAAAGGTCCCGGGTGAGATTGGGACAATACCGGATCACCGGGAGGTTATCGAAACCCCCCGGGAGGTATATGGGCCTTATTGGGCCTTAGTGGAAAGGAGGGGAAAGGAGAAAGGGAGGGGGCGCCCCCACCCCCCCAAGCCCAATCCGAATTGGGAGGGGGGCCGGCCCCCCTTTCCTTCCTCCCTCCTTCCTCTTCCTTCGCTCTCCTACTCCTAACAGGAAAAGTGGGAGTCGTACTCCCGGTGGTAGTTGGACTCCCCCCCTTGGGCGCGCCACCCCCCTTGGCCGCCCCCCTCCTCCACTCCTTTATGTACGGAGGAGGGGGGCACCCCATAGACACAACAATTGATCCCTTGGATCTCTTAGCCGTGTGCGATGCCCCCCTAGCCTCCACCATAGTCCACCTAGATAATACTGTAGCGGTGCTTAGGCGAAGCCCTGCGACAGTAGAACATCAAGATCGTCACGACGCCGTCGTGCTGACAGAACTCTTCCCCGACACTTTGCTGGATCGGAGTCCGGGGATCGTCATCCAGCTGAACGTGTGCTAGAACTCGGAGGTGCCGTAGTTTCGGTGCTTGATCGGTCGGGCCGTGAAGACGTACGACTACATCAACCACGTTGTTATAACGCTTCCGCTATCGGTCTACGAGGGTATGTGGACAACACTCTCCCCTCTCGTTGCTATGCATCACCATGATCTTGCGTGTGCGTAGGAATTTTTTTGAAATTACTACGTTACCCAACAGTGGCATCCGAGCCTGGTTTTATGCGTAGATGTCATATGCACGAGTATAACACAAGTAAGTTGTGGGCGATATAAGTCATACTGCTTACTAGCATGTCATACTTTGGTTAGGCGGTATTGTTGGATGAAGCGGCCCGGACCTACATTACGCGTACGCTTACCCGAGACTGGTTCTACCGACGTGCTTTGCACATAGGTCGCTGGCGGGTGTCAGTTTCTCCAACTTTAGTTGAACCGAGTGTGGCTATGCCCGGTCCTTGCGAAGGTTAAAACAACACCAACTTGATAAACTATCGTTATGGTTTTGATGCGTAGGAAAGAACGATTCTTGCTAAGCCCGTAGCAGCCACGTAAAACTTTCAACAACAAAGTAAAGGACATCTAACTTGTTTTTGCGGGGCATGTTGTGATGTGATATGGTCAAGACATGATGCTAAATTTTATTGTGTGAGATGATCATGTTTTGTACCAGAGTTATCGGCAACTGGCAGGAGCCATATGGTTGTCGCTTTATTGTATGCAATGCAATCGCCCTGTAATGCTTTACTTTATCACTTAGCGGTAGCGATAGTCGTAGAAGCATAAGATTGGCGAGACAACAACGATGCTACGATGGAGATCAAGGTGTCGCGCCGGTGACAATGGTGACCATGACGGTGCTTCGAAGATGGAGATAACAAGCACAAGATGATGATGGCCATATCATATCACTTATATTGATTGCATGTGATGTTCATCTTTTATGCATCTTATCTTGCTTTGATTGACGGTAGCATTATAAGATGATCCCTCACTAAATTATCATAGTAAAAGTGTTCTCCCTGAGTATGCACCACATGATGATCTTCGTGCTGAGACACCACATGATGATCGGGTGTGATAGGCTCTACGTTCAAATACAACGGGTGCAAAACAGTTGCACACTCGGAATACTCAGGTTAAACTTGACGAGCCTAGCATATAACAGATATGGCCTCGGAACACGGAGACTGAATGGTCGAGCGTGAATCATATAGTAGATATGATCAACATATTGATGTTCACCGTTGAAACTACACCATCTCACGTGCTGATCGGATAGGGTGTAGTTGATATAGGATTAGAGGGATTTCTATCTAAGTGGGAGTTCTTTAGTAATATGATTAATTTAACTTAAATTTATCATGAACTTAGTACCTGATAGTATCTGGCTTGTCTATGTTGATTGTAGATAGATGGCCCGTGCTGTTGTTTCGTTGAATTTTAATGCGTTCCTTGAGAAAGCAAAGTTGAAATATGATGGTAGCAATTATACGTACTGGGTCCATAACTTGAGGATTATCCTCATTGCTGCACAAAAGAATTACGTCCTGGAAGCACCGCTGGGTGCCAGGCCTTCTGCTGGAGCAACGCCAGATGTTATGAACGGCTCGCAGAGCAAAGCTGATGACTACTCTATAGTTCAGTGTGCCATGCTTTACGGCTTAGAACCGGGTCTTCAACGACGTTTTGAACGTCATGGAGCATATGAGATGTTCCAAGAGTTGAAGTTAATATTTCAAGCAAATGCCCGGATTGATAAATATGAAGTCTCCAATAAGTTCTACAGCTACAAGATGGAGGAGAATAGTCAGTGAGCATATACTCAAAATGTCTGGGTATAATAATCACTTGATTCAACTGGGAGTTAATCTTCCGGATGATAGAGTCATTGCCAGAATTCTCCAATCACTGCCACCAAGCTACAAGAGCTTTGTGATGAACTATAATATGCAAGGGATGCAAAAGACTATTCTGGAGCTCTTCGCGATGCTAAAAGCTGCGGAGGTAGAAATAAAAATGGAGCATCAAGTGTTGATGGTTAACAAGACCATTAGTTTCAAGAAAAAAGGCAAAGGGAAGAAGAAGGGAAACTTCAACAAGAACAGCAAACAAGTTGCTGCTCAGGAGAAGAAACCCAAGTCTGGACCTAAGCCTAAAATTGAGTGCTTCTACTGCAAGTAGACTGGTCACTAGAAGCGGAACTACCCCAAGTATTTGGCGGATAAGAAGGATGGCAAGGTGAACAAGGTATATGTGATATACATGTTATTGATGTGTACCTTACTAATGCTCGCAGTAGCACCTGGGTATTTGATACTGGTTCTGTTGCTAATATTTGCAACTCGAAACAGGGACTACGGATTAAGCGAAGCTTAGCTAAGGACAAGGTGATGATGCGCATGGGAAATGGTTCCAAATTTGATATGATCGCGGTCGGCACGCTACCTCTACATCTACCTTCGGGATTAGTTTTAGACCTAAATAATTGTTTTTTGGTGCCAGCGTTGAGCATGAACATTATATCTGGATCTTGTTTGATGTGAGACGATTATTCATTTAAATCAGAGAATAATGGTTGTTGTATTTATATGAGTAATATCTTTTATGGTCATGCACCCTTGAAGAGTGGTCTATTTTTATTGAATCTCGATAGTAGTGATACACATATTCATAATGTTGAAGCCAACAGATGCAGAGTTGATAATGATAGTGCAACTTATTTGTGGCACTGCCGTTTAGGTCATATCGGTGTAAAGCGCATGAAGAAACTCCATACTGATGGATTTTTGGAACCACTTGATTATGAATCACTTGGTACTTGTGAACCGTGCCTCATGGGCAAGATGACTAAAACACCATTCTCTGGTACTACGGAGAGAGCAACTGATTTATTGGAGATCATACATACAGATGTATGTGGTCCGATGAATGTTGAGGCTCGTGGCGGATATCGTTATTTTCTCACCTTCACAGATGATTTGAGCAGATATGGGTATATCTACTTAATGAAGCATAAGTCTGAAACATTTGAGAAGTTCAAAGAATTTCAGAGTGAAGTTGCAAATCATCGTAACAAGAAAATAAACATTCTACGATCCGATCGTGGAGGAGAATATTTGAGTTACGAGTTTGGTCTACATTTGAAACAATGCGGAATAGTTTCGCAACTAACGCCACCCGGAACACCACAGCGTAATGGTGTGTCCGAACGTCGTAATTGTACTTTACTAGATATGGTGCGATCTATGATGTCTCTTACAGATTTACCGCTATTATTTTGGGGTTATGCTTTAGAGACGGCCGCATTCACGTTAAATAGGGCACCATCAAAATCTGTTGAGATGAAGCCTTATGAACTGTGATTTGTCAAGAAACGAAAGTTGTCATTTATTAAAGTTTGGGGCTGTGATGCTTATGTGAAAAAGCTTCACCCTGATAAGCTCGAACCCAAATCGGAGAAATGTGTCTTCATAGGATACCCAAAGGAGACTATTGGGTACACCTTCTATCACAGATCCGATGGCAAGACGTTTGTCGCTAAATTCGGAAACTTTCTAGAGAAGGAGTTTCTCTCGAAAGAAGTGAGTGGGAGGAAAGTAGAACTTGATGAAGTAACTGTACCTGCTCCCTTATTGGAAAGTAGTATATCGCAGAAACAGGTTTCTGTGACACCTACACCAATTAGTGAGGAAGATAATGATGATGATCATGAAACTTCAGATCAAGTTGTTACTGAACCTCGTAGATCAACCAGAGTAAGATCTACACCAGAGTGGTACGGTAATCCTATTCTGGAAGTCATGTTACTAGACCATGATGAACCTACGAACTATGAAGAAGCGATGGTGAGCCCAGATTCCGCAAAATGGCTTGAGGCCATGAAATCTGAGATGGGATCCATGTATGAGAACAAAGTGTGGACTTTGGTTGACTTGCCCGATGATCGTCAAGCAATTGAAAATAAATGGATCTTCAAGAAGAAGACTGACACTGACGGTAATGTTACTGTCTACAAATCTCGACTTGTCACGAAAGGTTTTCGACAAGTTCAAGGGGCTGACTACGATGAGACCTTCTCACCCGTAGCGATGCTTAAGTCTGTCCGAATCATGTTAGCAATTGCCGCATTTTTATGATTATGAAATATGGCAGATGGATGTCAAAACTGCATTCCTGAATGGATTTCTGGAAGAAGAATTGTATATGATACAACCAGAAGGTTTTGTCGATCCAAAGGGAGCTAACAAAGTGTGCAAGCTCCAGCGATCCATTTATGGACTGGTGCAAGCCTCTTGGAGTTGGAATAAACGCTTTGATAGTGTGATCAAAGCATTTGGTTTTATACAGACTTTTGGAGAAGCCTGTATTTACAAGAAAGTGAGTGGGAGCTCTATAGCATTTCTGATACTATATGTAGATGACATATTGCTGATCGGAAATGATATAGAATTTCTGGATAGCATAAAAGGATACTTGAATAAAAGTTTTCCAATGAAAGACCTCGGTGAAGCTGCTTACATATTGGGCATTAAGATCTATAGAGATAGATCAAGACGCTTAATTGGACTTTCACAAAGCACATACCTTGACAAAGTTTTGAAGAAGTTCAAAATGGATCAAGCAAGGCAAGGGTTCTTGCCTGTGTTACAAGGTGTGAAGTTGAGTAAGACTCAATGCCCGACCACTGTAGAAGATAGAGAAAAGATGAAAGAAGTTCCCTATGCTTCAGCCATAGGATCTATCATGTATGCAATGTTGTGTACCAGACCTGATGTGTGCCTTCCTATAAGTTTAGCACGGAGGTACCAAAGTAATCCAGGAGTGGATCACTGGACAGCGGTCAAGAACATCTTGAAATACCTTAAAAGGACTAAGGATATGTTTCTCGTTTATGGAGGTGACAAAGAGCTCATCGTAAATGGTTATTGTCGGTGTCAAAACCGGTGGATCTCGGGTAGGGGGTCCCGAACTATGCATCTAGGCGGATGGTAACAGGAGACAAGGTACACGATGTTTTTACCCAGGTTCGAGCCCTCTCGATGGAGGTAAAACCCTACTCCTGCTTGATTAATATTAATGATATGGGTAGTACAAGAGTAGATCTACCAAGAGATCAGATAGGCTAAACCCTAGAAGCAAGCCTATGGTATGATTGTTGTTCGTCCTATGGACTAAAACCCTCTGGTTTATATAGACACCGGAGAGGGCTAGGGTTACACAGAGTCGGTTACAATGGGAGGAGATCTACATATCCGTATCGCCAAGCTTGCCTTCCATGCCAAGGAAAGTCCCATCCGGACAGGGGACGAAGTCTTCAATCTTGTATCTTCATAGTCCAGGAGTCCGGCCAAAGTATATAGTCCGGTCATACGGACACCCCCTAATCCGGGACTCCCTCAGTAGCCCCTGAACCAGGCTTCAATGACGACGAGTCCGGCGTGCAGATTGTCTTCGGCATTGCAAGGCGGGTTCCTCCTCCGAATACTTCATAGAAGATTTTGAACACAAGGATAGTGTCCGGCTCTGCAAAATAAGTTCCACATACCACCGTAGAGAGAATAATATTTGTACAAATCTAATCTACTAACGTATTCCGCAGCGTGACATCATGCCACGGCCAAGCCTTTATTTGAATCATTTTATTGCCCCACCTCAGCGTGTTTAGTGAGCTAGTTTCCTTGGCACATCTTGTCGAAGCAGAGATCGTGTCCCCTTATTCCTGGATTCTCATCAATACAGGCGTGGGTAACCCAACCGTGCCATTAATCATGGTGCTTGGGAGATAAGCGAGTTTTACCAGGCTGGTGGGGGTACATAGTTTCGTCCACCCATATAAGGGGATAAGGATCCACCCTTCCCATCTACGCCTTCTTCCTCCTTTGCTTATCCATTTCCTTGCACTCGAGCTCCAGCGCCCAAGTCCGCACTTCCCACCTCAACCTTCTCCATTCATGTCAGAAGCAGGAGGCAGGTGGATGGCCTCCTCCGTCACGGAGGGGCACATCAAAAAGTTGAGGAAAGCCGGATACTTGTCCAACGACATTGCGGACCAGCTCCCAGACGAGGGGCTGCTCATCCCCACCCCCAGGCCCCATGAGAGGGTGGTGTTCCTCCCCCATTTCCTCCGCGGACTAGGCTTCCCACTCCACCCATTTGTCCGGGGGCTCATGTTCTACTATGGCCTGGATTTCCATGATCTGGCCCCAAACTTCATCCTCAACATCTTGGTGTTTATCGTCGTGTGCGAGGTCTTCCTCCTCATCAAGCCCCACTCCGGCTTATGGCTGAAGATCTTCAATGTCAAGCGGAAGGTAGTGGGCGGCCAGCAGGCGGAGTGCGGAGGCGCCATGGTGGGCAAGATGCCCAACATCATATGGCTCGAGGGCTCCTTTGTGGAAACCAACAAAGGGTGGCAATCAGGGTGGTTCTACATCACCGAGCCGCATGACCCTGAATGGGCAGCGGCCCCCGAATTCCGATCTGGCATCCCCACACGGCTCACCTCCTAGAAAGAGACGGGCCCGTCGTGGGGTAATTCGGGAGAGCTGACCGGACTCCAAACCTGCGTCAAAGACTTGATTGACAAGAAGGTTAAACTTGTCACCATAGTCCAGGTCATGCTCTTCCTCCGGAACGTCCCGTGTCAATGACGGGCTTTTAACTTGTGGGAGTTCGACCTGGCCCAGCACCAAACTTTGTCCGGGCTCTTTGACACAATGCACGAAGATGCCTGGAAGGTGCTATTCAAGGGCACCAAGGTTCACCCTCCCATTACCGAGGATCGCGGATTCTGCGCGAAGCGCCAAGCCAGCGCCGTAAGCTAGTTTTACCCATTACAGGATAATTGTTTTTCATAGTTTGACTCTATGCGGGATCTAAGCTCCCATTACTTTAACAGGTCTGGCAGAAGAAGTCCAGACAGATCGACTGTCCAGCTCCTTTGCCCGAAGGCCCAGCATATGCTCGCTTGGTGAAGTTGTTGGTCCCGGCACCTCACGTGGTGCCGGAGAAGAAGGCCAAGAAGAAGGCCACGGGAACTCGAAAGAGCTCCCGGCGCCTGGTGGTGTCGGATTCATCGCCCGACGACTCCGAAGCGCACTCCTCCCACGAAGACGAGGAGGAGGAAGAAGAGGTATCTTCCCCTCCAATGGGGGAAGGAAAGAAAAGGAAGGCCACCCCAACTAGGGGGTGCGGAGGGTCCAAGAAGGGAAAGACCCTTCTCCCGGACTACTCCACCAATGCCGACGACAGCGAAGAGGAGTGGCCATCCAGGGCCAAGCCCCTGGCAAAATCGTAAGTATCCGGATACCAGAATAACTCATGGTGTTCCTTTACTGCACAATATCTTCTAACGCCGAACATAATCATGCAGTCCGCCCAAGGCCCGGCTCGACGCTTCATTGAGTGGATCCCTAGATTCGTTGGATGTGAATAGTCTTTCACTCCTGACTGCTACCTCCCCTCGCCCCACGGACGATGCCGAGGTGGAGTCCCAAAAGGGGCCGAGCCAGGAGGGGGTAGCCCCGGAGGCGCCGCAAGGTGACCTTACGGACTCCAGGCGCAAAGGGGATAAAACCCCAAAGGGCTCTAAGTCCGGCCCTGGGCCGGACACCACACCAGAACCTTCAGTGGTTCCAGAGTCCGGCAGGCGGCCCCCTCGTAAGAAGGGCAAGCCTACGACGCCGGTGACCTCCGTCCAACCGGAGGCACCGAATAGTTTGCCGGAGGTGTGAAATGGCGCCTCTGTAGACGAGGAGCACCACACTATTATGAGTGTGGTGATCCGGAAGGTTCAGTCCGCCAAGAGCGGGCTGACGGAAGCCTATGGCAGCCTTCTAACAGGCTTTGAGGTATGTATTTAAGACATGTAAAAATATTACCGCATAGACAGTAGCCCCTGATGCTCAGTTTGGTGTTCGGAAAAAAAGCCGGACTGAGGATCTAAAAAGATATACGAAGGAGTCTAACATAAATATGTCAATATGGGAATGCAGGTTGCGCTGTTGACCTCTGCCGCACTGACTGCGGAGGTCGATGCATTGAAGCAGAGCCTCGAGCGGTCTGAGAACGAGATCGGCCTTGCCAAGAAGCAACTCGAGGACAAGGAAGGTAAGTAGTACCTGATGTTAGTATATAAAAAATACCTGATTGCAAAAAATGACAGGACCAATGTGAGTGTTACATGGGCCACAACCAAGGTGGCGATCCTGAAAGAAGCGCTGTCCAAGGCCAAAGACAATGCGGGCGTGGAGCGCACCGAGCGAGAAAAGTAGGAGGTGCGGGTGGCGGAGGTGCGGCAAGAGCTCCACGCTCTTGTGAAAAAACACGAGAGTTTGGAGCTTGACTCAAAGACTCGAGAGTCCGAGCTTACCTCGGCCCTTGAGAGCGCCAAATCTGCCAAGGCCGAAGCCCAAAAAGCCCTCCAGGAAATTGAGGCGATAAAGAAGATAGCGGCGGGTAAGGCATTATTTATGCAAAGCAAGCACGTGAAAGTGAATTACTTGTTACTTACCCGAGTCTGGAGCTTTCCAGGAGCATTCGCAGATCTGCCCCGCAGTGTGTCCGACGCTGCCGCATTCTGCCGAGCCGAGGAAGGGAGCTCGACGAAGAAGGTGTTCTGGTACCAATATTGTGAGGCCGGACACCCGGTGCCCTTGAGCGACCAGCTGAAGCAGCTGGTTGAGCTCCATAAGGTAGCCGAACAGGCCATGAAGGGCCTTATAGGCCGGCTATGGCCTGGGGAGGTCCTGCTTGGGAGCTACTTTGGGCTGGTGAGGCGGCTAGTGGATGCCTGTCCATGGCTTGAAGTCATCAAGTGCTCCATATGCATCGAAGGCGCCCGTAGGGCCCTTGCCCGTGTTATAGTACACTGGGGAAAGATGGATGCTGAGAAGCTGGTGACAGATGGGCCACCGGATGGGAAGGAGCATCGCAAGCCCGAGTTGTATTATGAGGGCGTCCTGAAGGGTGCCTGCCTTGTGGCCAATAAGTGTTCCAAGGATGTAATCTTTGAGTAAACTTGCTCGTGTTATCCTGTGCGCTGAAAACTTGTTCATATGCGCTAAGAAACACTTTTTGAATTTAAAATATTACCTTCTGTGCGGCCGTTTATTAAATCTCAGAGATGTGAGTCGTCGGCTTCTACCCCCATGCCATGAGTGCTGGGGTGTTCGGGATAAACCTGAGCGCTCTTGTTCCCATTCTTGGGTCCTTCGAGGGAGGCGCTCAGCACAACGAACAAGGAAATCGGACTATAATGCTTTATCACTCTCACTTAGCCATAGAATTCTATAATTTTAAATTTCGGCGAAGCCCCTAGTATTCGAAAGACCGAGTTCGGGGCGCTATCCATGCCTAGGCCGGACAAAGCCAGCTCCTCGCTCCAAGCGTCATAAGTCTATAGGGACTCGAAAACATCTCGAACAGCGACCGGCTCTCGCCCTATCATGACGGTCAGTTTTAGCTTTCTCTACTGAGGTGCTTAACCCAGCTCAACTGGGGCACAATCGCAGTAGTTCTCCCAGCGCTACCTTAGCCGATATAATGGAATGTAAGTTACCAAAACATGGGAGCCGGGCAAACCCAACTATTGACCCAAGAGATGATTCAGAGCCGATGCATATAATGCTATAAGTTCGGGGTGCCGCACTCGTGAGAGTGTTCGGACTTCTCACACCATATTCTGGGGTACTTGAGCCCCTGGTGTATTGGTCGTACCAAAGTGTACGGTTGCATAATGTCATAACTAAACATATTTACATAAAAAATGAATGCAATAATAGAGAAGAGCTATGTATTGTTTATTAAAAGGCTGTTGTGAAAGCAGAACGATATAAATAGTGCGATAAGCAAGAGATGGGATTATTTGACATGTCCCCCTCCAGGGGCAAGCTGATACACTTTATGTAAGACAGGTATTTAGCTCGTTATAGAGACCACCTGGACATTCGACGTAGCTTCCTGCCTCCCTGGCTATTGCATCGTGTGTTTGGCGATTGTACTGCCGGACAGGCCTTCCGGAGAGTGGAGTCCTGAAAGTAAGAAAAAAGAAATGACAAAATCGGGAGCCCCTAGTGAGGTTGAGCCGCATTTTGGGCGTGCCGTGGTTGTGCCCCTTCCCCTGTGCCCATGGTATTTCCAGAGCATAATTATGTACGCGTTTTACTGGTTTCGCAATTTCACGAGGGCTAGGGTTGGGGCCACGCTGCTACACTTGCTCGGTGCATGCCAGGCGGTCTTTTTGTAGGTTACTCCAGGCGCGCTTGACGGTGTCCGGACGTTTAATAGCCGAACTGGAGAATTGCCTTGAGAGGCTACTTTGTACTTCCGCCGCGAGGGCCGCCGTATGCTCCTCTGTTCGGAGAGAGCATTCGGTGTTTCCATTGACCGTAATGACTCCTCAAGGGCCTGGCATCTTGAGCTTGAGGTATGCGTAGTGCGGCACCACATTGAACTTTGCGAATGCGGTTCGTCCAAGCAGGGCGTGATAGCCACTACGGACCGGGACTATGTCGAAGATTAACTCCTCGCTTTGGAAATTTTCCGGGGATCCGAAGACCACTTCCAGTGTAACTGAGCCTATACAGTTGGCCTCTACACCTAGTATGACACCTTTAAAGGTCATCTTTGTGGGTTTAATCCTTGAGGGATCTATGCCCATTTTTCGCATTGTATCCTGATAAAGCAGGCTCAGGCTACTGCCGCCGTCCATGAGGACTCTAGTGAGGTGAAATCCGTCAATGATTGGGTCTAGAACCAACACGGCGAATCCGCCGTGGCGGATGCTAGTGGGGTGGTCCCTTCGATCAAAAGTGATCGGGCACGAGGACCATGGGTTGAACTTTGGGGCGACTGGCTCCAATGCATATACGTCCCTGAGTGCACGCTTCCGCTTCCTTTTGGGGATGTGGGTTGCGTATATCATGTTCACCGTCCGCACTTGTGGGGGAAAGCTCTTCTGTCCCCTATTGTTCGGCGGCCGGGGCTCCTCCTCGTCATCATTGTGCAGCCCCTTGTCTCTGTTTTTGGCACTTAATTTGCCTGCCTGCTTGAACACCAAACAATCCCTGTTGGTGTGATTGGCTGGTGTTTCGGGGGTGTCATGTATCTGGCACGAGCGATCGAGTATTCGGTCCAAACTGGATGGGCCCGGAGTATTTCTTTTGAATGGCTTTTTCAGCTGACCAGGTTTAGAGCCTCGGAATCCGGCATTAACTGTCATATCCTCAGCATTGTCGCCGTTAATGCGGCGCTTGTGCTTGTTGCGACGCGACCTGCCATTGTTGTCCTTGGTATCCGAATTACCAGGGCTCTTGGTCATGTTATTACTACGAGCTAGCCAGTTGTCTTCTCCCGCACAAAAATGGGTCATGAGTGTTGTGAGGGCTGCCATGGATTTCGGCTTTTCCTGTCCTAGGTGTCGGGCAAGCCATTCGTCTCGGATGTTATGCTTGAAGGCTGCGAGGGCCTTTGCGTCCGGACAGTCGACTATTTGATTTTTCTTGGTTAGGAACCGTGTCCAGAATTGTCTGGCCGATTCCTCTGCCTGCTGAGTGATATGGCTTAGGTCATCGGCGTCTGGTGGTCGCACATAGGTGCCCTGGAAATTGTCGAGGAATGCGGCTTCCAGGTCCTCCCAGCAACCAATTGACTCTGCTGGCAAGCTGTTAAGCCAATGCCGAGCTGGTCCTTTAAGCTTGAGTGGGAGGTATTTGATAGCGTGTAGATCATCACCGTGGGCCATGTGGATCTGAAGGAGATAATCCTCGATCCATACCGCGGGATCTGTTGTGCCATCATGTGATTCGATGTTTACGGGCTTAAAACCCTCGGGGATTTGATGATCCATTACTTCATCTGTGAAGCATAGTGGGTGTGCGGCGCCTCTGTATTGGGCTATATCATGACGTAGCCCAAATGAGCTTTGTCTGCTGTGTTCGACCTGGCCGTATTTTCCATATCCGGCGTGACAGTTATCGTCACGTGCTGTGGGGTTCCCACGTTATCCGTAGATCGATCTTGTTGCCTAGCCTTGTCCTCCAATATGTCTCGCAGGTCTGGCGCATTTCCCCATGCCTTGGTATTTTTTGAGCGACGCCGGGGTGCGGCTTGAGTGGATGGCCGAGAGGCCTCTCTGTCGCGGCCGCAAGGTGGCCGGTCAGCCGCATCATGCACTGGTGATGTAGGTTTAGGTGCTTCCTCCTCTAATCGGGGTAGCAGCCTGTGCTTTGGGTAGCTCTAGGAGGGGCGTTCGAGTTCGTACTCTTCGGCTGCAAGGACTTCAGTCCATCTATCGGGTAGCAAGTCTTGGTCAGCTCTAAGCTGCTGCTATTTTTTCTTGAGGCTGCTCGTCATGGCCATAAGCCTACGTTTGAAATGCTCTTGTTCGAGGGGATCCTCCAGCACGACAAATTCGTCGTCGTCGAGGCTGGCCTCGTATTCAGAGGTAGGCATGTAATTATTGTCCTCTAGCTCTTTGTCTGCTACTCTCTCATGAGGGCTGGCTTCTCCATCCTCCTGTGCTGAATCCTGCTGGAGGGAGTTGTCTTCGGCACTGTCCATGGTGTTATTATCTCCCGTGCCGGAATCGCCGTTTTTTCTTTGGCGGGATTTAGAGCGGCGCCGCTGATGCCGGCGCTTAGGCTGCTTCTTGGAGGGGTCATCCTCCATTGTTCCATCGCCATTCCCTTCTTTTGGGGTGTCCACCATGTATATGTCATATGATGAGGTGCCCATCCAGTGCCCTATAGGCGCTGGTTCTTGGTCGTCTCCTGCATCAGCGTCCATACCATCGATGTCTTCGGAGTCGAAGTCAAGCATGTCGGTTAAATCATCGAAAGTGGCTACGAAGTGGGTGGTGGGCGGGCTTCGAATTTCTTCGTTGTCCGCATCCCAACCTTGATGACCATAGTCCGGCCAGGGCTCTCCTAATAAAGAGAGAGACTTTAGTGAATTAAGAATGTCGCAAAAGGGCGAGTGCTGAAAGATGTCTGCGGCGGCGAACTCCATGATCGGCGCCCGATCGGGTTCGATCGGCAGGGGCGCGGAAGGTTCGGAGTCCGGAAAGGAGTCCGGCACCTTGGAGTCATGAGATTCGCAAAGGACAAGGCTGGCATTCGGCTCGATCACCGTAGAGATTGCAGCCCCCAAGGCGGTGTCCAGCCACCCGTCCTCGATTGGCGCAGTCGGCTCCAAGCTAAGGGTCGGAGCGGACATTGGGGCGGCCTCCTGGGCATTGTTCAGCGGCAGAGATAGATCATGCCCATCGTGATAGTGCGGCACGCTCGGCTGTGGCTCGAACCCGTCGAAGATCAAGTCTCCGCGGACGTCAGCCGTGTAGTTCAAACTTCCAAATCTGACCTGATGGCCAGGGGCGTAGCTCTCGATCTGCTCCAGATGGCCAACCGAATTGGCCCGCAGTGCAAAGCTGCCGAATACGAAGATCTGTCTGGGGAGAAAAGTCTCACCCTGGACCGCATCGTTGTTGATGATCGGAGGAGCCATCGGTCCTAAAGATGACGCCACAGAGGAATTCTCAATGAAAGCACAACCGTCGGTGTCAAAACCGGCGAATCTCGGGTAGGGGGTCCCGAACTGTGCGTCTAGGCAGATGGTAACAGGAGACAAGGGGCACGATGTTTTTAACTAGGTTCGGGCCCTCTCGATGGAGGTAAAACCCTACTCCTGCTTGATTAATATTGATGATATGGGTAGTACAAGAGTAGATCTACCACGAGATCAGAGAGGCTAAACCCTAGAAGCTAGCCTATGGTATGATTGTTGTTCGTCCTACGAACTAAAACCCTCTGGTGTATATAGACATCGGAGAGGGCTAGGGTTACACAGAGTCGGTTACAATGGGAGGAGATCTACATATCCGTATCGCCAAGCTTGCCTTCCACGCCAAGGAAAGTCCCATCCGGACACGGGACGAAGTCTTCAATCTTGTATCTTCATAGTCCAGGAGTCCGGCCAAAATATATAGTCCGGTCATCCGGACACCCCCTAATCTGGGACTCCCTCAGTTACGTTGATGCAAGCTTTGACACTGATCCAGACGATTCTAAATCGCAAACCAGATACGTGTTTACATTGAACGGTGGAGCTGTCAGTTGGTGCAGTTCTAAACAAACCATTGTGGCGGGATCTACATGTGAAGCGGAGTACATAGCTGCTTCGGAAGCAGCAAACGAAGGAGTCTGGATGAAGGTGTTCATATCCGATCTAGGTGTCATACCTAGTGCATCGGGTCCAATGAAAATCTTTTGTGACAATACTGGTGCAATTGCTTTGGCGAAGGAATCTAGATTTCACAAAAGAACCAAGCACATCAAGAGATGCTTCAATTCCATTTGGGATTTAGTCCAAGTGGGAGACATAGAAATTTGCAAGTATCTGAATGTAGCAGACCCGTTGACTAAGCCTCTTCCACGAGCAAAACATGATCAGCACCAAGGCTCCATGGGTGTTAGAATCATTACAGTGTAATCCAGATTATTGACTCTAGTGCAAGTGGGAAACTGAAGGAAATATGCCCTAGAGGCAATAATAAAGTTATTATTTATTTCCTTATATCATGATAAATTTTTGTTATTCATGCTAGAATTGTATTAACCGGAAACATAATACATATGTGAATACATAGACAAACAGAGTGTCACTAGTATGCCTCTACTTGTCTAGCTTGTTGATCAAAGATGGTTATGTTTCCTAACCATAGACATGTGTTGTCATTTGATTAACGGGATCACATCATTAGGAGAATCATGTGATTGACATGACCCATTCCGTTAGCTTAGCACACAATCGTTTAGTATATTGCTATTGCTTTCTTCATGACTTATACATGTTCCTATAACTATGAGATTATGCAAGTCCCGTTTATCGGAGGAACACTTTTTGTGCTACCAAATGTCACAACGTAACTGGGTGATTATAAAGGAGCTCTATAGGTGTCCCCAAAGGTAAATGTTAGGTTGGCGTATTTCGAGATTAGGATTTGTCACTCCGGTTGTCGGAGACGTATCTCTGGGCCCTCTCGGTAATGCACATCACTTAAGCCTTGCAAGCATTGCAACTAATGAGTTAGTTGTGAGATGATGTATTACGGAACGAGTAAAGAGACTTGCCGGTAACGAGACTGAACTAGGTATTGAGATATCGACGATCGAATCTCGGGCAAGTAACATACCGATGACAATGGGAACAACGTATGTTGTTATGTGGTCTGACCGATAAAGATCTTCGTAGAATATGTGGGAGCCAATATGAGCATCCAGGTTCCGCTATTGGTTATTAACCGGAGACGTGTCTCGGTCATGTCTACATTGTTGTCGAACCCGTAGGGTCCGCACGCTTAACGTTACGATGACAGTTTTATTATGAGTTTATATATATTGATATACCGAAGGTTGTTCGGAGTTCCGGATATGATCACGGACTTGACGAGGAGTCTCGAAATGGTCGAGACATAAAGATCGATATATTGGACGACTATATTTGGACACCGGAAAGGTTCCGGGTGAGATTGGGACAATACCGGATCACCGGGAGGTTATTGGAACCCCCCGGGAGGTATATGGGCCTTATTGGGCCTTAGTGGAAAGGAGGGGAAAGGATCAAGGGAGGCCCCCCCCCCCAAGCCCAATCCGAATTGGGAGGGGGGCCGCCCCCCCCCCCCCCCCTTTCCTTCCTCCCTCCTTCCTCTTCCTTCCATGTCCTACTTCTAAAAGGAAAAGGGGGAATCCTACTCCCGGTGGGAGTTGGACTCCCCCCCTTGGGCGCGCCACCCCCCTTGGCCGGCCCCCTCCTCCACTCCTTTATATACGGAGTAGGGGGGCACCCCATAGACACAACAATTGATCCCTTGGATCTCTTAGCCATGTGCGGTGCCCCCCTCCACCATAGTCCACCTCGATAACACTGTAGGGGTGCTTAGGCGAAGCCCTGCGACGGCAGAACATCGAGATCATCACTACGCCATCGTGCTGACAGAACTCTTCCCCGACACTTTGATGGATCGGAGTCCGGGGATCGTCATCGAGATGAACGTGTGCTAGAACTCGGAGGTGCCGTGGTTTTGGTGCTTGATCGGTCTGGCCGTGAAGACGTATGACTACATCAACCGCGTTGTTATGACGCTTCCGCTATCGGTCTACGAGGGTACGTGGACAACACTCTCCCCTCTCGCTGCTATGCATCACCATGATCTTGCGTGTGCATAGGAATTTTTTTGAAATTACTACCTTACCCAACACCCAGACACATTGGCTGAGTTCACCGACCAGCAGGAGCACGACTTCATCAGGGCCCGATTCTCATGGGACCCCAAGAAAAAGATTTTTTTTTCACCGACGGGCCGACTAGGAAATTCATGAGAATACTGGTAATTATCCTTTTACCACCTTATATATTAGGTTCTGATCAACGAAGTCTACTACATTCTAGTCGCATTCATAAATGATCCACGGTCCATTTTGTAGAGAGAGCAACACAAGCTTGCGGCCGAGAGTGACTCGTCGACTCAGTCGACTCAGTCGTCCGCGAAGTACAAGTGGGACACTGCTTTCAACCGGGCCATGAACATAATGATGGGACACCCGCCCGGCCAGTGGCCGCAATATGGACGTGTGCATGGCGCCGGTGATGGGGCCACTTGGAAGTACTATTATAGCGAGGACCCCGAGGTCAAAAGACAAAGAAAGAAGTTCAGTCAAGTGACTATCGATGAGAAGGTGGCGCGGGCGATGGAGAAAGCAAAAGTTGAGACCAAAGCTGAGATAATCGCTGCCTGTAGATCTGATTTCGTGGATGCCTTTACAAGCTTGATTCCAATAGTGGTCACATGGGTGAAACAAAATCCAAATGCGGCACCAAGTGAATTTCCCATGCCCAGCTTCACCGGGAGCAACTCGATGAACAACGCACCCATACCCGTACCTAGTATGGCAACCGCACCCGCACCTCCTCCAGCACCTGCTCCTCCGCCCAGCTCTCACAGCAGCCCTAGCTCGGTCTCTGGCTTAAATATCGGGCCATCGACATTGGCTGAGCTCGACGCCCTCACGGTAAATACGCGTCGTCGCACCTTCATCAACTCAGATAGTTAATTAATCTTCAGTTGCCGTTCTTTTTCGATCTCTGACGCCGCACGTATATGTCTTTGTAGGCCGACTCCACTCCGTGCACCCTCCTTTACAACATGAAGGGTGGGTTCATGGATGTGGGGAAGGGTACTATAGTGAAGCCTAAGGATCGATTGTTTCACCGCCGGCAGATGCCTGATAACGCCTTATGGGTCTCCGTGGTGAGTTTGAAAGTGGTCTACGAGGGTCACCCTCGTCCGTTACAAACCGATGGAGAGGATGACGAGACCCCCATGCAGCTTGCCCAATGCAAAAATTGGTCGATCCTGTGGCCGAAAAATCTTCTTTGTGTCGAGGTGGCCGGGAGCACACCAACGGGACCTCACGAAGGTATGACCACAACACCACCTAAACAAGTACAACCATCGTCTGTGCTGCTTGCTGAGATCGAGAGACATGAGGAAGGAGGGCCAACTGTTCCGCCGGCAGATGATGCCATCTGCCCCATGGAAGAGGATAGGGATCATGACATGGAGGAGGACGACGATGACCCTAACCAGTATTTCAATACTGCCTTTGACAACAAAGTAACAATGAGTCAACCATATGAATATGAGATGCATGTACTAGAGCCGGAACGTCCTCGGGAGTGCAAGAAGTCTTTGTTCATGCAATCCTCGCAGGACATGCCTCCAGATGCCGGCTCCACCCAAGCTCAACTACTTAGCCAGAGTCGTCCAATGCTGAGCCCGGAAACACTAGGGGTGGTTCTCAGGGAGGGTCTGACAGACGCACCACCACCTCAGCCCACCAAGAAGAAGCAGAGGAAGAGACCGGCGACGAGAAAATCCAATAAAGCTGGCAATGTTGGTTCTAGCAGCCAGCCGTCTTCGACCAAGGTTGACCATGTACTGATGAAACATGCGCCATTAATCCATGTCATGGGAGAGCCAATGGTACCGGCGAATGCACTAGCTGCCATAGAAGGGGATCTCAGGAGACTCCATGACCATGTGCTTTCGACAGAGAAAAGACTCCTCGCCTCGGATGATCCAGGATACCCACTTTATACGGTTCATGTGCTGAGCAGTTGCAAGATGTATGTCCACACATGCCCCGCGGACCTCTTCTTCCTGAGGTTTGATTACATCTTCCAGATGTTTCAAATGAGGACACTCGATTTTACATTCGTCCACCTGTATGCGCTGCACATGAACTACATCGTCAGGAGAGATCAAGTCACCGGTCTTGCGGTCGCGGACCCATACTACATGCATGAGGGCTTCTTGTCAATCAACGACGCCAACCGTCAATATGCGAGTTAGTACATCGAAGAATTCTTGGTCAGCAATAAGGACAAAGAAACGATTCTCCTACCTTATCATCCTAGGTAAGTCATCCGCAGATAGCACTATAACACATACATCCTTTCGTGCATTTCAATAGTTACTTTGCACACATGGAGGCTAAACTTGATCGTGTATTTTGCACAGCGGGGGGTGTCGTGCCGTTCTCATTGTTCTTTACCCGCGTTACTCCCGCGCTCTATATTTGGACCCGTCGAAGAACATACAGAAGAAAGATTACACACACATAAAGTATGTTCTGGACAAAGCTATGCTGGGCTTTAGCATGCGGGGTGGATACTTCCAACACAAAAAAGCAAATAAGGTCGGGCTTTGTTTCAGCCACAAGACTGACTTCTGTTGTATCCAGCAACCGGCAAGAAGTGAGAATGATGGATTCTATGTCATCCATCTAATGATGGAGTATAGAAGGGATGTGCAATCACTTTGCATGAAATCTTCATCTGATACCCATATCCAGAGATGGGCCGAAGCCTTTGGAGCCGTGCCGGATAATCGAAATGATTTCTACCGGATCCAACAAGAAATTGCGTCCATCATCATCAAATATGTCCTCGAAGAGAATGGGATGTTCTACGCCGGCCCAATATCGCGAGCTGACGTCCGAACCCGCATTGCACTACAACGTCAGGACATGATGCCTTTCACTAAGATTGGGTCCGTCCTCGTGGATATGGACAGATGGGAAGAGTGCACTACTTAAAAACAATGTGTCTGTTTAGTTACTTGTTACTTTTTGTACGACGAAACTTCGAATCTCTCAGTACGATGAAAATATTAGATGTACGGTCCGCGCTCTAGTTCATTATTTTCGGTACGATAAAATTTATTAACTATGTTTACTATATATGTTGCTTCTATTTCATAACTCTTTTGTTGAATTTGCTTCATGGTATATATATGTGCATCTCTGACAGGTATATAGATCAACGATGGCGAGGAAGTGGTATGTCATGTATGTAGGGCATGTTCCGGGTGTGTATGATGAGTTGCTAGAGTGTCAGGACCAAGTATTTGGCTTCTCCGGCGGAAGCCAGAAAGGGTTTGATAGCAGAGCGGAAGCCGAAGCTAGTTACTTGAGATTCATAGCACAACAGGGGATTCAGATCCAGCGCCGCTGCAAAAACTACTACATAATACCGCTTTTGATCATTGTGATCGCTCTTATCTTCTATGCGGTCATATCATAGTCTACATTGATGATGAAACATGAGTATGTGACCATGTAGTTGCATGTATTGACAACTTGTAATGACATGTAACGCTATTTCGAGACATGTATTCGACCATGATTGATGATGATGAGATATTTGAGACATGTCGAGACTTCTAATAACTTTGGCTCATCGATGACTCACTTGCTTTTCAATGAATATGCATGTTATTGTATAAACGATGGATCTGTTTAATTGTGTACAGAGCCAAAACGCAATTTTTTTTTACAAAAGTTAGAAGTGGTGTGGGGGTAAAGATTACCAGTAGCACTCAAGTAACAGTGGCGCTGGCTAGTTCCACGCGCTGTAGATAATTATCAGTAGCGCTGGGTGAAAACGCGCTACAGCTAGCTTTAGATACCAGTAGCTCTGGGCCAAACAAGCGCCACTGCTAAAAAATAGTTGTAGTGTCGTAGTAGTAGCACGCCTGCCCGCGCTACTAATAGCAAGAAACCCAGCGCTACTGGTAAGGGTTTTCCTAGTAGTGTTTGAAGCACATAGAGAGGAAACTTGACATTGTTGAAATTCCTACAAGCATATGTTCCTCCCTCATAATAATTTTCAGTAGCATCATGAATGAATTCAATAATATAATGAGCACCTAAAGCATTCTTTTCATGATCTACTAGCATAGAAAATTTACTACTCTCCACATAAGCAAATTTCTTCTCATGAATAGTAGTGGGAACAAACTTAACAAAATAATTATCATGTGAGGCATAATCCAATTGAAAACCAAAATCATGATGACAAGTTTCATGGTTATCATTATTCTTACTAGCATACAAGTCATCACAATAATCATCATAGATAGCAACTTTGTTCTCATAATCAATTGGAACCTCTTCCGAAATAGTGGATTCTTCACTAAATAAAGTCATGACCTCTCCAAATCCACTTTCATAATTATCAGAATAATATTCAACATGCTCCAAAATAGTGGGATCATTACTTCCTAAAGTTGACACTCTTCCAAACCCACTTTCATCAATATAATCATCATAAATAGGAGGCATGCTTTCATCATAATAAATATTCTCATCAAAACTTGGGGGACTCACTACAAGGATACCCCATATAAAGCAACACAAATTGTACAACATTTTGACTTTACGTTGCAAAATTCATAGTAGATACGAATATAACCGGTGAAGCATATACGTTGCAGAGTTGTAGCTCACGACCCTATCCATGTACACTAGAAAAACAGAGCAAAGGAGAGAGGGACGCGCGTCACATGCGATAAACGGAGCTCCCGATTCCCCTTATCTCTCCCACCTCGCCGCCACCCATCGCCTCCCCTTCCTTCTCCGACCCACCTCGCCGTCGGCCCTCCCCCTCGTCTTCTCCCACCTCGCAGCTCCGGAGGCTGCAGGATCCGCAACATCCCCTACCCACCGACCCCTCTCACGTCGCATCTCTCTCTCTCTTCACACTGCTCCTTGTTGCGCCACCTGCGATGGCTGATTCAGGCGACCCCCGGTGAATTCCACCATTGCGAAGCACAGCCTGAGCTCCCCTCTCACCGCGGCGCCCTCCCATCTGGCTAGATCCGGCGCTCGAGGCCAACCAAGCCCAGCCGGGACCCCCCATGGCTAGGGTTTTGGGCATGGGCGACGGCGCGGGGACCATGTCATCCTCCTCTCGTCCGGTGAGTGCACCCTCCCCTGTCTTCGTCATATCTCTCTCCCCCCGTTTATATAACCTATTTTCTTCTCCTGTAGACGTGCAGGGAGGAACGACCAGTGGACAACCTTGCTGCTGCTCGGGATGAAGCAGAGATGGAGCAGGTGAGGTGAGTCGTTCCACTTCTCCTCTATGCTCTGGTTCATGGCACATCCGGAGCCATTGTTGTTCTGGTGGTGTTAGGATTTGCCACTTTTTGGGCCCAAGTGCCTGCTGCTTGTTATCAATTTGATTTTCTTGTGCTGCTAAAGTGTTAATTGATACTTCGATTAAACTGCAAGTTAACCCCTAGTGCTACCACTATAGATTCGATGAACTAGGGCAGACTTATTGCAGGTTTCCAATGAGCAAGAAGGCAGTTGGTTTCATTTTTGAGAATTTTTATGTTGTGCTCCTTTAATTTGAGACGTAGGCTCCAGTGACAAAGTGCAGCCTACAGGTCTGCTTTGGTGGATTTTGATTGCCTAACGCTTTGGCTGCCTCTATCTCATGATGCCTTGACGCATGTTGTCCCTGTCTCCACTTCCTGTAACTAATTGTATATATGAACTAATTTTTGAGAAGTGCTAGTTGATGCAGCACTATAAGGCTTGGATGCGGTCCTGGAGGCATAAAACACACGTGATATTCACAAGCATGGTGGTAGTATGGTGCGGATGGATCTAACTAATGCTACCAAGTAATATACCGATCAAGTCTGTTATTTTGTTTGATGGATATCCCTGATTTGATTGCAAATCATTTCCTGAGCTTTGTAACTAATTTGTTTTCTGACATACACAAGTAATTGTTCTGTTGAAATTTAATTCATGCCTCAGATTGCACGTAGATCTGTTGATCGGTTCATAATGAGCTCCAAAACAAAGAAGCGCCATGGTGTACCATGGCTTGAGGAGATGCATATATGTCGGCATTTTTTTGTGTACTACTAGAACATGGTTTGCATCACTACATTCTAAGGTAATTTGCCTTCTTTCCCCCCTGTAATTTAATGTAATGCATTGACTCCTTCCTTTCTAATGATGGTTGGTAATGTATGAGCCAAACTTGGAATTTGCACACATCAGCATCAGCCTAAAATCATAGATGCAACGTTAATTGAAAAAGGCATTCCATCAAAAGATAAAAAGAATCCGAGTATCAGCCTGCTAGGCTCCCTCCCTATATTTCTCATTGGTTGTTGTGACGATATAACGGATAGACCCTTCCTTGAGTAAACTAATACTACTGCAGTTACTAATCCTTTATGTATTGCTACATGTAGTTTATAATGTGAAGGTGGACAAATCAGCATAATTACTAACGGAATTTGATACCTTTCAACGAGACGGTAGGTACTTTACGGTTTCCTGCTAACATATGTTCTAGAATTTAGTTTGAGCTTGATTTCGTATTTGTGCAATATATATTTGACCATAGGTGATCCAAATATTCATTCCTTTGATTAGCTCAACAATTTATTAATTATGATGTTATGACCATTAAGATATCCATGCTTGGAGATTTATAATAGATTTTCTCACAAATATCTTCTTGGTAAATATATTACTGTAGAAAATCTACACCATCATGTATCGTCAAGTCGATCCTCTGATCATGTATGTGTTTTTATTTTGTATTCAGTATACATTATTTGCTAAGTCTGCCATGTGTTGTTCAAATAGACAACTTTCCTGATTATTAAGTTTTGCGAACACCCTGGATATATACATCATACGGTCTTCCATTTTGAATTTTATTCATATGATAAATTTTTTCCTAAAATCTAAATATTGAAACCTCGATAAAATATTGTGACAGTTGCAATTGGCAGTTCAAGAAAATACTGCTAATGTAATCCACACCTTTAGAAAATAGCGACTAAAGGTTGAAATAATAAAGGTTTTCTAGATACATATTTATGTTGCAAAGTATGATGAATGTCATGTAACTTCCAACATCTGGGCGGAGGTGCCATACTTTTCTCATTTACACAAGTGTAGGTCCCCTTATCAAACCTCCTTTTGAACTATTTTGTTCAAGCTAATCGGCTAAACAACGCGACATCTAAGTGGGCAGTCACTAGAGAGTTTGCTGCTACATAGAGACAACACGACTTACTATTTTTAGTGTTTGTATGCCTTCAACATTTGTACGTGTCTAATATCTTGCCTCTATCACTACTTGCATCATGTCAATGCGTTGTGTGTTAAAAATTCAATTTGTTATTTTCCTTGTAGATTCAAAAGATATATGGATGATTATATGGATGCGTGGCAAGTATAATGCAATGATGATGATGTTCCAGTTCATGATGAGGATGATGGATGCTTTTGGTTTTAGTTAAGTTTTAGGGATGTTGTTGGATGATGTTCTCAGTTACGTTTTAGTTTACTTGTAGGGATGTTGATGGATTATTTCAATTAAAGTTTTGACATGAATAAAATACTTAAATTATGCAGCATATTTGGATGATGTTTCTCATGTAATATCCACTATTGTAATCCAACAGTTTTATCCAATATATGATCCAACAGTTTTATCCAATATATGATTTCTTCCTCTCATGAGTATATTCTCTTTCTTTTCCTACATGTGGAGCATTAATTTAATTGCTGGCAATATATATAATAATAATATTCACATTATATATGTACGAACACATGAAGTGTTGCGAATTCTCTGTTGCCAAACAATGAGATTTGGGGTTCTTGTACATTCAGCACCAACAACGTATAAAAGTGTAGTAAAAGTCGGTTTTATGTGTTGTACTCTTGCAACGGCCCCTTTTACCAACGGCTATATAAGCGTTGCATTATGCTCTAGCAACACTGGATAAGGCTACGCATCGAAAACCGTTGGTAAAGACAGTAACAACACATATATGGACTCTTAGATACGGAGAAAAGCGTTGCTATAAGGGGGGTCATGTTGTAGTGACTAAACATATCATCTTCATCAAACATAGCATCCCCAAGCTTGTGGCTTTGCATATCATTAGCATCATGGGTATTCAAAGAATTCATACTAACAACATTGCAATCATGCTCACCATTCACATATTTCATGCCAAGCATTCTATGTAATTCTTCTTCTAGCACTTGAGCACAATTTTCCTTTCCATCATACTCACGAAAGATATTAAAAAGATGAAGCGTATGAAACAAACTCAATTCCACTTTTTTGTAATTTTCTTCTATAAACTAAACTAGTGATAAAACAAGAAACAAAAAGATTCGATTCCAAGATCTAAAGATATACCTTCCAGCACTCACTTCCCCGGCAACGGCGCCAGAAAAGAGCTTGATGTCTACTACACAACCTTCTTCTTCTAGACGTTGTTGGGCCTGCAAGTGCACATGTTTGTAGGACAGTGGCAAATTTCCCTCAAGTGGATGACCTAAGGTTTATCAATCCGTGGGAGGTGTAGGATGAAGATGGTCTCTCTCAGGCAACCCTGCAACCAAATAACAAAGAGTCTCTTGTGTCCCCAACACACCCAAAACAATGGTAAATTGTATAGGTGCACTAGTTCAGCGAAGAGATAGTGATACAAGTGCAATATGGATAGTAAATAAAGGTTTTTGTAATCTGAAAATATAAAAACAGCAAGGTAACTATTGATAAAAGTGAGCGTCTACGGTATTGCAATGCTAGGAAACAAGGCATGGGGTTCATACTTTCACTAGTGCAAGTTCTCTCAACAATAATAACATAGATAGATCATATAACAATCCCTCAACATGCAACAAAGAGTCACTCCAAAGCCACTAATAGCGGATAACAAACGAAGAGATTATGTTAGGGTACGAAACCACCTCAAAGTTATTCTTTCGGATCGATCTATTCAAGAGTTCGTACTAGAATAACACCTTAAGACACAAATCAACCAAAACCCTAATGTCACCTAGATACTCCATTGTCACCTCAATTATCCGTGGTCATGATTATACGATATGCATCACACAATCTCAGGTTCATCTATTCAACCAACACAAAGTACTTCAAAGAGTGCCCCAAAGTTTCTATCAGAGAGTCAAGACGAAAACGTGTGCCAACCCCTATGCATAGGTTCATGGGCGGAACCCGCAAGTTGATCAGCAAAACATACATCAAGTGAATCATGTGAATATCCCATTGTCACCATAGATAAGCACGGCAAGACATACATCAAGTGTTCTCAAATCCTTAAAGACTCAATCAGATAAGATAACTTCAAGAGGAAAACTCAATTCATCACAAGAGAGTAGAGGGTGAGAAACATCATAAGATCCAACTATAATAGCAAAGCTCGCGATACATCAAGATCGTGCCATAGAGAGAACACGAGAGAGAGAGAGAGAGATCAAACACATAGCTACTGGTACATACCCTCATCCCCGAGGTGAACTACTCCCTCCTCGTCATGGAGAGCGCTGGGATGATGAAGATGGCCACCAGTGAGGGATCCCCCTCTGGGAGGGCGCCGAAACAGGCTTCCAAGAGGTTTTTGGTGGCTACAGAGGCTTGCGGCGGTGGAACTCCCGATCTATCTTCGTATTCGATGGTTTTAGGGTATAAGGGAATATATAGGTGAAAGAAGTCGGTCGGGGGAGCCTCGAGGGGCCCATGAGACAGGGGGCGCACCCAGGGGGGTGGGCGCGCCTTCCTATCTCCTGGCCTCCTCGAAGCTTCCCTGGCTTGTATCCCAAGTCTCTTCATCATGTTCCTTCGAAAAATCACGCTCCCGAAGGTTTCATTCCGTTTGGACTCCGTTTGATAAAACAACAATATGGGCTGGGCCTCCGGTTAATAGGTTAGTCCCAAAAGTAATATAAAAGTATATAATAAAGACCGTAATCATTCAAAACAGATAATAAAACAACATGAATGCTTCATAAATTATAGATACGTTGGAGACGTATCACTCGGCGACAATGTGCGGCTCCCAGCCCATCAATGTCATGGGGATGGGCACTGGCGCACTCGGGACGATAGGAGCCGGAACGGGAGCAGGGACAGGCACGACGTCTTCCCGCAAGGCCAGTTCAAGCTCGTCCCAAAGCGCCTGATTTTCTTGAGACTCCGGCAGGGTGTCTTCCTCAGGAAACTGGAAGACTAAGGGCAGACCATCGTGATGCGGCATGGCGTACGTTTAGGTCAGGCTGGTTGGAGGTAGACGACAGGAGAATCGGAGAGGAAGAGAGAAGATTGTAGCGATACCGGGTACTGCGGGGTTGATTTTAAACTGTGGCACTGGCGACATTAAAAGTGGGAGCAGTTGGGACGAAGGTGGGTGGCGGAGCCTGGTCAAAAGGCTCGCCTCCCGGTGAGCCTACACAGGGGTCTGCTCGCATGCCTCCTTGTCAGCCGATGCAGCGGTCTGCTTGGACGCCTCCCGTCGACTCACATGTTTGCTCGGACGGCACTTGCCGATGAGAAGCGGGTCTCCTGGCGGCACGTAAATGCCCACGGTTTCAATAGTGAAAGCGTTCGCCTTAACGTGACAGGTCTTTGTTCCAAAATACCTTGACTCTTCATTTATGCAACTTGTCATAAGCAGCTAGTCTCAAATTGAAGAAAAAAATCACGAAGTTATATTTATGCCATATCACGTGACCATGCTCAGTTTCCAGAATTTATGGTCACTTTTGGATTTTCTGAAAATTAAGATCCAGGATTCGAAACAATATCATAACCTGCATCATGCAATAAATTTTAAGGCCATACATCTGTCCTGTTGTATTTCTTAAGAAAGGATTTGGTCAAACATTTTGCTTTGTTATACTTTAAACAAGTTATGTATGCAGAGTAAAAGGATAATCCCTCCGCACTAGTGCCTTGCCTGATATATTAACTCAAGTACTAGGCATGAACAAACGGGCTCAATTATGTGCTCATCTTGGTATAGTAGTAGTAGTACTAAGCAATGGAGTTGACGGGTGACTTTGGCAAGCGGCGACCGAGGGAATTGAACCGTGCTCAGCACAGTAGGTAAACTTGTCTAGTTACTAAAGCATCCCTCCGTTGTTCACCGGTAGTCATTATGGACTGGGGACCTGAGGGGAATTTCTTAGGGCTGGAATTCTGGCCGCCAGATATTTCGACTCAAAATGTGGAGGCTCGACTGGTTGGGGTTGCCTAATGTGTGTACCACGCACGCCACTAGAAGGACACGAGCCTGGTTTTTTCAGGATCAACACGAGCCAAGGTCTGGCTGGTACGCCGTTGGGTCCTACCATTCGGGAATACGAAAGGAAACTTTTTAATTGCCGAACGAATCTATGTGTATTACAATGCCCGTATTTTCCTTGCAAATACTAATCTCAACGTGGTAATTGATTTGTGACGAGTTGTTGAATTAGAGTGAGTTTGTGATATACTGATCTTAACGTGGATTTCACATTTCATGGTATCCCTAGTAAGTTTTTCAATGCAAGTTCAAATTTAAAAGATGAACAATACGGAGGTGAGAAAACTTTGTATGTATCAAGCATATGACCACACACACACACACACACACACACACACACACACACGAACACAACAACAATCCAATAAGTATGGTGCATCTATTTTTCCAAACCATGCGTGTATGACACGAATTCAAAAATACTACTTTTGTTCCTAAATATTAGTCTTTTATAGATTTCAACAAGTGACTACATACGGAGCAAAATGAGTGGATCTACACTCTAAAATATGTCTATATACATCCGTATGTGCCAGTCAATTTGAAATCTCTAAAAGACTAATATTTAGGAACGAAAGTAGTAAAATGTAAGACATGCATGGTCCTCAATTTAATATTTAAAATGAACATGAAAATGAAACATGAATATTTAGTCTAGGAGTACAGTACATGCAAATGTTGTGTTTAGGCGGATCTATGATTGTCGGGGGTCAACCCCTCGACCTTAGATAAAATTGTGAAGCCCTGTTTAGGGCTATTTAGATTATATTTGTCCCCACCCTCCCAACCACCGATGGGTTGTGCACCCCCACCCCTCCTCCCTGGGAGAATATCATGTGCCCCCATACCTTAGATGCTATATGCCGATACGAGTTGCTTGGAGCTTGTAGATATGAGATATAGCACCTCACATGAGGTCTTAATATTTTTACAGGAAACCTTGATGAGTTTGAGAATTGCACACAATTTGTACAAAAAATACTCAGATGCCCTTGGATCCCATATCCAACGACCTCGAAGCTCGTATCATCGTAGCATCTAAGATGAAGGAGGACATCGCATTCTCCTTTATGTAAGAATATCGTGTGGTACCACACCTTAGATGCTTTGGTGATACAAGCTCTTCCGAGTCATTGGATTTCGAGCCAACACCTCCTCGGTGGTTTGAATGGTTTTTTTGCAGAAAAGTGCCCAAAGAGTTCGGCCACTGCTTAGAAGCACAAAGACTGCTCAGATGCCATTGGATCTCAGATCAAACGACCTCAAAGCTCGTATCACCGTAGCATCCAAGCTGCGAGAGCACCTGATGTTTTCTCGCACGGGAGAATATGAGGTTCTCCCGCATCGTAGATTCTATGGTGATACGAGTTCACGGAGATCTAATGGCCCACAGTAGGAGGTTTGAATGTTTTTGCAATATACGACTGAGAGAGTTTGGGAATTGCACAGGAAGTACAAGTACTACACATGTGCCATCTGATCACTGATCATACGACCTAGATGCTCATATCACCGTACAAGTACTACACTTGTCATTAATCAAATTTGGACCTAAAACTAACAAATCTGAAAGACGAGATTCCAACTGGGAACCTGGACTACAAAGCGTAAGTCGATAGCCTGAAACAACAACGGTTGTTGGCTTTTGTCACATCCCAAGTTCTGGTATGACCTAGACTAGCTAGTCATTTATGCATCATCTTTAAATTCCATTTAAATTTGAAATGAGGATTTGTGAAACCCTCAGACTGATTTCTGGAAATGACCCAGATAAAAATTGCTCCAAGAAGGTCCAAGAAAATGCTCATGTTGCTCTCTGAAAATATTGGACAGAGATAAAAATCAAACCAATATTTTTAGGAGCTCATAAGTATTTATTTTGGGAATTTGGAATTAATGTAGTAAATATTTGCTTTGGATATATATTGTTATATATATATACAATATTGTCCAAAAACTATGCTAGTTAATGAGGAGCTTTGGAATAATACCACTAGCTCCTGCAAAAATTGACATAAGAAATAAAATGATTTAGTATTTTTATTAAATCAAAACATCTGTCAGAAAAATAGAAAAGAAAAACAAATAGGAAAAAAGGGAGCTTACCTGCGGCCTGGCATTGTGCGGCCTGGCCTGGCCCAGTGGCCCAACAGGCCGGCCCAGCCGACTGGCCAGTGCCAGTCGTCGTCTCCACCGCGCCAGGAGGATAGGGACATGTGCCCGCGGCGCGCACGCACGCGTCCGGCCACCTCCTGGTCGCCTGCCTGCTTTCCCCGCCACGTCGACGCTGCGGATAGATGCGCGGGTGCCGCATGGATCGAGCCCTCCCCTTCTTTCACTCCCTCTCCCTCTCTGCCGCTCTCTCTCTCGCTAGCCGAGCGCTGCCGTCGCCGCCGCTCGTTGTTGCCATAGGCACCGCCTCCTCCTCGCCTCCCCGACACGCTCCCCAGCTCCGCCATGTCGCCCTCGTCCTCTCCGCCAAGCCGCGCCTCGTCGGACGCCCCGTGGAACCGTCACCGTCGCCATCTTCGCCTCCGGTCGCCGGAGATCGTCTTCGCCGCCCCGCCGACTCCAGCCCTTCCCCGAGCTCGCGTCGACGCCGTCGAGCCCGCTGTGAGCTCCTGCCCCGTTCCCCTCTCTCCGTCTAGCCGCCCGCATGTCGTAGCCCCTTCTCCCCACCACGGCCGTAGCTTCTCGCCGCCGTCCATGTCGCCGCCATCGCCCTGGCCACCGCAGCCCGCAACCGAGCGCATCACCGTCCTCCTGGTGCCACGAGGGTGCTGCAGAGCCCCTCGGGTGGCCTCCCCGTGCCCCGCAGCCCGCTCCCGCTTGAAGCCGAACTCCGACCGCCGCCTCGAGCTCCGGTCCGGCAAGCTCCGGCACCCCCGCAGCCTCCCACCTTCTCCCCTGGACGCGGACGACGACGGGCTATGCCCCGGTGATCTCCACGCGTCCAGCCGCCCTCATAACGCAAGTCCGACGAGTCGCCGCCGCGTTGTTGGTCGCCGCCGGCCAAAACTCTGGCGGGCTGACGTGGTTGCTTAGTTAGGTGCTAATCATCGCTCAATTAACCCCCTGACACTAACACTAGGCCCCAGCGCCACTAATCCTTTTTAGTTAGATTTGTAGTTAGGATTAATTAACTCTGTTAATTAACCATGACACTGACATGTGGACCCCATACGTCAGGTTTGACCCGGTCAGCCACGGTTGACGCGCTGATGTCATGCCTCTGTAATGCTGACGCAGTTATTCATTTTCTAGTATTAAAATAACTCAGCAAATTCCAGAAAATGATTTAAATTTCAAAAAATCATAGAAATTCAACCGTAGCTCAGATTGAAATAATTTATATATGAAAAATTATCAGAAAAATGCAATCTGTCCATCTGTCCCAGTTTCATGCATGACAAACCAACCTAAACCTGCTATATAGGTGAAAACATATAAATGGCATATATAAGAGCTTAATTTGGAGTTGCATTTGAACCCTTGGTTCAAATGGACTTCATTCAAATTGAGTACTAGTTGCATTAGCTCAAGCAACATCACATATTCATGCCATGTTCACGCATCATGTTGTTGCATATGATTGTGTTTTGATTTTCGACATTGTTCCTTCTCGATAGGTCCTGCTCCAGAGACCGTTCCAGAGTACCTGTCTGAGGAGCAGTGCCTTCCTTGTTGATCTCCTAGGCAAGCAAACCCCCTTGTTCATTACGATACAATCCTACTCTCTCGCTCCTGCTCTCTTTTATTGCATTAGGACAACAACGATTCAACTGCTACTTTGTGTTGCGGTAGTTGAACCCATTCCTCTGCATGACCTGTCATTGCCACAGTAAATAGTTGAAACCCACTAGCATGTGTAGGAGTTGATTGAGCCATGTTGTGTCCCTACCATGCTATGCCTGCTATTACTTAGAGTTGTGTCAGGTCTAATTCATTGGGAATGAATTGGAGTGTTACAATATGTTCTGATGCTGAGAGTGAAGTGTGTGAACATGTTTTGATAAAGGTAGCGGTGAGAGGCCATGTAGGAGTACATGGTGGGTTGTCTCATTGGAACCGTCCTTAAGCACTGAGTTCTATGTATGTTGTCTAATGACTCGATACTACCACACATTGGGATCCTTAATTGACTCTCTCGACTTATTAACCAACTTGGTCTCTGTCCAGGAGTCGCAACTAGTTTCTGGTGTTTGTAGGTAGTGCTATTTTTCTACCGACTGGAACCCGGCAGGGTGGGCTTGGGACAGACTAGGCACAGGTGGCACGGTGTACCAAGTGGCACCCGGATGGTGGGCTTGGGAACCCTGCTCACATCGTTTGGGGCCGTGAGCAACACCCCGGCCGGATCTCCTTGCGGATGGAACCCGAATAGGCGATAAACCTGGACTAGAGTCTTGTGTGGTTAGTCAGGTCGTGGCCAACACCCTCGCCAGGCTTCCGCTTGAAGGTTGCCGAGATACATGACGTGTACATGGCGGTAAGTGGCGAGAGCGTGTGTGAAGAAGTACACCCCTGCAGGGTTAACATGATCTATTCGAATAGCCGGGTCCGCGGTTATGGACTTCTTGGATGCTTACATGGTACATAGACAACTTGAAGTGGATACTCTAAAATGCTCAAGACAAGTGTGAGTGCTATGGATGGCCTTCTCGTAGGGAGACGGGGATGAATCCATAGTAGTGTATTGTGTGGTGATTAGTGGACTCGTGTATGTTGTCTCACCTCAAAGAAGTTCTCGTAGTCGTAGAACAGGATAGCCGCTGAGTCAAAGCTGGCTTGCTGCAACTAAACCCCACATTACCCTCTTGATACAAATGCATGTATGGTAGGATCTGATGTAAGTCTTGCTGAGTACCTTTGTACTCATGTTGCTTTATTTATGTTTTTGCAGTGGAGACTTCGGTCTTACTAGTTTACGTGGACTTCGACAAGTAGCTTGTACCTCAGCTACGATCTTGATAAGATGTTGTAGATAGTCAGGCTCTTCAGCCTTTTTCATTTGTACTCCCTCCGTTCCTAAATATTTGTCTTTCTAGAGATTTCAATAAGTGACTACATACGGAGCAAAATGAGTGAATCTACACTCTAAAATATGTCCATATACATCCGCATGTGATAGTCCATTTGAAATCTCTAAAAAGACAAATATTTAGGAACGGAGGAAGTAGATGTTTGTATTCAGACATGTAATGCTTCCGCTTGTTGCTTGTATGCTCTGTATGATGGGTCCTATGACCCCTATTTGCAATAAATGCTATGATGTCTCTTCTGAGCCTTTATCTATATGAGTTGTTGAGTTATGTTGTGATGCCATGTTGTACAGCACATACTTGCATGTTATGCATACGTGTAATGTGTATTGCTATGTGTGGGATTTGACTAACTAGTTGTTTATCCTTAGTAGCCTCTCTTACCAGGAAATGTCTCCTAGTGCTTCCACTGAGCCCTGGTAGCTTGCTACTGCTCCGGAACACTTAGGCTGACCGGCATGTGTCCTTCTTCGTTCCTGTGTCTATCCCTTCAGGGAAATGTCATGCGGTGTCTACCGGAGTCATGTTAGCCTGCTACAGCCCGGTTTGCCGGAGTCCTACTAGCCCAGTTGCTACAGCCCGGATTCACTCGCTGATGACCGACACGTTCGTTGCTGGGTCATGTATGCCTGTCCCTATAAGTGAGTGCCACTTTGGGTTCACGACTAGCCATGTCAGCCCGGGTTCTTTGTCATATGGATGCTAGCGACACTATCATATACGTGTGTCAAAAGGCGCAAACGGTCCCGGGCATGGTAAGGCGACACCCGTGGGAATACCGTGCGTGAGGCCGCAAAGTGATATGAGGTGTTACATGCTAGATCGGTGTGGCATAGAATCGGGGTCCTGACAGCTTTGTCCCATAACTTGATTTTATAGAGTATTACGTTGAGTAGAGTAGAGGGAGTGCCTGGTCAACACGTGCATGACCGTTGACTCACTTACTGGTTGGTCCCAGGTCTGTGATCTCTCTCTTCTCTCCATCGTCTAACCTTTGCATGGGCACACACGAAGAGCGGCACTAGCTTGCCGTGGTGTTATTACAACTGAAAAAAGCTTGGAAAATAGAAGAATCGCCTAGAACAAGAGACGTTGCGGCTGGTCGAGACGGAGCTAACCACACCTATCCTCCGTGCCACGTTAGCATGATGAAGCTGTGTGGCTAGTGGGGTGTTTTGACCGACTGGCTGGGTCCTGAGGTCGAACCATAGGTACTACGTCTGATACAGTATGTTTTTACATGCACATTTTTCCTCCGGGCCGAGACGTGGCACACCCTACCGCGCGGTTTCGGGGTCCTCCTGGGTGGTGCACGCATATATTCTTCTTGACGTGGGACATCCTACCACGCGTTTTCCGGGTCCTCCTCGGTCGTAGTGCCGAAGAAAGTAAATGAGTCGTCAAATCACAAAACACCACCTTTCCCGCCGAGTACATCAGTGAAGCACAGTGGCTAGCTAGTGGGGCTAGTTCGACAGATTAGCTAGGCCGCCGCCACATTTGTTTTTCACCCCTTTTTTATCTACTTGCCAGTTGGTAAATTTAAATATCCACCGCGGCGTTGCTCTAGTGTTTGGGTGCGGCAGGATTTTTAATTTTTTGAATGACGGGAGAGGCTTGGCGGGATTTTTAATTTTTTGATTGATGGGAGCAGGCGCGGCAGCAATTAGTCATGATGACTCCGCCTGTAAAACCCACCGCTCCCTGATGTGAGAAGTTGTCGACTGGTGTTTTACCATGGTGAAAACCAAAAGATTCCCCGCTCCTCGGCTGGCTCCCTCCGCCTTCCTGTAGATTGCATTGCCTTTTAGCCATTTCGCCCTCTTTGCTTCATATCCCAATTGCTTCTACCTGGTGCCATGGCGGCGCGGTTGATCACGGAGTTTGAGGTGAGGCGCCTGACACAGGAGCTCCAGGCCAAGGATGCGGAGCTCAGGGCCAAGGACGTGGAGCTCCGTGAGCTCAAGGAGGAGAGGAGTGTCATGCTCCTCCATTATGTGTGGCAGTTCACAGAGCTTCAAAAGTGGCAGGCGTCCACCACAAAGATGCTCGAGGCATCGGCACCGTTGCTGCAGAAAGCAGGAGATACGATAGGCCGTCAGGGGAGCCGGCTGGAGCGCGAGTGGGCTGATCTTGACGAGGTCCAGGATCGCCTCAGCCACTTTGTGAACCAAGTTGACACGCACGTGTTGCTACTGCGCGATGCCTACCATCAAGTGAGCGCGGCCATGCCGGCCGTCGGGCTAAACCCGTTCGACCACCTGGTGGACTTCAACGAGTTGCGGCTTCCTAACCTGGTCTCCTTCTTCACCTATATCTCCGAGGAGCTGAGCCATCTCCGCGCGATGGTGGGGGCGGAGCTAGACAAGGAGGGGTTGCTGGCTGCCATCGCCATTCCGGGTGAATCCTTTCAGGACTCCATCACCGGAATCTATTCATGCCATTGGACGTCATCTTTGACGAGATGGCTCCCGTCGACCGGGAGCGGGCTCTGCGGGTGGTTGCACCCTGCATCACCAACATCGTGCGCCTCGAGAAGCAGAGGGACTTCGTTGGTGTTTAGGTGCCCTCTGCATGGGCATGTCCATGTCTCGGTGCAACATGACTGTTGGATCAAACTCAGACGATGCAGATCAGTAACTATAGCACAAAGCGTGTGGGTGTGTTTGGTTGCGTTCTCCTCTCAATATAGTTGTTTACTCTTCGTGTATTTGTGCTAACCTACTAGTGTGGACTCATCCACCCTTCGTGAACTCTGCCAAACACCCAAAAGTGGGTCGAGAAGGGAACTTTTTCTCCCATCCCGTGCACCCTTCATACACCGTGCCTAACACTATTCATGCTTCATATGGTTCATGTTTCATGGAGTACTGTAGCACCGTACTCTCCGTGCGCTGTAGACCTAGTTCTGTTAACATTGATCTCACCATTTAGTCTCGACCGGACAGTCGAAAAAGCGGTACTATGTTACTACATTACTGTTCATATAGTTCACGTGCGCACAACATCATTTGTTATCGTCATATCTTACTACACTAGCAACAAGATTATGTAGTACTAACGTATGAACCACTGCACATGCCTAGTAGTAGGAGCACTTTGTATGTTCAACTGGCTATCGTGTTTCGCACTTCTCCGTCGTAAGAATGGAAACACTTGTTGTAATCATTTTTTTTCTTTAGAAAAACAGTGGACCAGCTCTACCGTGTGGATCCTCCTCCAGCCATGCACTAAATTACTCACTTTCACCGACGTGTGGGACAGCCAGCATCGGGGTCCACCAGCCATGCACTAAATTACTCTGTAGTAGAGTGATAGTAGACTACCCCGATCGAAGCGCCGCAGTAATGCCCAATGAGCCGTTAAATCACAAAACCCCCTCCTTTCCAGCAGTAAGTTGGACGGATGAAGCAACCATCATTTCACTCTCTCTCTCGGCTTCCTCTCTTGAAGAAAAACCCCACTTGCTTCGCTTCTCCCTCATCTCATTCCTCATTTCACTCTTCTCTCTCAACTTCCTCTCTTGGATGGACGCTGGAGCACCGGCCGACGTGATGTCTATGGATCTGGGCAAAATTGTCGAGGCTCATGGTACGAAGAAGCGCAAGCACCCCGCCGGGACTACCGCAGAGAAGCTCAAAGCCATCGCCCTGTCCAAGCCCCCCTCTCCGGGATCCCTCGTTAAGCAAGTCCAGGTAATATCTTCTTGACGATCTTTTTCTCGATCTTGATCGTGTTTTTTCATCTAACACGCAGTACTAGTACTAGTAGTACAACTTTCTGGGTGATCTTGCATGTGATTTTTGTGTGCCAAATGACGGTTCTAAATTCCTCTTTTGACCAAAACATGCGAGAGGTTGACGCAGATTTCTTATAGATTACTTTCAACTACTCCATCTGTCCCAAATTTCTTGTCTTGGATTTGTCTAGATACAGATTTATCTAATACACAAATGTGACTTGAAACATCCGTATCTAGACAAATCTAAGACAAGAATTTTGGGACAGAGGGAGTACTTTATGAACATCAATGCTACCTTTGAAGAGGGTATATTTGCCTCAGTAACTTGTGTTATGGATATTGCAAGTAATCCCTCTGCTCTCATGCCTTTGAAGACATGTTCTAGTGTCTTTGTTCAATCATTTCTATGTGTATATGTAGTCATATATGGAGTATAATATCGAAAATCATCTTATATTTCTGAACGGAGGTTGTAATAAAATATGGTTTCTGTTTGAATTAGAACCAGGTCCGCGGTGGACATGAAGTTCTCAAAGTCATGCCGAGTGAACTAGAAGACCTAAGGATGATTTCTATTGCTAAATTATCCAGCTGATGTGTCCTTGTTGCCACGTGTCCTAAACTAGTATTTTCCTGTAGCATTGTTGTCAGGCATGTTCTCGAGGCTGTACTTGACCCTAAAAATTTCCTGGTTGTGCCTTTGATTACGAAGGGTGTGGTTCTTGTAAAGCTTCCCAACAAATATGATGCGGCCTATCTTCGTCATCATGTTTATGACTGGAAATACCACTGTTAGGTTCTCCAAGGTTGACGAGATGGTGATGGTGCTTGTAGACATCTCTCACGAAGTCCATGGCCTAGTCAGTTATGCGGGGTGCATCCCGTAGTTCTGTGGCATGAAATAGTCTATAGAGTTTAATTAGTGCAACTTTGCTTGTCTGTAGTAAGTACTATTGTTCAGTACTTGATTTGTGTTTGTGAACCCTATATTATTTATTAGTACTGCCGCTTTTGGTGTGTGGTCGGTCCTGAGAACGGTCTATGTTAATGTCTGTCCACTCAATTCAGTCTGTATATTTTGAAGTATCCAGATCATCTTTTTTGTGAGGACGGTTTATCAATTCTGGTTACACTCCAATATCTGTATGCATTGCAAGGTTTATCGCACCCACCGGGATTTCCAGTCCCATGGATGTTTGGTCCATACGATTTCTCACGACCTTTGGACTGTCCTTCTTGTGGGAGTAGGCGGGGGCCCTTCATGCGACCCTTAGTTGGACGATCAATCTTCTATTTAGTACTTCAACATAGTGATTTCCTGGTAAGGATTCACTCATGTCACATCAAGTAAATCTTATTGATTTACTGTCTAAATCTTATTGATTTAATGTCATGTTTTCTTTCTTTTCCTGCAATTTATGATGCAGGTTTTGCCATGTGACATTCATCACATAATAAACCGTTTGGTTTGCTCTACGATGGCTATTTTTGCAGGTTTCACTTCTTATGTCGTGTTAGTAACGAAGGCACTGTCCATCACTTATATTACTAGAAAAAATTGGATCAGTCTATTGTCTGAGTACAAGCTAAATCCATATGATGAACTGTAGTTTGGTTTATCAAAAATGCCACAATTAGTCCTTCTCGCGTTTAAAAGAAAGGAAGAAAAAACTGGATCACGGTCACGGATCCTCGTCAAGTTAGAAAGCTGGTCATAGCAGACCAGACACGGTCGCCGCTGTCTTGCACATCGGTACCACCTTCAGCAACGGATCGAGCACCGGCAGTTGCTCTAGCACTGACAGCGGTAGCAGCTCAGTCTGATCTAGCTAAGTATTGGGCACCGACCGTGTCAGCGGATCAGGCTGATCTACTAGAGGATCGGGCATCGACGCCGGCACCTGATCCGACACCAGCACCAGCTCTACAAGGAGCACCATCTCCGGCAGAAGCAACGGCTTCGGCACCTGCACCAACACTTGCACTTGCATCTGCTCCGGCCCATACAGCGGCAACCGAATGAGCAGCTGCACCGACAACAGACTGGGCTGCAGTTCGCACTTCATATACCAAAGTCCTTACAAAAACCGACATATCCACCTTCTTGGTAAGCATAGGCCGCCCAAGTGCTTCATTCTTTTTTCTTCCCATGTTGTTTCACATGATTCACTATGTTGATCTAACTATTTGGGTATGTCTTCTTGTTTGCAAACAGAGAATTCCTAGAGCAACGAGGGAGTCGTTCAACAATCCGGGCGACCGTGGCCAAGTTTCTCTTACCATGCGCAGCCTTGGTGTGAATGAACTTGCTCAATATATAGTAAGTACAAAGGATGGTCGCATGATGATTGATGCTAAAGGATAGTCAAGGTTCAAATCTAAACCATATCTTGCGGTAGGGGATGATGTCAAAATTGAACTTTCTCGGCAAGGAGAGCTGGTCCAAATCAACTTCGAAATTCTTTAGTAGCAGCATGCAACTGTCGAACTGATCTATCCTCCGAGAGATTTTGATGTAATAATCTGGCATGGTGAAAAAAGTGTCCTCTATGTATAAGTAGTACGATTGTATTATTTCTCACATGGTATATCGTTGATAGAATTGCAACTCTCATTGCTGGTTAGGAACTGTAGTTCGATTTCATTCTAACAGCTACTCTGCTTTACTCAATTTTGTGTATTCACCTTGCAATAGCATCTAAAACCAGCGCCATAACAATCGCTTGCAATATGAAAAGCGCTGAGGTAGAACACATGGGCCCCAAACATGCAGGTTGGGCCTGCGGCCCAAAGTCCAGAACCGTGAGCCTATCTAAGTATTATATTCTCAGCTGAACCCCCATAATGCCCGTGCGCTGCACGTAACATCAAGATGCATTTGTATGAGTATTTTATCTTGTGAGAGAAAAGGATGAACGAGGTAAGGCCTTACTTGTAAATGTGGAGAGGTGTGTGGGTACCTTTTTGCAAAATTGCCATAGTTTCCTTCTTATCAATCAGATATAAATCGGACGGCCAATAATGCAGGATGGCAGGCACACCATCATCACCAACTCATCTATACTGTATTAAAAACAACTCTGTTTTTTATAATTATATATGTTATATATATTCCCCTTGATTTTTCTTATGTATAAAGTTGTGATATAGAAGATTTGCATAATTCTTTATAGAGGGAGTATTTCTCTGTCAAAAATATATTTATGTGTAACTAGTTACTCCTGTCTTTCTACTTCCTTTCGTTAATATGTGGGGCATCCGGCAACGGGGTCCACGTGCCATATGCACAAATTAGAGTGCACAACTGCACGGTAGACACACCCCGGTCGTAGCGCCGCAGTAGTGCCCAATGAGCCATTAAATCACAACCCCCCCCCCCTCTAGCTTTAGCAGTAAGTTGGATGGACGAAGCGGCAATATTTCACTAGACCTGAATGACTGAATCCCCTTCTCCCTTGTCTGCTTGTTCAGAGAAAACCACCTCTCGGTGATTGCATAGGGTTTTCTCATGGAGAACCAGGTACGAATTCTTCATCCATCCCCGATAAATCCAAGTCCCTAGGTCGCAGGTAATCCTAGGATGGCAGCCGTCGCCGTTGATGCATTTTTCTTCCTACTGAATCTAGTGTGTTTCATTTACAGTGCCAAAAGTGCAAGGATCCTACAGGTTTCTGCGCCCTCGGCGAGACGCCACACTTGGTCCTTCTCATCCTAACACAGGATTTTAAAACGCACACAGTATGGTCCTAGAATCCTCTTTTCTATCCGGGAGGGTTGGGGTTTTTTGAACATGCTGTCGACTAATTTGGAAATTTGGATTGCTATATTTGCATAAAAGGTACTACTAGTACGATGGTCAACACTGACGTGGAGGAAGTTATTTCTAGATTTGGATAGGGAATACATTGTGTTCTCATATTATTTTTCCTGCAGTGCACTATTTGCTCTGCCAGAACACATGTACTCAAGATGCTCGGCCTTGCCATAACTGAATACACCAGTTTAATGATCACAGTGAAGACAAGCCATGGATATAAGTTCCGAGTTGGGTTCATGAACCAACAAGATCGCTGCTTTTTTATGGCCGAACTTGGATAAACTTTCTCAAGTGTTACAGACTGAAAGTTGGCGCACGAATGTTGATGGAAATAGCAGAACCTGGTCTCATCTTCACTGTGATCTTCCACCCCGACGTCATTCCAATTGTTCATCCATGTTAGTTTTGTATCTGGTTCTTGCTTTTTGCCTCGATTACTTCTTAATCCACCAATTCTGTCTAACTAATCATAATTTAACTTTAGAAGTAGCAGCAAATCTCTCACACAGATGCTACTTCTAACTAATATTTTCTTATAATTGATGGCACGTGTAGGTTTTTTCAGAGTTAAGCAGGTTGCTCGTTTGTTATTCTGTAATAACAAGGCTGTTACTAATGGCACTGAAGTTCACTGGGACGACATCCACAAGTTCCTACACTTTATTGATCGTCTTGAGGTCCTTGTGGGGCGTTTCAATGGTGGAAGGCCACATGGGATATGTGTGCCACTTCTGCACTCGTTGAACAGGTCCAACTGTATCGAGAAACTTATGGTACGAGCTGTTTTCTGTTATATATGTTGTTCATAAACTATTTCTTATACACAGTTTTACAGTTGTGATCTTCTTCAAACAGAAGCTGCCCAGTTCTATTAATGAAGGCCTGACCATGGTCATGGTCGGGTCAGACTTGCGCTTGGTCACAACATGGTGTTTATGTCGACCTACTCCATTCCCCTTGGAGGTGAAAAGATACTTATTCATGGGTGGTCTCAAATAATGAAGGCCCATCCATCTTGGAGAATAGGACAGAAGATTATGTTCCTGCTTTTCCATGGCTCTAAAGCGAATATCCTGTTTATTGACCATCTTGCGATATGAAGCCGCTTTCAGAAGGTTGTGGATGCGCGGGGTGGCGCCTGAGCCTTGTCCTGGGGCTTGGCGGCCTCACCCTTGGTGAACTGTAGGCAAAGTAGCACTATTTCAGGCGTGCTTTGTACGGTTGAACCTGTATAAGTACTCATACTGCTTTCAGCTATGGTTGTTAAGTGCCCCTGCTAGTTTCAGTTATGGTTGTTAAGTACTCCTGCTGCGTTTACAGTCTGTCGTGTTTCTTTAGTCCTGTCTTCCTCCAGCCGCCAAAACCAAACCAGCGCCGGCGGGGCCACCTGCTTCCGCCTCCCACGGCTGGCTGTGCCTTAGCGCACGCATCGCCGCCCCACCGTCTCCTAAATCATTAATGCCGGCGTCCGATGCCTCGTCGTCGTCGTCCACGCGCTTTGGTGCGCTCGCCGCGGCGCTGCCCTCTCACGTTGTCAACATGGTCAACAAACAACAGGAATCGACAGAACTACGTGGAGAGGATGACAATAGGGGGCCACCATGTCAGCGTATGGAAAAACAAAATGCTTCCTCCTAGTATTTTCCTGACATCTAGGACCCACGACATTGTGCGCGTATATAGTCAATAGACAAGAGAACAGCACAAGATCGGCTAACACCTGGGACGTAGCTGCTCGAGCAGTATTTTTTTTTGTTATTGTTGAGACGGAGCAGGGTTTGAACTGGGCTGTGGCCCGTCTAGCCCAGGCTTATATTTTATGTTCACCATGTGACCAGCCCAACTATTTTTTCTTTGTGAAAATGAGCCCAGTTTATTTTTTCTGAAGAACACCCCATCCAGGCCTACTTATTTTTCTACGCCTTGATGGGCTGCAACTCTTTCAAAACTCCTATTAATCTTGAAAGTAATATGAAATGGGTTGTAAATATAAAAACAGATGAAAAATTGGCAATTACTTTATAATTTCTGGATTTTTTCACTTTTCAGATTCCTATTTCACTGGGCCTTAACCTAATTTAAATATATCTTCAAAGTACTTTAAATCTGGCTCGACATTTCGGTATTAAAAATAGTTTGGAACCCACAGAAATGTGCGAAATCGGCCCTGGCCAACCAAAAAAACGGACTGCAATAAATTGAATAAAAAGTTGCAATGAGCTATATATAAATTATTAAAAAAGAGGAAATGGTCTAACTTGTGGGCCTATTAAGTTGACACGTATGCAAGATTTTTTTAGTTATTATATACGTCAATAGACGATTCTAGCAAACGTAACCATTGGATGTCAATTCAATGTCCGTCGTGTTTCTTCAATCTCTGGTCTTCTTGCTCCAGACGCCAAATCCAGCGCTGGCGAGACCGCCTGTTCCCGCCTCCCGTGGCCGGCTGTGCTACCGCGCAGGCCTCACCGCCCCCTACTACTCCCACCGCTGGCCAGGGCATCCCTCTACTCACCCACATCCCCTGTTATTCTGTGGCGACTGGAGCCTCACACCGCAGCCGAACTAGTGAACCCTCGTACTCCTCTCTACGCGGGCTTCCACTGCTGCCTCTTCTCCGGCTCCGTATCGTCCCCTTCCTAGGCCTCGCCTTCGTCCACCGCCCTGGTACTCTCGGCGCGGCGTGGTCATTGTGGTCAACGACCGACTTTCATCGAAAGAGTATTGTACGTGGAGAGGCTGACAGCTGGGTGCATGGCAGCCACAAGGAAGTGCCTCCTTATTACGCGCAAAATAATTATTCCTCCACCTGACAACAGGGATCCACCAGACGGGCCACCCTATTTCGCGAAAAAAATATTTTCCCCCTGACTGCTGGGACCCACCGGACGCAGCAAGGAAGTGCAGTGGCCGGCTGTGATGCCGCGGATGCCTCACCGCCCCCCTATTATTCTCACCGCTGGCCAGGCCATCCCTCTACTCACCCACACCCCCTGTTATTCTGCGGTGACGGCAACCTCACACCGCAGCCGAACTAGTGAACCCTCATACTCGTCTACGCGTGGGCATCCACTACCGCGTCTTCCCTGGCTCCGCGTTGTCCCCTTCCTAGGCCTCGCCGTCGTCCAGCGCCCTGGTGCTCTCGGCGCGGCGTGGTCAACGTGGTCAAGGAACGACCTCCATCATACGTGGACTGTACGTGGAGAGGCTGACAGCTGGGTCCACGGCCGCAGAAAGGAAGTGCCTCCTTATTACGCGGAAAATAATGATTCCTCCACCTGACAGCAGGGATCCATCGGACGGGCCACCGTATTTCGTGAAAAACAAAATGTTTCCCCCTGACTGCTGGACCTACCAGCTACATCTTCGCACGCAAGGAAGTGCATCCATATTACGGGAAAAAAAGGATTTGCCCCTGACTGCTGGAACCCACCAGCTACATCTTCGCACGCAAGGAAGTTCCTGATAGTCGGTACCCACCTGGTCGAAGCGTACGTAGCGTTGTCATTCTGTTCATCCAGCCCCAACCGGCTCAATCGATCGGGGTCCTGTTCATCCAAAGGCAACACCACGGGGTCCTGTTCATCCACCCCCACCGGGAACTGTTCATCCAAACCACCCCCCCCCCCCCAGCAACGCTCGCTGTTCATCCAGAGGCAGCATCGATCGGCTTCAGTTAGCAGCAGTAGCGAAAGAATCGCTTGAACGGGTTCAGTTAACAGCCATCGATCGATCGCTCGGGTTCGGTAACGCGTAGCCTGCAGTGCAATCTCTCGGGTTCAGTAGGCACACGCCTCGGTCGGGTTCAGTTAGAGCCCAACGCCTCGCACCCACGTGCGTCCGTGTACGAGAGAAACGTGCAAACCTCTCTACATCGCTCCGCCCCGACCACCCACCTAACCGGGAACACCCCGATATTTTCCTCGCCCTCGCTTCTACCACGGTTTTTTTCGTCATGGACGACCCATAGAATATCATGCAGCTGCGTCTCCGACCCGCCCAGGACGAAAAACCCATTTTCTGTCATGATTTTTTGTCATAGAAGTAGGAGCCCACCACATCGATGATGATACCGGGTTTTGTCGCAATTATCGTCATAGAAGTGTCATAAGTATGACACAAAATTTTTTCATTCAACCCAAAATGTCATGGATGTTTTTTTTTGTAGTGTAAGACCTTCTAACTCATGACCTAAATCGAAATAATTCTGTAAAATCAACAATGCAAAAAAATCTGGGAAACTTTCACACAATTTTGACAAGATATTTAAAAATATAGTAGAAATTCAATTCTATAAAATAACCTAGTTTAAATTCCTAACATATTTTTAAATATATGTTTTCAAAAAGTACTACTAGAGCTTCAGCAAAAATTTCAATGCACCTTGTTAAAGTTAAATCTAGCTAAAAAGAAATACTTGGATCCGATTGTTCAATTGTAAGTGTGAACTTTTCTTAGAATGGTCCGATTGGTATAGTTGATTTTACATTTTTTTTCTTTTAATCTTATATGAATATTTTAAAATTTTGATCATAATTTAACAAAATGGGGGCTGAATTTAAATTTCTACTGTATTTTTAAATATGTTTAAAAAAATTATGAGATTCCCTTTTTCTGTTAGAATTTCAATTTTAGTGAATGTTTTCAATTTTTTCAGGACACTTTCAATTTTTGGTCAAAATTTACAAAATGGGGGCTGAAATTGAATTTCTATTGTATTTTTATTAAATCTGTTTGTCAACAAAGTGTGAAACTGTCCCTGGTTGGTCAGCTTGGTAGGGCTGATTTTTGTGATTTTTTCAATTTTCTTCTGGGCACTTTCAATTTTTGGTCAAAATTTGACCCAAAAAGTTGGTCAAAATTCAGATAAATACCTGACATGTATGTCAGGGTGGACACGGTCCGAGCCGGCGTTTGGACCGGCCGCCGGCGGTCCGAGCCGGACCGGACCGAGCAGCCGAGCGGTCCTGTTTTCAAGGACCGGACCGGCTGCGACGAAGCCCGGGCTGGACCGAATGGACCGAGCGGACCGGGAACCCACCAGCGTCGATGTGTGCGGGTGCAGCAGCGGGGCGGGCGATCGTGCGTGAGTGATGTGATGAAGTCAAGGAGCGATACCGACGAACTGAATCTTCTGAAACCGACGAACTGAATTTTCTGAAAGTTTGACAGCACCTGTGTTTAACTGACGAACCGTGTGCATGTGTGAGCACGTCCACGTCTTGACTCAGTTTCAGGTTAGTTAGATTAAGCCGTTGTTGGAGGTCGTGGGATCGCACGATTTCTCATGCAGCGGCAACATAGCTGCGTACGGGTGGACGTGAGACGGCACCGCTGCAATACTCGTTCATGGCTTTTCTTTCGTTCCTTTCAGTTGTAGTGTCTTGACATGATTTCAGCTCATGCAGCCGCAATACCCGCGGAATTGATGCCACCATTGGGTTTGAGGCCATGTTCGAGAACTCCAGAACGGCGGCAGTTCACGCACGACCACGATGGCGACCGGCGGCAAGAGGATACGGCGCACCGGGAGGAGAGGAAGGAAGGGGACGGGAACCTCGGGGACATGGTGGTCACCGTGGGGCTGCCGGTGACTGCGACAACGACGAACGGCGACGGCGATGACTGTGTTTTCTCGGTCCGACCGAGCGGCTCGGTGAAAGCCCGGACCGGACCGACATTTTCTCGGGCCCAATATTGCAGCCCGGACCGACCAGTTTTGCTACCGGTCCTGGACCGTCCGGTCCGGTCCTGAACGGGCCACGAGCGGGCCCCAAAGCCCGCTCGTTCCGTCCAGCCTGACATGTATGCCAGAGCCACCTTTAGGCCAAGTAAAGGGGATAATTTAAATAGACTTGAGAGTTTAGGGTTATGTTCGAACCAGTACTGACGTTCCGGGTTGTAAATTAAACTAGGGTTTGAGCTCAGGGTTAAAATATGCACTTCTTCCAATCTACAAACCAACGACCCATCGGATCATCGTATACTGTATGTGTACTCGTGAACGGTTGGCCACGACCACGACCCGATAAACCCCAGTTCATACCCTCTGGAGCCACTTGTCCATGGAGTGCAATCCTTTTGAACCATCATTGATGCACTAGGACACTAACTCAGGCCACGGCTTCAACTCGCCCACCAGCTCAACCAAAGTTATCTTGCACCAATAGCGAGATTGAGTAGGCTTAAGTTGGGAATGACATACCACGCCTTATTTCATGGGCACGCAAACCCTATCCCACGACACCATGCAATGTCAACCATGGATGCCATTTATACTGTGTTGGGAAGGGCTGATTTGGGCAGCGCAGTTTGCGCCGAACAGATCCAAATCCTCGACAGAGCGCCTGGACAAGGGATGATGCACTGCAATCTCAGCGACGAATTGGCTGAACCACGGTAAGTCCTGCATTTGGATTTGTTTGATTGGTCACAAATTCTAGAAAAAACACATAAGAATAGCAGCGCTTAAAAGCCTACATTGCGCTTGTATTCCACACGACCAAATGGCACAATTTTTTTAGCACAGTATATAATCACAAATGCTCACATACATGGACATATACTTACCCGATAGAAACACACACGCACACCCTACCCCTATGAGATACAATCACCCTATAAAAGCACACTCGCACACCCTATCCCTATGAGCACATCCGAGATACGAAACCGGCACAAACCGCACAATATAATCATGCTACAAGATTAAGCATTGCCGGTGTGTATCCCACTGCTGGAACGTGTGGTGCTGGTTGTGGAGGTGCTAGAATGCGTGGTGCCTGCACCGTAGGTCCCACCGCTACCGCTGCTGATGGTCGTTGCTCCAGTTATAGATTCAGATAAGAAGCTGTCAACCGGCGAAACAAACATGGCAACAGGCATCTTGGCGGGGAGGCTCGGCAACGGTGCCTCAGTCCTCAGCACGTTCATCGCCTGCCTTATGGACGGTCTCAGGCTTCTATTAGGGTGTGTGCACCAAAGCCCGACGATCATCACACGCTGGATCTCTTGGCTGTCAAACTCGTCATTTAGTCGATGATCTACTGCGTCAAGGATCCTTCCAGCGCCATATAATTCCCAAATAAATTGCACTAGGTGCATGGTGCATGCTTCATTTCCCCATAGGACCAGGAGCAGGCGCCGGCCGTAGGCAATCTCGAGGATGACCACGCCGAAGCTGTAGACGTCATACTCGGTGCTGGCTCTTCCGGAAGCCATGCTCTCCGGGTCCATGTAGCCCATTGTTCCGGCGAGCATAGTGGTGTGTGATCCTTGCCCGTGTTGCACGAGTCTTGCCAGCCCAAAATCACCGAGCTTCACATTGAAGGATGCATCCAACATCAAGTTGCTTGGCTTGATGTCTCAGTGCAGAACACATTGCTCCCAGTCCTGATGCAGGTATAAAAGGGCAGACCCTATGCCAAGAACTATCTCATACCTATTATAAAGATAAATAAACAAGGCATCACACTAGAAATCTCATCCAAGGTGTGGAGTAAGGCAGTAAGCAGATGTACAATACTTGTTGTGCGGATACCTGAGTGGCCATGATAGAAGGGTCTCCGGGTTGTGAATGTGAGTATCGAGGCTGCCATTCGGCATCAGCTCATAGACAAGCAAAAGCTCGCCGCCGCCGTGGCACCAACCGATGAGTTGCACGAGGTTGCGGTGCCTTAACCGGCTTATGATTGTCACCTCGGAGACGTACTCCTTCTTCCCCTGTTGAGATGTCTTTGAAACTCTTTTTACTGCAACCTGAAGGTCCTCATCCTTCAAATACCCGTGGTACACTGACCCGAAGCCCCCTTGGCCGAGTTTCCCCTCATCGGAGAAATGCTTTGTGGCGATAGCGAGCTCGTTGTAGCGGAACCTCCTGGGCCCCATGCCCTGATCGAAATCCTCTTCCATGGGCTGCTCGTCGAACAATTGGTTTTCTTGCTCTCTTGCTGACTTCTTTTGCCTCCTACGGCGCAAACCAAACCAAAGAGACATACCAGCGATGATTGCGAACGCGATGGAGCTGGCTGAGGCGCCCACTATCAGCGCGCTTCTCCTGCTGCTAGCCGGCACGGTTGAGGAGGGTGATGGTGAAGCTAATTACCAAAGGAAACAGCACGACAGAAATTTACATTAGGCATATGGAATTTTCATTTCACTGATTAAATCGTATTCGCACGAAGATACTCAATGTAAATTACCTGGTGGGAGTGGTGTGAGTGTTACTCGTGTCCCTGGCGGCGGCTCGGCTACTGGAAAGATGGTGATGGGTATGGGGATGCCTATCGAGTACCGCATGTAGCAGCTATACCCCATGAAGCCACTAAAGGATTTGTTTGCAAATTTCATCAGTGGCAATAGGTTTGAATAAGCTGGAAGATGACCTCTCAAGCAGCTGCTGCACTCACTAGCGTTTAGGTCCCTCGTGCACTGTGCCATGCCGTACATGTCCTGCTCCATACCTTGCGAGTCCGTGTACCGCTCGCTTCCGTTCGCCAACCGGAGGGAGGAGCTGCCAGCCTCCACCGTGAGTCGGCTCATCAGCTTCCATCGAGTTGCGTTCACGCTGCGCGCCGCGTCGAACACCTCGGCGTTGGTTGCCCCGTCGTGATCAGTCATGCGAGTAATGTCAAGGCTGGCGACGGAGAAGAAGGATTCGTTCGAGTACCGCAGCACGCACGCGACGTCGTACCAGGCCCTGGCCACCCGGCTGAACGGGCACGCTTGCTGTATGCCGGCGGTTGCGGCTCTGATGCAGTACATGCAATTGGTCCAGTTGCCGTCGGCGTAGCACATAACGAGGCCGAAGACCTTGTCAGGCGCCTCGCCAGCCGTAAGGCTGGCGAAGCAGCCGTTGTCGATGGCGCTGACCAAGAGGCCATGCATGAGCTCGGCGAGGTTCACCTGGTACGGGCTGGCCATGGTGTAGTTGTCCTTGTTGGAGCAGTCAGGATAGTCCGTCGTGGAGAACTGGCCATGTAATCCGCTCAAGGAGGAAACTACTGAGAGGAGGACTAAAAGGAAGAGCCGAGCCATGGCCCATGGCTTTGCTCGACCAATTTTCCCGCTTTTAAGGATCCAGTTCCAACAGCTTTGACTTCTACATAGTACATACCCTCCGACGTGCACACATCACCCTCGCCGAGGTGAGTTCTTTTAATGTAAGACAAGGGCCGGACAAGTCCTTATTATTCCTTTCTGGGATCTTGCTGGAGATTGGTTGGAAAAAGATATTTAGAAATGTCGTGCTATGAACACCTCCATAGGACTGGTCAATGGACCAAGACATATTTTTCAATAAAGGATGCATTTTAATGGCTCAAACGAAACATCAAGAGGAAGAAAAATAATAAGCACACACTCGGCCTTTTCATAGTTACTACCTCCACTAGTAGAAAAACTATTTTACGTGAGACACATTAGTCCCGATTTGTAAATGAACCGGCACTAATTGTATCATTAGTCCCGGTTCGAACAGCTATGCATTAGTCCCGATTCATTTGTGACCTATAGTACCGGTTGGAGCATAAATTTGGGGGGGGGGGGGGGGGTGCGCTGCCACCCGCAGTGCACAATGTTTAGTCCCAGCTCGCTAGTTGAGAGGAGCTCGCACCGATTTATAAGCCCCACCGCGGCTACTGTGTCGAGCTCCTCTCCAAGCAGGCCTTTGTGGGCCTATTGCAAGTCTTCTGCCCTGTGGGCCGTATGGCCCGTATGGGCCTGCATCCTGGCCCAACCAGAGGTTGGGTTTCTAGTCGTATGCAGGCCGTGCCGGCCCAATAGGCGGGAAGTTTTTGCTTTATTTCAAAAAAGAAAATCGACGCCCCTCATGCCACGTGGTTGGCCTTTGGTCCCGGTTCATGTTGAACCGGGACTAAAGAAGGGGCACCTTTAGTCCCCACCCTTTAGTGCCGGTTTTCAGAACCGGTACTAAAGGTCCTTACGAACCGGTACTAAAAGTCGTTTTTCTACTAGTGCTCCTTCCTGGTTTATTGGTCCCCTTAGTATTTAGTGCCAAATTTTGAGTATAGATTTAACTAAGAGAATAATAATGCATGTCACTAAAAATTATATTGTTGGATTCGTATTTGAACATGGTTTCCAATGATATTATTTTTGGTTACATGTTAGCATTTTAGTAGTGAAATTTAAGGTCAAATTTTGACACAAAATGCGAGGGGGACCAATAAATCAGGACGGAGGTAGTAGAATATACATAGTCAACACCAACATACTTAAAATAGACACGACCGTCATATAAAACCAAACCTATGCGCACGCGAGGAAAAAAGAAAAATATCCCAAAGCAAGCAGATTCGTGATTGGCAAGCTATAACAATGACCATATCCATGTCAACCATCTCATGACACCATATATAGATGATGAAGTTCTTCAAAGCAACGAGCTCAGAAAGGGATCAACGCTCAACGCCTCTGTCACCGGATCCAACCATCCAAGGTCAGAATCTAGATTTTCACACTGAAGAACCAGTCCGAACATATATGAGTAATGCCTTGAACAAGGTAACAACTGAAAAACATCGTCATTCTCTGGTATAACCAACTCAAGTTAGACATAGGCTTTACCTCGGGAGTCCTTTTACAGTGCATCCAGTCGATATGGACCGTCCACTGGACCGGATTGGACGGTCCAGATCCAATGCAATACGTTGATGTCACGTGTATTATAATAGAGCATGAGGGGAATTTTCGGAAGAGTTTTTTTCGAACTGATCAGGTATTCCCTCTCAAATATTTCAAGGGTATTCTCGGTACAAATTTTAGGGATATTTTTGGTATGATTTTCATCCAGCTCATTCCTGTCACTGTGTCGTCGCTAGGGTTTGACTCCTTGCCGGCCGTAGGGTTTCATCCCTCGCCGACAGGATCGAGCCGCGCGTCGCGGCCCCTCCCTTCCTCCACTCCAATCCCCTCACGCTCTGGCACCTCCTCTTCACCAAAGAAATGAGAAGAGGATGTATGCCCTCCCCACGGCGGTCGCTAGCAAAGATTCGGCGCCATCCCACCTCCCAGTCCTCTATGCGTGTGCCTATAGCCACGAGACTACCTCTTTCCCACTCCCCACGTGGTTGTTTGCATCCTCTAGCTCACCTCTCCGCCATGCCCGCAAGCAAAGGTGGTTGGGCATCTAGATGGACCATGTTCTCATTGCTGGTGGGTGATAACCCACAAGTATAGGGGATCACAATAGTTTTTTAGGGTAGAGTATTCAACCCAAATTTATAGATTCGACACAAGGGAAGCCAAAGAGTATTTGCAAGTATTAGAAGTTGAGTTGTCAATTCAATCACACCTGAAGATTAAATATCTACAACAAAGTGATTAGTAACACAGTAATATGATAGTTTGATAGCAGTGGTAACAATAGTAGTAACAGTAATAGTGATATCAATGATGTAGCAAGTGTAACAGTAGCAATAGCAATCGTAACTTAGCAAGAACAATATGTGGGAAACTTGTAGGCATTGGAACGGTGGATTCATTGGATGATATTAATCATATAACATTCATAACCTAGGGCGACACAGAACTTGCTCCAGTTCACAAATATAATGTAGGCATGTATTCCATAAATAGTCATATGTGCTTATGGAAAAGAACTTGCATGGCATCTTTTGTCCTACCCTCCCGTGGCAGCGGGGTCCTTAAGGAAACTAAGGGATGTTAAGACCTCCTTTTAATAGAGAACCGGAATAAAGTATTAACACATAGTGAATACATGAACTCCTCAAACTACAGTCATCACCAGAAAGTATCCCGATTACTATCACCCCGGGGTTTACGGATCATAACACGTTGCAGGTGCATATGACTAGAAAGATTGGAACTAGAAAATAGATATAATGGTGAAAACATAAACGGTTCAGATCTGAAACCATGGCACTCGGCCCCTAATGACAAGCTTTAAGCATGGCATAGTCATAGCAACATTAATCTCAGAACATAGTTGATACTAGGGATCAAGCACTAACAAAACTAACTCGATTACATGATGAATCTCATCCAACTCCTCACTGAATAGCAAGCCTACGAAGGAATTACTCACTCCTGGTGGGGAGCATCATGGAATTGGCGATGAAGGAGGGTTGGTGATGACAAAGATCGAAAATTCCCCTCTCCGGAGCCTCGAACGGACTCCAGATCTGGCCTCCCGGTGAAGAACAGGAGGTGGCGATTGCTCTGTCTCATGAAACGCGATGATTCTTCCTCTCCAATTTTTTTCTCCAAAAATAGGATTTTATGGCGCTGGAATTAGGGTCAGTGGGGCCACGAGGTGGGCACAACCCATCAGGGCGCGCCTGGAAGGGGGGCGCCCTGGTGTCTTGTGCTCAGCCAGGGCCCCCCTCCGGTGGTTCTTGGCTCCAGTATTTTTCATTTATTGTAAAATAATTCTCCAAAAAGTTTCATTCCATTCCTAGAACTTTTATTTCTGCACAAAAATAACACCATGATAGTTCTGTTGTAAACGGTGTTAGTTCGGGTTAGTTTCATTCAAATCATGCAAATTAGAGTCCAAAACAAGAACAAAAGTGTTAGGAAAAGTAGGTACGATGGAGACGTATCAGCGGGGTACTGCGGGGCTGGATTAAGTCAGACGGCCTCGACCAACGAGCCCCATTCGTGTGACCTCATCCACATCAGGGCAACATCTATGTATCTTCAACTGTTGCATATGTACAGTTGTACAATTAATTCAAGCTTTATTCTTTCAATTTGGCTGATAGGTGAGACCTTGGATTTGTTCAGGGAGAGATGTTAATCTATTAATTTAGGAATGTCCTATAAACAATTCATAGCTTATGTTGCTCAATATTTATGATGCTCGCTTCTTCCTGTGCAATTGCTGGACTAGGTTCAACAGACTTGGGCATGTGGTTTATAAAAAAAGATTCAAAGGGGATATCCAACATTGGAGGATTAGTGTTAATTCTTATTATGATGTTTTACCCTTGTGAAAAAGAGAGAAATGATCCTTGCAAAAACAGAGAGAGAGAGGAATGAGCATTGGATTGTTAAAAATTCAGGCGTTTGATTCTTCGATGTTAAGTTACTCGCAACGTTCGTTAGCTAGATACATGTGATAAGGTGAGTACAAGTAGTAATTTTTCCTTTGTTTTGAAGAGCTATCACACAACATGGTATGTGATTCCCTCAAGCAGGATGGATGTACCATTGCCACCCTGTTATGCTCCTGAAGGTGCCTACAGCCCCCGCGATCCCTTCAATTCAGGGCACGCTCTTCCATGCCACATCATGGTCGTTGCAGCACCGGCATGCCTCTTTCGATATGTGCTTTACGCCTGTGATCCAATGCTCTACTTTATAGGATTTGCGACCTACCTACTAGACATTGGTTATGCCATTTCCTGGATAGCTGGTATTGAATGTTCACTCATATAATATTTTACCTTCTGTTGCATTGTGAAGCTATGTTCGTGCTCATACATTTTTCCTCTCGTATTTGTGTGAGCAAATTTTATTGAAACATGTCTGCTCCTGCTCAATATGGGACGACACTTGCAATTAGCAATAGAAAATTCTAAAAATAAACCAATCATAAAATATTATTCTTCTAGGGTTGCTCGTGCCCTATAATTAATCTTGTCCAGACCCTGACAATTCATATTGGAGTTTCACTTTCCTAATCTTGAAACAACTGTCACATTGTTGTAAAAAAGCAAAAATAGATTTCTAGGTGCTCCCATACAGACCAAATTTATTTGAAGCAAAGTCTTGAAACCAGTATTATTGAAGTTTACAACTTGAGTAATCCACAATAGACTAAGAAAATGGCTATGAAACATTCTTGGGGACTAAAACCCAACCACACCCTACTCTATCGCTTTATAGCCAAGTGTACACTCCACATGTAAGAATTAACCTCTGCTGGACTAACTGCTTGCATCTTCATCCACAGCTACATCCAATAGGCTAGCATGGTGCATATTGAACCTTTTCTTGTATTTCAATTTGTTGTAGGGTGAATCGACAAGCACAACAGGTACCTCTCTTCTAAATTTTGTCGATGTAGTCCTGCATGGGAGGATATGTTAGTATTGTTCTATAGTGCCAAATCTTCTCCTGTAAATAATTTGATATTCTTAAACATGTAGAGTGCACAATAAGAACTGCAACATTTTATTTTGTTAGCAGCATTACACGTATTGACAATGAAAAACAAAAACAAAAACAACAGCTATATTGTTGACTAGCGTTTCATCAGCTTTTGGCACGACAACAAGCTTTACTTGTCATTGTGTCATGTTAATGTCTTCACATGGATTGCTTTCTGGTCCATTGATCCACATCGTTGCTCACAGATGTGCTTCCATCCCATGAACCTGCAAGACCATGGGATGAGAAGTTTCTTACGGTTAATACTTAGGTAGGATGTTAAATCCTTTGTTTTAATGAATGTTGTTAAAATTCTCACCATGTTATTTACTTCTCTGTGTACCATACAGTGGAAAAGTGAATCAAGAACCTGGATCTCCTGCCTTCTGGGGTTTACGACCACAAGGAACCAGTGGATGGTTAAAGTGATTGTAGGTAGGAAAACCTAGAGTGCACAGAAAATTAGACGTTTATAGTAATAAGAAAAAGAAATGTGCTTTGTGTCGTGGTTATAGCACCACATCATGTTTCAGGTAGTTGGTGCCTTTTGTTGTTCCATGAATGCCCGCCAAAGCGTCCTCGTGGCACTTATCTATCCTATCATCTCTTTCGAGCATAGCGCCAGCCACCCTCTCAATGTAAACCAGTTGCACGTTCCTTGTCTCAAGCGTGTCATCATTAGACATGAACTAAATCGCAACATCAACCACCTACAACAAAGAATCAAGTTAATTGTATTGTACGAATGAAAATTGATAAACTATTTTATGAAATATCTTAGTTCTTCACCCAACTATATGCCATCTCTGGCCACATCTTTATGGGTGAGGCATTGCAAATGCTTCGATAGCACAACAATGTCATCAACTAACACCATTTGTTTTTCATGATCTGTAGTGTTGATCAATTCGGCCACAAAATCCTGTCGAACCTCGTCTAGCTTGTCCCTTGAAGGATTTTTTTTTAATTTGCTAGAGCCGATTTCCCTCTTTCTATTATTTTTGTCCTTGGGATCATTCGTAGACTCTCATGGATTGTTTTTCCTGTTTTTTCAGTATCGTACAATATGTATTTGTCATTCTTAAATAATACTGATACCACCCTTTTCCTTTCGCTCGTAGAGTGGTGCTTACTCCGTCTATTGAACATATCCTGTTATACGAAATAAAGCATGTCTTAGCCTTTAGCAGATTCTTACTCAGTTTAATGTCGACTATGCATCACCTGGAAAGCATCAAGGCTTGTGGCGGCTTTGGAATGCTTTTGTGAATCAAAACTAGGACCACCCTGCAAAGCATCCACCTCTTTAAAAAGCTTTGTAATACCCCTGAGGCTCTCCGTGACAGTTACGGCAGCTCTTTCGAATGCTTCATCCTGTACATGGAAGGTCCAATGTTATTTGTGAAACAAAAATGATTGCTTCGTAATTTAATTAACATGCGTATGGCAAAATCTTCATCAAGGTTCTTCATGTGGGCCTCCATGTCATCATTTTGTATTCCCTGGTTAGAATGCTCCTTAGCAGGGACCTCTAGGACATCCTTTTGTTTTCCCTGGTCAGAACCATTCTCAGCATTCTCGGCAGGGGCCTCCATTGGGTCTGAAGGTGCCCCAAGGTCAGAAAGATGTATGTCCTCCACTCCTGGGAATATTCCATTGTGGTTGTTCTTAAAAAAACATGTTAGTCTGGGGTGTTTTCATAGTAAACTTATTTAGAAACAACCTTGTATACGTAAATTTCCAATTATAATAAGGAAAAGGCTATCGATCAACCGACGGATCTAGCGCGGGTGTTCGCCGCCTCCCTTGGTCGACACATGGCCTGCTGGACCGCACATGTCTCTCTCTCCCTCCAACGGGCTCGCGGCGATGGTGATGTTTTGTTTCGCAACATCTACTATATTGTAAGAATGATTTCTGCAACTTCAGTTATGTTGCATAAATTTCTTCTGTAACACCATATAGAGATGAAAAAATCTGCAACATCACCTCAGTTTTAAAAAATTTCTGCAACAATACCTTTATTGCAAAAAAGTGAAGAAATGAAAAAAAAATGTCCAACACGACCTGATACGTCTCCAATGTATCTATAATTTATGAAGCATTCATGCTATTTTATTATCAGTTTTGAATGATTACGGGCTTTATTATACACTTTTATATTACTTTTGGGACTAACCTATTAACCGGAGGCCCAGCCCATATTGCTGTTTTATTGCCTGTTTCAGTATTTCGAGGAAAAGGAATATTAAACGGAGTCCAAATGGAATGAAACCTTCGGGAGCGTGATTTTTTGGAAGAATATGATCCGGGAGACTTGGAGTTCATGTCAGAAGATGCTCGAGGAGGCCACGAGATAGGAGGGCGCCCCTCCCCCCCTATTGGGCGCGCCCCCTGTCTCGTGGGCCCCTCGAGCACCTCCCGACCGACTTCTTTTGCCTATATAAGCCTACATACCCTAAAAACATCAAATATCAAGATAGATCGGGAGTTCCGCCGCCGCAAGCCTCTGTAGCCACCAAAAACCTCTCGGGAGCCCGTTCCGGCACCCTGCCGGAGGGGGAATCCATCACCGGTAGCCATCTTCATCATCCCAACGCTATCCATGACAAGGAGGGAGTAGTTCACCCTCGGGGCTGAGGGTATGTACCAGTAGCTATGTGTTTGATCTCTCTCTCTCTCGTGTTCTCGACTTCACACGATCTTGATGTATTGCGAGCTTTGCTATTACAATTTGATCTTATGATGTTTCTCCCCCTCTACTCTCTTGTGATGAATTGAGTTTACCTCTTGAAGTTATCTTATCGGATTGGGTCTTTATTTGAGAACACTTGATGTATGTCTTGCCGTGCTTATCTGTGGTGACAATGGGATATCACGTGCCACTTGATGTATGTTTTGGTGACCAACTTGCGGGTTCCGCCCATGAACCTATGCATAGGGGTTGGCACACGTTTTCTTGACTCTCCGGTCGAAACTTTGGGGCACTCTTTGAAGTACTTTGTGTTGGTTGGATGAATCCGAGATTGTGTGATGCACATCGTATAATCATGCCCACGGATACTTGAGGTGACAATGGAGAATCTAGGTGACATTAGGGTTTTGGTTGATTTGTGTCTTAAGGTGTTATTCTAGTACGAACTCTTGAATATATTGATCCGAAAGAATAACTTTGAGCTGGTTTCCTACCCTACCATAATCTCTATGTTTGTTCTCCGCTATTAGTGGCTTTGCAGTGACTCTTTGTTGCATGTTGAGGGATTGTTATATGATCTATCTATGTTATTATTGTTGAGAGAACTTGCACTGGTGAAAGCATGAACCCTATGCCTTGTTTCCTATCATTGCAATACCGTTTACGCTCACTTTTATCATTAGTTACCTTGCTGTTTTTATATTTTCAGATTACAAATACCATTATCTACCATCCATATTACACTTGTATCACCATCTCTTCGCTGAACTAGTGCACTTATACAATTTACCATTGTATTGGGTGTGTTGGGGACACAAGAGACTCTTTGTTATTTGGTTGCAGGGTTGTTTGAGAGAGACCATCTTCATCCTACGCCTCCCACGGATTGATAAACCTTCAGGTCATCCACTTGAGGGAAATTTGCTACTGTCCTACAAACCTGTGCACTTGCAGGCCCAACAATGTCTACAAGGAGAAGGTTGTGTAGTAGACATCAAGCTCTTTTCTGGCTCCGTTGCTGGGGAGGTGAGTGCTTGAAGGTATATCTTTAGATCTTGCAATCGAATCTTTTTGTTTCTTGTTTTATCACTAGTTTAGTTTATAAAAGAAAACTACAAAAAAGGGAGTTGAGTTTGTCTCATACGCTTCGTCTTTTTAATATCTTTCGTGAGTATGATAGAAAGGAAAATTGTGCTCAAGTGCTAGAAGAAGAGTGCATTAAAATGCTTGGTACTGAATCTTTGAATGATGAGCATGATTGCAATGTTGTTAGTATAAACTCCTTGAATATTCATAGTACTAATGATGATTGCTCTAGTCATGATGAAAATATCTCTTATGAGCATGTCAACTTTTGTGGAGTGCATGTTTGCATGAACACACCAAATAGAGAAGATATATATTTCAAGAGGCATAAGCATTTAGAAACTAAATTGTTGCAAGAAAAGTTAAATGGGAATGCTGAAAATTTACACTTCCTTTGCCGTACTTGTGAACTATGCAATGAACGTGGTCATCTACATCTCCTATGCAAATTATTTCATGATCGAATCGTGTCCAAAAATTGAGATGATTTGATCTCCCTTGCACATTACAATGAACTTAGTTTACTTTTAGGTTATGAGGAATTGAAACGTTTAATTAAGGACCTTCCAGAATTTGCCCATAAGAAATTTCTTGATTTTGATCTAGAGGATATTTATATGTTTCGTGTGGAGAATTGCATTGAAAATCCTTATATTGTCAATTAACTAAAGAAAAGAAAGCAAATAGAATATGAAGAGAATACTAATGAAAGGGAAGAGACTTCCCAATCTCCTCCTATTATTTCTTATGATGAATCAGGTAACGAGGAGGAGCTTTCTGTTCAACCAATCTCATCAATAAGGAGCTCAAAGAGGAAGGTTGAACCCACACATAATGTGAAGAAGAAAAGGAAAAGAAGGGGCGACAAAGGTAAAAAGGTATCCCTTCCAAATGGTGTTGCTCCTACTACTTGTGATGATGATAATTGCTACACTATTGGTTCTATCCATACTATTAATGATGAGAGTGATTATGCTTATGATATGAAAAGGCCCAAGCTTGGGGAAGCTATGTTTGATGAGAATGACATATTTGAGAATATATTTGCTGAAATTAATGTTTGTCCCAAGCTTGGGTATGCTACGTTTAATGAAGATGATATTTTTAGCATCCCAAGTTTTGATATGCATAGTTGTTATGATGATAGCATGCCTCCTACCTATGATGATTATATTGATGAAAGTGGGTTCGGAAGAGTGTCAACTTTATGAAGTAGTGATCCCACTATTTTGGAGGATGTTTAATTTTATTGTGATGAATATGAAAGTGGATTTGGAAGAGTGTCAACTTTATAGTGATTCCACTATCTTGGGAGAGGTTTGAATCGATTATGATGAGAACGAAGTTGCTACTTATGATGATTATTGTGATGAAACTTATGCTATAAAAAGTAGTGATGATTATATTTAAAAATCTTGTCATGATTATGATTACCCTTTTTCTGAACATTACTCTTTTAATGTGGAAACAATTTTTAGTTTTCAAGTCTCTTATGATACTCCCACTATTCCGAATGGGAAGAATTGTGCTTATGTGGAGAGTAGTAAATTTTCTATGCTTGTAGGTCATGAAAAGAATGCTTTAGGTGCTGGTTATATTGTTGAATTCATTCATGATGCTACTGAAAATTATTATGAGGGAGGAATATATGCTTGTAGGAATTGCAATAATGTCAAGTTTCCTCTCTATGTGTTGAAAATCTTGAAGCTATGCTTGTTTTACTTTCCTTTGCTAGTTGATTATTGTTCCCTTAAGTTGTTTGCTCACAGAATCCCTATGCATAGGAAGTGGGTTAGACTTAAATGTGCTAGTCATATGCTTCATGATGCTCCCATTATGTTTCAATTCTTATCTTTTATGTGAGCATCATTGTCATCATCATGCCTAGCTAGAAAGGCATTAAAGAAAAGCGCTTGTTGGGAGACAACCCAATATTCATCCTTACTGTTTTTGTGTGTTCACATGATTATGCTACTGTAGTAATCATGTTTTATATCTTTTGTTTCAATAGAGTGCCAAGTAAGACCTTTAGGATAGCTTACGGTGATAGTTGTGTTGATCATGCTAAAAATCAGAAACTTTTGCACCCAGTAAATTAGTTTTCTTAATTCACATAAACGTGATTCTGATCTGATTCTTTTTTCTGTGGATTGGTAAACAAATTTCTTAGGACTTCCTAATTTGGTAGGATTTTTGGAGTTCCAGAAGTATACGTTTGATACAGGTTACTACAGACTGTTCTGTTTTTGACAGATTCTGTTTTTCTATGTGTTGTTTGCTTATTTTGATGAATCTATGAGTAGTATCAAAGGGTATGAGCCATAGATAAGTTGGAGTACTGTATATATTACACCAATATGAATTTAGAATGAGTTCATTACAGTACCTAAGTGGTGGTTTTATTTTCTTATACTAACGGAGCTTACGAGTTTTCTGTTGAGTTTTGTGTTGTGGAGTTTTCAAGTTTTGGGTAAAGATTCGATGGACTATGGAATAAGGAGTGGTAAGAGCCTAAGCTTGGGGATGCCCAAGGCACCCCTAGGTAATATTCAAGGACAACCAAGAGCCTAATCTTGGGGATGCCCCGGATGGCATCCCCTCTTTCGTCCTTGTCTATCGGTAACTTTACTTGGAGCTATATTTTTATTCGCCACATGATATGTGTTTTGCTTGGAGCATCATTTTCTTTTGTTAGTATTTGCTTGATGTTATTTAGAATAATGTTTTGAATCTTTATTTTCAATAAAAAAAAGTCAAGCATAGCCTTTGCCATGCTTATTTTGCTAGTATACATGTTGCTGTTTGAAAATAGGAAGTTTATCGCTGTTGCAAAAATTCCCTAGAAAAGTCAGAGAATGATATAATGTTGAAACCTTTTGCATAATAATCTCTGATAAATTTAATACAGTTCGAATTTTATGTCATAATTTTTGGAGTTAGGGAAGTATTGATACTCTTGCATTCTTTACAGACTGTACTGTTTTGGCAGATTGCTGTTATGGTTGCATAGTTTGCATATGTTTGTTTGTTTAATGATTCTATTTGAGGATAGGAGTATTAAATATGCAGAGGCATTTAGTATGCAATGTTGAATAATAATTTTAGTGATTTGTTATAGTAGAAAATGATAAGGTTTTGCATTGGTTTATACTAACCTATCTCACGAGTTCTTGTTGAGTTTGGTGTGGATGAAGCTTTTGAGAAAAAAGATAAACCATGATATGAGAGGAATTAAGGAGACACAAAAGTTCAAGCTTGAGGATGACCAAGGCACCCCAAGATAATATTTCAAGAAGTCTCAAGCATCTAAGCTTGGGGATGCCCCTTTAGGCATCCCACCTTTCTTCTTCAACAAGTATCGGTTAGTATCGGTTGAGCCTAAGTTTTTGCTTCTTCACATGAGTTGTGCTATCCTTGCAATGTCATTTTATTTTGTTTTGCTTGCTTTTTGAATACAATACCAAGATCTAAAATTCTTAAATGAGAGAGAGTATTCGCATAGCTACATAATTATTTAGCTACTCATTGATCTTCACTTATATCTTTTTGGAGTAGTTTGTCATTTACTCGTGTGCTTCACTTATATCCTATGAGTAAATGGTTGAATGAGTTGAATGTCACAAATCTGAATTTATGTCTCATTTGCTTATCCCATGGGGAGTAATGACTTCACATCTAAGAAGTATAGGTTGTAAATTTATTGAAGGTTAGCAAGCATTGTATTGGTCATTTGAGCAATTCATGAAAGAATATTTAAGGAAGAGAGATTTCATATATAAATACACTATCCTAGACATCTTTTATAATTGGGAGCACTCATTAAGTATGACATGCTAAAAAGTTGATGTTGGACAAGGAAGACAACGTAATGGGTTATGTTTTCCGACATCTCAGTTAAAGTATATTGTCATGGATCATTCAAGCATGGTGAGCTTGCCTTTCCCCCTCATGCTAGCCAAAATTCCTAGCACCAAGTAGAGATACTACTTGTGCTTCCAAATATCCTTAAACCCAGTTTTGCCATGAGAGTCCACCATACCTACCTATGGATTGAGTAAGATCCTTCAAGTAAGTTGTCATCGGTGCAAGCAATAAAAATTGCTCTCTAAATATGTATGATCTTTTGGTGTGAAGAAAATAGCTTTATACGATCTCTTGTTATGGAAGCAATAAAAGCGACGGACTGCATAATAAAGGTCCATATACAAGTGGCAATATAAAGTGACGTTCATTCGCATTAAGATTTTGTGCATCCAACCCTAAAAGCGCATGACAACTCTGCTTCCCTCTGCAAAGGGCCTATATTTTACTTTATGTCTTTTACTTTTATGCAAGAGTCAAGGTGATATTCACCTTTCCCTTTTTCATTTTATCCTTTGGCAAGCTCCTTGTGTTGGGAAGATCCTGATATATATATATATCCAATTGGATGTAAGTTAGCATGAACTATTATTGTTGACATCACCCAAAGGTGAATATGTTGAGAGGCAACACTATAAGCCCCTAACTATCTTAGTGTCCGATTGAAACTTCATAACCATTAGTATTGCGTGCGTGTTTGCTATTCCTGAAAATAAGATGAACTGCAATTGTTTGATGACTGAGAATGAAGTTTGCTAGTTTTCAAGAAAGTTTATGGTTTATGCTTTGACATGTGAATTGCTTGTTACTTTATCGTGAGAAGTTTTATGAGATGAACTACTGTTATGACATGTTATCATGCTAGAAAAGGTGATTGAAATTATCATTGATCAAACTTATGCACCTGCTAGCATTTACACTTCATAAATTCTTTCTTTTATCATTTACCTACTCGAGGACGAGTAGGAATTAAGCTTGGGGATGCTGATACGTCTCCAATGTATCTATAATTTATGAAGCATTCATGCTATTTTATTATCTGCTTTGAATGATTACGGGCTTTATTATACACTTTTATATTACTTTTGGGACTAACCTATTAACCGGAGGCCCAGCCCATATTGCTGTTGTATTGCCTGTTTCAGTATTTCGAGGAAAAGGAATATCAAACGGAGTCCAAACGGAATGAAACCTTCGGCAGCGTGATTTTTTGGAAGAATATGATCCGGGAAACTAGGAGTTCACGTCAGAAGATCCTCGAGGAGGCCAAGAGATAGGAGGGCGCCCCCCCCCCCTACTGGGCGCGCCCCCCTGTCTCATGGGCCCCTCGAGCACCTCCCGACCGACTTCTTTTGCCTATATAAGCCTACGTACCCTAAAAACATCAAATATCAAGATAGATCGGGAGTTTCGCCGCCGCAAGCCTCTGTAGCCACCAAAAACCTCTCGGGAGCCCGTTCCGGCACCCTGCCGGAGGGGGAATCCATCACCGGTAGCCATCTTCATCATCCCAACGCTATCCATGACAAGGAGGGAGTAGTTCACCCTCAGGGATGAGGGTATGTACCAGTAGCTATGTGTTTGATCTCCCTCTCTCTCTTGTGTTCTCGACTTCACACGATCTTGATGTATTGCGAGCTTTGCTATTATAGTTGGATCTTATGATGTTTCTCCCCTCTACTCTCTTGTAATGAATTGAGTTTCCCTCTTGAAGTTATCTTATCGGATTGAGTCTTTATTTGAGAACACTTGATGTATGTCTTGCCGTGCTTATCTGTGGTGACAATGGGATATCACGTGCCACTTGATGTATGCTTTGGTGACCAACTTGCGGGTTCTGCCCATGAACCTATGCATAGGGGTTGGCACACATTTTCTTGACTCTCCGGTAGAAACTTTGGGGAACTCTTTGAAGTACTTCCGAGATTGTGTGATGCATATCGTATAATCATGCCCACAGATACTTGAGGTGACAATGGAGTATCTAGGTGACATTAGGGTTTTGGTTATTTGTTTCTTAAGGTGTTATTCTAGTACGAACTCTTGAATAGATTGATACGAAAGAATAACCTTGATGTGGTTTCGTAGCCTACCATAATCTCTACGTTTGTTCTCCGCTATTAGTGGCTTTGGAGTGACTCTTTGTTGCATGTTGAGGGATTGTTATACGATCTATCTATGTTATTATTGTTGAGAGAACTTGCACTAGTGAAAGTATGAACCCTATGCCTTGTTTCCTATCATTGCAATACCGTTTACGCTCACTTTTATCATTAGTTACCTTGCTGTTTTTATATTTTTAGATTACAAATACATTTATCTACCATCCATGTTGCACTTGTATCACCATCTCTTCGCCGAACTAGTGCACTTATACAATTTACCATTGTATTGGGTGTGTTGGGGACACAAGAGACTCTTTGTTATTTGGTTGCAGGGTTGTTTGAGAGAGACCATCTTCATCCTACGCCTCCCACGGATTGATAAACCTTAGGTCATCCACTTGAGGGAAATTTGCTACTGTCCTACAAACATGTGCACTTGCAGGCCCAACAACGTCTACAAGGAGAAGGTTGTGTAGTAGACATCACGACCTATGTTGCAAAAAATAAATCCCGCAACATGACCAATGCTGCAAAAAATCCCCAACACAATGTATGTTAAAAGAGTTCCCGCAACAAGATCATTGTTGCAAAGAAGAGAAAGACGTCTAGCCGCTTGATTTTGTCGTATCTAAATGCCCGTGAGGCAGCAGAGCTTTTAGAAAGATCCACCGGCAAACGTGTAGCAGCCCCCTTATAATATTCTCATAATCGGATGATTTACATCATAGTGATATGCTTACGTTCAATTCTTTGACGAGGTCCTCCATGAGCTTTCCATTTGTAAGAGTACGCCTAAGGAACTCATCCATTTTATTTTCAAGGCTGAACATCCCATCGACTTGTTGTGCATCAGCTGAGGGAGTCCTGGACTAGGGGGTCCTCAGGATACCGGCCTATCTCTAATGGGCCGGACAGGTGGGCTGCTACACGACAAGCACAGGGCCGAGCTATTGGCCGACTCCGTGTCCGGAGAGGAAACCCTCGGATTCTTGGTGTGTCCTCCAAGTCAAGATGGAAGATTCAGCATGTTTATTCCCCGGTTGTAACCAACCATGTGTAACCCTAGTACCCCTCATGTCTATATAAACTAGAGGGTTTTAGTCCGTAGAGGGTAGAACAACATCCATCATCCTACTTACCTAGGGTTTAGTTCATCTGATCTTGTGGTAGATCGACTCTGTAATCATCATATACACCTCAATATAATCAAGTAGGACGTATGGTTCTACCTCCTAGAGAGGGCCCGAACCTGGGTAAACATCTTCCCATGTTCCCCATTGATCCACGATCCACTTCTCTGGACCCCCTACTCGAGATCCGCCGATTTTGGCACCGACACCGGCCTCCCGCACGAGGGACCCAACTTCCTTCAAATTAGTCAATACACAGTCGACAAGTACTTTAATCTGCAACTTTGAAGCAGTTTGAAGCATATAACCTAGATAGTAGTTGCAATGTTACAATCTATATTTGTACCTGATGTAACTCATTTACCTAACTGCCAGTCTTCGGTTTGGCCAGTGTAACATCTGCTGGCGGAATGAAAGGCCGCATCAGGTCCTCAACATACTGCAATTTAGTGTCCTTAGTATAATTCAAAATATATGGTACATAATCCAAGCATAGTACTGACACTTTACCACCCCAACTTCTAGATGATTTTTCTGGACTATGCTGTCAACCTTGTGTGCCTTCTCCTGACTCCAGTTCTGGATCAGCGGTCTTAACCTTGATACATACGAGATGCTAGAGTCCAATTGGTTCACCCTGAACTTCTCGTAGTACCACGTCTGCATGATAACAAAGCCGTTTAGAAACTTTGTCATAGGTTACGTAATGTATGTTAGGTAACTGATGATTGTATTGCTGCGAATTAGCTGCAATAGTGGTAGGTTCCCCTCAAGATTTGCTCCACCATTTACAACATTCTTGACGCCAGCCATAAGATAGTCAAATGTTAGCTGTCATGTTATTTCGCGGTGTCCTTGGCAGGGATTTAGAAATGTTGGTCGTCATCTTGGTTTGATTTTCATTGCCTCCAGGGCGGCGATTTAGCTGTGTTGTGTCTCTATCTAGGTTGAGCATCCCATGTCTCCTGCTCTGTGCACCATGTATACGCCTTCTACGTCCGTGTCATGTGTTGTACCACAGCTTGTATTCACTCCCAACTTCTTCTATAAATGAAATGATATGCAAGCTTTGCGTATTCGTGAAAAAGGACTCAGTTACTTGTTCGTGCTTGTACCGTTGTACAAGAATATATCAAGCCAGCCTTGTATGTGCATGTCTTCATGGATACAGAATAAGTTTGGGTGGTCGTGGTCGTCATCGCCCTCATCATGCACACTCACGCCTATTGAGCTGCAGCGGGAGGCGGCCCTGGCGACCTGCTCAAGCCAGTGTAATGTCAAGAGCAGAGAGAGCGGCGATGCAGCGAGATGGGGTTCTTGATGTAGTCTGAGACACAACCCAGAGCATCGCCGCATATGCGCGCTGTGACTCGCACTACTAGGGATAACCCTAGTAGTAGCGCTTGTGTTATAGCTATTAATAGCGCTTGTAAAAGCGCTACCAGTAAGACGCTACAGCTAACTGGTAGCAGTACCACTGGTTTTCCAGCGCAACTGCTATACCTATTTAGCAGTAGCGCTTGGTAGGGAAAAGTGCTACTGATACTAGTAAGTAGCAGTAGCGTTTCTTTTGAAAAGTGCTACTGCTAAATTTTCCTGTATTTTTTCAAATGCAGCTTATTGTCGCTGTATTTGTATAGGTTTTGTATACAGTATTTTCATCATATGATTTTATGACCATGATTAGTTATGTTATAACAGTGGGTAAATGAATATGGATTAGATTTAACTGGAGGCAACATGTGGTGCATGTCGAAAGTATTACTAACCCAAACTTGATCTAGTTTGGATTAGTAGTACTTTTGATGTGCACTACATGTTGCCTCTACTTGAATCTAATCCATGTTCATTTCATCCACTGATATATATAATAACTCATCATGCTCATATAACAGCTTAGCATCATGCATCATCATAATAACTTGGTCATCATTTTCGTCCATGAGACATCATATAACAACTTGGTCACTAGTCATAATCACAACTCCTCCTCCTCATCATCAACTATAACACATTGTACCTACGACTTACTCCTCTCTCATAGGACCTACTACGCTATCTAAGGTAAAATAGCATAAAACAAGATAGGCCCTTACTCTCCATTATGGAGAATGAAGACTATCCTGTCTCCAATTCTAGCGCTTCGCATGATGTTGCTTCCAAGTAGCTCCCTATGATTGTTCATACATTTTTTCCATTTTTTTATTGTCATGTCTTGATCGGTTTTAGAAATCCGGTATGAACAGTTGTGAAGCCTAGACACGCAATCCTTCAGGATTTTCTGATGTCGTAATAGTAAAAAATCTTACCATGCCATCTCCATGGATGTTACCGTAGGTCAGCACATGCACTAGTGGCACGTATTGACCATAATGTGCAGGAGTTTGATAATTAATATTTTAATTCTCAACATCGATAATAAATGAGATAATATGATCTTTCTCCTGATAAGTTAATTCTGCGCCATCGGTGTAGTAGGTTCTGTCTACCATCTTTCTTACATTTTTTGAAGAATGAAAATATGTTGTCAATGGAAATAAGATGTCAACTATTTTGAAATAAACAATATAAATTACTTAACAAATATGTTTGAGAAACTCACATAGCGGTAGAATTGAAAGCGTATCAACAAGGACCCAAATGTCCATATTCTCTTTGTCTATGTCACGATCACCAAGATCCAAGGTGACAACCATACCCTCATGAAAATCATATGTCTTGCAAAGTGCGTCCCAATTCGGGCAACCAAAATGGGATACACTCTTAGAATTGTATAGATTTACAGCAAAATCATATCCATGATGGGTCCATAGGTGAATTATCTTTGTTTCCATAGTTTCATAATCTTCAAAATCCAGCCTCTCCAAGACATAGCGTCTTGCATGGCATGGGATAAGCTAGTCGAATTGTAAAAGACGAAAATTACACGTTGAAGAAGCAGAAGTCGTGCTTAATTACAAAAAAAAAACACTTGTCGTCGATGCGCACCGTTTCAACATTGAAGGTCTCCTGGAGCTTAACACTGAAGCGTCAAACTTCTACCAGGTGAGGCCTGTCGCACAGACCCCGATCATCGCCGCATCAGTCGCACTCCGGGAGCCTATCTTCGCCGGACGATATTTCCTATGTTCATAATTGAAATATTAAACTTCTAAAATTAAATATATGTACTACAAAAACTAAATTAGATCATTATTATTCATCACGTGTTGACTATCGATCTGTCGAGTCCCACGACAAGGAGAAGAAGGAGAAGGGACCCCCACGACAATAGTCGGCATTCTTCTTCTCTCATATATGGTGGAGACTCTCCCTCACTGATTTTTTGGCTGTCATATATGGAGCCCCGACAGTCTTAAACTCAACTCAAAATGTCGCTTAATTCTCTTTCTAGCAAATCCAGGCACCCGATATTTCCTACATATTCTAGCACAAGTCATGCTAAAATTCACGAAAAAAATCCGGCATGAACTTTGCTAAAATAGGACATATCGAGTGCCTGAAATTTGCCGGAACGGAAATGAACCATTGATGTCTACTACACAACCTTCTTCTTGTAGACGTTGTTGGGCATGCAAGTGCACAAGTTTGTAGGACAGTAGCAAATTTCTCTCAAGTGGATGACCTAAGGTTTATCACTCCGTAGGAGGCGTAGGATGAAGATGGTCTCTCTCAAACAACCCTGCAACCAAATAACAAAGAGTCTCTTGTGTCCCCAACACACCCAATACAATGGTAAATTGTATAGGTGCACTAGTTTGGCGAAGAGATGAAGATACAAGTGCAAAATAGATAGTAGATATAGGTTTTTGTAATCTGAAATAATAAAAACCGCAAGGTAGCGAGCGGTAAAAGTGAGCGTAAACGGTATTGCAATGGTAGGAAATAAGGCCTAGGGTTCATACTTTCACTAGTGTAAGTTCTCTCAACAATAATAACATAGATAGAACATATGACAAGCCCTCAACATGCGACAAAGAGTCACTCCAAAGACACTAATAGTGGAGAACAAACGTAGAGATTATGGTCGGGAACGAAACCACCACAAAGCTATTCTTTGGATCGATCTATAAAAGAGTTCGTACTAGAATAACACCTTAAGATACAAATCAACCAAAACCCTAATGTCACCTAGATACTCCATTGTCACCTCAAGTATCCGTGGGCATGATTATACGATATGCATCACACATCTCAGATTCATCCAACCAACATAAAAGTACTTCAAAGAGTGCCCCAAAGCTACTACCAGAGAGTCAAGAACGTGTGCCAACCCCTATGCATAGGTTCCCAAGTGTCACAAAACCCGCAAGTTGATCACCAAAACATACATCAAGTGGATCAATAGAATAACCCATTGTCACCACGGTTATCCCATGCAAGACATACATCAAGTGTTCATAAAAGACTCAATCCGATAAAATAACTTCAAAGGGAAAACTCAATTCATCACAAGAGAGTAGAGGGGGAGAAACATCATAAGATCCAACTACATAGCAAAGCTCGGGATACATCAAGATCGTGCCATAGAGGAAACACGAGAGAGAACATGAGAGAGAGAGATCAAACACATAGCTACTGGTACATACCCTCAGCCCCGAGGGTGAACTACTCCCTCCTCGTCATGGATAGCGCCGGGATGATGAAGATGGCCTCCGGTGATGGGATCCCCCTCTGGCAGGGTGCCGGAACAGGGTCCCGATTGGTTTTTGGTGGCTATAGAGGCTTGCAGCGGCGGAACTGCCGATCTATTTTCTGTTCTGAAGTTTTAGGGTACGTAGGTATATATGGATGCAGGGAGAACGTCGGTGGAGCTACGGGGGCCCCACGAGGCAGGGGGGCGCGCCCAAGGGGGGAGGGCGCGCCCCCCACCCTCGTGAGCACCTCCCGTATCTTCTGACGTGGGGTCCAAGTCCATCAGGTGGGTTTCCTTCCAAAATTAACTTCTCCAGTTGATTTCGTTCCGTTTTGACTCCGTCTGATATTCCTTTTCCTCGAAACACTGAAATAGGCATAAAACAGCAAATCTGGACTGGGCCTTCGGTTAATAGGTTAGTCCCAAAAATTATATAAAAGTGGATAATAAAGCCCAATATTGCCTAAAACAGTAGATAAAGTAGCATGGAGCAATCAAAAATTATAGATACGTTGGAGACGTATCAACCATACTCCGGCAAAACATAGGCCACTCGGATTTTCCCTATGATACAAAGATGTCCATACGCATACAACGATGCTTAAACTTGAAATTCTATCCGGATCAATTATCATAAGCATTCGCACATGAGCATTCAAACTGGTGCTCATTGCATTTCAATGGTTCAATATTGACAAAAACATTTCAATATATCTTATAACCCGAACATTTCATTTGGTTAAGAAGCATAACTAAATACCCTAGTTCTACTCTATTCAACACACCGCGGAGTAGAGAAGGAGGAGGTGGACTTTTAGCTCACCGTCTCAGGTGTAGAGGAAGTAGATGTAGCTCG